>JAEQBH010004535.1:0-600000 GCA_016808115.1 Tetrastigma voinierianum | reverse complement strand
ACTAATGGTTTGAACCCCAGCTTGCATTATGATCAAGCACACGAAATTAAGGATATCTTGTTCTACACGTTGTCAAGAATATGCCCAACTAAGGATTTACAAATAAAAATAAGGGATTAACATCACACAATCCATTAAAGTTCAAAAGAGGAATTGAGGGACTATGCCTTGATCCGGGTGAGTTTCCCCCGTAGATTCCCAGCAGTAAGGGTTTAGAACTCCATGAAACTTATAAGAACAATTATAATTAAAGGGAGTTTAATCATAAAAATAATACTTTGAAGAAATCAGAATGCACTTGTAAAACCTGAGAATGAAAGATATGAAATACTATGATTGAAAGTGAAAGAATTGTTTCTGCTGAAAGATTACAAATGCTCAATCCAAAACTTCCAAAATAAGAGAAATCTTCAATCCGATCTACAAACTTCAACTCAAAACTGAGAAACTTCTCCTACGAAAACCCTAACCCTAGAAGTCAAAACCGCTCTTCTTTGTTTTCGCTTATACTCCTTCCAATGTCATCTCGTGCTCAAGGATGATGGACAAGTATGCCCCTGCGTTAGGATCACGTTTTTGCTCCATTCCCGCACTTCTCATACATGTGTACCGGTACACTTTAATGGTGTACCGGTACACTTTTGCTACTGCCCATTTCCTGATCAGGTGTACCGGTACACATTTTGGGTGTACCGGTACACTTTGCCCACTACCACTTTTTTCACAAGGTGTACCGGTACACATAAATGATGTACCGGTACACTTGATCCTATGGTGCTTTTCTAGCATTGCTGGAATTCCCGAGACTTCATCAATCGTTCGCCCACATCCTCAGTGCTTCATATTGGCTTCCCGGACATAAATCCTTATACACTCATGCTTTAGACCTGAAAGACCTGCCAAAGTCTAAAAACACAAAAGAAATTAAAAATACCTATCCTCATGCCGAATGTGGGTGAATTGTGATTTGTATGTGCTAAATTCTACTATAATTATTGCTCAATTGTGTATTCATCACATCCCCCAACCTGCATCTTGCTAGTCCCTAGCAAGATTTAGACCAGAACTACCCACTAGGTATGAATTTCAATAAGGTGCTCGGTACAGTTAAGCTTTGCAAGAATCTCAAAATAGAAATTATGGAATAAAATACTTCACCCACTTTAGTATGCACCAGTATGACTCATTTAAACCAACCACAGTCTTACACAATGAACATTATAACAGGCTAACACAAAATCAGTTATTCAAACAAGGACTATGGAATTGAAGAAACGTAAGTAGTCATGCAAACATTGAACCGTGGCAATCGATATAAGGGAAGCAATCATTTAACATGGAACACATAACCACTATGCATAATGTCAGAAGAAACAACAAACATAACTGAAATCAAAGAGGTCTTAATAGTTTGTAACGACCGTAGGCTGACGAAAAGAAAAGGTAAAAGATCAAAATGGGTGTTGGCATAACATGGCTGAGGTCTACTACCCGATTGCCAACACCACCCTAGTCTAGCCTAAAGATAGCTATGCAACGTCATCCTCATCCTCCCGCAGGGAGAATGCAGCCCCGTTCACACAAACCATCTAATCTTTCCGACCCTTCAGATCCGAGAAGTAAGACCGCCACTGCCGGCTCCCTCGAAAAATGACTCTCAAGCCTCACGAGACGCCGATCCACCGCTTCGCTTCCCCGCATCGCACTGATCCACCCCCTTTATCCGCCGCTCCATCCTTTTCAATGGCGATGTGCTCAATGGTGCTGGGGCTATGGATGAAGTGATCTCGGGAGGGGGCACTAAAGGCTGAGAGGGCTGAGGTCTAATGGATGCCATTTCTACTCGCCTCGCTTTATTTAGATCGCCCACTCTGTGCAACACCCTTTTCTTTAATCGTCTCATCTCGCTTCCTCCACCAGATTTGTCACAAGTGATGGGAAAGGGATATGTCTACTTTCATGAAAACCGTAGGAAGTCTCTATCACACACCATATGACTCAAGGCGTAATCAATGAGTTTCCGATCATGACTTCATAAAATTGACTGCTCTTCCTGGGCTGGGGACTTTTCATTACCCTTCGTCCAATTTGGATCGTGAATGATCTGTTCATCAAGGCAAATTCTGGTTTGAGTTTCCTGTACAAATTCTTCTATAAATCCACCATGACGGCCATGAGTGCAATATAGCCTCGTTGACCACCGTGCATCAAAATCAATGAGAGCCCGGGCGGATAGGGCCTGGCCCGAGGCATCATGACAAATATATATGAATGCGCGATCAATCAGGTGATCCGGTCGCCACCATAACTCGAAGTCTCGACACGGTCTCGAATTCGCCGATTCCTCCTTCGATTGGTATAAACTCCTCAACCTCTCGAGGCATGTATCCGTGAACCTCAGTGCACACGAAATCCATATTCTGCTCTTGAATAATTCCCCTGATGGGGTGAGAGTACAAAAATGTTCCACTTTACGCCTCCGCAGCTGGAAAACCCCTTGCGATCAACCAGTCCATTTTTCGTGCTCCGACTCAGTCCCCTAAGAACATCGCTCTATTTCATCATCATCACTGCCGCATTTCCTCACTCTCTCCGAAGAGGACGCACCTGCTCTTTCCCTTCCCTTTAATTGGTCGGGAGGCATCAGACTTTCTCTTCTTCACAGCTTGTCCCATAGAGGAACTAGATGCCTTCCCCTTTCCGACATTTCCTGGGGATCGTGCCATGTAGATGGCAGGATGGCAATAACCCGCCGCACGGCCCGATGTATATAAGAAAAATCCCAAAACCTGCTTTCGACAGTACCGGCCGACCCTGCGTATATCGGGACAACACTTTCCCGCCTGCTACCGTAGTCGATACTCCAAACCACCGAGTATAAAACAACATCACCCAAATCCAACAAAACAAGTCCATATATAACAATGAGGAGCACAAAAATGCTAGCAAGGGTTTGTAGGTGGCTTACCAAGTCCGTACGATGACTCCGCAGAATGTAATCCGCCCGGACGAAGAAAACCCCGGCGTACTAAACCGAGCTTCTTGTGAAGGTTGTAGAGAGGACACAACCTGCTGTGGCTTGCTTAAGTGGAGAGTGGAGAAGGGGTTTGGAATGTCAAAGGTCACAAAATCGGGTTTAAAAGCCCATTTGCCCAAAATCTGACGGTGTACTCTGCACTTTAATGGTGTACCGCAATACATTTGCTAGTACGTCTAATTTTTCAAGAAGTTGCACCTGCATACACGGTGTATTTACACTTTTTTGTTTAACGCCTCTGTTGAGCGAAGTTGTATCGCACACATTTAGGGTGCCCTAAGACAATTTGCTCAAACCGATTTTTTTCTTTCTTTTTTCTCTTTCTTTTTCTTTTATATATATATATATATATATATATATATATATATATATATATATATATATATATATATATATATATATATATATATATATTTTTTTTTTTTTTTTTTTTTTTTTTTTTTTTTTTTTTTTTTTTTTCACTTTGGAACAAGGTGTCGATGTACACCTGCCTAACTCCGCCTTCATCCCTGCTACGCATGTTCACCTTTTTCTCTTCGCATTCCACAACCAATCAGGGACTCATAGAATTGGTCATCGTAATTCTTCGGGATACCTTCAATCTTTCCAAGATCCATCACGCTCCACTGACGGTGGTTCCTGTGGTTCAATCGACTCTAGCAACTGAAAGCTCAAAATGGGTACAAGGGGTGAGACAATACGAATCCGCAGGTGTGTATAGAAATAATGGCCTCTAATCATTTTCCAGTTATGCAAGATGTTCCATAGAGACTATGATGCATGAAGTTAACATGTTATGCCAAATTGATGCACAATTAAGAGCAAACAAAGTAAGACTTAGAAGTATGACATGTCGTCCGTGGGTTTGTATGAGCAATAAGGGTAGAATGCAAGAGGGGTACCCAATCCACGTGGTTGAACAAAACGGTGTATGCTCGTTAAGGTGTACATGCACAAGATGATGTGGAGGTGTATGAAATCATGCAAGACATCATGTGCAAGATTATAATTAAAAGAGCCACATTTTGAAAATTTGACCATACACCGAACATGTAACAAGCGCATAAGAGGATCTGAACCAAGGTAATACGCCTACCCCCACAACAGAAACAAGCATTGCCCTCAATGCATAGAAACTAAAGGCACCCCCACAACATAATTGGAGGTAACATGGAAACAAGGGCCCCAAGGTTTATTTTTTTATTTTGTTTTTTGTTTTTTTTATTTTTTATTTATTTTATGGAACAGCAAATGAAGTAAAAAAAAAAAAACGAGAAATATAAAGCAAGAACGAAAAAAATAATAATAAAAATCAAACCAGTACAACAAGTCATGAATCTAATTTACTTGAAGGAGAGTTCGCAGAAATTGATCTACCCAAATCTTCACTATGCTCTGAGGATTGAAATGTTCGAGGAATGGTTTCGCACGTTGGCCATTCACTTTGAAGGACTTTCCAAAGGTCCCATTTTCAATTCCACAAATCCGTATGGATAAACTACCTTAACGATGAACGGGTCATCTAACGAGAGCGAGTCGCCTTAAATAGATGTGCTGAATGACAGCAGATCTTCTGCTGGGTTTGAAAGTTTTCCTAGAGATATTTTTGTCATGGAATAACTTGAGCCTCTCTTTGTAAATTTGGGAGTTTTCATACGACTCTCTCCGCATTTCTTCAAGTTCATTTAGCTGCAACAAGCGCTACTTACCTGCTTGAGTTAAATCAGAATTAAAAGTTCTAATAGCCCAGTAAGCCCGGTGTTCCATTTCAACTGGCAAATGGCAAGCCTTTCCATAAACAAGCCTATAGGGAGACATACCAAGAACAGTTTTAAAGGCAGTACGGTAGGCCTAAAGAGCATCTGTGAAGATGGAGTGACCCCAATCTTTCGCGATTCTGTGGCAAACTGTTTTTTCCAAAATATGTTTTATCTCCTATTAGCTAGCTCACTTTCACCCACATCTGTGGTGGTAAGTCAGGGACACTTTATGCACTGCATATTTTTTTAACAGATTTCAAAAGATCGATTGCAAAAGTGGGAGTCCATCACTAATAATTGCACGAGGTGTTCCAAACGAGAAAAATGTAGGTCTCATAACAAATTTCAAACAACCTTGTGGTCATTGGTTCTCGTTGGAATCGCCTCAACCCACTTAGACACATAATCAACAGATAATAAAATGTAGAGATACCCACAAGAAGGGGGAAAAGGCCCCATGAAATCTATACCCCAACAGTCAAAAATTTCAATAATTATAATCAAAAGAGGCATCATGTTTCGCTTGTGACCCTCCTAGTTGTCGGTATTGGAGCAATAAGTTTTAAATCAAAACAATCTTTAAATAAGGTAGGCCAATAAAACTCGGCTTGCAAAATCTTATCTGCAGTTTTCCGTGCAGAGAAATGTCCTCCACAGGCTTCGGAGTGGCAAAAAGTTAAAATTCTAATATGCTCGTCATTAGGTACATATATTCTCATTATTTGATCCTGACAAGATTTAACAGATATGGATCATCAAAGCAATATTTCTTAATATCCGTCAAGAATTTCCTTTCGTTGAGAAGTCCACTGGACTGAATCTCAAGCAGAATCAGGTAGTTCACAATACGCATACCACGGGCAATGAACAAAGCAAAGAGTCGCTTCATCAGAAAACTATCGCTACGTGGTCCGTAAGAATCGATTCGAACTAATCGAGATAAATGGTCGACTACATTTTCGACCCCTTTATCTTTCGATGGTCAAGGAATTCTCGCATAGTAGAATCCACCTAGTTAACCGCGGCTTTGTATCCTGCTTAGAGAGCAAGTACTTCAGGGTTGCATGATCTGTGAAAATGGTTACAGGGGAACCAACGATGTATGACCTAAATTTTTCTAGGGCAAAGACGACAGCTAGAAACTCTTTTTCCGGTGGTCGTAGTCAGCCCCGCGCAGCTCCAGTGTCTTGCTAGTGTAATAAATTACAAAAGCTTTTTTGTCTTCCCTCTCATTCTAACACAAATTCTCATGGCATAATCACTAGCGTCACACATGATCTCAAATGGAAGGTCCTAATTAGGGGACCTCATGATGGGTGGTGATACTAACATGTTTTTGAGTTTAGTAAAAGCAATGTCACAAGCTTGTGACCATGTGAAAGAGATATCTTTGGCAAGCAAAGTACATAAGGGGCGAGCTATGGCACTAAAATCTTTTATAAATCTTCTATAGAAACCAGCATGACCCAAGAATGACCTTATGTCTCTAACACACTTAGTATAGTAGTTGAAATCAAATGAACTTGGCCTTATCAACTTCAATTCCATTTTCGATACTATACGGCTCAAGACAATCCTCGTGTTACCATGAAATGACATTTTTCCCAATTTAATACAAGATTTTTCTCCACCCACCCAAAAACTCCACAAACCCAACAAATGTCTGAATGAGCAAACGAGAAATCATCCATAAAAATTTCCAATATGATTTCTATCATGTCACTAAAGATTCCCATCATGCACCGCTGAAAGGTTCCGTGCACAGATATCCAAAGGGCATTTTCCTAAAGGAGAAGGTACCTCAAAAGGACAAGCAAACTTAGCTTTCTCGATCTTCCAAAGCTATTCCCACTTGATCAGATCCCGAGCACCCATCAAGGAAAACAATAGAATTCATGCCCTACAACTCTCTCTAACATTTGATCAACAAACTAAGAGGAAAATGATCTTTCCTAGTACCTGCATTGAGTTTCCTATAATTCATGCACACCTCCATCCCGATGCATTACCGAAAGTGGAATGAGTTCACTGCTTTCAATGGGGGACCACCGTGACTCCGCATTTTTTAGAAACTACCCGTGTTGGGCTAACCCACTTACTATCTACAATAGGGTAAATAACCCCTACATCCAAGAGTTTTAAACTCTTTTCACCACTTCTTTCATTATCGGCTCAATCGCCTCGCTGGGCCGCTCAAGCACATCCTCTTCTAAGTGAATTCTACGTAAAAGTGCATCATGGACTAATTCCCTTAATATCTCAGAATTGTCCAGCCTAGAGCAAGCCTTTGCGGGGTTTTCAATATCTCCAAAAGTTGATTTTCTCGAGTCAGTCTACGGGCGAAGATATGATTATTGGAAAAGTTTCCTCCCTCCCCTAAGAAATGCATATTCGAGGTGTGTCAAGGGTTTTAGCTCAAGCTTAGGTGGCCTCCTAAGGCAATGCCTTTGTCCTCATTCGTGGCAATGGTTCAAATTCTAGGTGTCCACCCACAACCTGAACATCATTATGCTCAATTATAGAGCGTAGAAACTCGACTCAGGGTCACTTCCTCATCCCAACTCCTGGCTGACCAAAATGATGACTTAAGATGCATCATCATGTGAGACATTATCCGTGCATTTGCACTGGCGGAATCAACCATGTTAATTTCACACATATCTTCTTCATCCCCCATTCCCTTGATTACATTGAAAATATTCAGATTAACAGTCATGTTACCAAACGATAGTGTCATTAGGCCTCCTCTACAATGTATAATGGCATTAGCAGTTGCCAAGAATGGTCGACCAAGAATTACTGGGAACTGAGTTCCTTGGTTCACCACAGGTTGAGTGTCAAGCATAACAAAATCCACAGGGAAGTAAAATTTGTCCACTTGTACCAATACATCCTTCACTATCCCTCTAGAATTTTTTTACACTACTACAACACTATGTGATATTTGGTCAGTTTCTAATTCTCCTAACCCAGTCCACATATACCGAATAAGGCAACAGATTAACACTCGCCCTAAGTCCACTTCAGCATGCCCTAACTCAATTTCCTACCACTATAGAAATAAGAGGACTTCCTTGGTCTTCAGATTGAGGCAAGTTGTTTCGAATTGTGAAGCATTGTTCACCATGAATGCCTCCTTGTCGACACCTAATTTCTTTACCGTACAAGTCCTTAGAAATTTAGAAGTATTATGATGGAATTTGCTTAATGGTATCAACAAGGGAATGTGTTCAATTTACTGCTTGAATAGCTCAGATTCCGAATGGTTATTCACTTTCTTCTGCTCTCGCCTATGAGGGTATGGAGTCGGAGGATATGGGTAGACTCGTCGTCCTCCGCCGATCATCAATATCATTTGTATTAGGGACATGAGATTTGTCCGCCCAAACCCTAACCCTCTGAACAATCTCACTGAGACTCTCGAAGCGGTTCCTTGTTCAATGGTTTTCATTAACTACCTTCCACTTCTGAGAGTAGCGACAAACTCCTACAATGTTCGGAAAGTACCTCACTAACCTAAACTTCCCACACCGTTAATTGCGGATTCGGGATGGGTTGAGATGGAAGTTTTTCTCTTGTCAAGGTTATCTATAGACGAAAGCTGGGTCCTGTTATCTTGGGATCTCACATCATTCCCGTGAGCAGCTCTCGGAGTTCTGAGTTGTGGATCGTCGTCAGACGAATCAGTGGGTGACTATATCCTCCGCACTTCTCTTATGTGGAGTGTTGATAAGGTCGTGGGAGTTTTGATTCCCTGTTCTGGGATGATGACCCGATTGTAGTTTCCCAAAATCCTCGGGGGGCCTTGATTATGAAATGGAGTGAATCGAATCGGGAAAACTGTTTTGATAATGGGGGCCTTGGTTGCTCAAGTATAAGGTGCTATGTGCCCTCATTTCTCCACCTAAAATTAGATGCTTCGGTTTCACCCAGGATTAAAGTTTCAAGAGTATGGGAATTGAAAGGTTTCTTGTAGTTAAGGTATCAAGCCGTTTCATTTAAATGGCTCCCTTAACTTGAGGGAAGAGCCTGGGCAATGATAGTTGAAATGCAGTGATCATCAAACATTATGCATAGTTCCTCTACCTAGGGTCCGCAGAGGGTAATTAGGTAATTGAGTGCACACTGGTTACCATCTGCTCACCTTTTCATCTCTCTATGGCCTCTAACTCTTGTTAAATTGGCAATTTTGGTCATAACTCATCATTCTCTCTAGGTGATGGATTCGCCAATTCACGATGTGCTATGCACTCAGCGTTGTCTATGGAGGCGTGGCCTCCCAAGTTCGCATTCTTCGCTATAGTGCGTCAAAGAGCTTCGATTTGGCTTCCCTAACACTCTTTCATAGAATTCACCCGCACACATCATCCGATATACTGCTTTATTCAGATAACTTCGATGAAAGTATGCACATATTTTTCCTACATCCAATCCATGGTGAGGGATAGCATGGAGGAGATCCTTATATCTTTCCCATACCGCAGCAAACGGTTCACCAGGCTTTTCAAAAAAATTCTGAATTGCTCGCATGAGAGCATTGGTACGTGCAGGAGGGAAAAATTTGTTAAGGAATTCATTCCGCATGTTTTCCCATGTAAAGATTGAATTAGGTGCAAGGAATTGAGTTCAAATTTTGGCCTTCTCCTTGTAAAGCAAAGGAAATAAAACTAAACAGATTATGTGGAGAGGTGGTGAACTAAAGGGAGAGGAATGCACCAGCATATCCTCAAAGTCCCTCATGAATGAGTAAGTGGTTCCTCGATTCAACCCTTGGTACACTGGTAGAAGACGGATCATTTCCGACTTCATTAGAAATTGACTGGCTTCTTCAGGAAGGCGAATACATGAATTAATAAAATTTTCGAAGGCGTGCACTTCTCGAAGAGGTTCTTTCCACATTAGGTAAAGGAGCAGGGTGGACCCTATATTGATTTTGCTGAAGGTTACCATTTCCACCCTTTAGCAATCGTTACTAGAGTAACATCACCTCCACGTTGTGGAGGTTCATGAATCCTCGGTTAACAGAATCCTCGAGTATGTCTATTAAATACATGTTGCCGGGACCGTGATTATCCATTCGAGGTAAAATGTTATCTTGAGACACTCGCTTATTACGGATTTCGTAGTTTCCTGGGTGGATACACTGACTAGTCGGGTGTTGCCTGGTCATAGCCCAAACCAACATGCACTACGCTTACTTCGTCCAAGAAACACCCACTGAGATTTCTCACTAAAACAGAATAAAATAAAAAGAAAAGGAGAACTGCATCTGATTTGCAATGCACTGCAAATACTCCCAAATTCTCTCTTCTCGCATCAACTTGTTGTCACATCACAAGAACGGCGCCTAAAATGCTTCACAATTATTAGTATGCCTAATTCTATTCCTGCTTTAGGAATTACAAATGGTTCAGCATTGTAATACTGGGTGAATCTTCACAAAGTCATCTCCATGTGGAGTGGTCAATTTGTTGATCAAGAAGAGCTATTCTCCACAAAAGAAGCGTGATTTAAAAGAGAATCGTGAAGTCGTGTCGCTTCTCGATCAATGGTCTATCGTTTGAATGTTTTAAACGTATGACAATTGTCGGGATTTTTAGGTTCCACTCACTTTGATCATGTAAGTCCCACCTCTTATTTACAAACTCATCTAGGAACCACAACAGTCTTTTTGATGGAGAATTTATCTTTAAATGCTCTTGAAAATAAGGATGATTGGTCGATACTAAAGACTTGTCCTCAATTAATACGAACCCTTTAGCTCGTGATTATGATCAAGCACAACGTGTACCAAGGATATCTTGCTCACACGTTGTCAAGAATATGCCCAACTAAGGATTTAAAAATGTGTGCACAAGTGGGATTAACATCACACAATCCATTAAAGTTCAAAGAGGAATCGAGGGACTATAGCCTTGATCCTGTGAGTTTCCGTAGAGATTCCTCAGCAAGAAGTGGCTTAGAACCCATGAAACTTATAAGAACAATTATAATTAAAGGGAGTTTAATCATAAAAATAATACTTTGAAGAAATCAGAATGCACTTGTAAAACCTGGAATGAAAGATATGAAATACTATGATTGAAAGTGAAAGAATTGTTTCTGCTGAAAGATTACAAATGCTTGAATCCAAAACTTCCAAAAGAGTAGAAATCTTCACCTGATCTACAAACTTCAACTCAAAAATGGAGAGAAACCTTCTCCTATGAAAACCCTCTAACCCTAGAAGCAAGTCAAAATCGCTCTTCTTTTGTTTCTCGCTTATACTCCTTCCAATGTCATCTCGTGTTGCTCAAGGATGATGGACAAGTATGCCCCCGCTGCTAGGATCACGCTTGCTCCATCTCGCACTTCTCTCATACATGTGTACCCCAAGATAATTTTAATGGTACCTAAGACACTTTGCTACGCTCATTTCTCTCGATCGTGCAATTCCATACACTAGTGTACCTAGCACACTTTGCCCACTACAACTTTATTAAGGTGTACCAGACACATAAATGATGTACCAGACACTTGATCCTATGGTGCTTTTCTAGCATTGCTGGAATTCCCGAGACTTCATCAATCGTCGCCCCAACCTCGCAGCCATATTACTTCCCGACATAAATCCTTATACACTCATGCTTTAGGACCCGAAAAGACTCAAGCAAAGTCTAAAAACACAAAAGAAATTAAAAATACCTATCCTCATGCCGAATGTGGGTGAATTGTGATTTGTGTGTGCTAAATTCTACTATAATTATTGCTCAATTGTGTATTCATCACTTTTCTTTTGATATTTAATTTGAGAGATTGTTGTATGCCTGAAATATGCGACTAACCTTCCCTTGTAGTACATGGTTGTGGACCACAGTGTACGTGTTGGGCTTCTGGGTATTTGCATTTATATGCGTATACGGTGTTTGAAATTTGATGTTTGCAGTATTCGAGCTTGTTGACTAACCTCTTACGTAGTTAAGGTTTGGCTAGGGGACCACAAGTGTGGCAACTGAATTGTTTTTTTTTTGTCTAGTGTTTATGCATGTTAGATACTGAGTAGGTTGGCATGATTCGGGTCATGATCGATTTATCTTTGACCCATATGATCCCATGTACCCAATTCATTTATAGAGACTGAGTTCCGGGCCTAGAGGGGTGCTACCTTGCATGGGGTACCTTCCCAATAGGCAACCTGATCCCCGAACCCAAAAATCTAGTTTTCGTGGACCGCTCTTTCCTGACTGGAGTCAATGAAGTGTTTTTGTTCTTACTTCATTTTCCCCATTTAAAAATAAAAAAGTGCTGCGCACTCCAAAAACTGCTCACTGGGACTGATTTTCGAAGCTCGAAAATCAACTCACTTTTTTCTATTAATAGCGAGTCGCACCGACACGTGGATCAGGTAGGGTCCACACAAGCATTAGGAATTAAATATAACATTCAATATATAAGAAAATCTAAACATCAAAGATTACAAATCAAGCTAAACACCCTGGTTCATTGTTTAGACTATATCAAAACCCTAGAAAATGAGTTTAACTCATGGAGGGGAGAAATACAACCATAGAAAATAACGAAAAGCAAGAAAAGAGGAGAAGAGTGTAGATGAAACCCATTTCTTCTCTTCAAATCTCCTTCTTCTTCTTCTTCGAGGCCAAGAATCAATTTCCCCTAAGAGAGATTTGCCTTTGGGTGTTTCCACCCAAAAGGTCTTCCCTTTTGCAGCTAAGAGAACCTCCTAAACTTTGCCTCCACTAGATTTTCTTCAAAAGCCCTAATTTCTTTCTCTTATAAGCCAAAACCCCGAGAGAAAGGAGATGGGCTTCAGCAAAAACATGGGCCCCGACATCCATGCTATAGCGTGGAAAAATAGGGAGCTACTGGAATGAGCTAAGCATAGCCACGCCATAACGTGAGTGGACTCATGCCGTAGCGTGAGTGGACTCACGCTAAAGTGTGAGAGCATTCACGTTGTAGTGTGAGTGGCTCACGCCTCAGCGTGAGTTACTTACGCTTTGGTCAGAATATCCTCTTTTGGCATCCTTCACTCTTTCCTTCATAACTTCTTTGTCTAGACTCCGAATCACTCGATCCTAGTGTCTACGGAAAGCTCTCGTCTAAAATCCTCCCATGCCATTGAGGGCTCCATAGAAGGACATCACGTAGGAAAAATTATCACATGTTTTCTACAACTGCATGATGACTTTGCCGTTTTTTCTTCGATTTCGCTTATTTTCGCTCAATGGATGGCCTAATAACAAAATTGAGAAAATAGAGCATTAGGACATTTATTTATATCATAAAACTACTAAAACCTAAGCAAAACATGGGGATAAAATGAGTATTTAAGATACTCATCATTGTCCTCCCCTACTTGATGAGACAAACTACGAATATTGGAAAGTTAGGATGCGTGTCTTCATTAAATCTCTTGATATGAGGATGGTGTTCTCCAACCAAATAGATAATGATGGGAAAACGGTGGTCAAGACTAAGTCAGGGTGAACTAGTGAAGAAGACAAATCAGTAACTAGCAATTGCATGGCTCTCAATGCTATCCAATATGGTGTGGATTCCAAATAGTTTATGCTCATCGCAACTGTTGTATCAGAAAAGGAAGCTTAGGACACTTTGCAAGTAATCCACGAAGGAAGAAAGGAAGAGGAAGACCACATTAGTGAACTAGATGCACTCATCACCCTCTTTAAAAACACAGAAGTAGGAGGTCAAAAGTAGGAAGTTCCAGAAACAGTCTCTGTAGATGTCCAGACTCATCCAGTTCCTGCTCCAGGCACTCAGGATGTTAATATTCTCCGTGGAAGTGATGAAGAAGAAGATGAAATCTTTGATAAGGAACTAGCATAGTCTTATTAAGTGCTATATGAAAACTGGATTGATGCACTAAAACTTAATAAAACTCTTCAAACCCAAATCTTACAACTTGGCAAAGACAAAGGGGCTTTAGAGAAAGAAGTGGTTGTTCTCAAAAGGGAAATTTCCAAGAATAGTACTACACATTCTGAACTAGAACAACTCAAGAAAAGGGTAAGAATGGCAAAAAGACTTAATCCGACATGAAGATTTGTGGATACAAAAAGGGTCTACGAGACTAAAGTCGCGCATACGTACTGCATGCACAAGCCAAACTCTCTGTTTCTAAGAATGTTGTCTTCGTAACTCCAATCCTAAATTAACCTTGTGGACTCGCCCATCCAGCTTCAAACAAGAGGAGACCAAATATCCAGCTGTGCTACTAATATGCGATGACGGGGCACATTCGGGCCTCACCACAGTACTCATAAAGTCATCAAAAGAAGAAATTGAAGGAAAACCAGCTGACAGTCAAGAAAAAGTGGGTGGAAAAAAAGAAGACAAAAAGCTTTGTGGGGTTTACCTCATTAAATGCAAAAGATGAACAAAGATAGTATTTTGATAGTGGGAGCTAACGAAACATGACTGGAAACGAGTATCTCTTGACTAACCTCCAACCATATAGTTTGGCCTTTGTGACCTTTGGAGACTGTGAAAAAGGAAGTGTTCTGGGATCACGCTCTCTGAACGTTATGGGAATGCCTAAACTAAGAGATGTTCTACTTATTGAAGGACTTAAAGCCAACTAGATCAGCATTGGGCAATTATGCAACCAAAATCTTTTTGTAAAATTTACAAATGATAGGTACATTGTCCTTAATTAGAACTGGTGTCATATCATGGAAGGGAACATGTCCTCAAATAATTGCTACCTACTAGCTAGTCCTAACACCTATATGAACACAATGCAGAATGATCATCGTCTCTGGGATTGAAGGTTGGGACACATTAGCCACAACAGTCTTAAGGACACCATCACTGCAGAGCTACCCAAAAATCCCTTATTTGAAGAATGTACTTGAAAGGATGTGCGAACCATGTCAGTTGTGGAAACAAACCAGACTGCCCCACATAAAGTCCCAACTGGCCTCTACAACTAGAGTGTTGGAACTATTCTACATGGATCTGATAAGACCTATGCAGTTGGAAAGCATTGATGGAAAAAGATGAATTTATGCAGAAGCCATAAATACAACATGCTACATCCTGAATCGAACCGCTCTACGACTTGGAACTATCATGACTCCTTATATGTTTTGGAAATTTAAGAATTTAAATCTGGAACTTTGTTTATAAATTTGGTAGTCCCTCTTATACCTTGAATGTTAGAGAAACTAGAGGGAGATATGTTCCTATGAGCAATGGAGAATTTTTCAGCCAAGCATATTGGGTCTACAACAAGAGAACCATGGCAGTGATGGAAGTGAGAAGGTCATTCACTCAACGTCCCTAAAGATGTCCAAACCACAGATTGTGAAAACAACAACCTATTCCCAGAGTGTGTCTAGACAGGCCCAAGAACTAGGTATCCCGTCATAGAGAATGTGGAGATTGTATTAGGGATAAGTCAATTTCCAAATAAACAAGACTCTGAAGGACATTATGGTATCTAGACTTAAGAACCCTCTAGAATAACTCTAAAGAATCAACCTGCTTATTACATTATGAGTGCCCAGAAGGGAGTGTTCTGACTCAAGGAACTCCCAAGATGAAACCCAGAGAGATGATTGGCCTCTCCTACTATGCCTCCACCACCAAGTCCAAAAACTACAAAGAGGTATTGAATGATGAATTTTGGATCATGTCATGTCAAAGGACCCAACTCAGTTCAGACACAATAATGTCCGAGACTTAGTATCAAAGTCTCATAATGTGAGTGATAGAACAGAGTGGACTGATGAGAAGAGCAACATCACTTAGTCCAAGGCAAGATTGGTGGCTCAAGACTACACTTAGTCCCATCTCTATCAGATGGAGGTCAAGAGTGTCTTCTTGAACAGGAACCCAAATGAAGAAGTGTATGTGGCACAACTTGAAGGTTTTTAAGACTCTTTCATCTTGACCATGTTTACAGGTTGAAAAAGGCTTTCTATTAGCTGAAACAAGCTCCAAGAGCTTGGTATGAAAGGCTAACCGAGTACATCTTGAAAAAGGGATACACTCGAGGGGGAAAAGATCACATTCTCTTCATAAAGGGGAGCCAATGGGAAGTAAATGTGGTCCAAATGTATGTGGATGGCATAATCTTTGGATCCAAGTCTTAGAGGGACGTGCAGAACAGTCAGGAACATGAGCAATCGAGTTTGAAATGAGCTTTAGTTGGTGAACTCGATCTACTCTTTCGGACTTCAATAAGGCGCAAACCTGGCCTCGAAACTTTCTCAAGTCAAATATGCAAAGAACTTAGGTAGCAAGTTTGAACTTGTTATTACAAAGCATGTAAGGATTCTATCTGGGACCATACAAAAAGATTACTCAGAGATGAAGTCGTACGGTGTTGGTCACACCCTATAGTGTGGAGTCAAAGCAAGGTACCAAGCATGTCCCAAAGAAAGTCATCTTCTATCCATCAAGAAGATCATTAAGTATGTGAGTGGTACTGCTGAATTTGAAATTTGGTAAACACATGATACCACAACTAGCTTGGTGTGATACTGTGATGCTGATTAGGTTGGAAACTTTGAGGATAGGAAGAGCACTTCTAGAGGATGTTTCTTCCTTGGAAACAATCTTGTGTCTTGTCTAAGAGGAATGGAACAAATATATCGCCTGCAGCTCCCGATATTCGTTATAGTTTAAATATGCCCCATACCAACTGAGTGAACAAATAGGGCAAACGAAGCGCTTGACATTGCTGACATGTCACCCAAATAAAAACATAGTGAATAGTCAGTCGGGTCGCTGGTAACACATTAGCGCTGCTAGACGCGCCTTGCCTTATCCGTTCACTTCACATTATATGAGCACACGTTATGAAACAAATGTTATGGGCAACATTAGACCCAAAAAAAGTTTAAGGGCTAAGTTGAACATATGGCCAAACATCAAGGCATTTGTATACCTTATCCCCTAAAACATCATCGTTATCATTTACAACCAAAACAATCACCATATGACATATCCCCATAATAAAATAAAAAAGGATTAAGAAGAGAAAGCATACCAAAGCAATTTGCTTTTTTGGCATGAACAAATTAAAAAGGGGGTGGTTTCCTTTTGGATGAAGTTTGAAAGACTTTCTTTTGAATAAAATAAAAGGAAAGTTGATAGTTTAAAAGTAACAATTTATAAGTCCCAAGAACAAAATTTTGCTTTCTATTTTGAGTCCCAATCTGCATGACTTCAAGTCTTAAGACCTTTTCTACAAAACATATATTTTAAAGGAGTAATGCTACATGTCACACAGGGAAAAGAAGTAATTCTATTAGATATATGTTTTATCATCATGTGTTAAAAGTAAAGAATAGTCGGAAAAAGGTTTTATGGAAGAAGCTATATTTACCCATTTTGTACATGCCATCCAGAAAGGTTGGCCAGTAGTGTCAATGCTTCTCTCCACCTATGTGTCTTGTGGAAAAAACAATTTCTTTCATGATTGACAACTGCTTCTTCATAATATCCCGTCTGTTTTCGCACATCAGATGGGCCAATGTGACAAAAACTTGAAATGATTAATTTTCCATTTTGGTTCTTGCACTCCATGATCGTCACCAATTCCTCCAACCAGTGGGAAGTGCCATAGTGTTGTGAGAACATAATGAGGATGCACCTTTGTTGTTACCTCGATTATCTAACTTCTTAGGCATCAGCGGAATGATATAATCCTGCAAAAATGGCGGTCCGGCGACGATGGGCCCATCGCCTCTCCAATGATTAAATTAGCAAAAATATGGAGAGAGAGAAGAAGAGAGTATGCGTAGTTGGAATTGCTTACCTTCCCAACGTAGTGGATCATCCTGATTTATAGAAAGTGGTTCACGAATTTCTTCTTGATTTTATGGGAAGAAAATCTCTTAATCTTAGGGGATCAAGTCTCTCCTTCCTTATCAAGGACTAATTCTCCCTTATCAAGGACCAATTATTCCTTATCTAGGATTAATCTTCCGAGAAAGCATGATTTGGAAATCAGAAATTCGTGATAAATATCTCGCAGATTCGCCTTTATCCATTCGCTCATAACTAACTTGCTATGCGTATGATCGGCCGAGAGATCAACTCTACACTGCCACGAGGCCTGGGCCAGCGATGCCCCAACTTTCAAGACTCGCCTCCTGCTTCCCCATCTCGGGTGGTGCCTACCAGCTTGATATGGCGCACGGGCCGCTTCACATCAAGGGTCAGCGGACTACGAGCCAAATATCGGACTCCTCGTCCATCGAGCAAGGGGTTTAAAAACCACTAGACTCACAATGCCCCCTTTCCCCTCGATCGTAATTTTATGCTTTTCCGCTTAGGGAAAATATCGTAGTATTAAAATGTAGAATGTGGAGAGTCAGATGCAAACCCAGGCGATGCTCTGGGGTTTAAAGCTGCAGGGAAATGAACGCCCTTAACATATATATGTCACAAATTTTATGTTCTCTCAAAGTTTTCTTACTCCTGCAATTTTGCCTATTCTGTGGTTCTACAAAATTTCCTTCCGAAGGAGCCATCAGAGACTCTTGACTCTTCTACATCTTTCGATTTTCTGATGAGTGTTCTTGTCCCAAACTTTTTTTTTATCATTGGTTTATTTGAGTGTTTTTGTGGTTGGGGGCGTCTTATTAGATTTTGTGAAGGTTTTCGGTCTGCCTTTCCTAGGTTTTGTCACCGGTGGGATGTAAAATCTCCAGAGGGGATTTCTTTTATCTTCTAAGGGTTTCGTCTCCATCTTCGCTTAATGGACCTCAAGATGACTCCTTCCTCTTTTTTATTTATATATATATATATATATATATATATATATATATATATATATATATATATATTATTTTTTATTTTTTATTTGCTTGAGAATGAAAAGAGGTTACGAAGAGGTTTCTAACAGTCAGGCTGGGCGTCGGAGAGTGACTCCTCTGGAAATGCATACTGCAAGTAGTCTAGTTACTACTATGTATGCAAAGAAACCGAGGTTGTATAGCTAGGTTCCGCCGGCGTCACCGAGATGGACGCACCAAACTGGGTTTCAATCGTAGGGGAGGCGCATAACGCCATTCATCACCCGAACAACAGTTAGGCCTGGCTCTCGCCCTATCGCTGGTGAAGCAATTTTCGCGATTTTACCCGTTACCTCCTCGTGACTCATACACCCAATGTTTTTCTGATTTTGATAGGTCGAGTGTGTTGAACTCCTCTACCAAATGGGACATCCTCGCCATGGAGATTTGCTTCATTTACACTTCAAGTTGATCAGCCGCCCGTCTATGTCGACCTACGTCCTTACCGCACTTGTAACATGGCCTCGAATTTCTAAACTACGAAAGGGGTCGCCTTGGTTAGGCCCATGGCACGTGACGCCCCGGCTCCTCAGCTTCTCGATATGAACCAAATTCCTTCGCTCCCGTGTTTGTTTTAGTTTCGATGGGTAGCCCATTCCTTTTTCCTAGTGGTCTTCTCATTAACATGCCTCTATTTTCTCTCGATGATTTCGGGTAGCGCAGTGAGGTCAGTCGGTCACCAGTGAGAAGGTCAACTGTATCACCATCGGCATGAGACATCACAGAGAGGGAGCGCAACCACAAGCTTCTTCTGTCTATCAAGAATCTATGGGAATTGGGCGCTAGTCCTTCACTCATACATGGCCCCATTGCCCTTCGTTCGCACCCGCCGAGCTTGCCGCGCGAGCACTTGCCCTCACTGACCCACCGGGCCAATGTCTGGAGCTCTTCGCAAGTGGATTCCGCTCCATAAGCCTTTGTTCAGCTGACTGCCTACCCTTGTTATCGCAAGATCCCAAGCTCGCTTCCCTCAGCGCTAAGGAGAAACAAGGCAAGGCTGTGCTGCTACAGCTGCAGTAAAGGTCACTCGCAAGGGCTTAGAGGGGTTTGTTGACTAGAAGGAACCAACAGCCAGCGAGTCGACCAAGGAGAAGGAGGACGACATGTCTAGCTTCGTCACCGGATTCATCGTGACGCACGTCAGCTTACCGCCGACGTCCGTGTGGAGAGACTTATCCCCGGCCTCCGAAAGTCCAGCACAAACGCCTCAAGACGGCCTGGGGCCCTAAGAAGAGGCTCGAAGAGCTCTACAGCACTGTCGTGGATCTCTCCTCGAACGAGCCCCTCGACATCATGTCGGGCTTTGGCGCCGCTGTGGTGCTCTCAAAGAGGCTTCTTCAATATTGGAGGACCGAGCTCCTAACGCTGACCAAGTTTTAGGAGTGCTCATTCGAGAGGTCGGGCTCGCATCGGAGCCTTTTTCGCTGCACTGGCTATGGTCACCGCCGCAGGCGGCGGTGGCCGACCGGATGGTGTCGAGCTCTTACGCTCAGCCGATGGAACGGGCCGCTCACCGCACACTCCGCCCTCGTCCGCAGGCCACTACCGACGTCAAACCACCGGGCCCTTCAACCGTAGGGACTCGTCAAGGCATACGCGTGACTTACCCCACTCTTTTTCTCCAATTGTTTAGTGCCGTGTCGCCTGGCCCCAAGGAGCAATTTCATCCCTTTTCCAAGCTTTATGGACAAAAATTCCTTTCAGCGGTTGGCTAGAGACGAGATGTACATCCGCATGTAGGATACGAATTTCTAACAACCTAGATCACCATGGAAGAACACAAACATCATTTAATGGAGAAAAAACACTGTAAATTACATACCTTTGGAATCCATGGATCTTTTCTTCGTTGATGCCGAATTTATGAAGAGGTCGCAGAAGAGAACCGATCTCAAGATCTCAAGATCTTCTCCCAAACGAATTTTCAAAACCGGCTTTTACGAGATCACATCACTTTTCCTCGTAAAACCCAGAGAGAATTGTAATGATGTGATAGAAATGTATCCCGCTTGGGAGGGACTCACAGCTTTCCTTAAATAGAGTTCACCATCGCCTTTCCATAACTGCCGGCCGAACTCACAAATTCTACACACCGTACCAGCCCATATGATTTATTAAGAAGCCCAATAACCTCACTTATCAGACTAATCTTAATTTTACTTAATTCCAATTAATGAAGCCCACTTAATGAGAAAACCTTACATTCTCACTTGAAGTATTAGTGAAACAAAAGCTGTGTGCGCACCTTTATATTGGTCTAGGGTTGCTGTAATAGTCAATCCGATCCCATAAAGTCTCGAACACTGCTTGAATCATGGCGGTAATTGCATGTACTCACGCAGGCCCTTCCATGGTCACGAGTGCTTTCAACTTTACTGATATGGATTCAATATGGTAGTGTGTTTAAATGGATAATACCTCATAATGAGTGATACTTCATGTGTTATCCATTTTGTTAGTCCAAATTCTCTCTCCTTAAGTGTCACAAACCTAGTGTGTCACCAGAGAATATCCATTATGGTTCAGCGAACTGTATATATGTTACCTTGATGAGTAACTTTACTTAATGTGTAACAAAATTATGCTATTAGACTGTGTCAGAATGCCCCATAGCCTTTATTCAAGGAATTTACACGATGCCTTGATATTTACAGCAATTATATGTACTCCTTTCGATAAACCTACATTCCACAAATACCTTGTGAATCTGAAAAGAGTTGATAAATTCTAATTATTACTAAAATGTAATGTAATTGAATTCAACCTTTATTAGAAACAACTTAAAACTTAATAGCTCCCACTAATTCACGGTATCCCATGATACTCTAGCCCGTATTAATGACATATGCGTTCAAATACACAAGGGGCGAAAGGCCTTTAGTTAAGCGGATGCAATCATATCATCAGTTGATATGTGTTCAGCTGTAACGTCATAGTTTGAACTTTTTCCTTTATGGTCAGGTATTTGACCTCCATGTGTTTAGACCCCTTGAGACCTCTGTTGTTGTTAATAAACAACACTGCAGAGTTGCTGTCAGAATACAACTGTATGGGCCTATCCACAAAATCAAACACGGTTAACTCCTTAATTAGGTTTCGGAGCCAAATTGCTTGAGTAGTTGCTGAAAAGCATGCCACAAACTCCGCTTGCATGGTAGAGGATCACGATTAATTCACGATTTCTCACTTTTTCCATGATCTTTGCACCTCCACGCTGGCAAAGATATAACCGGTTGTTGACTTCTTTTCATCACGACGGCCAGCGAGAGTGCGAATCCCGAATACTTGACTAATTTGTAGGTCCACGAACATGTTTGTAAATCAACACTTATAGTCTTTTGTCCTCTTTAAGTACCTCATAACCTTCTTGGCGACAACTTGATGATCTATCTGGGTTTGGCGATATCTGCCTAGAAGTCTTGTTGCAAAGAGCAATATCAAGCCTAGTGCATACTTGAGCATACGCAATACTCCCGAGTGCACTAGCAAGGTATATTCTTCATTTGGGCTTTCTCTATATCTGAATGAGGACATTGTGATAGACTCAACTTATCACCTTTACAGACAGGAGCAATTCCTGGCTTACATAGTTGCATGTTGAATCTTTCTAAAACACGATCAACATATGCCCTCTGAGATAAACCCGATGATCTGCGAAACGATCCACTATGAATCTCAATGCCTAGAATGACGCTTCACGAGTCCTTCATATCGAAGTTATTTGACAACATCCGCTTTGTCTCATGCGATGGCTTAGATCCACTTGCTTGCAAGCGAGGATATCATCCACATAGAGTATTAGGAAAATGAATTTCCTCCCGCGGCCTTACGATATATACATTGATCTACTTTGTTCTCCAACAAAACCATATGAAGCAACAACCTTTATGAAACTTTAAGTACCATTGTCTAGAAGCTTGCTTGAGACCATAAATAGACTTTTTCGGTCTACATACAAGTTTACTGAATCATTTGCTAAAACCTTCGGGTTGCATCATATAGACTTCTTCATTAAAGGTCTCCATTGAGAAGCGGTTTTAACATCCATCACAGTGTAACTCCATGTCGAAATGAGCAACTAATGCCATGATCACCACTGAAAGAATCTTTAGAAGAGAAATGGAGAAAAGGTTGCTTCATAGTTTACTCCTTATACTCTGGTGAGCAACTTGGCTACGGTCGGCTTTAAACTTCTCAATCTTTCCTTTATGGTCCTTTTAGTCTTATACACCCATTTGCGACCAATGGGTCTATGACCTTCAATTAATTGATAAGTTCCCAAACTCCGTTATGCCTCATAGATTGAATTTCATCTCTCATTGCATCGACCACGATTCGTGAGGACAAAGCTTGGCTTCCTCTGCCAGTTATGGATCGATCCGCAGGCAGGTATCGTAGTCTTGCTCTCTATATAGACTAAATAGTCGGTGGTATAGCTGATGCGTCTCTCCTAGTGGATCTCCTTCTTGGAGTAGCAATAGCCATCTGCGCACTAGAGGCCTTGATGGGCTTGGTAGGAATTTGTCTTGACAACGGGGATCCTAGTCTCAGCGGGTTCAAATGGTGTGTTGGAGTTTCCCTGATTATATCTGTATGGGAGGAGATATAGATACCACATTACTCATCATGTATCTTTTTGCACATAATGTCCCAAGTGACTTCTACTCTTGGGCCACGTCAGAGCTCAAAAACTTCATTTGTCTGTGATTCCACAGTTGTGCCTCCCGTTGGGATTATAGAGCGGAAATGCATCCTTGAATGTTAAATTGAATCACAAAATAACACCTAGTAGTTACGAGTCCGACTTACTTAATGTTGGATTATATAACTACTTCCTTGAGGACATCCCGAACCTTAAGATGGTTTAAGCTAGGCTTTCGCCCGAGTCCATAGCTTCAAGGAGTCAATGGAGCGACTTTCGTAGGTACCGCGTTCAAAATGTACAAATTGTTTTCAAGCTTCACCATAAGCAGGAGTAAATTTGTCTACTTATCATACTCCTTACCATTTTCCATAAGAGTACGATTGCACCTTTCGGCTATACCATTTCTTCAGGACTCAGGCGCTAATCTTTATTGTGCCACTATCTGAGTCCTCTATAAGTATTTGGCGAATGGCCCTTTAAACTATCGGCATCGCCATGTTTGCCATAATACTCTCCACCTCGGTCCAGATCTAACAACCTTTATGACTTTCCAATTGTTTCACCGACTTGATGCGAAAATCTTGAACGTCAAGAGACTCGAGACTTTTCTTTAATCAAGTACAAATAACCATATCGAGAATAGTCATCGATAAATGTGATGAAATAAAAACTTCTACACAAGGATTTGCCACATAAGGTCCACTTATACTCGATGAATGACTTCCAGCGTGAAGCTACGGATGCGATTTTCTTTCTTATCTTGGTATTTTACCCTAGCAGTCATATCTCTAGAGTCATTTTAAGAGCGAGCGGGATATTAGTCTTTATTAGCCTTTCTACTCTATCCTTAGAGATATGGCCAAGTCGTTATGCCATAATGCATAAGACTCATCCTTAGGTAGTGGTCTTTTTGAAACAACCTTTTCAGCTGTATAAGCCACGTATATGTCATCGGGAGATAAACTTAATCTATATAATCCGTTGGACATATGACAGTACCCAACCTGATTTGAATTAAGAAATATTGAAATAATATTGCTCTTAATTTCAAAAGAATAATCATATGAATCAAACATGATACGAAAATAAATTCCTTAAGAAAGAGTACATAAAATAATATCTTTCAACATCAACTTAAAAACCAGAATCTAAAACTAGATTACATCTCCCACCGAACATGACTTGACCTTCTATTCTAGCTTACAGTGAGCTTTGATTCATCCTTGTTTGGCTTCCTCTAGGTTTATGAATCTGTATGAAATGCATCTGTATGATTAGTTGCTCCACTATCAAGCCACCAAGAAGCGGATTGATTGCGGATAGGTTGGATTCACAAACAAGTATTAAGAATCGTGCGCACTGGCCGCGGCGGGACATCCAAGCTTTAGAATTTTATGTGATCCTATTCTTCATGTGACCTTTCTTCTTGCGAAAGACGTGATCACCATCCTTACTGGGAATGTCTTCTTTGGACCTATATTGTCAGATTGACCCGGTAGTTTCATGAGCACCTTTATGAGTTCGACTTTTGAACTTCTTATTCTTCCTCTTATGGGGACTTGCGACATATAAGGCCGTATGCTCTTTATCCTTCTTAAACTACTCTTATACGCCACCACCGCTATCAAGTCATTTCTTGACCAAGTTTCATCTTAGGAATTGTAGTTTGTCTTTATAATCCCAAATCAGGTGGAAGGGTGTTGAGAACTTGATGCACAATCTGAGCATAGAATGGTAACATTAAGAGCTTGGGCTTAAGCGCCTTTAGGTCGCAATCACGGGGACGCAATCTCTAACCCAATTTGTGCCATCATTACTTCATGTTGAAGAGCTTTTGAAGAAGTGTTCAACCTCCTTTGGATGAAACTCGATTTCTAGCCTCTATGGCTGCCATCATCTCCTTAGCGATCTGATGCTTGGCAAACCACTTTTCAAGTGTTGTTCTTGTATGGATTCTTCATTGTCAACAAGCAAATCCTGTGCTCCTCTCCCAACTGACATAGTCCATTTTCTCAATTCGATACTAGGGTTGTGATATGCGCGGCTTATCCATTGTAAGCGCCGTGAACATCCGCCCGGCTCCATTCAAATTGAAAATCCTCTTTCCATTTCTTGAAATTCAATCCGATGAGATCTCGTTGAAATGGAATTTAAACTCCTGAAAAATTGATGAAAAATAAAACAAACAATACAATCAGCATCATGTGAATACTCATGAAATTACATACATCATCATAATCACCTTTAGTGAAGAAAATATGACATGCGGTTGTACATTCCTATGGCAATGACCATGAGAACATATTCTAATCCTTTGTGAAATCACCACCTTTGGGTGTATGAACCACTAAGATGGAGTCATTTCTCATTGCATGCCATCATGTATCCTCCACGAACTAACGAATCCTCCTTTGGGAG
The DNA here is from genome assembly GCA_016808115.1 of Tetrastigma voinierianum. Taxonomy (NCBI): domain Eukaryota; kingdom Viridiplantae; phylum Streptophyta; class Magnoliopsida; order Vitales; family Vitaceae; genus Tetrastigma; species Tetrastigma voinierianum. The sequence goes on along the minus strand of JAEQBH010004535.1, from coordinate 574,311 downwards.
TATGACCATGCATTAAGCGGAGACATCCCACCACAATATGAGGTTGATATTTCTCAAACCCAATCAAGTGTGCCACTTTGCGGTCTAACCAAATTAGATTCAAAATCACTCATACGAGGATATAAACTTTATATCACATTCGATATATGTAATGCCAATTATGTTGTTCAATTCATTAATAGTCAATTAATTTAGAACTTACCGCGACCCTTATGCGTGGTATTCATATTGAATTTTGTATTTCGAAACCATGAGAGAAATACGAGAATGCGTAAAGAAAATACCTAATGTACAGGTGTACTTAGGGTTCTATACATATTTTCATATCTGTAAAAAAACGAACATCGCGGTCATATACCACATTGTAGAGAATTCCCGTCTGAATCTGCGGGTATCAAATTGCCCCACAATGCCCTCCCGCAGCCCTCGCGCCACGGAAAGGTTCGGCCAGCGTGTGGCGGCGCGTGGCAGCCAGCGCTCATCGGGGGTGCGGGTTGTGTTGGCTCAGTCGGGTTTGTGGATTGACCGGTTGTGGATTGGCCGGTCGGGTTGGCCAGTTGACCCGGTTGTGGATTGGCCGGGTCGAGGTCGGCCGGATTGGCCGGTCGGGTCTTTGGCCGGGTGGGTCAATATCCAGAATCGGTCGGGTCGGATCTGGGTTGGAGTAAAGCGGCGTCCATCGCTCTGTCATCGAGCGGCGTCATCGACCCGCGTCTCCAGCCGCGTCGTCGAGGCGGCGTCGCCAGTACGTCGCCCGCCCACGTCGGCCGTCCACTAAGCGAGCCGCAGATTGACAAGCGGATCGGGGCGGATCCGGTTTGGCCCGTTGATTACTGGCTTGCGTCATGCTGACGTCATCGATGGCGTCGGCGGCCCGGATGGTTGATCGCGCGTGTCTTGCCGCAGCGGCCGTCGTCTTCAACGGCGTGGGCGTGTGGCCGTGAGGCGATCGGCCACCTCGTGACGGGCCCCGCCGTGTGATCGTCTCGTCGTGTAGATTCCAAATATGTAAAAATATTTAATTTTAGATTTATCGAAAAACTCCGAAAATGGACAGAATGTCCGTTTTTCATAAAACCCAAAAAATTTTCTCCAAATCCGTATGTTTTGAGTTCTAATCCATGGTTGGCTCTGATACCAACTGTAGGATACGAATTTCTAACAACCTAGATCACCATGGAAGAACACAAACATCATTTAATGGAGAAAAAACACTTTGTAAATTACATACCTTTGGAATCCATAGGATCTCTTTCTTTGTTGATCGGAATTGATGAAGAAGTTTGCAAAGAAGAGCGGAATCACGAATCTCAAGATCTTCTCCCACAACGACCCTTTAGCTGGCTTTATGAGATTACTTAGATCACTTTTCTCGAAGGCCTTAGAGAGGGGTGTACGTATGTGAGTAAAAATGTATCCTTAAGCGTTTGGGAGGGACTTGGGCTTTCCCTTAAATAGAGTTAGGCCACGGGCCCTCTCATAACGGGCCGGGCGAGACTTCGGCCCACACACCCGGCCGGTATATGATTTATTAAAGCCCGATAACCTCACTTGAATTAGACTTTGATCTTAATTAGGTTTTGAATTCCAATTAATGAAGCCCATAGTAGAAAACCTTACACTTGATCATGACTTCAGACAGCGAGCTGTTATGGATGAACTACTCTTAGTTTTGAATGCGGTTTCATGTTATAATTTTCTTTTAAAATTTTTTCCTTGGCAGGTTGTCACCGCTATCCAGAACATGGCATGCCAACATAGGGAGCTTCACTATAGGCTGGATGATGCTGAGAAGTTGCGGCTCTACGCCTAGTCGGCTACCTCTAAGCACAGTGCCCTAGAAGAGTCCTTAGATAAGGCCAAGTCCCGGTCCAAGCATTGGGAACGGAAGGCTAAGAGGGCATGGAGAGGATCACGGGCGCTGAGATGGAGAGGGACGGGGCTAAAGTGGGCTCAGGTTGCCCGGCTTGTCACACCCCTACCCCAGCTTGGGCGAAGTGAAGGATCCCGACCCGGATTAACCTCATGAACCCGAGGGGACCTCCGGCACTCAGCGGATATAAAAACTTTCCTCGAAACAATCGATTAAAATCCATGGAATTGAACCCCTGTTCGATCAGCCAACATATCTTTAGAAAATAATGCAGTGAAGTGGTAAATTTTTTTTTTTTTTTTTCAAACACTTAGATTTTGAAAATCGGCGAGTTTCTACATTTGTCGGACTTTCGAATTTACAAACACGAAAACATTTAAAAACACTTCTAATATTTCAATTCTAACTTCCATTTAGGACTCCTCGTCCACAACCGATTAAGCACACAACTCGATCAGCAAAATATATACACATATACATTTATTGCACTTCAATCATAGAAACATTGAAACCTTCCAATTCCATTGCAGTTTATAAAAAAGTTGGCTTGATCGGACTTAAAGTCGTAGCTACGTACCTCGATCACTTTGAGGATAAAGGCCCACGTAGTTCTTTTCAAAATATCTTATGTATACATATACATGACCAAAATGTTTCTAGCAACACTGCAATGTACGAAATATTTGCCACAATGTAGTCACGGACGTCGTCCTCACGATGGCTCGACTCTATGCGCGAGGAGAATTACTCTCTGCAGGCGCACTGTCTCAGTCTGAAAATGGTTTTGAAACATACGGAAAGAGTAGGCTAAAGACTCAGTGGAGTGTACTTTTCATTAAGACAACATTTCGATCATATATCCGGTAATAATCTTATACAATTAAAAATCAATTTATACAGCTTTCTTTCTAAATGGGCCGGGAGTAAACACAGAAACAGGTTCAGATGCGACGGTGAGAGACAGTCTCAAATCAGTCATAACCACTCTGCTCTGGAGAAACTCAACTTTGCATAAGGTTCAGTCATAACACCTTATCACGTGTGAGATATTACTTTAAAATCTATTTCACTCCTGCAGTAGTAACTTTATAGCTGACCACTCTAAATCCTTTACGCAAAAAGGGTACCTCGGTGATACCAGATCCATATGATCATATAGGGTTAGGGTAACCATCAGTAAAACATTTGTTCAAAATCATTTATAAATTCATTTTAAATGTTTACTTTGTATCATTTTAAAACACATATATCTGTAAATATACATATGCATTTTTTTGATTTTAAACTACATAATGCCTTAACATATGCATACGTATATAATTTTAATAAATACATATATTTAGGCAAGATAAACATATATATATATATATATATATATATATATATATATATATATATATATATATATATATATATATATATAATAACATATAACATTTTCCACATTCTATTAATATACATATATAAGCATTCACATGAAACTTTTCATTTTAACATTAAAATGGGGTCCTTTTAAAACTTCGATTTTTCAAAACATCATTTTTACACTCACGTTCACCTCTCAATCAGCTTGCTTCGTCAAATTCTGTTTCGTCAGATAATCCTTTTCCTTTTTCAGAAAACTATAACTACACATTAACCATAACTTCATTTTAAATCCTAACACATTCATTTCATGACCATCATTCCACTTTAATCCCATTCTTTCCCTGCCATCTGAAATTAAGGAAATGACCAAAATCTACTTTTCTTTACAAAATGACCTTATGCCTCGATTCAAATCTTTTCTTTTAACAATTCCAATGCATTTCTAAGTTAATACCATTTTCAAACACATGGAAATTACAAACCTATCTGACCCTCATTTCCTTGCCACATTGAAATATAAGCATAATAAATTTTGTGCTCGTTTTCTTCTACCGATGCAATGACTTAAATCTAATGCCTTATACACTCAATTTCACTAAATCCTAACGATTTTCATTATCTCTTTTAAATGCACTATCATTACTAACATGTCTTTATTTTTATTTAACTAATCATTCTTTTTCAACATATCAAAATCGTCGTTATTCGACATAAATACATTAATCTAACGTGTTACAGAAAATCAAGACGTGTAGTCACTTGAAAACATCAAAAACCTTGACTTTCCACTTGCTCACCTTACCTCCACACGTTTTTCCTTCATATCTTTTTCTTTCTCGCTTTCTTTTTTTTTCTTCTCTTTTTCCTCTCATGATGAGCTCTACTTGAAATGACTCCTTCTTGAATTGTTTGATCTCTTGAAACTTTTAAATTGTAAGCCCGTAAATCTCATTGGTTGATCTGAAGTGACACACATATCACCTTGTCATTATGGTCGTTCTTATGAATCCGCAATCGGCATAATCCATTATTTAAATCATAACAGCCATTAAGAAAGGTTTTGATTGGCTCTAAGAAAATACCAGCATCTTGATTTTACTAGTTCGCCTTATCTTTTGCTTTTATGCGGGATTAAATCAAAGAAAGCTCTTCTGTAATTACGTCTAAACTTCAAAATTGACCATAAATATTTATGTTAAATCCTTCACAGTGGATTCCGGGCTGCGAAATCAGGAAATGTATTATCTCTTGCGGTTAAATCCATTAAAATCGAGTCGGATAAATAACATGTTATTATCAGAATTACGTTGGATCATGCAGTATCGCGAAGCGGACTCCGTTTAACCATTTTCACTCTCGTTAGACTCTATGATTAATTCCGGACATTTCGTATTTTGACGATTTAGAAAATTTGATGAGAGGCTTAATTTGATCAGGAGAAATGTATTCGCCGTCTCGATTCTCTTCTAAATATCAGGTTCAAAGTCACCAGGAACTAATTTCTTAAAATTCCTTTGCGAACCCCTCCATCCGGATATAATAGAAGAATTACTATTCATTCAAGCGAACATCAGGTGAAAATTTTAGAAAAATTTCACTTTATGCGGAAAATCCGGGCGATTCTAAATTCTAATCTACCTAACCCCATCATTGGACCTCTAATCGAGTTCAACAACCACTATTATAACATTCAATAAGGTTGGGTTTTTACACGAGGGGCGAGGCACGGAAATTTGGGACTCTTTTGTAACCTACTTTTGGACATTGGTAGGCCCGTTTCATATATAATTCGCAATGAAATACAGCATAAGCTACTTTGTGGTAGTGTTTTAAAATTTCTTTAATACATATTCACGATCCGTTTAACTTTGTACTTTTACAAATTCTACTATTACCAAAAATATTACATTTACATTCCAAAACTAAAAATCAAAACCACATCGGGTGGACTCTTATTCTTGTGTTGGCCACATTGTATCGAATACTCGGATGTCCTTAGGTACCTCTGGATGAAACACGTGCTAAGCTTATATATCTTAGTGGGAAAGCAGAGATAGCAATATATGACACTTGAGGTAGTCCACATATACTCTCTTGAATGGATTTATCGAGTTTCTGTATAACATAAATCTATAACCAGTTTCATATAACATAATTCTTATAACGGGGTTTTCATATCTCCCAGTAGGAGTTCGAGAATAAGAGATCTTGTACGAGGAAGGTACCGTGGGGTACATTGGGAGTGTTCTATTGATTTCTTGACATTAACACTTAGTGTTCATTGTTGCCAGTTCTTATCATATAAATGTTTATCTATATAAGTAATAATGGAATGAGAGGGGCAAAACCTGATAGGTGTTACATGAAGGTATGGTCACGATATTTATGAGGTCTTAGGAAGCACAATCGTGCACTTGAGTAACGAGAGGTGCCGTAGCCTGACGGGAGTGTCGTAGCATTGATAGAGAAGTGTTGTGTGACTGTCGGAGAGTCTTAGAACACTAATGATCAGGAAACCTTCTTGATCATCATCGCCGCTACAATAAAGTTCTTCATTCAATGATTCCCCGATCTTAACGAGCATACAATTATTTATATTCTTGGAAAACTGTTATATTGTTCTTAACCCACATTAAGCAGTAGAGGCGATAAAGTTTACTAATAGCGGGGATCAGAAGTGCGAGCATTTTCCACATATAATATTATACTTGTATGTTTCATTCACTTATTAGGATCCTCATTAAATAATTTTATGCCTAATTATCTTCCATTGAAAGTCCAAACAAAAATGTGATTCTAGAATTAGCAGAAAGAACAAATGAATTGTAGCCAGCTAGGTGTAGCCTTGCATAAGCGGTGCCACTCTAGGCTTATAAAGCTCGCCTAGGCCCGAAGCAGTCTTACCACTGGCGAGAACAAAATATAATTGGGGAGAGGTCTCGGGCTCGCCTAGGAGTAGAGACCTTAGCCAGCGTGACTCTCACCTCTGGCTTGGCCCATTCAGACGGAGTCTTAGAGACATGGGGCTTTTTCCCTTTTCACCTTTAATGACCAGACGAAACCAAAACAAATCATTCTTCAAAACTGGACCTAAACCAACCAAAAACACCTTTATTACAATTGTTCCTACACAAACTTAGACAAGGAGGATTGTGATATGATTTCTTACAGGCTATACATGAATTCATATATAGTTTCCATCTGATAATCCATAACCAGGTTCTTGAGAAGCTTAAACCTTTTATTCTTCCTTCCTTCTTACTTGCTCAAAGGAGAACTGAGATATCTGAGAGAAAAGTAAACCCTTATTTGTGGTTCTCCCAAAGCGTAAGCCTAACCTCTTAAATGAATGGGAAATGTTCTCTTATATGGGCGTGTTTGGCTTTGGGCATTGGCCTTTAATTTTTCCTTTTGTATTAGTCCTTCACTTAAGATTCTCTTTGATAATCAACATCATATTTCTACTTTAACTTGAATCTTTTCATGCCCCATGTCATGGGTCACAATTGTGATGCAATTTCTATAGTACTCAAATTTTGAAAATCTAATTTGTATGTATAACTAAGCATGTAATAAACTACTAGGAGTGTAATTTAGGGTGTTACGGATGGCTGCCATTGCGCAGGCAGTAGAAATGGGCAGAAAGGGGTGACTAGGTAAACTAGTGCTGTGTGCATGAGAAGGAGGCAAGCGCAAGGCTAAGAGGAGACCCCAGGTTCAGGGTTGGGTAGATGTCTCTCCTGTGAGATCGGGCGGAGAAGGATAGGGTGTGCTCCCCTTGGAGTCGAGCCGTGAGAGACCGAGGAAACTGTGGAGGAGGACCACAGGCTTGGAGATTGATCTTTGCCCTATGGTTCTGGTGTGAGTTCGGCTGACATCGTAGGGATCATCCATAGCTCCCGGAAGGTATGCTGACTCCTCAGTCAGATTGCCTCTGGTTTTCCTTGGAACCCCAGTGTTTGGTCCTTGGCCCGGCTCTGCAGGGATACGATGGTGGCAATGACAAGGAAAAATCATGTTATCTAAAAAAAAAAAAAAACCAATGAGACTAGGCCGATTTGGGTTTTGACTTGTGAGTGATTTTGAGGAAAAATATCAAATTTTGTTGAACATTCCTCACACGAGTAGGGAAGCCCAGAAAAAAAGAAGCAACGGTGTATGATTCGACTCTAGGATGGTGAGCTAATCGAAGCAGCGATCTGAAGCACCTGGCGATGTTCACGAAAATAGAACCTAATGAATCGGATGATTCAGTTCCCCAACCAGTCGAGCCGGTTGAGAACAGTTCTCAAATTTTTTCAAAACATGCCTTATAGAGTAAGGAATCGAAAAAAACAAATGGTGTATAATTCCAACTCTAAATGAGTGAGAAATGACCCGAAACGATGCACTGGTGCCACAAGCTGTATTCCGAAAAGCAGAACCTATAGCAGTTTGACAGGTTGATCCCGGTTCTCAACACATTGAATAGGTTGTAGTTCTCAAAATTTGTAGGGCAAAACATTCCTAACCTGAGTAAAGGAATCTAAAACTCAGTGGGTGTCTGATTTTTGCATTTTGAAAGAGTGAGAACTAACTTGAGCAATGCACAATTACTAGCGAAGTGAAACATCAAAGGCAAAGATAAGCACAAAAAAATGGGACAAGCATAGCGTTCATGCAGCAGGATTCAGGCTACTCCCCCCTTTGTCTTCGTTCTTTTAAACATAAAACCGAGCATCACTCTCGAAAACTTTAGAAATCCGCGAAAATGCGGAAGAGACCTCCACGGATCTAGAGAATCTCTCATCCTTTTCTTTTTCCTCATTTTCCCTTTCTTTTCTTCTCTCATTTTTTTCCTCTTGGCTTCTTTTTTCTTGCCCCCTTCCTCTTTATGTTTTTTTGCTTGTATTTCTTCTTCATAAACATATGAGCTCACTCAATTTTGCACACCTTTAGCCTCGGGAACTCCCTTAATCAGTCTTGAACTTCCCCAGATCCATAAACACTCCTCTACTCACTATGTTAGGAGCTAGCCACATTAACTCATTTGCTTAACCACTAAGAATCCAAAATGGACTCAAGGTGGGTTGCAAGCAACCATAAAATGGCCCCATGCTTGACCCCAGATCGTGCCCTACGGACGGTTAGAGCTTATGGGCCCGAACCAAGTAGGATTTGGGCTTCAAAACCACTAAAAGTTGTGCTCCATACAAGCTGACTCGAAGAATCGGTTGAACCGGATGCTAATATGTCGAGCCGACTGAAATTTTTTTTAAAAATTGACAGAATGTTACTTGAAGAATAAGTCAACAAAATAAAAAACTAAAAAAATACTTGAGTGCGATTCAGTTCGGATGAGGAGATATGACCAAAACAAACAGGTGCTTTTCTCAATTGAACTGCTCCCGAAGTGAACTTTAATTTGATGATGAGCCAGGCTGAGCGCGATTCTAACGGTCAGGTCGATTTGATAAAAAATTCTTAAAATTTTTAAGAGAATTCTTGATGAGTAGAATCAATGAAAAGAAAGCGAACATATTTGCAGGACCCGGATGAGGAGATATGATATAAATAAGCCTAACTACTTGGTCGAACATGCTTCAATGGATGCCTAAAGCTGACTTTGAGGACAGTTTGAGCCGGTTGGAAAAATATTTGAAATTTTGACAGAATATACCTTGGAGAACAAGGGAGGGTCAGCCTAAAAGACATGGTGCACGATTACGAGTTCGAATAGGAGATATGATGGCTCATGACCCAAGTGCTCCTCATTCGACATACCTCCGATAAACCTTTCGGATGTTTGGCTTGCTTCCTATGGCACGGTACGATAACTAATATGCACTCCCGATGTACCACATCACGAGCCCACTTTAAGGCTCGAGAGCCCAGAAATTAGCTTTAAAAAGACCCTAACGGTGCCATCTGAGAACAATGGTTGAGTGTGACACCCAAAGGATAAATGCAAGTGTTTTGGGACAAAATTGAGGGTCGACACTTACTTAATCTATTGAGAACTCCCTTCTACGAAGCTTAGCTAGGTTAGTCACTTCGGGGCATAAATATTGAGTTAGAGCTAGGTGGGGTTTGCACACGGGCTAGCAAGTGAGGCATTATTCTTGGGCCTCGGTTCTAACCTTAGCGATGCGAGGGGGCTCTGTGGGGCTTAATCATGCGCAAATAGGCTATGCAATAGGTCTTGTTTTTGAAAATCTGTGTTGAAACCGTGCTTTTTAAAGTGCCACTAAGCTAAGATCCACATCTAGTCTTTTGAAAGTGTCGTGACCAGAGCCACATCCCAGTCTTTTGAAGGCCCAGGCTTCAGAGTCATTGGTCTTTGAAAGGGCGGCGAGTTAAAACCATCTGGTCTTTTGAAGAAAGTGCTAACGAGGCTAAGAGCCATATGCCGGTCTTTTGAAAGTGCCGGCGGTAGAGCAGCGTTGGATTTTAAGTGCCGGCCAGCTAGAAGCGACATATGGTCTTTGAAAGTTCGATGGAAGGCTAAAGAGTAGTGCAGAGTGCTTTCATGGAGGCAATTGCAAAAAATTGAAAGAAAACACTATAAAGAACATTTTATTGATAGTACCTCTTAAGATGCATAAGCATAGACGTCCCGTCCAGTTTGTTCAATGCATATGATTCGATTTCCCCTATTTTTACTATCTCGTATGGTCCCTCCTAATTTGGATGGAACTTTTTGGCTGTTGGGTCAGCCATGTTCTCAAAGACCTTTCTTAAGACTAGGTCCCCGGCTTGGAATGTTCGCTGCATTACATGCCTATTATATGAGCTTGTCGCTCTTTGTTGGTACGATGTTATGCGCACAGCTTCAGCTTCACGGAGTTCATTCACCATGTCTAAATCTTTTGCAATGGCTTTGGTATTAGCTTTCTCAGGAATTTTGATTCGAAGTGTGGGCATCCCAATTTCTGTAGGAATAATGGCCTCCATCCCATAGGTGAGGGCGAATGGCAATACTCCAGTTGGCTTCTGGTTGGTTGTTCTATACACCTAAAGAATTATGGGAAGCTATTTTGCCCACTTTCCCTTATCCGAATGTCGACGCTTCTTTAAAGTTTTCAGGAGAGTCTTGTTAGACGCTTCCGCTTGGATGTTGCTCTGTGGGTACCGTGGGGTTGAATACAAATTTTTTATTTTTAACTCCCTGCAAAAATTATTGTATACCTGGCTATTAAACCGTGGCTCATTGTCAATTACAATCAATTGAGGTATCCCGAACCGGCAAACAATATTCTTCCACACAAATCGGACACCATCCTTATCTTTGATGGAGGCGAAGGCTTCGGCTTCTATCCATTTGCTAAAATAGTTGGTGGCAACTAATAATAGATTTTTTTTGCGCTGGGGTAATAGGTAGTGGCCCCACTATGTCAATCCCCTACTGAGCAAAGGACAAGGGGCTCGTGATGGTGGTCAGATCTTGAGTCGGCACCTTAGAGATAGGGGCTTGTCTCTGGAAATGGTTGCACTTCTTAACGAAGTCGGTTGCATCTGCTCTCATGGTTGGCCACTAATAACCTTGTGTATGGGCCCTATGAGCTAAGGTTCTACTGCTTGGGTGGTTTCCGCATATTCCTTCATGGAGCTCTGCCAATGTATACTGTCCATGTTGTGTGGTGAGACATTTAAGATATCACTTTCGTCCCCAGAGATCAGCATCTGTTGCCCATTAATGAGAAAATGTCAGGTAGCTTGGGCCGGAACTTTATAGGCTTTATCCACGCTGCCCGACCGCTCTCACGAGCTCAAATAAAGGACTATTGGAGTTATCCAGGAACTTGTCCTGCCTATCTCGTGTACCTGGTTGGCAATAGTTGATGACTCTGGCTAGTAATAGACTGGAACACCGTTTCTCTTATTGGGAGGGATCTCGACTCTTGTGAAACATCTGCCTTTTTCATTCGAATCCCAGCAGGACTAATTTCAAGCCTCGATCATTGCTTCCAGTTGTAGCAACCGGACTTACATACTTGTGCGTAATGGTGGTCTCAGCTTTTCATACTCTCCTTTACTGTCTTACTACCCGGCTAAAGTCAAACTTTGTGTGATGATCTTTTAAGCGAGCACAAGGTGTGAGGAGTTGATTCAACTAGGATTGCTTCGTATTCCATCTTGTTATTAGATCTGGGGAAGTCTAACCGTATGCTTGCTCTAATCTTTCCCCGGTTAGGGCTTTAAGTGTCAAACCCATACCAGCTCCTGTGTGCCAAGAAGCGCCGTCCACATTAAGGATCCACCAGTCGGTGTTGCTTAGGTTTGAATCCTATTATGGGATTTTAACTAGAAAGTCTTTCAAGATCTGCCCATTTAACGCCAAGCATGGCTTATATTTGATACCGAACTCCCTTAGCTCGATCGCCCACCGGGTCATTCTCCTTGACAAGTCAAGCTTGTGTATAGTGCTTCACAAATGGAGATTGGTTGGCACGACGATAGGGTGCGCTTGGAAGTAGGGGCGAAGCTTTTTAAATGCCACACGGAGAGCCAATGTCGCTTGTTTGAGTTGGGTATCTTAGGGTTCACGATTCGGATGAGATTTGCTGAGATTGTAGAATCTTTGTATGCAGTTTCCACTTTTGCACACATCTTTCATGAACGAGGCATGCTAACGCGCCACGGCTTAGTTGGGTAAGATATAGTGTATCACTTGTATCTAGGCTAATAAGGATCGGTGGCTCGGCAGGTGCGCGATTGCTAGTGAAAGCGATTGCATTCCTCATTCCACTGTAAGTCCCATTTGGCTGCTGAGTGGTAAAAAATGGTCTCCAAGCCGCCGTTTATAGAAGCGGAGATATGGCAAGCTCGAGCCGTGCGACGGCGGTCAGGTTGTTATTACTCCTTTCGGATGGTAGGAGCTTGAGAGTCCATTACTGCTTTAAGTTTGATGGGATTGGCCTCTATTCCTCTCTAGGTTACAAAAAAATTGCCCGAACTGAATTTGAATGCACATTTCAGAGGGTTTAGTTTCATGCAGTACCTTCGCAGCAGCTTAAAGGTTTCTTGTAGATGCTTCACATGATCGGGGCGTTCTTTGGATTTGACAAGCATATCGTCGATATAGACCTCCATGGTCTTGCCTATCAACGGTCGAAATATCTTGGTCACTAGCCTTTAATAAGTTGCTCTGGCTTTTTTCAACCCAAAAGGCATCACAATGTAACAGTATAACCCACGTGGCATAATGAAAGCCATTTTCTTTGCGTCAGGCGGGTGCATTGGAATCTGGTGGTATCCGGAGAAAGCGTCCAGAAATGATAGTATCCCTTGCATGACTGAGGCATCAACAATCTAGTCTATATGCGTTAGGGGGAAGCTATCCTTCTGGCATGCTTCGTTAAGGTCTGTGTAGTCTACACATACTCTCCACTTACCGCCCTTCTTTGGAACCACCAATACATTAGCAAGCCATTCGAGGTACTTTACTTCTCTGATGAAACCTGATTTCAGAAGATTTTCTACTTCAGTCTAAATAATCTGATGGCGATCCGGGTGGAAACGTCTCACTTTTTGTCTTACCGGCTTAGTCGCGTGAACAATATTCAGCTTGTGAAAGGCCAAATATCGGGTTGATTTCGATCATATCTGAGTGACTCTATGCGAACACGTCTAGGCTTTTTAATAGCACACCTTGTATCTGCTCCCTTTCTTCACTAGATAGGAGAGTACTAACGTATGTGAACTTCTCCGGCCCGTCCAACACTACTACTTCTAGGGGATTCACAACCAATGGGTCCTTCTTTTCCGCCCTGAACTGGGTGGCGAATTGTGATTGCTATGTGGGAGTGTGATCTTTGAGGGGATGATTTTTAGAATTGTTCGCCCCTTTCTACACCAGTATAGACAGTTGATAACACTGCCACACAGCTAGCTGACTGCTTAAAAGGTCAACCTACTTAGAGTTAGTTAAATAGCTGATCGTTTGATGGTAGGAAAAGGAATGGCTTTCATCAGTGCGGCCTTTCTGGCCTTATGGCGTTGTGGAGCCTAAATCTTTGTGATTGAGAGCAAAATGTCTGTTGAGTGGCCCAGTCTTCTTTGTTATAGGAGTCACGACATCTCCTATTGTTATGGTAGTTACCCCCATTGAGCCGATTCATTTGTGAGTTCGACATACTTGAGAAGCTTCATCTACTTGAAGGCTAATTGCTTGTAATAAATCGCCTTTTCTGGTCCACTAGTACCCTATGTACATCACAACCATTAATACAGAGGGTGAGTACTAGCACATCATAGTGGGGCACAATGACCTTATTCGGGTTGGCCAAAGGAAAGGATATGGGGCCATCTATTGGCTTAGTTTCTACACGGTTGCTCCCTGTGTGGATGGCATTTACCCTGGCCTTAATCGTGGCTACTCTCAAGATTTTCTTTTGTTGGCACTTTTATAGATACTGGTTGTCAGACGGGCCGCCCAGTATATAGTTTATGGTTGGTTTGGTTTCTGGTGAGGCTATCGCGTTGGCTGTAGTTTTGTTTGTATCTTGCCTTGGTTCTAGCCCTTAGTCAATTTCCTTGGTGCCCTTCTTTGATAAGCTTTTCCATGAAGAAATTTAGACTTTGGCACCTATCGGTCTCATGCCCATGATCTCTATGATAGTCGCACCACAAGGATTTGTTTCTTTAGGAAGGATCCTTCTAGATCGGCATAGGCCATTTAAAGTCTGGCAAGTTGTGAATAAGGGGCAATAGCCTCTCGTACAAGACATTCAAGGGGTGAATTATGGGAGCTCCATCTTTTTCTATGACTGACCACGGGATCACTTTCGGTCCTTGCGTTGATCTTCCTTATGCTTAAACGACTTCTTCCCATACGGCTTATCTCCCTCGACCGATTGGTTTGTAATCATGACGGTCTAGGCCGCTTCCGGGATATTGTCCTCCAACAAGGAGTACTTGTCAGCCCGTTTGTATAATTCTTCCATTGTTACTGGCGGGTCTAGCGATAGTGAGTGGAAGAAAGGAGTTGACGATTCGAAGCTCCTCCTAAAGTTTTGGAGGACCATGTCCATTCTGTATGACTCCACCTGCTACACGGCTTGCCCGAACCTTTTTGTGAAGTCTCATATGGATTCCTTTTCCTGCTTCAGAATAGTTTGCAAGGAGTTGATGTTCCTCTTTTGACTCCTTTGACAAGATACTATAGAGATGAACATACCTGTAGTTCATTAAAGAATTTATCCAAGGCTGTGGGAGCTTGTGGAGACAAGTTAATGCAGTCCCATTAAACTAGTAGGAATACCTTATGGTTGATCTGTGATGTATTAGTGTGATCTTATCATGATTGTAGTGAGCATGTGGATCCATAAAGGTTGCGAGCTCATCTGAGCATCGGTAAAAGCGAAATGTGAAACCCACGAGAGCAGCGTGATCAGAATGTGTTGCCTTAAAGGCGAAGAGAGCATGTCGTCGGGTCCCCGAATCGTGATTTGGCCTTTGTGCTACCCTGAACATTTCTTCCTAGCGAGGAACTCATGGATGGGGATCTGCTTGAGGATAATTCATCATTTGCTGGGGCATCAACGTCGTCGAAAATAATGGGGTCTTTTCCTTTATTGCGAGCCATTAGATGTTCAGTGAGATCGCCATCTTGTACATCCCCTCCAAGTTTGTGGCTTTTTTCTACCTAGGCCCGCAATTGGTCATTCTTGTGTTGCAAGGGTTTAACGCAACTTTGCAACTCCTACATCTGTCTCGCTTGCTCATCTTGTTTCTTCTCCATCTCCTAACACCAATGGAGGAATTGATCTTCTGATGATTGGATCATCGGATTGTTCGCCATCGCGATTTCCTCGGGTGAATCGAATGTGGATGGGGGAATCAAAAGAGTTCCAGGTGATGAAGGGCTATTAGACAATCTTCGAAGCCAAGCCCTTGTAGCATGTAAATGAGACTTTCTGTTCAATTTCTATAGATGGCGCCAATTGTTGTTACCTCTATTATCTGACTTTCTGGGCATTAGCGGCGTGGTGTAATCCTGTAAAAAAGGTGGTTCGACGACGGTGGGTAGGCCGCCTCTCTAATGATTAAGTCAGAAAAAATATGGAGAAAGAGAAGAAGAGAGTATGCATAGTTGGAATTGCTTACCTTCCCATCGTGAGGGATCTTCCTGATTTATAGGAAGTGGTTCACGAATTTATTCCTGATTTTATGGGAAGAAAATATCTTAATCTTGGGGGATCAAGTCTCTCCTTCCTTATCAAGGACTAATTCTCCCTTATCAAGGACCAATTATTCCTTATCTAGGATTAATCTTCCGAGAAGGAAGGGATTTGGAAACTAGGAAATTCGTGGATAAATATCTTTTACATATTTCCCGCCTTTATCCATTCATTCATAACGAACTTGCCATAAGCGGAAGGATGACCAGCTGAGAGACTTGGAACTTTAGACAAGCTGCCCTAAGGCTGGCCTCTGGAAGGATGCCCCGACTTTCGAAGACGAGCCTTTGGGTTTCCTGTCTAGGTGGTGCCTACCATTTTTGATGTGGAAGGTGGGCTTGGGCTGCTTCACATCGAGGGCCAGGTGAACCATGAGCCAAGTGGGCCAGGCCCTGGGCCCATCGAGTAGTGGGTTTAAAAACCACAGTAGTCACAACCTTGACTTCTCAATGGCTTTAAAAGCACTTATTTTTATCTCTTCTCCCCTAATATCTTCTCTCTAAAGGCACAAATCCCTTTCTGATACAAAGCTGCATAGAGATAATCTATGAAATTGTATCTCGTCTCTTGGTTAGCATGAAAGCTAATGTAAACTTCATAATCCCATGGAGCAGTAGAAGTACAAGAAAAAGAAGACGCCCTTCCACAACCCATCCCAACGAGGTTCTTCTCAGCATGAAAGAGTTCCCGATTTAAACACTTCTAAATGGTAGAAGTAATCTTCTCAATAACAGATAACTAGCTGGTGAAGCGTGGCACATGTGGCGAGTCAACAGTTACAAACACAAGCAAACATAAAGTACATTGGATTATATATGCAAGCTTCTAGAAAACAATAATTATGGGCAATTATTTGATTAAAAGGGATTTTAAAAACCTAATTTAGAAGATCTAACCCCTAATCTATTTTTGACTTTATTTCAACAGAAATACCCTTATCATTTTCTTCTAAAAACAACCTTTCATGTAAAACATGCATATAAATGCCCTTTTATGATAAAGGGCACCATTTATGTCTATAATGAATTATATTTTAAGGAAAAATGTAAACAAGTTTAGATTTACAAATCTTAGATCATTAAGGTTTCTTAACCAAATGTTTTCAAAAAGAAACCTGTGAAAATTCAGATCTGGCTTAAGTGGTAAAAGGGTGAGAATGAGCTATGAGAAATCTAGATTTGAACCCTTATAAGAACATGTTACTACAACATAGATGTCAAAAAAAAAGTTTGATAAGTTTTTATCTGAAAACGATGTTTGATAGTGTTTGGTGGATTTTCTAGTGGAATTCACCAAAACATACAAAAAGCACGGAAATTTGGTGTACGTGCGGGCGTGCCAGGAAGTATCTCTGAATTGCAACTGTGCCAAAATCTAACTTCTGCTCAAACAAAAAAATGGATCCCCTAGTTCCCTTGACAGATCCCTAGATTTAAAGCGAAAAACATCTTGAAAATTAGATTACATAGACTGAATTGAAAGTTAAGAGAAAAACTAAACAAATTAGCTTAAAAAATAACATATTTCATTATAGAATTGGACTAAAAATTTAATGTTGAAGCAAGAAAGCTTTGAAGTGACAAAGTACATGGAAAGAACATATAAAACTAAGCAAGGAATCTGAATAAAAAGGCCGCTGAAATTGTAGAAGAATAAGAAAAATGTTGAAATGCTCTTGCATTGGTTTTGAGTGTTTGAAAGCCGGATCCTTACTATGATGCTTTGATTCCCTTTTATAGGCATTTATGAGTAACTGCACCAGCCCACTCTCTCCAATAACTATCCATGTTTCCACTAAGGAGTCTTGTTCCCCAAGTCATTTCCACAACTTCAAGTAATTGCCCACATATTCTGCTATGCCTTGACTTGGGAGAAAAAGTTTCCTCTACCTTTTTCTTTTTAAGACAAAGTCTTAAAATTCTTTGTTGCCAACTTTGAATTTTTTTTTAAATTCCAGATATATCCCTGGACCTTTTCATGGTTGATTCTCATGGATTTGAGGTTTATCGGATTGGGTTGGGTTCACATGATTTGGGCTTGGCATATCTATTCAGCCCATTCCACTACCCATTGGGCTGAAAAAATTATTTTTAGGGTCAACAATTGCCCCTAGATACAATATGGCCCATAGGCCATGTTTGTATATATTAAAGGTTTTTTATTTGTCAAAATGAGCTTCCTTTCTCTTGCTCTCCTCATTTTTACCATGAGGCTCAAAGCGCAACTTACCCCTTTGGATGTGGATTATCAACGAAAGAACAAGCCAAAACCTGAGCCCGATTGGATGAATTGAAGAAGCCCTGAGTTATACACTTAGAAAAGCCTCCCGCAATTTTTTTTTTCAAACCTGCGGCTTTTGTTCTCTCTCTTCCTCCACAGTCGGTTCCTTTTGCATAAAAAATTTTTCCTTTGGGATTTGAAAGGTTCATAGGAAGAAATCCCTTTGATTTACGTACCAACCCATCCACATTATCCTCTCTTCTCCCTTCTTTACCTTTTCTCTCAAACCCATTCATGGCCGAAAATCCTTGCTACGGGTTCTGCTTTTCGTCGCCATCATCGTCAAAGTCGAAGCCACCAAGACCGTCGCTAACTATGTCAATGTGGCTGCCGTTTGCTTTGTTGAAGACGTCTTCTACTGTTGAACAAGCCACTGTCGCTCACTCTTCTACTGCAAGCTTTGATTTTTTCAGTCATCCTCCATGGCTCGAACTCGCCTCTTCCATTGGTGAGTAGATCTGTCCATTTTTTACCAAGTTACTTGTAGTGAAATGTTCCATATGACTTCTAATGGGATATTGAAAGATTCATCCTCAATAAAGAGAAATCCAATAATCCAAGAGAGTATTCCTAGGATCTCCAAGAACTAGGAAATCTTTTTTGGTTTTTAGAACTTTGAATCACTCATTCTTCAACGAAAAAGTCCTTAAAATCAAGAAATGACCTTTTTTTCGTTGTTTAAACTTCAAATCCTTCATTCTTCAATGAAAAAGTCCTTAAAAATCAAGAAACAACCTTTTTCGGTTTTTAGAACTTCAAATCCTTCGTTCTCCATTGAAAAAATCTTTAAACATCAAGAAAGAATCCTTTTTCGGCTTTTAGGACTTCAAATCCTTCGTTCTTCAACAAAAAAAAAAAAATCCTTAAACATTAAGAAAGAATCATTTTTCAGTTTTTAGAACTTCAAATCCTTCGTTCTTCATTGAAAAAGTTTATAAAAAATCAAGAAATGAGTCTGGTTCTTACAAAAGTGTTTCTTCTTTATATGCAGATCTTGGTTTCTTTCCTTTTCCTCGATCATTTCGCCTCGTCTACCAATGGAAGCATCGCAAAGGTAACTCCTCAACCTTAACATTTGATGGACCTGAAGAACTTTCCTTGGGGAATCTAGGTTGGTTCATGGCTACCTAGTAGTTTTGGGTGAGATTTTCTACATACAGACCCACTGGCAGATTGGCACTCTAGGGTTACTCGGAGCAATAATCTATTTGAAAATTTTGAAAATCTTCCATAAAATATTTATCCTATAAATCTCTCTTAGCATTCTATACACATGATTTTCTCAAGATATCCCTATAAGTTCTATTCCCATTTCTTGACATGACGATAAACTTCCCCTGGTGGTGAATTCTTCCACTATATCTCCACCTATTTCTATTTTTCTCTTATCCTTGGTTTGCTATTTCCTTTCCCCTGTGGTTCAGAAGCAGACTCAAAGATCTCTTCATCTCTTACTAGAGTCTGGGACCGGCTACTGGAGATGTGGCTATTCCCGCCTGGCCTTTCCTTCCCTCCTCACGCCACCATCGAGATACTGGAAAATAACTACGACCCATGGCTCTTCCAACATGTCACTCTGTAACACATGAGGATCGGATCACTTAGTGGATAGGCCATCCTTCACGATAGGATATCAAACCTGTGTATCACACCCATTGCTTTACCATGAGAGTAAACCTTGATTTAATTGATGGCACCATTCCGAGGTTTGGTCTTAAGTGTTTAAATCACCTCTTCCTTTTAGTCCCACATCCATTACCATGAAGGACATTTCTATCCTTACTGGGTTGCTTGTTAAAGGTCTGTGAGCCCATATGTATCTCTAGTAGAGGTCCATGACTCACACTCTCATTTAGGTAAAGTCCTTCCACCTCTGACTCACTATCCATTCATATGGAGTTAATTTAACTTCAGTTATAGGGTCTCCTTTCTACTACATACATACATAGAATTATGGCTCCTTCAGCTTGCCATCCTTTTCCCATTCTATAAGGCTTCACCGAGTATCTCCTCATAAGGTCTTTCATTGGGCGGTTCTATTCTTAGGTACTACTTTTTGAGCTCTCAATGGTTTGTAAGTATGTGACTAAGGTACCTTACCATAGTAAGGAGCCCTTCGTTTATACAAATCAAGCGCTGCCGATTTCCCCTGCCATCAGGGTGTCAATTCCTTCCTCTCCATGTCTCGGGTCTTAGTACGCCAATTTATTCGACTGTTAATCGCTGAACCCCTTTCTTTTCATGAGCTATGTGACTGCTCTTGTCTCAATCAGAGATAGCTCCATAAAATTTCCACTTCATCATATGATCTGAAGTTCTTCCACTCCTTACTGTCAGATTTTAAATATCCCCAGCCCCTCAAATACACAAAAGGTCTTAATTTCGGGGTTGTTGGTGCTTTTTTCCCCACAACTGTCCTTATCTTGTGAATTTTTCTTGACTGATTGCCTTGCTCAGAGGCTCGCCGGCCTCGATTTACTCATCATTACCATTCCCATTCCTTACTCCTTTCGTGATCACCTACTATAGCCTTAGTAGTGCAATCAACTCACAACTTTACTGTAATTCGTTACGTGGCCTCTCAAAAACTATTATGCAGTCGCTTGAATGTAGAATCCTTCAATCATGGTCCATCAGATTTGACGACGAATAGTACACCCTGTCTCTCTCTTCTACCGTGTATATGATTTTGCTCATTGTTTTTACATTCAGTCCTTCTGACTTTCACCTTGATTTCACTTTGGCCTTCGTTATGTAGCTTCACTCTCTTCCAATGTGCCCATCAGAAAATTCAAGAAAGAAGAAGTACCTTAAGCCCTTGCCGCTAAGCCCAAGCAATCTAAACTGGTTGTAGTGAAGAATAACTCCTCCAAACCCAAGTGGAGATCTCATAGGATAACTCCCAAGCTTGAATTTTCTAACACACAAGATAATCATATAGAGATTGCAAAATCGAGGAGGAAGTGTAAGTGCAAAGAGAAAAGATAATCTTTACCGAGGATTAATCCAAAAATCAAAATAGTTCAATGACATTTGAGGGAGGTCATTCCTCCAATGACCTCTAATCCGCATTTGCCATTTTGCAAGCCGGTCAGGCCTCGCTTGAGCAAAACTTTTCCGTCCCTTTTACCTTCCGCCTTCTATGAACACTTTACTCTTCTCAGACTTATCAACTTCGGGAATCTTTACCTTTGTCTTTCTCAAGCCCTCTCTTGGCTCGCATTTTACATCTCGAGGCGTGGCAGCTTCTTCATTGGATCTATAATTTCTGGACTAAGCCACTCCTCATGTTGATCCACCATCCAGACTTCCTATCGAATCGGGATGTAGTCATGTCGCCCACCATTAGTCATCTCTAAGCTTGGACTTTCCTATCCGTTCGCCTAAAAAATGCTTTTCATGCGACTATGGCAGTGTTATAATATACTTCTCTTAAGCTCAAGGGTTGGGGGCTTACTTATGTGGCTATACACTATGTGATCCCGAGGTATTTTCTTCCCTTATATATATGGTAAAGGAGAATGTCTTAAGTGATGCCCTAGCTGGAGGAAAATTGAGGGAAAAACATTTGGAAAGGAGCAATCCAAGCCATCTATCAATTGCAGGATCCAGAGATTAGAGGAAGCAAAAGCTAAATATCATGCCCAGGAAGAGTGAATCAGGTTGTTGGTTGAAGAAATGGAGAGAGAAAAGCCAAGTTGTCTACTCTACAATAAAAGAGCTCTTTTCATGCTCATAGCTTCCAGCACCAAGAAAAGATCATTTCCTTGGGTGTTTTTCTATCCTCTATGAGTGGAAAGGCTGCTGATCTGACCTCCCAATTATAGCAGATCATTGTTCCTCATAGAGTGATTGGGGTTCTTGGACTTTTTGAGATCTTTTGATTTTTCTAAGATCTGATCCCTCAATACTTCAGACATGTTTACTGATTTTGACATGGCCCTTGACATTATTCATACTAGCTCATCTCTTTTATATCTTGCCATCATACTTTTAGGTAAGCTGAATAATCTTACCTTTCTTGATTAGATGGCTTTTGTCCAACCTTCTTTGATTATAATGTTTAGGACTCACTAACATTTGCATAGATGCACTACTATCTGTGTATGAACTAGTGGACCAAGGTGGCACTAGGCCTACCTTTGGATATTTGTTGAAAAGTTACCTTGACTAATTCTTGAATGATTGTAGCTATAGGAACAAGTACATTTGTTAGAATGTTATATTCCCTCGATTTAGTAGCCACAAGACCTACTTTATTTATTTATTGTTATTGGGAAGGGCTTGATAAAAAATCACATTTCTCAATCGTACAAAGCCTATTTTAATTAATTCTTTAGCTCTTAAGGATCCTATTATAGCATATATCTTAGTTTACATATACAGAGTTGTAAATCATTATTAGGGAAACTTGTCTTATAGGAGTTGTAATTCATTAGGAAGGTTAGATTGGCTTTTGTTTATATATATATATATAGAGTATATATATATATATATATATATATATATATATATATATATATATATATATATATATATATATATTCAAATGATCAATGTGAAAATACAAGGAATCTATTCTCAATTTTTTTACCATTTTTCATACTGGTACTAAAGTTTAGGTCTAAATTTTGCTAAAAATTGTTGAAGGAACCCTGGAGGAACCTAGGGTTCGGTGTTTCTTCAAACACAGCTGAGAGTACGACACGACATCGTCTCTATAGAAGGTGTGCAACAGCCTCCGACGACCACGTAGCTACCAAGTCTGAAGGGTCAAAAGTTGTTTATGACTCACATGTGTGGACTGGGCAAAACAACCCTATTTCCCATGCGCCGGCACGTGTTGTCATGTGGGCCATCCTCTGGCGATGTACCTCTCCTCCAAAGATCGCTTGGCCGCTGACAGCTACGCCATCCTCTTCTAACCACCAGATCCCTTTGTCCGATATACTTGAAACAATGTTTTTCAAAAGATTTTCAGGTCTACAAATCAATGTTTTCTGTGGGTTTCTTCCTACTTCTTGATTCTCTTCGTGAGATACAAAGAATACATTATGAGGTGATTTGTGGGTTTTAGACCTAAATATGCACCTGTGTGGTGTTTCAAATGTGGTCTTGCAGATCCGTATTTTCGGGTATTTTCGATTTCGTATGGCTTGTTCAAGCAAATTTGCTTCCATAATCAATATGAAACTCCTTCGTGGAGGAGTCAGTGTCATTATTCATAACTAGGGATGATGTACGCCATATTGTAGGAAGTTGCAAAATAAAAAATCGAAGATATCAATTGCTCTACACTCAAATCACCGCAAATGCAGCATCTAATTTTATCACGACTCCATCTGTCGTAAAATCAAATATTAGCGTTTTATTTCCTCTTCCTTCACATACATTATCACTTTGGAGCCACCACCACATGATTGTAATTCCAATTTATTTACTGGCATTTTATTTAACACCCTTCTGCACTTCTACTACTACCCTCAGAATGGTCAACATCTTGTGTCCTGCTGTGGATAATTCATCTACCCTAATCACTAACTCATTCCAATTTTTACTACAATTCCTATTTTAATTTAATTTATGAGTAAACCCATTTGTACACGCACTATGATTCTATCTCTCTTCCCGATCACGCTGATCTGAGACTTACGAAGAGGGATTTATTACACAAGGATGAGTCCGGGGTCTTGGCATCCTTTGGAAAACAAAGGCTCAAAGTCCTGTTGTTTGTTCCTTGGTCACTCATTCACTACATTTGTTTGTTAGGTCATCCTTCTCCCTTGTCAAGAAGCTATATCCCTTGGGGCCAAGCCCATCCTCTCATTGAACCGTGAGTCGGTCAATATGCTAAGCTTCATTGAGTGCACGAGTCCTAGAGTCAAATGTGGTAAACGAGCTCCCATTCCTTTTGAGTTAGTTCATTGCGATATTTGTGGGTCCTTGTCTGGGGCTTTGTCTCCGACTGTAGTTTAAAGAGTTTTGTTACCCTCAGGGATGATTTCTCTCAAGCCACTTGGCTTTATCTAATGAAAAGTCGCTCTGAGCTTTTTTTCTTATTTTAGTGCCTTTTTTGTTGAAATTCAAACACGCTTCATGTCTTATTCAAACATCGAGAAAGCATAATGCCAAAGCATATTCATTAAACCTTTCACCCTTCATGTTTACAAAATCGATTCTCCCATCGACCTCGTGTGCTGATACACCTCTAGTCGGGGAAACAGAGAAAGAATAAACATCTCTTTAGACCGTTTAGGCCCTTTTATTCCAAAATGAATGTCCTAAACATTTTCAGCTCACCTTAATTTAATAAACTTAATTTTATTGCACGTGGATGCCTCACGCCCTTTAATTGAACTTCCATTACTACCCGCTTTTTTCAAATATATGTTATTCCTCTATTGATCCCAAGGTCTTCGACACATGCCATTTGGGAATGTCACTCTCAAGTCTCCAAACTTGATCCAAAGTCCCAAAGTGTACCTTATTACATTCTGCCAAAGCCAGATAAGTTAAGATCATTCTACTCTTCACGTGTTACTTGTATACTGAGCAAGCAATTCTTCTGAGACTACCTCATTTTCCCTTCCGCCATCATACAAGTTAGGAGAACAGAC
This sequence comes from Tetrastigma voinierianum, assembly GCA_016808115.1. Taxonomy (NCBI): domain Eukaryota; kingdom Viridiplantae; phylum Streptophyta; class Magnoliopsida; order Vitales; family Vitaceae; genus Tetrastigma; species Tetrastigma voinierianum. The sequence continues at coordinate 550,012 of JAEQBH010004535.1, read as the reverse complement.
TTGCTTTATTTATACCTTCTGCCTGGCCCATGCTCCTTCCGAACGTGCCTTGTCCTTGCCCCATGAACCACTATAACTCAGTTCACACCCTATTACTAACACCACCCCCAAATTTCCTGGCCCTACTAGCTACTTCGACAACAGATCCAGTTCTCAATGATGATCTTCCTATTGCTCTTTGTAAAGGTAAACATCATTGTGTTCAAAAAATTTCCTCATTTTGTTCTTATAACTATTTGTCATCACATTTATATTCTTTTATTGCATCCTTGGATTCTATCTCTCTTTCGAAAACTGTTTGTGAGGCTTTATCTCATCCTGGATGGCGTAGTGCTATGGTGGAAGAAATGCAGGCGTTAGATGACAATGGTACTTGGAACATGGTACAATTACCTATTGGGAAGAAAGCCATTGGTTGTCGCTGGGTGTTTGCAGTTAAAGTTAATCCTGATGGTTTAGTTGCTCGATTGAAAGCACGACTTATGGCTAAGGGGTACGCTTAGACCTATGGGGTGGACAATTCTAACACTTTTTCCCCTGTTGCTAAGATGACATCAATTCTGCTTTTTATTTCCCTAGCTGCTACTTATCATTAGGATCTCCACCAGCTTGATATTAAGAATGTCTTTCTTCATGGCGACCTTCAAGAAAAGGTGTATATGGAGCAACCTCCAGGGTCTATTGCTCAAGGGGGTATAGGGAAGGTTTGTTGTCTTCTATAGGAACTCCAGTTCAGGTATCATTTTTCTAGTAGTATATGTGGATGATATTGGTATCACTAGGAGTGACTTTGAAGGTATGTCACCTCTTAAGTCCTTTCTTCAGAGCCAATTCCATACAAAGAACTTAGGGATGTTAAAATACTTCTTAGGCATTGAAGTTATGAGAAGCAAACATGGAATCTTCTTATCTTAAAGGAAAATGTTCTTGATCTATTGTCTGAGACTGGAAAGTTGGGGGTAAAACCATGCAGTTCCCCTATGGTTCTAGGCATACACCTTACTAGAGAAGGTGAAACAATTGAGCATCTTGAGAGATATAGAAGACTATTTGAGAAGCCGAATTACCTTCCAATAACTCGCCCTGATATTGCCCACTCAGTCAGTGTTGTAAGTCAGTACATGTCTGCTCCAACGGTCGACCATTGGGCAGCTATTGAATAGATTCTATGTTACTTGAAAGGAGCTATAGAACGTGGTATTTTATATAGTAATCATAGGCATAACAGAATTGAGTGCTTTTCTGACTCAAATTGGGTAGGATCTAAGGAAGACATGAGGTCCACTTTAGGGTATTGTGTGTTTGTTGGAGGGAATCTAGTCTCATGGAAGAGTAAAAAACAGAGTGTTGTCTCTCGATTTAGTGTAGAGTCAAAATATAAAGCAATGGCATAGTCTGTGTGTGAGATCATGTGGCTCCATCAACTCTTGATGGTAGTTGGCATTGAACACCAGTCGCAACCAAACTCTGGTGTGACAACTAGGTTGCCCTTCATATTGCTTCTAATCCAGTATTCCATGAACGAACTAAGCATATTTTGATAGACTGTCATTTCGTTCGTGACAAAATTCAACTTTGGCAGTTTCTACGAGGATATGTGAAGGCGGAACAATTGGGTGACATCTTCACAAAGGCCACTACGTGGGGACGGTTAAGTTATCTATGTAACAATTTGGGCGCCGATTATGTATATAACTTGAGGAAGTATTATAGCATATATCTAGTTTACATATAAAGCTGTAACCTATTAGGAAACTTGTCTTATAGAGTTGTAATCTATTAGGAAGGTTAGATTGTCTTTTGTGTGTGTGTATATATATATATATATATATATATTCACAATGAATCAATGAAAAATACAAGGAATTCATTCCTCAAATTATTTTGTCTTGCTTTCTACAGATCCCCTTCCAATGAGTCATAGTCGTGACTATGCTGTTGATGAGTATAAAAACTCATTCGATTTTTAATCCATTTTTCTGAGTTTATTACAAGTTAATTGTTGATTCATATACAGAAACCTGGGTAATTTTCTCAAATTTAATTTTGTAGAAAAATACGACTATAGCGAAAATCCCGGCCAAAAATTGGAAGAATTCGGCACAGCGAGAAAGGAGGTCGCCTTTAGAAAGAAAGTCGCGACAAGGAGCTCTTTTGTTCGAGATATTTCGAGTCCTGACATCACGAAGACCGATTAATGAGGTTGCGACCAAGAAAGCGATAGTTGAGGCAGAAAGAAACTATTCAAAGCGGCGGGGAGTGCATAGCATGTCACGAGGAGTCGCGACGTTGATCCGTTGATGAAGCAACAGGTGAGGTCTCTGCAAGAAAAGTTGAAGTTGTAACCAGTTCTTAAATGAAGGACTCAAATTGAGGTTGTGACATCATCTCGAGGTCATGACATGAAACTGAATAGGGAGTCACAACAAGGAGATTTGAAGTTGCAACTACAAGAGATGGAGAATCAGAAATGAAGTCGCGACATCATCTTGAGGTCACGACGAAACACGAAGATTTGAGCCAAGCGAAGTCGATTAGAAATCGAGAAGTTCGCGACCGTGTTATTAATCAAGGACCCCCGAAAGTGCGTGACCCGATCGAGGTCGCGACCTAAAGAAACACTGAAGATTACAAAGCCATGTCGTGACTTAATATTGAGGTCGTAACGTGAAAACTCGCCAACGAAGTCTTTACCAAGCAAAACTCGTCACGACCACTTAATCAGTCAAGAACCTACAAAAATTCGCGACTAATCGCGAGGTTGCGAACTGAATACACTCCCGAGCATCGACATCGGTAGCCATTATGTTTAAAGCAGCGGGTTAGCTTTGCAACGAGAAAGAACAACGTGGTCGCGACATCATATTGAATCCACGACACATTTAAGAACGAAGGGCGCTATCAAAGTAGTCACGACCAATTGTTGAGAGTCGGGAACATATAATGCAGGCTGAATCAAGCGGGCAAGAGTCGCAACCTTAAAAGGAAAGTCGACCTAAGGTAAGGCGTGAAACAAAAATAATGGTCGCCTTCTAAAATTGAATTACGTGACATGCGGTCACGACAGAAGGAAGTCCTAACCCAGAATTAATGTGGTGACAACTAAAAGGAGGTTGCAACCTAAAACTGAAGTCGTGACTTAGAGTTGCAACAGAAGGGAACTACAACGAGGTCGTGACGTGAGACTAAGGTCGCAACATCAATTCTTGAGAACAACTGAGCCAGAGAGGTCGCGACCACAATTGAGGTCGCGACCACTAATCAACGAAGCTGCAAGAAACTTGGTAGCAACTGAAATGGAACAAATAAAGGGAATCCAGGTCGCGACATCAACCCGAGGTCGCAACCTGAGACAGTGAATTGGGCTTTCTTTGAGAATTCCTGAGTTTTTTGAGATTGGGCCCAAGTTCTTTTGACAGTTATAAATAGACAGTGTTAGGATAGTAAAGTAGCTTCCGTCTTCACTACCCGAAAGAGAGGAGCGAAGAGAGACAGTGTATAGTTTAGAGTAGAATTTTATTTTTTTTATTTTCATTTTTATTTTATTTTTAGTAAATTCTTTTCTGGATCTGAATCTGCGAACTGTGAAGAAACGATTAGAGCTGGATTTTTACTTTTGTGATTTTCTTCTTAAAATTATTGCCTTAAAATTTATGAAATATAGACAAATTTTTGGAATTCATTTCTTCTCAGTTTCATTGCGATTACAGTGGATGTACGTTATCGGTGCTCAATTTCTTTAATCGCAATGCGATGGTGGAGCATAAATCTGCTGGATTTGACATACGATTAATTCTGATCTTTTAAAATCTGGAGAAGGTTATTTGGGTTGGATTTACTTGCCAGTGTCGTTTTGAATCGATAAGTTCCCGATGGTAGTGCGAATACCCGATTTAAGGAGTGTATCTTGCTCTGATTTCTAGGATGCCCTCTGCGTGACACAGAGATGGAGATTCCTGAGAGTTGAGAGCATTCTCTTATGGGTATGTTAGACTACCATTGATGAACTGTTGAGCTCTGAAAGTTCATTTTGATAAATCCCCCATTCGCTCATAATTGAAGTTGGAGGGGAGCATTTAACAATATAAATAATCAGAGAGTTCACCTAAATCTAAAGGGAAGTTCCCGACCCTGTGTTAGCTAAGATCTAATCAAGGGAAAGGACGAACCAATAGATTTGAAGGATGAGCCACTAATTAAGTGGTAGAACGTTTGCAAAAATCCTGAGAAGGAAAGCAAAAGATCTGCATTCATCAAGAAATGGGTGTGAAGTATTGAGAAAAAAAAATACCCAGATCTTGCAAGAAAAGAAGAAATACAAAATGGCCCAGTTTCGATCTTGACTTGAGAGAAGCAAAGGCTTCTAACCCCGATGAATGTGGAGAAATCCAAAATGCAACATTTAGGCAATCTTGGATAAATCCAGATCCATCAATACAATAGAGCAATGTACTTTCGTGTAGGAATTAAATGTTTCATTGTAATTCGCCCATAGTTTTTCGTTTCTCTAAGGGCAGATTGGGTCAATAGTTTGTTCTTTATGTTCTTGGTTGTTACTATTTTTTTATTTTATTTTCTTGTTTTGTTTAGCTCGATGGTTGGTCAGAGTGGGATTTTTATTTTTAAATAAAAACTTTCACTATCGGAGTTTTTGTCAAATAATCGAACTTCGATGGTTAGGGTAGTTGATCTCTAATTCTTGTCAATCTACGTAGGAATGATACTGGACTTACATTGAATTTCACTACTTGTATGACACATTGCACTTGCGAGTGTCTGGAGCTAAACCAAATTTTAAAATTCTAAACATCGAAAGATTTATTTAATCAGCAAATTGTCAAAGTTACATGGATGCAAGAGAAGTGTAGGCTCTTGTAACTATGTGAATTTGAGGGTTTTTTAGTCTATATAGAAAAAAGGCAAACAAGTTTTATGGCGGAATTCTTAGGGATTGAAGGATTGAATAGATCGAAAATAATTTTAACAAGAGAAATGCTAATTTGGACTGTTTTCTCGCTTATTTTATAAGAAAATAACAAAAATAGTTGTACAAGCAGTGGCTGTACCAACCACTGATCTTTAACAAGCCATTTTGAAAATAATTTTTTTTTAGTTCGGTAATCTATTAATCACAGTATGTTTTCAATTTCGAAATCACTTTAAAGCTGCGAAAGCAAGATTCAGACACATTTGCCATGAGACACTAAGATTGGAAAGAACACTTTCCCAGAAGCTTAGAAAAAGGGACTAAAAAAGCCCGAAGGAAATACAGCCATGTGGGATAAGAAAAAGGAGACCGCCAATAGACGGAAGCGAAGGGCGAGGAGGCGGAAGGCCTCCTATGACTTACACGATGGAGGATTTGCGGGGCTTGTCATTGGGAAGAATACTGCAATCGAATGACCTCTTTGCAGATGCAAACAGCTTGGCTTAAGTGCCTTGATAACAATGGTGCAACAACATACGTTCCTTGGCCACCTTTGAAGACCCCAGCGAGCATGCAGGTAGATTTCTCGGGATGGCAAATCTGATGAAACTGAATGAGTGAGACCCGGAAGTGATAAAATTTGCATCTCTTCATTTCCTTAAGAGATATAGCAGCCACATGGTATGAGTCATTACCATATGGTTCAGTAGATACCTGGGAAGAGCTGGTGGAAGCATACCTGGGTAGGTTCTTTCCCCCATCTCTCACATCTGAGAGAAGAAGAGAGATAATAGTGTTCCAACAGGGGGAAGATGGGAGCCTATATATAGCCTGGGAGAGATTCAAGAGGCTGCTGAAGAGGTGCCCGATGCATGGAATTGATTTAAAAACTCAGATGGATATAGTGTATCATGCCTTAAACGATACATCTAAGTGCATCATTGACGCTTCATGTTGTGGAGCATTTAAAAGAAAAGTGTCAAGAGGCTAGACTGGAGAAGACCTCGCCAAGTGCACATGAAAGCTCCATTCGAAGCCAAGGGGGTGTCAATGAGGAAAAGGGGTCATGGAGCTGAGTAAAATGACAGCTATGGAAGCAAAGCTAGATGCCATCATGCACAGGATGGACAAATAGGAAAGAAAAATGCACACTACTCATGAAATAGGAGCAGTCGAAAGAGAACAGATGAGAAGAAATACTGAAATACCAAAAGAAGAGGACGCTTATGAGGTTGAGGAGGCTAAGTACGTGAATGAACCAAGAAATTACCATTTCAAGCCAAATCCTAACTTGCCCACACATTACAGTCCAACATTGAGGAACCATGAGAATTTCTCATATGGTGGAGGGGCAGCACAAGGCCCAAGGCATGGACAAAATCCTCAATGTAGGATATCGCTGTACCACCAAGGTTCCAAACAGTACAAAGATCAAGGTGGTGAAGGTGAATGACTATCGTGGTCATAGAGGACTCAACCATTCAAGAACAAATGTCATATAGCTCATTGGGGACAACAAAAGACTTATACACTTCCATGAATAGAAATTGTTCCACTTGAAGTCTTCAAGTCTCGATACACTCAAGTATTTCAAGAATACAAGTGCCCTTATCAAGAACTTGAGACACAAGTAAGGGCCGCCCTTAGTATGCTAAATCGTAGCAAGGGTACATCTCTAGTGACACTCAAAAGAATCCAAAGGACTCATATGGGTCAGCTTAAGAAGTGGGAAACAACAACAAGAAAGAAATAAAGAAGACCGATGTAGAACAAGAAGAAACTGAAAGGAAGGAGAGAAGAGCACGCCTTGAAAAGAATACGTACAAAGAAGAAGATACAGCCGAACACTCAAGGAAGTAGTGAATAAATGTAAGGAGAAAGTACCAACTTATACACCTACAAAGGTCATTCCCGCAGGCTTCGTGTAAAGCAAAAAAGGAAGAGTAGTTTTCTAAATTCGACATCTTCAAGATAGAAATCAATATCCCATTTGCGCAGGTAATCAACCAAACGCCTAACTATGCAAAATGCATGCATGAGATACCGAATCGCAGGAAAAGGAAAATAGCCGATAAGGAATAGTGAACCTGGATCAAGTACTCGCAGCGGCAATTATCCAAAGAAAAGCTCCAAAGAAAATGAAGGACCTGTGCAGCTTTCACCATCCTCTCGCTCCATAGGGAAATATGAATTCAAGAAAGCCTTGTGTGATTCTAAAGGTTAGTATAAATTTGATACCACAAGAGGTGCAAAGGTTGAGTTTGGGGGAACTAACCCCAACAGCAATTACACTACAAATGGCTGACAGATCAATGGCAAAACCAGAAGGTGTTCTTAAAGAACTTGTCAAGGTGGGAAAATTCATCTTCTATGTGGATTTTGTGATTATGAAGATGGAGGAAGACACCCAAGTTCCTTTGCTGTTAGGAAGACCCTTCTTAGCAACTGGAGCTGCCTTGATAGATGTGCAGAAAGGTGAATTGACACTAAGGGGCGGGAATGAAGCAAAGGCACTTAATTCAATAGAAGTTTGGAACACCTCACGAGATGCAGTTGTATGACAAGAGAAAAATAGCTCTCTGGCAGTCGAGTCAATTTCGATCGTACTTTCAACATTATATCAATGAAATTGAGATGAATTGCTAAGATTTTGAGAGAAGATTGTGAATGTTGTCAAATTTGTATAACAAAGAACAAATTTCAAGCATGAATGAACACAAATAAGATGTGATGTATGCACGCCAGTGGACAAAACCATCAAAAGGTGAAACTAGTGCGTATGGGTTAATATTGAAAGAATTGCCCAAATTATTTGAAATATGAGTTCTTAGAACCGTAAAGAGAAAACCGCCATTCTATCACCGCATTGACCGACCCAAGAATAGAAGCCGGAAATTTGAGAGTTGCTGAAGCCATTGTTTGTCAATTTGAGATCTGAAGGGTATCAATCCCTCCATTTGCATGCACAAAATATTGCTGAATGATAATGCAAAAACTTATATTGAGCATCAAAGGAGGCCGAACCCTGTTATGAAAGAAGTTGTCAGAAAAGAAGTTCTGAAATGGTTAAATGCAGGTTTTATATATGCTATATCGATAGTTTCGGTGAGCCTAGCCTACGTGGGTTCCAAGAAAGGTGGATTCACTGTGATCAGTAATGAAAAGAATGAACTAATTCCTACAAGAACTGTGACAGGATGGAGGGTGTGTATTGACTACAGAAAACTAAACACTGCTACAAGAAAGGATCAATTTCCCCTTCCTTTCATTGATCAGATGCTGGATAGGTTGGCAGGACACCCTCACTTATGTTTTCTTGATGGATACTCTAGATATAACCAAATTGCCATTGCACCCGAGGATCGGGAGAAACCACCTTTACATGCCCATTTGCTACTTTTGCTTTAGAATGCCATTTGTTTGTGTAATGCTCCCGTACATTCCAAAGATGCATGATGTCTATATTTTCCGATTCGCGAAGAAGTTATGGAGATCTTCATGGATACTTTCATTGTTGTATGGATCCGCCTTTTGAACAAGGCTCATAACTTATTAGTGATTTCAAAGGTGCTTTGATTTTAAATCTAGCTCGAATTAGGAAAAATGCCACTTTATGGTTACAGAAGGATTTGGTCTAGGGTCATGGATTTTCAAGAAAGAAGGCTAGAAGTGTATCAAGCAAAGTTTCAATTATAAGAAACTGACACACCCACTACGCTTAAGGGAATTATAAGTTTTTAGACATGGATTTTACAGTAAGATTTCCATCGTAGATTTCTCAAAATTGCTGCACCACTATGCATTGTCGAAAGATACTAAGTTCAAATTCATGAATCCCGCCATAATTCTTCAAGAGATCAAATCCAGACTAGTTGAAGCTCCATCATGGAAAAACGACAAACTTAGAATTTGAAATCATGTGTGATGCCATGATTTTACAATGGGAGCCGTATTTGGGGCGTAAAGTCGGAAGGTATTCAAGGCCATATACTATGCCGTACAAACCTTCAATGAAGCTCGTGAAATTACTCTACTAACGAAAAGGAGATGGCCGGGCAATAGTATTTACATGTGAAAATTTTAGGTCATACATTTTGGGTCCTATGTTATTATACACACCGATCATGCAAAGAATTAAATATCTAATGGCAAAGGTTAAGCAAAGCTGCACCATCAGGAGGGTATTGTTATTACAGAATTTGATTTAGAAATAAAAGATAAAGGTTGTGACAATGTGATAGCCGATCACTTTTCAAGAGTGGAACTTGACAGACAAGAAGAAGAAAAAAAAATAGCAAGAGAATTTTCCGCATGAGCAAACTATTCCAAATTACACTCCAATCACCTGGTATGTCGGGAGCATTGTGAACTTCTTGCATGTGGGAATTATGCCACTGTGACCAAATATCACAGAGAAAAAGTTAAGTGACTGACAAGAGGGTACTACATATGGGATGACCCACTGCTATTTAGAAGAGGAGTTGATCTGATCATTAGAAGATGTGTACCAGAAGGTGAGCAAAGTAAGATTTTAAAGGAATGTCATGCATCACCATATGGAGGACATTTTGCAGGAGACAAAACAACCCATAAAATTCTTCAGTCTAGATTTTATTGGCCTACTATTTTCAATGACTGTTTTGAATGGTGGTTGCGTGATCAATGCTAAAGAATGGGAAGCTCATCAAAGGCATGAAATGCCCCCGCAAGGTATCCCGTGGTGCAATTATTTGATGTATGGGGAATAGATTTTATGGAGCCTTTTCCAAATTTTCATTTGGAAATATATACATGGCTCTAGTACGTGGGATTATGTATCTAAATGGGTTGGAGGCAACAAATTTGTCCCAAGAATGATGCTAACACGCTTAGGATTTTACAAAGAAATATTCTGCGTATTGGGACACCTAGAACTATAATCAGTGATGGAGGAAGCCACTTTGCAAATAAGGTGTTTGACAAACTCATGGGAAGATATGGTATAAAACACATTATGAGCTTGGCTTATCATCCTCAAACAAATGGGTAAGAAATTTCCAAATGTGGAGATAAAGAAAATTCTGAAAGACCAAGCTCCCAAAGCATAAGAATTATCTCGGGCTTGACGATGCACTCTCGGGGCATACAGTTTGCTTTAAAACTCCCATTAGGAATGTCCCCATACGCTTGTCTTTAGAAAACTCCGCACCTCTTCGAGCTAAAATATAAAGCTATGTGGGCCATCAAGAAGCTAAATTTTGATTTCAAAGCTACTAAAGAAGAGAGGCTACTCCAACTAAATGAATTGGAAGAGTTGAGGAATGAAGCCTATGATAGTGCCAGAATTTACAAGGATAAAACAAAAAAAATGGCATGATCAAAGAATTTTGAGGAGAGAATTCAAAGCAGAGATCGTGTCCTCGTTATTCAACCTGCACTAAGACTCTTTCCGTGGAAGCTTAAATCAAAATGGAGCGGACTATATACGTAGTATCAAGTACAAATTTTGGGGCAAAGGGACACTTAGAACCGAAGAATCATGAGAATTCAAAGTTAATGGTCGAGATTAAAGCACTACTGGGAAAATGCAAGTGGAAGAATGACTCTAGTTCGAATGAGAAAATTTGAAGAAACAAAAATATAGTAGCAAGAAGTCCAAATTTAGAGACTAAAAATTGAGCGGCTTTGTAGCGTAATCCACATCGCTTTTTTTAAGTTTTTCCCTATTAATTCTCAGGTGAAAGTTTCTAATAGCTTTATGTAATTTTATTCATTACTGATTGAAGAGTAAGTAAATATTTTTCTTACTACAGAGATTCATAGGAATGTGCAAAGGAGGAACATTTCCATAATCAAACTTTCAATCGCAGTATATAAAAGTGGGTAGTATAATCTTCTTGAACTTATTTAAATTTTGTCTCTGATTTAGAATGATTGAAAGTTTGGGGGTATTTTATTTTATTTTTGTGCTTAAATTTTGAATATGATGTATAGTGAATGGATTTGTTGAATATTTGAATGATGAAGATGAATTGAGTTATATTTGTTTTGATTGGATTTGGTGAATTGAAATTGCTGTGAATTTGATTGTTCAGGGAGACCTGAAAACTTTTCTGGTCGCAACATCACTTCATAAGTCGCGACCAAGAATGTTGGACATTGAAACAATAAATTAGAAAAACAGGTCACAACAATGAAATAGAAGTTGTGACCACATAGCAGGTCACGACAAAATCTTTAGGTTGCGACCAGAATTGTCCAAATCTCAATAAAAATAGATTTTAAACCTTTTATTTGGGCGTTCCAGCATTAAAGAGAGAATTCATTGCAAATCATTAATTAAGAGGCTCAAAATTTAATGTCGCGACTCCCCATATCGCAATCATGACATTGAGCCCAACTTCCATTCAAATTTCCATTCAACTTTAATTCATCCCAACCTTTCCACTTCTGCATCCATCGTTTAGAACCCCTTAAATAAACTGTTATGAATACAGAATCAGAAACCGAGCCTTAATTAAAAGAATCAGTTAGGTAGCGTAGTTTTGAAAGAATAATTCAAGGACATTCAATAACTCTCATAGAAATGATCAAACTTCCTTAACAATTTTCCAAATCTCCTGTTGGAAATAGCCATGACGCTTGAATCCGAGAATTTGCATTTAATTCATTCATTGGAAATATGAAAAAGAGAATTAAGAGCTTTGTCACTCCCAAGAGAAGCAAGATCACTATAAAAGGATGGGAAAACAAAGGAAGAATAAACAATGAGAATGAAGAAAAAGGAGAATGAGGAAAAAGAAGAGTTCCAAGGGTGCAAATGCAGAGCTATGGAATGAGTGGAGTCGGAAAACAAACCAACTCTTGTCATGATTCCATACAACGCTCTATAATCATGAGAATGGATGATGGGAAGTGGAATTGAAGAATAACCGTGAACCCCCATCATCCGTGTAGAGGAACTCAAACAGTTTAAAGGGAAGGCCCACTTGTTGAACAACCTTGTTAACACCCCTTCCTTCCGGCGCAAATTTGAGACTTGGGGAACCGATAAAGCAGGAGCTACAGCCTTTAGGAGGAAGGCATATGGTTTTAGATCAAGAAATAGAGAGTTTTTCCTCTAGATTAGATACAATCCTATTTGTAATTTTTGCATTAGATAAAGAAATCAGATTGTACAATATCGAGATGTTTTGATATTTGAATAAAATTCCTGTTAATTAACAAATTGATTGTTTTTGGGTTCACGAATTGATATACTGAATTGTATGTTTGTGTAATTTCCTGTTAATGTGCCAATTATGAGTGCCTTGTCTGTACAAGGATCAAATGACCAATTATGTTTTTCTCCCAAGAACAAAAATGCAAGAAAAATAAGAGCACGTGACTAGTAAACTGAATTAGAGTTGCAGCCCTAATATTTAAAATCCGCTTTAGATTGCAAAAAAATAGGAAATGCATATTGCTGAAAGAACAACAACTTGATTGAAAGTGTGTAAATAAACAAAGGAATAAGTACAAGTCTTGAAGAAATAATACACTTGGTCAACAAAACTCATGAAACTTTGAGAAGAATTAGGAACATCTTCTGGGAAATTCATGATTAAGAGTCCATGGTCCTAGAACTTGTTAGATTATTGATTGAGGCGAAATCTTAGGTAAAAACAACCAACAAGAAGTGATAGAGGTCATCCTTGGCAGTTTGAGCTTTTCCAAGCCTACCCTCAATATATAAAGCATAATTTGTTCCATGATTGAGCCAAATGTTTTAATTCTTCAAATGACAACAACTGAAACCCGAATCCCCAATAACTTCAAGAAGAAAGAGCCCAAATTATCCAGCTTAGCACGTAAAAGTCTATCAGAAGGAAGAAACTAGTTTGGGGAAAAATATTTCCAAATATTACTGTAGAGGAGAAGAAATAACTTGAAAGATTAGGGAAAAAGAAGCAGAAATTGATGAAAAAAGGGAATAAGTTTTGTCTTGTGGCCTATTTCCTTTGAACAATTAAACTCGTAGGGGTGTTTTAACACCTAGTACCCTAATGCCAATTGGTATGGGAGTCTGTTGCGACATAGATTTTTCATTGTCGCGACATAGATTGAAATGAGCATTAGAAATAATGTCGCAACATTTCTTACACTGTCACAACATTTGACTAACCTTGTCTACAAGTGATTGCAACACTTTGTTGCAACAATTATTTCTGAATGTCGTGACATAGTAGTAAAAATGGAACAAACCCTAGGTCATTTGTTGTCACGACATTTAATGAAGGCAAAACAAAACAATTGGCTAATAAATAGAAAATTTTTGAAAACTTGAAGGCCAACTTTATCATAAACCATCAACCTTCTCAGCTTCCTTACTCCAATCTCTCTCATCTTGCCTTCTAAAATCCTAGAGTTCCAAAACCTTATCCCCACCATGTTTGAGCCGTCGCACCTCATGCCAAACCAGAACGAGGTGGTGGAAGCATACACAGAAGTAGAGGAAGAGATTGTTCAAGAAACTCAATCAGGGGAAATGCAAGCTGATGAAAGAGCTGAAGATAGAGAAAGTTTGAGCCACTAGATGGGGAATCAAGAAAAAGGAAGAGGGAAGTTGAAAAAGTAAGTAGCTTGATCTCAGAAAAAGCAGCTGCTCTAATGGAGAAAAGTCTGAAGGATAGAGGATTCATTGTTAAAAGAGGATTTAGAAAGCTAATCTCCCCTTTCGCTGAAATGCTGAAAGAAGAGAGTGATGGCACCACAAGTAGCATAAGGAACTCGTTGTGCGCGCAGGAAAGTAAATTTTTTGCGAACACAGTGGAAGAGGAAGGAAAGAAAGTATATGTCAGAGGACAATGGATATACTTCTGTAAAGAGAAGATAAATATTTTGTTCAATCTGAAGGTGCAGAAAGATGGCTCAAAGTTCAAGAAACTATTAAAGGAGCTAGAGTACCAAAAGATAGTAGACCTACTTACAGCCGGAAAAGGAAAATGGAAGGGGACAAAGAAAACCCTTTACAAATCCATTGCCATAGGCGATTTAACTTAAGAGGCTAAGGTATAGTTCTATTTCATCAACTCGGTCCTTTTGCCATCAAAGCACCTCAACACAGTGAGAAGGGACTTAATCCTCCTCCATTCATCACGAAAAGGGTACAAATAAATGTAGGAAAATAATTGAAAAATCTATCTTAAGCTACTCCGTATAAATGCAAAGGGGATTGATTCCACACCCAAATTACTATAACCGCCCGCTCTGGGAGTTGAAGAAGAATGGGAAAGAAGAAACATACCCGAAGGGCATCAATCGATCTTGAAGGGAGTGACTAAGGTCTAAAAGCAGAGGAAAGGGAAAGAGATAAATTGGAAGGAATAAAGGGGTATTAAAAATTACAATGAAACCCCGACATAGTGGGAAAGTCCACCCCAAAGACAACTTGAATTTCAGGAAAACCAAAGCTCCAATTGGAATGCATCCCCAGACCTGAGAGAAACCCATCAGGAATAAGCTGAAGGTTCAGGGCACCAATGTAATAATGCAGAATTGATGGAGATGCTGAAATCCATGAAACAAGAGATGAAAGAAAGGTATGATTAGATGAAAATCCAACTTTAGCTCAGAGATGAATATTTTGATACAGAGCTAAGAAGAAGGGATAAGAATCTGGAGGATGCATTTAAACAAAGAGATGAAGAATGGAGAGCTGAATTGGAAAAAAAGGATCAAAACTGGTTGAATAGTCTGGCACATTTCAAGCAGAGTTTTCGCCTAATGACCTATGAGAAAGTCAACAGTAGAACACTCCTTGAATCATTGGGCAAGGCGCGAAGCGATAGAAAAGCAATCACAGATTTTAGAAATGGGCTATGAAAACGGGTCTCAAACAAGGAAAGTGCCATTGCCACAAATCGAAATTTGGTATTTGTGTGCCTTACACGGTAGTCCCTCAAGGTGTAACAAACCCTCCAGCCACCATTCTCTAACCCAAATCCGGATGAAGAGGACCTTCTAAACCTTGTAATACGATGAGAAATAAAACCCACTAGTGAAACAAAGAAAAAGAACCCGAATTACCTGGGGGTTGAAGAATACTTAAGAATGGAGGCTGCCAAGGAAAAGGTTGCAAGGAGTAAAAAGTGAACATTGTCTTACTTTCCATATTTTCTCCCTTTCTGTACCAAATATCAAATCCCTGACACATTGAATAAAATAGAAAATTCTTTGCAAGATTGGTGTTCACTTTTATTTTATCTTTTGTACATTTCTTTCTTTGTTTGTTTTGTCTAAATTTTCTTTCCTTCATGTTTAATAGTTATAAATTTTTGACTTATGGTAAATAGCTTAGTTGAATAAATGAGAAACCAGTTACTTGGATCTAATGGTCAAATTGTTGCAACATGTTTAGTTGATTGGAATTGATTAAAGAATGAAATTGTGGTTGTGTTGGATTGTTTTGAGTTGAATGCATGATTGAAATGAACCTCTTGACTTGTCAAACAACATAACAACAAATCTCAAAACCAAAAAAAAAAAAAAAATCTGATAGATGCATTGAGGTATGATAAAATAAATGGAATTGGAAGGTTGCAAGGTTATAAATAAATGTGTTGAACTTCAAGAAGATGGAAGACTTTAATAAATTGATGGAACAAATAAGACCTCTAATTTTGTTTGTGTAAATAGTTTGGTTATAAAAATCTTGATAAACTTTGCACATGGTAAAAAATGACTCTAAAACAAATTGTGCTATGATTAGGAACATCTGCAGGATGCTCACGATAATCTCTCGATAATCACAGAACTTGTTGGATTGTTAGTCAAGGTGAAATCCTAGGCAATACCACTAACAGGAAATGATTTAGGCAATCCTTGGAATTTTAAGCCTTTCAAACCTACCCTATGATATGCAAGCATATACTAGTTTCCTATTTCGTGATGCTTGATCTCATCATCAACGATGATAAACTGATTTCTTCCTTAAACATAATCCCTCTACGATAAAGAACCCTTATTTGCCCCGGATTATCGGACAAAGAATACATCAATGACATAAAAATGGCAAAGTTTGAGAATATTATTTCAAGTTGTGGAGAAGGATAAAAAGGGTTGTGAAAGAAAAATGCGAAGAGATAAGAAAAGATGAAGAGAATTATGAAAGAAGTTGTGAAAAGAAAAACATCAAGGAGGAATGAGTTTGGTCTTATAGCCTTCTTCCCTAGAACAATTATGTTTTTAGGGGTGTTCAACACCTAGTACCTTAATGCCAACTGGTATGAGAGTTATTGACCCAAAGTTCGTTAAGGGAGGTAGAAAGCTTAAAAAGATAAAACATTGCACCATTCTATCAAACTTGGTGAGAGATAAAAGCTTCTTAAATAAGGGAGAGAAGTTATCTTCAGTGTGTGGACAATGAAAAAGAGAAAAAGATACCATAAAGAAGAATATGCAGAAAGATGCACAAACCTGATGGGAAGGTTAGAAACTTACAATCAAGAGAAATCAAGGATGCATCAAGAAGGCAGGAGTGTAAGTTGTCAGTGAAGTCTAGGTAAATTTGAGCTTAAAGTGTCTAATTATCTACCAAATTACCCAAGCCACACATTACAAGCCTAAAAGACCTATTTGATCCTGAAAGTGGTATTATGCCTACATTAGTGGAGAGTAATATGATCAACAAGCATATGAGACTTTAAAAATGAAAGAGAGTAAGCCAACAGAGTATTATCTCAGAAGATTAACTGATCTGCCAAGGAAAAAGAGGAAAGACTAGCACACACAAAAATCAGGGTTTAATGATTAAATTGTTTACACCATATGAATTATTCGTTGGTTCAGTGAACTTCATTGAAAATCTTCCTGATTTTATGGTTGGAAACATATTTAAAAGTAATTTTACAATTGACTTGGCGTTTTCTCTCGCCTAATTGAACTTGGCTACGTAAAAATGTCCTTTAAAAATCAAAGCTAAATTGTTTGAGGACAAACAAAATTTTATTTTATTTGCTTGGGGACAAGCAAAACTTTAAGTTTGGGGGAATTTGATGAGTCTTAAACTCATCTATTTTTAATCCATTTTTCTGGCATGTTTTTAACAATTTCAGCTCTATTTGTTTGCTAAATTATGGAACATTCATCAACTTTGTGTTTTGCAGGTGTTAATTGAAAAATGAGAGAAAACAAGTAGAAAAGAAGCGAAAAAATGGAAACTGCAGCAGTCTCTGTCGTGACATAGCTTTTGTATGTCGCGACACAATTTCAAGTAGGCTAAAAGAACTATGTCGTAGCCAGCAGCTATATGTCGCAACAAAGTCCAGGATAAACTTCAAGGTAAATAGAATCTTTGTTGCGACAAATAGTTCTATGTCGCGACATTGCTAAAGAAGAATGAAAAGAAGACTGTCGCGACAGTCCTTAACTCTATCGCAACAATGATCAAGGTAGAGAGCAAAGGAGCTGTGTCGCGATAATATTTCCTCTATCGTAACATAAAAAGCTGAAGACTAATAGATGAACTCTGTCGCGAAAAAAGACAATTCTATCGCGATAGAAAATGATAAGAATATAACACAAGTCAACTGAGACAGGAGTTTTTATGTTGTGACAAAGTTTTCAAAACCAAGCCAGCTCAAGGAGGAATTTCTATCGCAACAAAGAAAATCATGTCACGACATAACATCTGGGACCATGGAACTAAGAGCAACAAAATCTCTCTGGCCGCAACAAAGATTATTTCGTCGCGACAAACATAACATTTAAGGAGGTGGAATTCCCTTCTGGCTACACAAGGAGTTGAAGAGCAACATTAAAAGGAATGGCTGGCATAAAGAAACTCATGTTGCAACATAGTAAAGAATTGAAGGCAGAATCTCTGTCCCGATAGAGAAATTTTCTATCACGACAATAAAAGCTATGGAATTATAGAATTATGTCGCGACGGAATAAAATTAGGTCTTGACAAAAATAGAAGGAGAACTAAGATTCAAACATGTTGCAACAAAGATCTCTATGTCGCGACAAACAGCTCAGCAAGCGATAAGAATCAGAGAAGAAAGTGTGACGCCCTAAATCAGGAGGTCCCATTGACAACCAATCAACCCGCAGAATTCCTATGGATTTCGGTTGACCCGATATCACACTGTTGTGTCCCATTTATCAGGATCCAGATTTTCACAAAAATCGGGCAGATTCTCCTTTGTTCAGGGAGCTCTACCCAACATACAACCTGTATAACAGTATAATCATACCCCATCCAGGGTCTCAACAAAAGTAGTATTGACCCCACAGGGTCCATCTGTCCATATCCCCAATATACATCCCTTTACCGGGATCCATTCATCCACATTTAAATCTAAAATATGAAAATAAAACGCTAAATTACAGTTCGTAAGAGTCCGATCACGACTCTCTTACCATAATTACATGCAATAGTCCTAAAAGAATTTAGTTTCAATTCTTTTATACAAAATATTTTTTTTACAAAAATGTTACTCAAAGGTAATATCAAGGCCACACATCGGCCTTCTTCATAATCACGGCCTCGTTGGAGCATCGTCTCCTTATACACCCCCTATACCTGAAAGGGGGTCCCACAACGGGGTGAGCAATGCCTAGTAGAAACATCTGGTGTATTACTAATGCATACAATGGTTATGAAATGATCTAATCGCATCCCAACATTTAAGATCCACGACATCATGTGTCATGCATGAGATGAGACTTCACGCCTAATAACTCGAGTCCAATCGACTCACCACACTTGTAATGGAAAGTGTGAAAAACCAACATTGCGTTTCACTAATGACTTAACCCATCGACAACTCTCCAATATTCAATTGAATTTTATTAAATCCTGTGTGTTTATTTGGGTTGCGACTGTGGTCTCACCGTTAGTTTCACACGCCTTCCTCCGACACTTTTGCGAACTTTCATCATCGATACATATGTCCACTGAATGTACCTGGGGCCTTTCACCTTGGGTGATTCACCATCTTGCTTCACCCAGACACACATGATTTATTATTATTATTGTTTTACACAACCGTGAGTCTCGATTTTGGACGTGGTCCCATTTCCAAGCTCACCACACATTCACTAAGAATGGTAAATAACAGTACCATACACCCACACCTGACTCGATGCAATGTGACCGTGCATATGAAATGCAATCATGGCATTTCATGCTATGTCATGCTACATGCAACATTTATAAATTCCGAATAATTATATTTCCTACATATAATTTCCATTCATCACAATCTCCATGTTAATACATCACGTAAGCACATATTAACATGATTTTTATACACAACAACATATTATTTATTTTTTCAACAATACACACAAAATGACCCAAATCTCGGACCCATATAAAAAAGGGCACTTCTTGGTTCCTTTACGATTCACCTAATTACTGTGATACCGAAAAACTCAAAAAAAACCCGAAGACATTGGTCTCGGGATCAAAACCAAATCTCAACATAGTCTCGACTCCGCCTTGCGAACTAATCCTGTACTTAATATTCACCCCAAAATCTGACTAAAACATGACGGTTTTGGCTCAAGAATGCCTATGCCATTAAATGATCTTCAGGCTAAAAATGTGACGCCTCATTCCCGGGGGTCCCGTTGATAACCCGTCAACCCGCGGAATACTCGTGGATGTAGGGTAACTCGACATCACTTTCTAAAATCGGGTAGAGTCTCCTTTGTACGGGGAGCTCTACCCAAAATACAACCTGTCCCAATCACATGGCAACATGTCCCAATGTTTTACAAAGACCACACCGGGTCCATATACAATTAAAATGAGTCAAAATGGCCACGTGGGCCCATACATCAATACTCACTAATATATCCCAACCAACTATATTACATGGTTCAAGAGCACTAAATCACTTGAATTCAAACATATATTAAGATTTCATACCTTTAATACATGTTATACAAAATGAAAATTTCAAAGCCACAATCCGGTTTTCTTCTAAACGTGGCCTCTATTGAGCGTCGTCCTCCCGTGACACTCCTTTACACTCGAAATAAGTGATCCCTCGACAAGGTGAGCAAAAACACGCAGTGATAATTTCCTGCGGTTACTTCCCACCTAAGTGCACACATGTCATGGCAAACAATCACACTCGCAATACATGATCCTACGTAACGTCTACATGCCTAATCCCATGTCTCGGAAGTCCTCATCAACTCCTCACACACATGCCTAAGCCAAATGCGAGTAGGGAAAATACGCTTCAAAACAAATGGTTTTTGTTTTCGAAAAACTTATTACCGAGCTCTCGCAAAATTTACTGACAACCCTCCGAGGCGAATATGCTGGATAACCGAATCAATTCATGGGCCCTCCGACGGAATTGTTGACAATCTCCCAACACAATTCTCCAGAAAATCTTCCGTCGAAATTCCTTTCACAATATTTCCCTTTTTATTTTCTTTCATGTCATGCACTCACTCCTAATATTCTAGGGTGCCTCAGTGGATATGGAATGCATTATGCTAATCCCAACAACTCATGCTAATATATAAAACATGTACATATTAACATAATTAATTCACATCCATAACACTAAAATTAGCTCACATGGGCTAATTAGCAAATACAAGTAATTCATTTTGAATCACTCAACAACACAAAAATCACACGAAAAATCACGCGAATGCTGAAACCCCGGCCGGGCACTGCTCACAGCCACACAATTAGGGATTTCTTCACTCGGTTTAAAGCTTTTGAGATCGATAACACGGCCTTCTAGGCCTCAAAAAATCCCCATCCATAAAATGGCCCTTATCCAAAGAATAAACCAAGTAGGAAAAGATCCCTACCTCTTGGAGTTGTCGGAACTCCACCAAATTGGTGTCCACGTGTAGAACATTTTTACTTCTTGGCCCGAAGCGAACCGACGGTCCGAACGCCGGGAAATCTAGAGAGAAGTCACTATTTCTCTCTCAAGAAATCTGATTTCCCACCCTACTGCACGTTCTTGCTTTTCAAATGGAGAAGAAAACTATTCATTTTTGTCTTATACTCATTTAAACTTTTCAATAATTCCCATTTTGTCCTTAAGTTTTGGGTTTTTGACACATAGCTTAATCTAAGCCATTCATTTCCATCATCTCACTAATCATGCAACATGTGTCACATGGGTACATGTAGTAGGTGACTTTTGTCACATCACATGTTCAATTAAATGCTTTACTTCCAAGCATTCGACACTCTAAGTAGCTCGAAACATGAAATCTGACCGTTCTGTATTTCTAATAAATTCAACAGGTAACTAGATTTCGCGAGACAATCCCAATGGTGAAGTCCGTTTCTTCATCCGAGATCTAGAAAATTTTCAGATTTTGACCGAAATTACCATTTTACCCTTTTCAGAAAATTTGAGTTTTCCCGGGTTTTACATTCTCCCCTCCTTAAAAGGAATTTCGTCCCGAAATTCAGCACAATCACAACAACTCACATGCATGTGCAACGTGCACTATACCATGCATGTAAACTAGTCATTTAAGTAATAAACGACTAAACCACGTACCTTCATCCCTAAACAAGAAGGGATAGGTGGCCCGCATCGTGTCCTAGCGCTCCCACGTTGACTCCTCCACTCCACGGTGCTGCCATAGTACCCTCACTAGCCTCATGGTCTTGCGTCGCAAAACCTAATCCCGGCTATCACGACACCGGGGTCCCTCCGAAGGTCCCAGGTCCGCCAACCCCACCCTCCCCCAATCTAGCCATGAGCTGATCTCGAGTGTACCTTTCGTATATGGAGACGAAATACCCCATGGACACTGACATGCCGGCGGTAAGGCCAATCGGCACGCATGTTTACCCTCTCGAGTATCTCGGGCGGTCCACAAACCTGGGGCGATAATTTCCTCGGCTTGCCGAACTCGACCTCACCTCTCTCTCTTAAGCATCACCTTCAAGAAGATATTATTTCAACCCAGATCTCTAAGGGTCGACGTCAGACACAGCATAGCTCTTCCGCCTCATTCTTAAGCCGTGAGAAGACGCCACATCAAGCTCACCTTCCTGAGGTGTCTCTAACGGACGTGACCATGATGGAGCCTCCCACCTCGGTCCAACATATCGTTGATTTGCAGCCTCATACAATGCCCTTTACATGGTGCCATCCGTATAATTATTCGATAACCGTAATTGTAGGCGACCCTACTTAAGGGAAAATGCTCTTCCCAACTATCCTTATGATCTGTGACGATGCTCGCAAAGATGTCCTTCTCTAACACTGGGGACGGTCCTCTTTGATCGACCATTTGTCTATTGTGAAAGTATACTATGGTCTGTGGTGCCCATAGACTTTTGAAAGTCATCTGTGCACGCCAGAACTCTGCCTCTATCCACCTATGGATACCGGTACTTTATGTAGCTCAATGGTCTCCCGAATGTACAACCGCCAGAATCTCTTCACAATCCAAGGTCGCCCGCACGACTAGAAAATGTGCCGATCATGAGCCGTCCACTATCACCCACACCCATCATGTCCTTTGTGGTGTCTGTGGGTAAGTGGGTCACAAAATCCATTGTGACGTGCTCTACTTCACTCCCCACCACCCCGCAATGGTCAGGCACTCGTTAGCTTCCCCGGTGCTCACTTTTAACCTTCTAACACGTGAGACATCGTCGAACAAAGTCCCCTCCATGTCTCTTCATTATGCTCCAGTAATAATGATGATGAAGATCTTGGTACATCTTCATACTTGATGCACAAAGAATCGAGCAAAGGGAAACTCCGAGAATCTCCCTCTCAAATTCCATTAACTGGGAACCACTACTCCGTCCTCTATACCGAAGACTACCATCCGCGTGGATCTGCCTAGGCCCTGGCCACTTGTGCCTCGATCGCACCTGGATCCCTACGGACACTATCTCCGCGCCCGCCTCGACTCACCACTCCGCTTCAACAAAGACGTGTAGCTACTAAACCCCAACGCACCTCGAGCTTGCTCGCGCATCGTAGCCTAAATTGTCCCACAGCCTTCGAGCATCCCCACCCCGAAGCTATACTGTAGCCATCGCTCCCGCGACTTCCGACCGAGTGCATCAGCCACCACATTTGCCTTACTGTGGTGGTAATGCAAAGTGAAGTCATAGTCCTCTCTTAGAAACTCCATCCATCACAAGCGTCTCATATTGAGGTCCCACCGCGTGAAAATATACTTTTAATTTTTTATGGTCTTAGTACACTCGAACTCGTTCGCCATAAATAGTGGCGCCGCATCTTTCAAGGCGAAGACTACTACCGCTAACTCCATGTCGTGTGTGGGGTAATTTGCCTATGATTCTTCAACCGACGGAACCATAAGCTACTGTCCCTCCCTGACGCATCACTCAAAAGACATCCCACCCACCTCACAGATCACATACCTGTGCCTGTCTCCCACTTATCTGTCAAGATAGAGCGCAGCAAGCTCTCCTCAACCCCATAACGCCTCAGATGGTCATCCCTGACCAACTGATCTCCTTCTGAGTCGGTCTTTGTTGGCGAGGTGTCACACCAGAAATCTCTCTACTGAATCTACTAAAAATCATCCATCCCAAGAAATCACATATTCTAAGATTCATTTCGCCTCCAACCCATCACTTACTTCACCTTTCGGGTGGCCTTACTCTGATATATCGATACCACATCATGGTCCCGGGAACCCGCAGCTAAAATCCCAGATTTTATCAATCTGGCAGCACCCATGTCCACCTCAATACAACTGCAAACGATACTCTATGTTCCCACTGACCGGGAGTGTACTCAAGATGTCATCCACGAAGACCTTGACAAACTGATCCAAATAGGGTTGGAATACCCTATGCATGAGGTCCATGAATGCCGCTGGCGCATTCATCAATCCAAAGGGCATCACAGTAAACTAAAAGTGCACATACCACATCCTGAACGTTGTCTTAGGGATATTTGTCTCCCTAACCCTCAGCTGATGGTAACCAGTGTGAAGGTCTATCTTGGAGTAGACTCGCGCTCCTCTCAACTGATCAAACAAATCGTCAATACTCGGCAATGGGTACCGATTCTTGATCGTAACCTTATTCAATTGCATGTAATCAATGCATAGTCGAAGGGTCTTGTCCTTCTTCTTCGTAAACAGGACCGGAGCACCCCATGGTGAAGTGCTCGGTCTAATGAACCCCTTGTCCAGTAGCTCCTGTAGCTGGACTCTGAGTTCGTAACTCAACCGGTGCCATCCTATGTGGAGTCATAGAGATGGGCGAAGTACCAGGGTGTAACTCGATATCGAAGTCTACAACCCTCTACGAGGTAATCCCTGAGGGCCCATCCGAAAAACGCCCTCATACTCCTCGCAAACTACTCGAGTTAAGTCCGCCTCTCACCTTTGTCCTGGTGGTAAGGCTTTGTTAGCTAACTCGCTAACTGCCCATGACACTGGACTCGTACACTCGTCTCGAGTAAAATATCAAAGTGCTTATACCTCGAAATACAACACGAGTACCATCCTGTGTATAGGCGGTAACCCTCCTACGCTCACCGATGACGACCAAGCTATCACCAATCCATCCCAAGGATGACGTCGAACTCTGACATGTCTATGATCCTCAGGTCCACTGTGGAGTAGAATCCCGAGATCTCTAACTCGCAACCTCGACATATCATTCCTATCCTCATATGTCCAGGCTGCTGGCAATGATAGCACACCATCTCCCAATGACTGCACCGATCTATCCCCTAACCCGATGGCCCCACTGAACCCACGTGGAACTAGAAGCCCTCTCGCTTTTCCGAACCGGGCAAGACGACTTCCTTCCTCTTGCCACTAACACCCACATCCCGAGTGCTTCGTGCATCCTCGATCTCTCTCTCTATGGTCATGGTAGTCCCAACCATAGAGTCCATATCCTCGAGGAGAGTCCTATTAACTCGCTCGAATGGACAAATCACCATTCCTGAATCTCCCACCTCGCCATGTCTCGTGGCCACGAGTCGCCAAGAAACTGCCAGTTCGTGAACCCAGCCCCACATACCCATCATCGCCATCGTTCGCCTCAAATTTAACTCCCGAGTCTTCGCATGACGAGCAGTGTCCTGAAAATACTTGCCCATGAAAAGATCATGGAACTCTGCCTATGTCATTGCCTCTAGGTCCCTAGAGGTCTTTACCCAGTTCCACCATACTTGGGCCTCACCCTCTAACCTAACGTAGCTGGCCGATCCCGGGTCGTGTCGAGGTAATCTCCACAGCTCCAACACCTTTCGACTTGCATGAACCAATGGTCTGGCCACTATCTGACCTCCTCCCTTGTGAATGCTCCGAGGATGATGTGCCCTAAATCTTGGAGGTTACCTGACCTCCCCGCTACCAATGCACTAGCATGTGCAATGGCAAGTAGTTTCGAATACCTACGCCTTAGCAAAGGCCCACCGGTCAAATACCTAAGTGGTGCTTCGACCAGATCCCGTGACGACCCCCTAATGCTCTTCGCCCTCAACTAGCCATCTACACATGTCAAATGGCAAGTTAAGATTCAATGTAGTATCTCTAAGGTGTAAACACAGCCTCGAGACACTATTTACATACTAAAAACATTTCATACACAATGTTCATGCATTCATAGGTAATCCAAGACAATAATTTCATATATTAAATCATATTCAACAAAAAATTTTTTATTTTATTTCATCTTAAAAATTTTTATTTTATTTTATTTATTTATTTTTGAAAACCTCGTGAATGTTAAGGCTCATGAATAAAGTGGTCCCAATAGTGACTCCAAACAAGGCACTGAGTCAAATCGAGTCGAGTGCATAGGCACCCACCCATGGCCCAAAGCACGCAAGACGCGCACGCCGGTCGGCCAGACAGGGCGCACTGTGCGCCGTGGTCGCGGCCATGTTCGCAGGCGTATTGCGGTGTCAGCGCATGCTCAACGCGTCGGATCAGGTCGCTACGCACACACGCGCGTTGGCACGTCTTGTCGCAGTGTGGTGTCGCGACACAAAGCCGTGTTGTAGGCCCCTTCCGGTCACGATAAAAAATTTGTATCATGATCCTAGCCCCGTTGGCGCGAGCACCACGCGATAGTGTCGCTGCATGTCGCAGCTTCTGGGCCGTCAGATCGCGGGCGCACGATGACCGTGATCACATCCCCTGCACATCAGACGCGATCCAAAGCCACCCCCCTCAGCCATGATACAATTTTTGTATCGCGACTCCCCCTTTGTGGCCAGGCCGCTCGTGCGCGCCCGCCGCTCTCCCTTGCACGTGGGCCGGCCGTATCGTGGCCCTTTGGCTATGCCCAAGCTGTGCCTACTGGCGATATGTACGTTGTATCGGCGGACTAATCACTAAAACGGGCGCAGCTCCATTCTAGTTTCACGCAACCCTTTTTCTTTGTTCCAAATATTACAAGACCAAAAAGAATTTTTTTCATGTCTTCAAAGAGGAACCAAATAAATTCATTAAAATTTATTTTATTTTTATTTTTCCCCAGCTTTTACATCAGAAACTTAGAAAAAATTTTCTCATCATTTTTTTTCCTATGTGCTATTCACCAAGCACACAATTCACACATCATACACAACACAAAATCAAATCACACATCATAATCTTATTCATCAAAATAAAAAGATGCATGATCTAACCCGCTCTCACTCTGGGGCCTCCCACGTGAAACCATATACCTAAACTTATCGATACTTGCTATAACCCAGTATCCAACATTTAGCTATAATGTTTCATATACCTTAATGACTACGGCTCCAAGCCCAAGTCCCTGCCCTGTGTCTCAGATAGTGCCCTAAGCCCGATACTGCCGTGAAGCCGGGCATCGTAAATCCATACTTATAAACAAACCCAATGAGCTCCCAAGGTAATCGTTTACCTTAGCTCTGATACCAAGCTATGACGTCACATTCCTGAGGGTCCCGTTGACAACCCACAACCCGCTGAATACTGCGGGATGCTCCACCCGACACCACTCGAAAATCAGGCGCAGCCCTCAGGCGGGGGAGCTCTACCCAAAATACAACCTATCTCAATCATATGGCCACCTGTCTCAATGTTTTACAAAGACCACACTGGGTTCATATACAATTAAAATGAGTAAAAATGGCCACGTGGGCCCATACATCAATACTCACTAATATATCCCAACCAACTATATTACATGGTTCAAGAGTTAATAAATCACTCTTAAATTCAAACATATATTAAGATTTAAAATTTTAATACATGTTATACAAAATGAAAATTCTCTGAAGCCATAATCCCATTTTCTTCTAAACGTGGCCTAAAGGAGCGTCGCCTCCCATACACCTCACACTAAATATGATCCTCTCGACAGAGGAGCAAAACCCGCAGTTGATAATTTCCAAGCATGGGTTACCTCACCTAAGTGCACATATCATGGAAAACAATCACACTCAAGTAAATACATGATCCTACTCGAATGTCTACAAGCCCAATCCTATGTCTCGAGTCCTCACTGACTCCCTCACACATGCCTAAGCCAAAATGAGAGTAAAAATACAGTTTAAAAAAAAAGCTTTTTGTTCTCTAAAACTTACTATCGAAGCTCTCGTAAAATTTATCGACAACCTTCGAGGCGAATCTCATGGATAACCCTCCGAAACAATCTATGGGCCCCTCCGACGTGAATTGTCGGACACCCCAACACAATTCTCCGAAAATCTTCCAATAAATTCCTTTCACAATATTTTTTAAACATTTTCTTTTCATGTCCTCGTACTCACTCCTAATATTCTAGGGTGCCCTAAGTGCATATGGAATGCATTATTAATCCCAAACAACTCATGCTAATATATAAATAGTGTATATTAATATAATTAATTCACATCATTAATGATTCAAAATTAGCTCACATGAGCTTACTAGCAAATACAAGCAATTCATTTTGAATCACTCAACAACACAAAATCACGCTGAAACTACGCACTGAAACCTCGGTTGGCACCGTTCACGCGCCACACAATTAGGATTTCTTCACGGCTCAAAGCTTTTGAGACCGATAACACGACCTTCTAGACCTCAACAAATCCCCATCAATAAAATGGCCCTTAGCCAAAGAATAAACCAAGTAGGAAAAGATCCCTACCTCTTGGAGTTGTTGGAACTTCACCAAATTGGTGTCCACGTGTAGCCCTCGCCACGTAGAACAACTTTACTTCTTGGCCCAAAGCAAACTGACTGTCCGAACGCCGGGAAATCTAGAGAGAAGTCACTCTTTCTCTCTCTAGAAATCTAATTTCTCACCCTACTACACGTTCTTGCTTTTCAAATGGAGAAGAAAACTATTCATTTTTGTCTTATACTCATTTAAACTTTTCAATAATTCCCATCTTGTCCTTAAGTTTTGTGTTTTTGACACATGGCTTAATCTAAACCATTCATTTCCATCATCTCACTAATCATGCAACATGTGTCATATGGGTACATGTAGTAGGTGAATTTTGTCACATCACATGTCTTTCACGAGCCGTTTTACGGGCACCCGACACCCTGTGCCTCAAAAAACGTGAAATTATGACTATCTCGGAATTTGACGAAATTCGACGTGGTAGCTAGATTTCGCGAGACGATTCCAATGGTGAAGTCCGTTTCGTCATCCAAGATCCAGAAAATTTTTGGATTGACCAAAATTATCATTTTACCATTTTTCAGAAAATTTGAATTTTCCCGGGTTTTACAAAAAATAATCAAAGTAGGAAAATTCTCTACCTCTCGAAATAATAAACCCCTGCATTTCTTTGCATTCACACATGTACTCTCTGCGTGGACCTACTTTTACCCCTCTCTTTGTCTCGACAAAACCTATGGCCCAATTTTCATAGATCTTAGAGAGAAGTTTATCTCTCTACTTTTCTCCTTTCTTTCACACACACCATTGCCCTTTTTTTTTTGTGCCAAAAAATGGCCTTTTCCCTTCTTTTTTTTCTTAATTTCTTTTTGTTTTTTTTTGTTTTTTTCTTCATATTTTCTCGTTTTATTCTTTCACTTGACACTTGGCTCAATGCGAGCCATTCACACAAGTGCACCACATGTTATGCCATGTGTCCCTACCCTAAGGTGCCACGTGGAATCCACATGATCATGCCATGTGTCCCAGACTCCCAATGCCTCGAAAAAAGTTAAATTCCGACTGTCTAAGACTCTGACGAAATTCGACGGGGAACTAGATTTTGCAAGACAAATTCAACGGTGAAGTTTGTTTCGTCATTCGAGATTTAGAAAATTTTCGATTTTCAACCAAAATTACCTTTTTACCCTTTTTCAGAAAAATTGAATTTTTCCCGGGTTTTACATTCTTCGCCTCTTAATAGAATTTCGTCCCCGAAATTCACATATACTAGCACGCACAAACACATGCATATGCAGTAATATTCTAATGCAAAATATTAGACTACACACCTCTGTCCTCAAGTAGGAAAGAATAGGTGGCTCACCTTGTGTCCTTGTGTTCCCACATTGCCTCCTCTACTCCTCGGTGTTGCTACAACACTTTTACTAACCGCACGCCCCAAGGGCCGCAAAACCTCGATCCCGCCATCCAAGATACGCACCGTCCTCAGCCAAAAGGTCCCATCAGTATCAACAATAATCTCTCCCCAATCCACTACATGAGCTGGATCTGGAGTATACTTCCGGAGCATGGAGACGTTGAACACCTCATGGACACATGATAAACTCGATGGTAGCGCCAACCGATATGCAACTGTGCCCACCCTCTCGAGTACCTTAAAGGGTCTAATATACCTTGGCGCTAGCTTCCCTCGCTTGCCGAATCTAACCACTCCTCTCTTAGGCATCACCTTCAAGAAGACGTTATCACCCACCTCGAACTCTAGAGGTCAACACCGTCTGTTGGCGTAGCTCTTTTGTCTACTCTTAGTCGTAAGAAGGTGCTTCCGAATCAAATTCACC
Source organism: Tetrastigma voinierianum (assembly GCA_016808115.1). NCBI lineage: Eukaryota > Viridiplantae > Streptophyta > Magnoliopsida > Vitales > Vitaceae > Tetrastigma > Tetrastigma voinierianum. The sequence continues at coordinate 520,176 of JAEQBH010004535.1, read as the reverse complement.
TTCTCAAAGGTGTCTCTAATCAGATCCAGACCAGTGATGGACCTCTCTCCCACCTCTGTCCAACAAATCGAGGATTGACATGGCCTCCCATAGAAGGCCCCCATAGGTGCCATCCAGATACTCCACCCGATAACCGTTTTTGTATGCGACTCTACTAAGGTTAAGTGCTCTTCCCAAATACTTTTAAGATCCAGACGTGAAGTTCACAAAGATGTCCTCTAAAATTTGTATGGTCATCTCTCGATCGCCATCTATCTCAGCGGGATGAAACGCAAAGGCTCATCGCTAATTGTGTCCCCATGGCCTTTTGGAAACTCTTCCAAAAGTGTGTCAGAAACCCGATCCCCGTCCGATATAATAGAGACTGCACTCCACAAGAATCGACAATCTCTCTAATGTACAACCGCGTATCTCCAGCAGGAAGGTCATCTCGTGACCGCTAGAAATGTGTCGACTTAGTGAGCCGGCTCAATTATCACCCATACCGCGGTCATGCCTCCTCCGGCTGCGGCACGTGCGCGGGTCACAAAATCCATCGTGACGTGTTCCCACTTCCACTCAGCCACCTCTAGTAGCTGGAGTATCCCTACTGGCTTCTGATGGTTAGCCTTGACCTGTTGACACGTGAGACACCATCAAACAAAATCTTCAACGTCTTACTTCATCCCACTCCAATAATACTGGCAACGAAGATCATGGTACATCTTCGTGCCACCTGGATGCACAACCTGAGCAAGGAACTCCGAGAACCCGCAGCAGTCAACTAGGGGACCATAACCTGTCCCCTATACCGAAGACTACCATTTGTGTGGATGGTCCAGCCTTCGTCACCTATACTTGCCTATACCCGGTCCCTGATGGACACCATCTCTACGTCCTACCCCTAGGACTCAATCACCCTGCTCAGTAGGGATGGCGTAGCTACCAAACTCCCCAACGCTCCCTGAGCCTAATCATTGTACTGTAGCCTAAACTATCCCACAATCTTGAGCACGGACCCCATCATCTGAATGGACTAACTCAAAAGGAGCACTAGCTCGTTTATTGACTCTGGGACTATAACTAAGGCGATGATGTTTTGAAAATTGACAAGACTCACAATCTAAGAATAGCAAATTTGAAAACTAAGGACACAATTTCTTTAATAATGGGAGCGAAGGATGACCCAACCGGCAATGTGTCTCAAATGGTGTAGTGACTCCAAAACAAGCAATAGGTGTTGGGATTATAGGATCAAGGATGTATAAACCCCTAGATTCATGGCCTTTACCAATAATCTGCTTCGTCATAAGATCCTGAAAGAGACAAAAATCAGGAAAGAATGAGATATAACACTTAAGTGCTCGAGTTAACTTGCTAACAGCATCAAATTAAAAGAGAATTTCGTAAACTCAAGATCGATGTCATGAATAGATGGAGTGGGCATAATTAGGTTCGACCTAAGAACACATGAATGCATCCCATCCGTTAGGAGGACAAAGGGAAGGTGAAGGTTGTGACTGAAAGGTAGAGAAAAAACTAGAGTTACCTATCATGTGATATGTGGCTCCAGAGTCAATGACCCATTCGGAAGATGAAGAAGATACAAGGCATTTTTCTTCCGTTACTCACCGGCAATAACAAAGAATCGGAGTAGATGGAGATCTCAATGAGTCCTTATACAATTGGAACCTGGCTAATTCTGCGGCTGAGAACTGAACTGACTGGTCGGATGCCCTAGTAGTAGAAGCGATATGAGAAGACTGAAATTTCTGTTTTCGATTTTTTCGTTTCTTACAATCGCGTATCACATGGCTAAGCTTATGGAAATAATAACAAACAACACCTCCAGAACCAGGCCCTCTAGTGTTCTCACCTGGACCATTGTTTCTATTTCGTTGCCTCTCTGACTCAATGGTCTATCTAATAAGAGCACTGCTTGTCTGGGCAGATACAAGGGTAGGTGAAGAAGAGGATGATGCCTCAGTGCGAAGAATCCTGCTAAAGGTCTCCTGGAGAGATGATATCTCAAGGCTGGACAAAATATGGGCCTTAGCTGAATCATATTCGAAAGGAAGAGCGGAAAGAAACCCCATAACTGGCATCTGTTCTCGTTGACTTTGCTGAACTTTGACATTTGGACTAAAGAGAATAAGCATATTAAGCTCTTCATGTATCTTTTTGTAGGCCATAAAAAATTCTGTGAGTGACTGATCTTGTTTCTCTGATCGATAGAATGCTTTACACACATCAAATATACGAGAAACATTCCCCTTTCCAGAAAACACAAACTCCAAATAATCCATTAGCTCTTTAACAAATTCACAGTGATTAACGAGGCCCAGTACCTTGTTGTCGATAGAATTATGGATTTGGATGAACAGACGAGCATCCTCGTCCATCCATTGCTCTTTCGAATCATCAGTTAACGGATCCTTAGTGAGGTGACCACCCATACGTACGCTCCTGACGTATACTCGAATTGTTTTGCTCAATTCCAAATAGTTGGGACTAGTCAATTTGTCTTCCGTGATTTTGGACATCATCGGGACCACTTCGAAGCCGGCGGTCCGCTTTCTTCTCCTCCGACCACTCATTATGATACCACAGAAGAAGATCAAGAGCAAAGAGCACTCCTTAACTCAAATTTTGAAAACTGCTGAAACCCGTGAGGCCTTTCACACTGACGACCTCGGGATGGGAGGAGCCCGAGGTCTGGAACAAGATTCCACAAGCCCACACGTGCGCCAAGGTGTAACTGATCCGAACTACATGCGCCGTGAGCTTCACGCGCCCGACCCGGCCAATCGGATTTGTACCGGGGTTTATCCGCGCCGACGAACCTCCTATGCCCAAGGCCGAGACTCCACGCTCCCTCTAGGTGGGTGTTTCAAAAGTCACCCCCTTCGACAACCCTAGATTGCCGAAATTTCCTCCAAAAAATTCTCAAGCTCGAACCCTAGGCTCGGATACCATGTAGAAAACAACCAAGAGAGAATTGAAGGAAAGAATTCCTTGTGTGTTTTTTTCATTGAATTAACATGTGTTTATATACAGGAGGGATAGTCTATATTTCCTAATCTATTACAACTCTACATGTTAGAATTCATAATCTGTTACAACTCTACATATTAGGATTCATAATTAGTTACAACTCTATATGTTAACAATATTGGTTAGACTTATAAAATAATTTTAATATGTTTGTTTTATTATTTTTGAAATTATTTCACCTATTTTTATGAATTTTGAGTAATTTTTAGTTTTATCGACATTTTTATCAAAATATCCATTGATATTTTACTAAATTTTAGATATATCCGTAAAATTTAAGTACCGATATATCTGTATCTTAAATATTTTAATCCTTGGGACTAACTGACAAGCTGTAAATGGCATCTCTGAAAAAATTTAGAATGACTCTGGTGGCACTAAATTCCTTAAAATGATCTCAAATCTTCAATCATTGATTGTTTCCATCTTCCTACATTGCTTTCCATATAATTCTTGATGTTCTTCTTGAATCAAATTTCTTTCTCATAAGATGATTTATTCAAAAAAAATTGTTTAACCTTATATGCATTAAATACAAAAAGAGGAGCTTCAAATATTTTTATCGATAAGCAATGTTTTACAAAGAACAGAGGTTCGAAATTACATTGAAAGTATACAGAGGAACCAAATAGAGAAGCAACAATAGAGTAATCAGCGGCAAAAAAGCCTACCAGCCCCGAACATACAACTGACCTCACTTGCAGCAACCAAGTAAAAAATCCAAGAATTCGTGTTATCCAAACTATACAAAAATTAGTGAATGTTGAATTTCCATAGGTAATTTTGTCCTTTAGCCAGTGGCACCATTCTCGAAATCAATTCCTTTCCGATATAAAGTCGAATAATAAGGGGTTACCTTATTGATTTTCTTCTGATATCTTGCTAGGAAGAGTTTGAGCTTGTCGAACTAGAAAAGTCAAATTGTCTGACAATCGTCAAGAGATCACCAAAACATCCTGGCTTTCTTGTGAACAAATGATCTGGTATCTTTGTCTGCTCGCTCACGAAGGCATGCATTGAAGAACTCTTCCCCCAATGTTTAGGCGATATAAAGTGAGTGCTTTATCAGTCGCTTCCTGGGAAAAGCTTGGTGGATGATAACTGGATTCCAAATAGACGAAAGGGAAGTCTATGAGGTGACTGATCTATGTATATACATAAGCTTCACAAAAGCCTTAGATCATGGATCCCTTGATGGACTTATCATGAGATTGACTTTACCACCTATCGAAACATGAAAACAACCTCCATCTCCTCCATATCTCAATCATTAGAATATAAAGGTGGAGTAGCTCTGTCTCCTTGATGTCATCCCATACTTCTGCTACCATGGCATCTTTGTGGGTCACTAGATTAAATAGCGTAGGGAAAGTAAGGCTCAATGCCTCCTCACCACAACAAACTTCCTTCCAAAAGCTTGCCCTTCTACCGTTCCGTAAGGAAAAAGCCACATGTTGAAGGAAGAAATATTCTTTTCTAATTTCCTTCTGTATACTAAACCACCCTGATGTCACTAAGTCTTGACCCATTCTCCACGCCAAACTTACTCTGATTTACCCCTTTCTCTGGGAATTCTCATTTGAAAATTATAACTTCCACTTTTTAAGTACTTGTGTTCAGCAGAAACTTCTTATTTAAAGCCGATGTTGTGGCCTTCTTTTACGTAGGCGTTGTAGACCATTTAACAAGATGAAGCTTCTTCTCATGGTTGCTCCCTCCCCACAAAATCTCTCTTTGGATCCTTTCCAGTCTAGCATAAACTAGTTTTGGCATACGGAAAAGGGATAAAAATAATTAGGAGAAGACTAGGTCACGATCATTCTTGAATGACATCTTGTTCTTTCCTTAGATATGTTAGTCTTTTTCAGCTTCTTTTTCTTGAAATCTTTCTTTAATGGAATCCCATACCCCTACCACTTTGGGCCCAAGAGGAAGACCCAAATATGAAGTAGGGATGGATCGCACCCTAGCTCAACAGCTAACTCCTCCTCATTAACAGTTGAACCTACTAGGATGATTTCTCTCTTGCTCAAATTAATGCTCAATCCCGACATGGCCTCAAACCACATCAAAGTCCAATTTAGAATTTTTTATTTTATTTTTTATTTTTGATAAGTAAAAAGGAAATCTATTAAAAGGGGGCTAAAAGCCCGACCCCAAAGTATACAACATAGGCAAACCCAAAAGTAGTAAAAACAAAGACCCACCTAGCCCCGAATTAACTTAGTAGCGATGACGATAGGTTAGCTACAAAGAATCATAATTTCTGGCCCTGAAGAACAAAAGAATGACAAAAACGCTAAGTTTGTTGAGGAGAACTCTTCATTTCAACCACGACTCTATTCCTTTGTGACTATCCTGTAGGTCAGGTTGATAACCGTCGACTAATACTTGTAAATATCGGGTGTCCCGATATCACACTCATTTGTCTCATATATTAAGACCCATTCCTGCATATTTAATTCACAAATATACAAAAATATATGATTGACTATTTGATATGATCCATTAGACAACAAAAAATTATACATGTTTTAGTTCTGCTTTCGAATATAATACAAGACAAAAACAAAACCAAGCAATTTGCATCCGACTCTCATCCTCGTGCCGGTCGTGCTTCTTCTTTGAAAGAGGTCCATGTGGTGACAAGCCAGATAATCTCTGGTAGGGTTGCCACCTAAGTACTCATACAATGATCAAACCAGCAATACATCCAAGTGAAAATGTCTACGCAGATGTTGTATGTCATGCATGGAATGTCTTCATGCATATCCTGAGTCACCCGCAGCTCCCTCACAAATGCCGATGCCAGAGTGTGACCATCCTTTGTTGGTACTAATGACACACATATACCCAGAAGCCCTTGCAGGCTCATTAGTACCAATTCCAAGTGCCAATGGGCAACTCGTCGACTAATCAGGCTCTGTCCTGACTTCGAGTACATGTGATAACCATGACCGTGTGTCTTCTTTGGGCAACAAAACTTTTCGGATCACACCGTGGGTCTCTTACACTCATGTTCCAAGCTTTTCTGGGGGTTCGCGGTCCCTTCTTGCTCCGTAACACACGTATTTATATTTATTTTATGTTTTAATAGACATCTCGCTAGGCGTCGTCAATCTGACTCATTACCATTCATTAACGCGATGATGAATGCCCGTATCCATCACACACACGCAATATGTTGATGTCCTATGCTATGCAATGCTAGTATCCGCGCAAATTCTTATGTTACATGTGATCACACACTACATGGAACATTCTAATCAATCGTACTTCATGTCAGTACCGTCCTGCGTCATAACATATGGTTCATACGTTTCATGTTAATCTTTATGAATGTTGGTATCATGCGTATTGGCGTTCATCAATACATGACTAAATAAGTAATGTCCTTATAGCCTTACTTAGAGGCTAACTCCTTGGAAATTCATACCAATCTGTAGCCTCTGACATGCCATGGAATGGTCATGTCAAAACCCGGCTATTCACATCGACATAACCAAATAACCTGCACCAATACATAGATTTTCAACATGGTTTTGGACACCCAATTCATTCCACAGGAACATGGAAAGAATCTTGACTCAATGGGCTTTCCATAGAGTCTAAGAACACCTGACAGGTTCGGAACGAAGATATGGTGATCAGTTGAACCAAATAAAATAGGAAATGACCCTTGTGTCCTTTGCTGTAGTGCAAACACCAACTTTAAGCAAGGTTGTGGTGCAATTACCCTCCACAAGAATATGGATAGGTTCTTGACTTGTAGGCTTTCTATAGGGTCTATTTTAAGAAACAGGTTCGGACAAGCGTTATGGCATTTCATTCATGGTCAGTTTACTGCCTTACCTAGAAATAGTTTGTGATACCCGATTTCAGGGGTCTTAATCCATAATTTGACAATGGTTCTTTGTACTCATTTGAAGATACAGTTCTTAGGGTTCTTCTCCAGCTTCCGGGGAATCACCATCGGATCACGAAGCTGAGATAATATGCATGCATCAATAGATTCTCAGTTCGTTATCTTAAGTATCGTTATCAGCTCCATTCGAATCATTCTAGATCAAGGTCGGTGGATAGACCCTTCAGGAAATATGTTCTCTTATAAGTCTAGTTTACCATAATTAGAATTACTCAATTCGAAGAGATGGTAGTATTATGGCCAGCTTCGATCATGGGGTCTTAAATGACGAGTACTGAACATAGCTCCTTTGAATGCATTGCAGGTCGAAAGGATCGAATTTGGATAAACCTATTTCAAGGAGATATGTTCTCCTATAAGTCTAGTTTATCCAGAAATCAGAATCACTCAATTCGGATGAGGGATGGCCAAGTTATGACCAAACCACAGTCATGGGGTCGGAGGAACGTGAACAATGATCTCCACTTATACCACCACCACCACCATAATATATAGATAGAAGTGTAGTAGGATAAAAATCTACCTCAATTAGCGTGATTTCCGGGACCTCCACCTTTCTCGTGGTTCAATAAATAATAACGGTTCATCAATCTTGTGATTCGATACCCTGCGTGGCTCTCATCGTGACGACTTTAACTCGTCATATTGAGTTCGATAATGAAACCCAGTCAAATCGTAGGAGAAAAAGTTGCTTTCCTCCTCTCTCTCTCTAACGTTCGGTCCCTAGACCCATTGTGAGATCTTTTCTTGATTTAGATATTTCTTGTATTTATATGGACCACGTAGCTCACATCGTGCCACGTCCTTCAGCCCAGTCCATTTCATGCAAATAATTTATTTCATCCCGGTTTCAATTTCATCTATCTTAAATGGACATTATTTAAATATTTGATATTTTTCAAGATTTTTCTAAAAATCTCGTTTTGAGATCAACTTCGGCCTTCCTTATAGTCGTGAAAATCCGATTGTCTCGATTCGATTTGCCTTGATGACTAGTTTAGGTGAGACGATTAAGTGATGAAGTCCCGTTTCATCATTCAATATACAGAAATTCGCAGAAAAATTACCATTTGCCTTCTGGCAAAATTCAAGTTCTGGGTTTTTCAGTCTTACGTCCTTTCCTTCGGTCTTCGACGGACAAAGGAGCAACCCTCGAGCCTTTCTTTCACTTAATGATGCTCTGTGCTCAGATCCATAGTATGACACCAACTCTCTGACGTCGACAAAAGGACCAAATTGGTTCGTGACGATGTAACAACGGTCTTCAATGTTTTCTTCATCTTTCCACCACCCCGAGGCGCCTGTTGCAGGGAGAAACCCCTCCTCTTGAGTTGATCCATTGTTAATACTCTTTCCCACCAAGCTTCTTAAGCAAAGGAGCCCATTTTGGAAGGAACTTATTTATTCCAAAATAACCTTGTTGGGGAGAGGCCTGTCTCTCTCTCCCCCTCCAAAAAATCGAAGCCTAATTTTGTGGCTTGACCATCCTTTTTGTGCTTCCAAGCCCTTCTATCCTCTTGAGGGTTTATCTTTTTATCCTTGTTCAGTTAAAGATTTTCTTGTCTCGATTCCCAATTATTAAACAGTCTTTCAAACTGGTGATCCCTTTCCCCCTAGCTCTCATACAGGCCTCTAAACCTCCTTCACACTAGCTCTTTCAGAACCAGACATTGTCTAAAGCTGTTATAGCATATATCTACTTTACATATATATTTGTATCCTATTAGGAAACTTGTCTTGCCAAGTTGTAATCTGTGAGTTAGGTGGCGATTGTATATGTTCATAATGGATCAATGAATAAATCCTGAATTCATTCCTCCAATTCTTTGTCTTGCTTCTACATGGTGTCGAACATAGTGTTAAATTGGGCAACAGAAAAAGGATTCTGGGTTGTCTCGGAGAAACATTACTGTATGAGGTTAATTTAACCACCTGATTCAGGGACGATGGGGTGGAGATCATCGCAGCGAGAGGTGCGTCGACCGCCAGACCAGACCACGAATTGATTGGCGAAGGTTCGCATGAGCCACATGTACCCACGGATCGCCTATTCCCGCACACGGGCATGAACAATGTGATGTGTTTATCGTCGTTGCCCATTTCGGCTACGGTGTCAGAGGTGTCATTTTTATAAACTTATAACCTTTAAACGTTTCATTCATATAATGTTAAACATTTAACTTGTACTATATTACGCCCAGCGTTGGATTACAAAATGTATCTGAGCTCCATATATGGAAGTGTTCAGCATTTAATATTTATTGTTTACAAAAACCAAAACATACAAAAATATGCCAAAATGTCTTTAGTGGGCACCTAGTAGTGTGTTGGCCTTGGTTGCTGATGTGGAGTGTCTGGACTTCTTGTTTCTGCTTCTCTGTGCCTACGGTTAAACACGTCTGGCTTTATAGCTTAGTGGGAATTAATACATATGGATGACCATACAGTAAGGGTCATCACACTTCTATACATGCATGCATCAATGTATCATCATTTAAACGTCTTATACATATTTCATGTTGCTTGTCACACCATGTTTCATTTCTTGTCATTTTACACTTTATTCATGTTCTTGTCACAACCATACTTGTCATCGCATAGTGGTGCTGTCTTCATATCATATCATATCATTTCGTATGTCTTATTCAAGTCATTTGTTTATGTTTCATGCACCATAAAACTTAGAAGGATAAAAACTATAAGAACCATTGCCTAATACTCCTTGTCTGAAATAGTGGTCTATAAAAGCGAGCTCTTATCGTGTCTGAGATAATGACCATCTATAAGGAGCTAGAAAATCATGTTATTAAACGGGACCAGTGATCGGTATGCCGTGAACTTGTTTTCCTTAATAGGCATGCCCATCTGTCCCTCTACGATTCTAGCGGCAATTCATGTGTATTTTATATTAAGTACATATCTCCCATATTCACGAATAGTTATTGTCATCCAGGTTATCATATCGATATTTACAATCATTTATTCGTATCTTTGCATTTTCATATCTCATTATATGCATGAATAAATGGTTACCATGTATGATTATGAGCTAATTTACTATCATTCCAATTTCATCAAGATATATGGATGGATTCTAGACTCAAGGGTTTCGTAGAGTCTAAGAACATCGGCAGTTAGACGAAATTATAATGGTCGAGTTGAAACTCTATGAACAATGACTAGGAGCAGAACCAATAGGTCCTACTGTTTTTCATGATTTCTGGACCTAATATGAGTTCTAATTTCATCAATCTCTATATGGATAGATTCTAGATTCAAAGGTCTTTCCATAGAGTCCAAGAACATCCAAAACGGAGTTCCGACGAAGAAATTATGACCATCCGAAGTTGAAGGCTTCCCATGAACAGTTACTACGAGCAGAACCAGCAGGGCCTACTATTTTCATGATTTCTGAACCTAATATGAGTTCCAATATTATCAAGCTATATATGGATGGATTCTTGACTCAAAGGTATTTCCATGAGTCGAGAACATCGAAATAAGTTCGATTGAAGAAATTGACCATCCAGAGTTGGAGCTTCACATGAGCGGTGACTCTGACGAGAACCAGTAGGACCTAATGTTTTCATGATTTCTAGACCTAATATAAGTTCCAATATTATCAACCTATATATGGATGGATGCTAGACTCAAAGGGCTTTCCATAGAGTCCAAGAACATCCGAAACGGAGTTTGGACGAAGAAATTATGACCATCCGAAGTTGGAGAAATTTTGACAGCATCTCTCCCAAAACCCCAATATTTCCTTAATACAAATATTCCTCATTGAGGATTACAATCAACCAACCCAAGTCCAAAACACAACCAATATACCAAGTAGGATTCTTTTAGACCCAATTCATCAAAAAAGGGTTTATGGTTTGATTTTCCATACAAAATCGACAATCCGCAAAAGCCCGTACTTCCATACTAAAATCCATACCTTTCCTCTTCCTCTTCTTCTTCTCTTCTCCTCTCTTCTTCACGTAGGAGCCCTAGCACTCTCAAATTTGTGATTTTTCATTTCCCCCAAGTGAGAGACTAAATGGTCTTTATCCCATGTGATTTTTAACTTTTCTTTATTACACTTTGATCACTCCATCTCTCAAGTATTGCAAATCAATTATGTCATTTCTATAATAGCATCTCATTCTTACTTTATGACTTTTATATCCCGTTGATGATTCACTTTACCCTTATCTTGTACAATTCAGTTGATTTTCTCTTAGCAAAATAATAATTCTGAAGATTTCAAATGTATATAATATGCCTAACTATGTTTAACGACTAGGGTGTATTTTTTGGGTACAATTCTCCCCCGCCGAAATTTCGTCCTCGAAATTTTTATAGTGAGTTGCGGATCTTGTGCTTTCATAGTAACTTTGGCTCCCAGTAGCTTCTTCCCTGCCATGGTGTTCAAACCGCTCCTCATAGTCTTATGATCCATATTGTTTTCACCTCTCGACAAAATCGACTGGGATCTTCATCATGTGATAATCTTCTTGTCTTGCATCCTGTGGTATGTAGGACTCATCGACGTATCTCGAAGAATCGACACATGAACATTGTGTAATTTATTGGTCTGGAGAAATTGCCAAGCGATAAGCCATAGACCAAATTAGGTTCGAGCATCGTGCGTTCTTATGGTTCTCGGACTCAATTCCTTTACCGAACAGTGGTGCTCCTCCTGACAATCTTTCAAGAAGACCTTGTCTCACTTCATGTCTGTGTCTCTCATCTTGAATCGGCATAGATTTTGTCAATCACTAACCTTTAACCTTTCGAATAACACTTTCTCTTCCATTATCTTTCACTATGTACGGACCAATCACTTTATGCTCATTAAACTCCGTCCGACACGCCAGAGTTCTACATTCTACCATCTGACCTCGTGTGGTGCCATGCGATCAACGTGAAAGCGTGATAGGAAAATTCCGTCAATGGAATATACCTATCTAACTTCCGAAGAATTCCATGACACAACCTCGAAGCATATCTTCCGTATTTGAATCAGCGCTGCTTGTCCATCGGTTTGCGGATGGAATCGTTATCTTGATTTCGACCAGTCATAGCCGTAGTATCAATTCGCTCGAATATGATGTAAAGCGATGGATCTCTATCATTCTGATAGATAGCGGTACACCATGCGTCGTACAATATCCTTCATATAACTCGGCTGGTCGATCCGCAGAATAGTCCATCTGACGATTATAAAATCGTTGACTTGTGAATATCAACGATACGACAGTCATGCTTCTGTTATTGTGAGAAACGACACAAATCCATGGTAATGTTATCGCTTCGCTGGGGAATTGGAAGAGATTGTAACTCAACGTTGGCGCGATTGGCGACTTCTTGACGTCAAACGCGAAATAACGTCACCGGTCGCGTCTCTTTTCGTTCCTTTCACCAATCGTATTTAAAATCTGATTTTATCTTAATACCGCCTCTGGGATCATGGTAATGTCGTATTATGAATACTCGATCAGAAACTTTTTCTTTAACTCTTTATCATCTTACATAATGTGACACCGAACGGTCCGTGACTCTTAGTCAACTCTTGGCTTTATTGTGTCTCATATCGCGGGACCCGTACGTATTGATATTTGTGGACCGTGTTAAATGCTGCGTCGTGCAGTTTACCAAGACCGCTTTGTTTCTATGGTCTAGAGTTATTGCATCCTCCTGTCCTGAAGCATATGCCAAAACTGGGTCTTCTGTATGTGCACCGTAAGTCGAGATATGGTCGATATTCATAATCCGACCTCTAGCGTCGATCTTGCTGTCTGCGTCTTGATGCTGAAGAGATCAATAGTATTAACATGATGAATAAATCATGGGACTGTTCTGCCTGGTGCTGTGCAAATGATCGTTTCCTTGGAGTCGAGCCCTGTCCGGGTGCATACATGTTGGTCTATCATGGAAAATCTACATGCATGTATGAGGCGACCTTTGTACATGGCCCCGATGCGAATTGACCTCGGAGCCCACCACATGAGTCTTGATGGAATCGATCTTGCGAGTCAATTGAGCTCTATCTCACAACTATGGAGTCTATATGATATTTATTTGATCGTTTCGTGTCTTTTTGGGCAGAACTTTCGAGGTCTCCTGTGGGTCTTCTCCCTCGAGCATTTTTCGAACTTTCAGGTGGATCTGTTGTCTAACCCGGGTTTGGGTTTCACGAAGTATCTATCCTACGCACTTTCGCGGAGCACATTTATTTTCCATTTTCGTTCAACACTATGGAACTCAGGTGACCGTCCATTCCCGAGCCCAGTTCAACACCAAATGCGATTGCCGTCGGTCTCATGTACCTGCTCTCATGTAATGGTGTTCTGCTTTGATGCCATGCCGCTACTCAGACCGCGATGATGTGTGAAAACCTCTGCATGGACATTCTACCGTACTGTGTGCTATGGTCTCGTCTGTGCCACGACATTTCAATATTTAACATACATGCGTCATGTTAGCATTTCCACATATTCCGTCGGTACATCATAGCATGCACTAACAGTTAGTTCGAAAGTGCGCATGGCATTCATTCAAGTAATAACAAGCCAGCTTTGATTTTCGGTCTTAAGCTTCGAAAACCATGACACATCCAAGCATGCAATAACCATATTAGTTCAGAAATTCTGCATGTTAATATTCACAATTCTGCATGTTATTCATCGGTTATCAGTTCCATGAAAATTCTACATGTTAACATTCACAGTGCAGTTAATATTCACAGTGCATGTTGTTCATCGATCATGTCGGCCCGGGAAAAATTCTGCATGTTAATCATGCATGAAATATAAAATTCTGCATGTTTCATGCATACAAAAATACACCAAACTAAGTTTTTCTTCGGTATAAAAACTGAAGCATTCTGCTGTTAGTAAATGCGTCTGAGATCTATCTGTGGCTGAGTTTCTTTGATCTAAAACCTGAAACATTCTGCATGTTAGTCATGTATGAAAGCCCATAAATTCATCATGTTTCATGCATACAATATCTACAAAACTGAGTTTCTTCGAGTATAAAAACCTAGAACGTGCATGTTAGTCATGCATACAAGGATACATCCAAACTGAGTTTTCTTTGATCCTAATAACCCAAAACATTCTGCATCTTGGTCGTGTGGCCAGAAAATTCTGCATGTTTTCATGCATACAATACCACCAGATTGGGTTTTCTTCCAGTCTAAAAACCAGAGCATTCTGCATGTTGGTCATGCATTAAGGATACACAAGCTAGGTTTCTTTAGTCTAAACACCACAAAACATTCTGCATGGAAGCCCAGAAAATTCTGCATGTTTTCATTCATACAATACTACACAGTTGAGTTTTCTTGAGTCTAAAACCTAAGACATTCTGCATGTTGGTCATGCATGAAAGGATACACAAAATGAGTTTTCTTTGATCTAAACACCTGAGCATTCTGCATGACCAGAAATTTCTGCATCATTTTTCATTCATAAAATAATACACCAGATTGGAGTTTTTCTTTAGTCTAAGAACCTAGAACATTCTGCATGTTGGTCATGCATGAAGGATACAAAACTGAGTTTTCTTCAGTCTAAGCATCAAACATTCTGCATGGAAGCCCAGAAATTTCTGCATGTTTTCATTCATAAAATAATACACCAGATTGAGTTTTCTTCAGTCTAAAAAGCAAACATTCTGCCATGTTGGTCATGCATGAAGGATCTACAAACTGGGTTTCTTTGATCTAAACACCAAACATTCTGCATGGAATAGAAATTTCTGCATGTTTTCATTCATAAAATATCCATAGATTAATATTACCAGCATCACAATTTCAGTCTTCAAACGAAGGAATTCAGCAAGTACAACATCCAAAATTCAGTCTTAAAACTGGAAGATTCGGCATGGACAACATCACAAATTCAGTCTTAAAACTCAGAAAATTCGGTATGGACAACATCACAGATTCCAGCATGTTTTTCATTCAAGCAATCATAGAAAACTCAATCATGCCATTTCCATGGCCCCCGAACAGAAATAACCAAGAGGAAAGATCCCTCACCTCTTGAAGTGTGTAGGATCAGTTCTTGATCCACCAAATCTGAAACAATGGAGGAAAAAACTTCCTCCTCCTTTCTCCTTTCTTTCTTACTTCTTGTTTCTTTTCTTCCTTTCTTTCTTTTCTTTCTTTCTTTCTCTCTTTTCTTCTCTTCTTCTCTACGAATTGTTTGCCATCTCTCCTCAAACTACCAAGTTGGTTTGACCTAGAATACCTAACATCATTGTTTGACACTTGGTCAACTCAAGACCAAGTATTTCTCCATGCCACAACTTCAGCCGCTTTCATGCTCATGCATGGGTGGCTTGACATTGGCTCCACCCGGCTCATGCAATCTAAGGCATGACACTTGGCCCATCCATGTGCCAAGTGTCTCCCCATCTAAGTGCCACATATGGCACCCCATGATTGTAGTTACTTTGTCTTGAAATGCGTGCAAAGCGGCGGTCTCGGGTCGGCCAGTTAGTTGGTTCCTTCAGATTGTGAATGATTCTTGGCGTGATCGTTTAGTCATCAAGTGCGAAAGATCTAGGGTTTTGTCTGTCTTAGTTCAGTAAATTATCAATTCGCTCATTTTCAAAAATTTTTTCCGGGTTTCACATAATGCATTAAATACAAACTTCCGGCTTCTTTCTTCGAAACTTCGGTCTTGTCACCATCTCTGACCATCATGAATTTTAATGCTCTTCATCATTTTAAGGCATCTCTCGTCATTATTCTCAGTCGATTATAACTCTCAATTGAGCCAACAAGGCTCCATCATAATCAACTCTCCAATCTTAATCTTTCAAAACCAAAGCATAAATCATTTTCCTACTCAAGGCATCCGCCATTACATTTGCTTTCCTGGGGTGGTAATCAATTATACAATCGTAGTCTTTAAATAATTCCAACCACCGACGTTGCCTCAAGTTCAAGTATTTATGAGTTAGCAAATATTTCAGACTCTTATGATCAGTAAAAATTTTACATTTTTCTCCATATAAGTAGTGTCGCTATATTTTCAAAGCAAAAAAAACTACCGCAGCTAACTCTAGGTCATGAGTAGGATAATTCTGTTCATGTGGCTTCAACTGTCTGGACGCATAAGCCACCACCTTCCTATCTTGCATTAACACGCATCCCAAACCAATGCCTGAAGCATCACTATACAAGGTATACTCTTTGTAACACCACAAATTATGCCATAACAGTTTTATAACATGTTTAGGGTATAATAAAAGTAAAAGTATATTTTTCCGGAATAAAATAAAGATAAAAAAATAAGCAGAATAAAAATTAATGAGTTAGGGTAAATTAATTTACCAATTCGAGACTTGAGGATCATGTTTAATAAGTTCATATGCCAAAGTAGGAATAGGTATAAGTTAAAGTAGAATAATAGAAATTGAGGACCTAAATGCAAAATGGGAAAGAAAGCCAAATGATTAAGCCAAACATGGCCTTAACTCTAAGGAGGATAAGATCAAAGGTAAAATATCTCATTTTGATCTTTGGAGCGAAGACAAGGGGATAAGATCGGGGTCTCTCATTTTTGGGAGATGAAATGAAAAAAGGTAGAGAGTAAGAATGAGAAGAAGAATAAGAGAAGATAAGAAGGAAGAAAGAAGAGTGAATAATCAAAGGTGGAAGTCTATGTTTTTTGTATGGAATTTGGAGTATGGTATTTGTCTAGCTGCATAGAAAGTATAGATACATGGCTCAAACCCTATTTTATTGGTCAGCTTGGAAACTCCCAAACTCATTTCTTGTCAGCTGGTTGAGGAAGAACTCTAAGACTCCTATATGTGTTTTGGGTTGGTTTTGGTAGTTGACTGGGTCATGGAAACTAAGTAAGGATTCCCCTAAATTTTGAGACTTAGGAACTCATCTAACTTATTCACTCAGGTAGGGGTTTCTCCTACTCTCGAGTTCCTTTTCATTTAAGGGTCAGGTGGTGTTTCTCAATTACAACTCACCCGGGGCTCTATCATTGATTATAATGGCCTCCCAGACTATCTTGCGAGAAAAGAAAGTGGAATTTGTGAGAGTCCTTCTGAAATTGTGTCACATCTTGAAATTGACAAGCAGCTAATCTCCTAACTGGTCCTCTATGTACTAAGCAGCGGTCCGTTTAATTCCCGAATAGTCTAATAGGCCAAGCCGCCCTGGCTAGTCGCCGCCACAGGCCGTGCACTGGCTGTCACCAACAGCCAGATGAGGGCTCACCACAAATAAAGTCAATTAATCCCTACCAGCCGCCCTGGGCCAGGTCGGCCACCCGCCTGGGTTTGACTACTCCCATGTGACCTCCAACTTCCTGCTGTCATAACTTCTTCGGGTCCTAACTCCGCTTCGTGTTCTCGACTCATGGTGGAAAGCCCATTGAGTGAAGACTTCGCCTTGTTCTGAGAAAATGGTTTGAATCAGTGGCAGGTTGGAAGCCGCCGGCAGTCAGGTAGGCTGGCCGTAGGGCCGATCGCTCATGTGAGACTTCCAACTCGTGGTCATAACTTCTTCTGGCCCAAACTTCTCGCTTTCAGGCCTCGACTCATGAAAGACCATTGAGTCAAGTAACTATCTATATATAGCTTGTTAAATTTGGAACTCATATTAGTCCATAAATCATGAAAAATATGCTTTGCCAGTAAATCTTGCGCTTATTTATGCATATAATGAGATATGAAAATGAAAAGATTTAATAAATGATTAAAGAGCACGCGATATGATTATCGATGACCATAATTATTCAGAATATGAGATATATACTGAAATATAAAATACACATGATTGTCCGCTTAGAACATGGTAGAGAATATATGTATCTATGTGGATACAAAGCATCGTGAAAGATACAGCCATGACATCATATACCCACGATCGGCGGTGACATAGACCTCGCTGATCATTATAGCGCCCTCGTTTGGGTCATACAAATAGAGATAACTATCTCGTACAGTGATGATACCTTCAGGTACATACAGTTATTTCCCGTATCCGCTTCTAAGGTTTTTGCAGACATGAAACATAAAAGAAAATGATAAGTATATGTAAAGCATATGATATGATATGATATGAGAAGCATAGCATTGCTATGCGATGATAGTATAAACTTTGATATGCAAGAAGTGGTATGAAAGATGACATGAAAAGTATATGAAATATGATAATGTTATGTTATGAAAAAGTAGATATGTGAGAAATGGATAACATATAAATGTTAGATTTATTATAAGTATATGCAAGTGTATAGAAGTGTATGATCTGCAGTTGGTCGCCCATATGTATTAATTCCTACTTAAGCGCAGTGCCAGCATGTGTTTTCATCCTAGCATTAAGAGGAAACTAGAGGATGACAATCCACATCGCCAGCCAAAGGCCACGATCACTTTCACCCACCGGGAAGACCTTTGGGTCTATTTTCGTATATGTAATTTGTTTATTTTCAGAACAATGTAACATTAAAATGTTAGAATAATTTAAATATGGTTTCATATTTTGTAACTTCTCCGCATTAATATGATACAAGTTAAATGTTTAACATTATATGAATGAACAAGCTTTAAAGTTATATTTATAATATATATATATATGTGAGTATATATATGACACTTCTCTCAACACTGTTAGGTGCCAATGGGGCTGAGTGCAGTGTATCGTAGCATCCCAGATTTCTCCTGCTCGACCTAATCGAGTCTGACCGAGAAGCAGTGTGCCACCACCTTTCCCAAAGTAGTCACACACACCATGCCAACCAAAGATCCTTCAATTGTTCAAAACTATTCTAACATTTGTCTGTCCACTCAACCTCATTCCTCTCAGTAACTCATATGGTCATGATAAAAAGTTCTCTACAAATCTTCTGAAGGGCACAACTAATAGCTCAAGAACCCTCACCCACACTTATGGTTTCTAATCAAACATGTCTCAACTTTGTGGTAAACTCTTACACCCAACAATAATATTGCCTAAGAAGGAACTCTTTACCTCAAAATCATGATTAAGGATTGTATATAATCTTTATTTTAGCGTATGCAAGGACTATTTCAGATTGTTGCTAGTCTATGTCTCGTAATCTGATAACACAATTTGTAATACTAAACAACAAAGATCAACAAACATATCCATGAGAAGGAATAATGCTATCTATTAAACTATGAATGTCGTTATGATTAGTCAACCTAAATGGCATTACTAAAATCAATGGCTGCTTAGTATCTGCCTTTGAATAATATCTCAGCACTGCTTCTTACTTAATCGAGACATCTGATCAGTCACTCTTTCTCAAAAGATAACTGTCTTTCAATCAAGTAAAAAAGACTTTAATTTAATAATAAAATAGTTCTTCAATGCCACCTTATTGATCCATTGAAGAACTGATGCAGATCCAGAACACCTTTCTTTTCACAAATAAAACACAAAAACTTAACAAAACCTGGGTCGATAACCTCCTTCTTTATCTAAATCTTGTATCGAACCTTAACTTTCTTAACCCCCTGTACTGAGCTATTCCTTATGTTCTAGACATATGCGAATGCCCTCGCACACTTCTATGGATAATCTCAAACTCCTCTCAAGGAATAATTGGTAACTCTGCAATAATGATCCAAATCTCTTCAACGGAATCTATTCCACATCAACTAGACCCTCAGAGTCAAGTATCAAGGATAAGATCGCCTCATATCCTTCATAACTTCCTGCCAATACTGATCACCACACACACCTGGATTCACGCCTCGTATTATCACCCCGCACTTAACAAGACTCAACACCGATTTATCCACAACCAAAGACGGTTCCTGTTGAATACAACTAATCCATTCCCCATAATCAAGCCAACTCCTTACAGGCTATCAAACCACAGAACTTCGCGATATAACAATGGGGCACTTCAGATAATGCCATTCACCAACGATCACCAACAGATAATCACCCGCATGGTCATGCGAACTCCTGGTACCGTACTTGTCAAATACACGCTCCATGCAATACGACACGGTAATTACGGTGATCCGGTGATCAACTGTCGGCAGAATCTAATATCATATGTTGCGATACCACTTGAACCTGGGGGGACATCCCCATCTCAACGAGTTTCGCTGCATATGCTCGTGGCCGGTGTCGTAGTATAGGATGATCCACTCGTTTGCAAACCAGCCTCTCTGTCTTATAAGACGTATTACTACGACCCTACTCTCGATCATGAGTTTAAAGCAGCCTGTGACTGTTTTCGACTTCTGCCATCCCTGACTCGGGACACTGTGGTTACTAAATGCTCAAGGTTTAACAACGCAAACACTCGTTAATGTCCAAACACCTAACGCTGCCATGGCAATGAGTGCACTTCGTGATTTCTCCCTGTCCAACTTAAACACCTTCACTTCAGCACTTCCATCGCTGCACTTGTTTAATTTTCTTGTAAATGAACCTCAGACTAATTCTGCCATGATTCTCTATCTCTCTTTTACCCTAAGAGGAGGAGGTCTTTGGTGAACTTCTTCTTTCGAATTTTTCTTTCGGCCGCTGGTTTTTGGCCTCTCACTTTCATTGCAAATAATCAACCGATAAATGTTCACCTATTGGGAGAAGTCACAAAAAGGCAATTTCGATGGAGTCATGTAGTCCATCTTCAAATCGCTTACACCTAAACAATATCTCTGAGGACCGCTTTCCGGTGCATATATATGAGATGGTCGAACTTTTTCTCATACTTCACAAATAAGTTCCTCGTCATATTCAGAAATGTTTCCACTCGACTCCCCTATAAATGTCTATAAATATACTTTACTCAACTCTGATAATGAAAGAATTCCCATGTCATGAGATTTGGAATTTGAATTTCGAGCACCGCTTCCACTCAATCATATGCCTCACCCCGCACGTTGAGATCGTACATGATGCTCTCCTCGATCGGAGGGCATCTAACCCTCCAACAATTTTCTAGCTTTCTAACAACAAGAATTCGTGGCTTCTCCGACTCCTTCCATGCCTCTGTTCCATGGAATTCCTCCACCCATGTCTCTTACCTGGGTCTATTGTAGTTTTGAACCAGCCAATCCCATCCACACTCCGAGCAGTCCTCGATATTCTCAAAGAAGGCTTGCGTTGATTGTGCACACATTTCTCGAAGGCTAAGAAGTCAAATGATAACTCTTGTTCCCTGGGTTAACACTCCTACAAATTTCTCTTTAGATCTATCCATCTATACAAGAAACAAGGACATCTTAGCATCAAAGATCAACACACATTACTACGTAGTACATCCTTAATCTAAGACTTTCCAAACGCCTAAACTCTATAGGCTCGATACCACTAAACTGTGATACCCCAATCCCGCACTGTCTGCAGGGTGTCATTTTTTTTTTAATAAACTTATAACCTTAAGCTTGTTCATTCATATAATGTTAACATTTAACTTGTAATATATTCCGTAGCAAATTTATCACAAAACATATACAAGCCCATAAATGGAAGTGTTCAACATTTACAATATTTCACTGCTTAGAAAACAAAACATATACAAAAACAATCGTGTACAATTTCAAAGTACAACCTAGTAGTGTATCACAATTTCTGTCACGATGTGGAGTGTCCTGACTTCGTTTCTCCTTCTCCCGTACCTACACGAATGAAACACCCATGTTTATACCTTAGTGGAATTATCATATGCGGATGACCTCAATAAGGCCATCACACTTCTACACACATGCACATCTAACGATCATATCACTAAATATGCTGATATATTTATATTTACTTATCATAATTATGTTTCATTTCTTATCATTCTTTACACTTTGCTTCATGTTCCTGCTTACAATATATTTTGTCATCTATAATGTGTTATGCTTCTTTTATCATATCATATTTATTTCATGTCATATTCAATATTTGCTTTATTACTCACGTCTGCATAAACCTTAGAAGTGATAAAGAAACTATATGGGCCCATGCTTCGTTATCAGGTCGACAATGGCCATCTATAAGGATTCCAAGGCTGCGACACTGCACGAGACAATGACCACATCTATAGTGTTCAAGGCGCTATAATGACCTAAACTAAGATTAACCGACAATATGCTGGGCAGTAATTTGTTTTTCCCTAATAGGCATGCCTCATCTGTTATCCTCTACTGTGTTCTAAGCAAACAATCCATGTATTTTATGTCTAGAAGATATCTTATTCCTGAATAATTATTATCATCCTGATTATATGCTATATTTACAATCATTTATTTGTATCTTTGCATTTTTGCATATCTCATTATATACGAATAATATGGTTACCAAGGGGCAAGGAGCCGGCTTATCACAGATTCCACTCTTCATCAAGATATATATGGATGATCTCTAGACTCAAAGGGGTTTCCATAGAGTCCAAGAACATCTCGAATGCAGTTCTAATTGAACATGATCGTCCCTAAGTCGAGGTTCCTATGAATAAAGGACTAGGAGCGTAACTAGTGTGGTCTACTATTTTTCGTGCCTTCGACCTAAATATGAGTTCCAATTTCATCAAGATATATTTATATTCTAGACTCCAAAGGGCTTATAGAGTCCAAGAACATCTGAAACGGAGTTCGACGAAGAATCACTATGACCATCCGAAGCCGAGGCTTCCTATGAACACATTACTTGAGCGTAACCAAAGAGGTCACTGTCATGATTTGGCGGACCTAATATGAGTTCCAATATTATCACATATATATATATATATATATATATATATATATATATATATATATGGATTCTATACTCAAAGGGCTTCCATAGAGTTCAAGAACATCCGAAACTGAGTTCGACGAAATTATGACCATCCCAAGCCTGGAGTGGGACAACACTCACCGGCTAAATTTTTTATTTCTGGACCTAATATGAGTTTCAATATTATCAACCTATATATGGATGGATTCTATATTCAAAAGGCTTTCCATAGAAACTAGAAGAATATATCCCAATCTGAGTTCTACACTAAGAAACATACCATCCGTTGAGAAATTTTTACAAAGATCTCCTAAACCCTAATATTTCCTTAATACACATATTCATCAATTGAGGATTACAATCAACCAACCCAAGTCCAAAACACAACCAATATACCATGTAGGGTTCTTTTAGACCCAAATTCATCAAAAATGGGTTTATGGTTTGATTTTTTTTTCCCATACAAAATCCATAAAAACCCATACTTCCATACTAAAATCCATACCTTTCCTCTTCCTCTTCCTCTTCTCTTTCTCCTTCAATGGAGGAGCCCTAGCACTCCTCAAATTTGTGATTTTCATTTCCAAATGAAAGACTAAATTAGTCTTTATCCCATTTGATTTTAACTTTTCTTTAAATAGAGCACTTTGATCTCCCTCCATCTCTCAAGTATTTGCAAATCAATTTATGCCATTTCTATAATAGCATTCCATAACTTACTTTTATGACTTTTATATCCGCTTTTGACAAATTTTACTTTTTACTCCTCAGATCTTGTACAAATTGGTTTCAATTTTTCTCGCTTACAAAACAATACTACTTAAAAATTTCCAAATGCACTTATAATATACCATAATTATGTTTAAAAACGACTAAGGTGTATTTTGGGGTGTTACACGTGTGGGCCCGTGGAGGCACATCTAGCGACGAGGACCTTCCTCCAAAGATCGCGACCGCTCACGCCTCCCGCCACCGCTCCCTCGGTCTCGATGCCTCGCATCGTTGATTTTCAAAACATTTTGTGCCCGAAAGCCCTGTTTTTCTAAGGTTTTTCATTTTTATCCTTGATTTCTTTGAGATTCAGAAAGCTTGTGGATTATGTGACCAAGTTTTATTCGTTGTTTTCGTGGAAAGGTGGTTCTTCTTTCAAAAGATCCTATTTTCTGTATTTTGGATTTTTATGAGGCTTGCTCTATTGAAGGCGTTTCTATGACTAACACGAAACCCCTCGAGAGGAGCCAGGTCACACACAATCCGTACATGTACGCTAGAATTGTAGGAAGCTACATAATAAAAATCGAAGATTTCGCCTGTTTCATCATCAAAATCACTTCACCAGATTTACTTCTATTAGTACACTTGTCGAGTCAAGTAAAACCAACACATGTTTTATTCCCTTCCTCCATAATGGGTCATTCCAGCTTATTTGATATGTTTCTCGGGCCTGTCTCCTTCCACCCTAATTGCATTCCTCAGATGGGTCGCCATATTGTGTCCTCAAGGTGGATGTAATCCATCCGACTCATCTAATCACTTAATTCTCCTGCTATGGTTTACCACAATTCTCTTTACTTAATATGAGTAAACCACCCAGACACTTGATCGCAATATCTCATTCTTCCTCGATCACGTCATTCCAGATCTTCACGAAGTGTGGGATTATTGATCAAGGACGTGGAGTCTGGGGGGCCCTAGCATCCTTGAAACATAAAGCAAAGTTCCGCAAGTAATAGCCGTTACCCCTTACTTGATTTGACATTATTGGCCTGGTCATCCTCCCTTTGTCGGCTAGCTTGCAGATCCCGCATTTTCTAGCCTATCCCTCACTGAATCGTGAGTCAGGTCAATACGCTAAAACACCGAGTGCACTGGAAGTCCTAGAGTCAATAAACGACTTCCATTCCTTTGAGTAGTTCATTCGGGTCATGGGGTCCATGTCCAAGCATGTCCCCAATCAGCTCTTATTTGCATTTGTCGATGATTATTTCATAACAAACTTGGTTATATTTAATAAAAACTACTGAGTTATTTTCTAACTTTCGTGCCTTCTCTCTGCGGCTGAAATTCAATTTAGTTTCATGTTTTTGTTCAAAAATTCGAGAAGTGATAATGCCAAAGAATATCCGTCTAAACACTTCGCCATTCATGCTCGTAATGACACCTCTATTAACATCTCAGGTTGATAATTCTTATCAAAATGGAGTTGTCAAAGAAAAATAGACACCCTCTGAATCCACCTTATTGTTTCAAATGAACGTGCCCAAGCATTTTGGGTCGGGCGTTGTTTGCCAAATTTTGTTTTTTGATTAATTAGATTTCCTTCGTTCTTAAACTGAGGTCACTGCTTCAAATCCTTTCCCATAAATTTTGTCATCAGGCTCTGCATTCGGGGTGTACTTGTTTTGTTCTGATAGCCTGTCGAACCTGTCTAAACTCATCATAAAGTCACTGGGCGCGCATCTCCTCGTTACTCTCGAGTTCTAAGAGGTGGCAGTGTTATCATCCACTCTTCGACAAGCATTTCTGGCTCAATCACGTTACATTCTTTAAGATCACTACAAGCCCCTTTCTTCCTGCTACTAGCTGAGGAGGATGATAATTTATTACACACTATCGCTTCACCTGCTCCTACCTGTACTCTCCTATTCATGCAACCTCCATCACTTAGGTATATTCTGCCCATAACCCCTAGACTCTGAATGCAACATCTACGCCACAACGATCTAGTCTAGTAATGACGATCTTCGAATGCCTTCAGAAGGTGTCGCGGTGCTCATCCACCCATTTGTTTCTACAATCACTATTGCCTTCCTTGTCTTTATCGCATCACTTATTCTAATCTCTCTTCCTTGTTAATCGTCTATGAGGCTTTATCCCACCGGTCAGTATAAAGCTATGGTGAGTTGAAATGCGGCTTTAGATTTATTGGTCGCACTGTGGACTGTGATAGTTACCTGCACTAGGGAAGAAACCATTAGATGCCGCTAGGTTTTCGTGAAGTGTGCTCAACCCTGATGGTTCACCCCTCTTGATTGAAAGCACGACTCTGGTGGCTATGGCACTCTTGCACTCCATGGCCTGCACTATTCCGACACCACTCGCTACAAGAGGACATCTATTCGATTTTTATTTCCCTAGCCACTACTGATAATTAAGATCCCCACCAACCTGATATTTAAGAATGCCTTTCTTCATGGCGACCTTCTGAGGAGGTGTGCATATGGAGCAACTGGCATACTTTATTGCTCAGGGGAGATAGGAAAGTTTCATTTTCAAAGCCCATGGCTCAAACAGAGTCCCCAGGCATGGTTTGGTAAATTTAGCGAAGCCGTTGAGGATGGCATGAAAGAGGAATTTGAACTCTTCATCTTCTACAGAACTCCAACATTCAGTATCATTCTGCCGTAGTGTATGTGGAATGATATTGTTATCATCAGAATGACTCCACATTCCATCTCTAAGTCCTTCTAGAGTTTCAACTGATACAAGGACTTCATGGATGCTAAGATACTCTTAGGCATTAGTTGTTAAGCAAAGACACTTGAATCTTCTTATCTCGAATATGTGCTTGATCTATTGTAAAGTTGGAAAGTTTAGGAAAAACCATGCAATTTCCCTATGGCTTTGGCGGCGTACACCTTACTAGAAGGAAAACCATTTGAGGATCCTAAGGATATACAGAAGACTATTTTGAGGCTAAATTATCTTTCCCAATAGCATACGTCTTGATATTTACCGCCAGTTATTAGTGTTGTAAGTTAGTAAGTTGCTCTGCAGTCCAATGGTGGGTAATTCATTCAGCAGATTCTATGTTCTTTAGAAAGAAGCCTTCGGGGCGTGAGTATTTTATCGTTAATCATGAGCATAACAAATTTAGTGCTTTTCTTGATTAGCGAATCTAAGGAGGGACGAGGAAGTTCACTTGGGTGTGTATGTGTGTTTGTTGGAGAATCTAGTCTCATGGAAGGTGAAAAATTATTTGTCTCGATCTAGTGTAGAGTTTGAATATGAAGCGATGACATGGTCAGTGTGTGAGGATCAGTAATGGCTTCATCAACTCTTGATGATGATGTTAGAACTTATCGGTCAATAAACTTTGGTGTGACAACCCGACTACAAAATATGGTAATTAGCAACATAATTATTTTGTTGCAAAAGGATTAATATTATGCAAGAAACTATTTTGCAACGAAAATATATTTTGTTTCAGGGACATCCGCCTTGCTCCTCGTCCTTGCGAGAGTTTCCTGAAAACAAATAAAATATTTCGTTTCATACATACTCGGGGAACATAATTTTTTTATTGTCTCAATAATATTTTTAAACAAAATTTTTTTGTTGTTAAATATTTAAATTTTGTTGAAAAATTCCCAATTATGAGTTAATTTGTTGCCTAAATTAAATGCATACAACAATGAATTTTATAATTTTGTTGCCTAAATAGATTTTGATCAAAACTTTATTTAGAAGCTTTGCTTTTAATATAATAATAATGTAATAATAAAATAATAAACTTTATTTATGAAACTTTGATTTCAAATAATAAAACCCAATAATAATATAATAATAACAATAATAATAATAATAATAATAATAATAATAATAATAATAATAATTTTATTTTCTGCCTCACTTAAATAACCAATAACATTTTTCAAATTAAATTATAAATATAATAAAGCATAAGCGTGTCACCAAGTGGATTTGAATTTATTATAAGATTAATAAAATAAAAATTACATAATTTACATAAATATTCCATCAAATAACATGTCATAGTTAACACATAATTTATAGTATTCCATCAAATACCTAAAACTCTATATACAGAAAAGTTTTAAGATTATTATTTGTGACATCATTTATGATATATGATAAAAGTAAGATTTGACCAACTTTTATAAATATGATAGCATAAAGAAATAGTAGACTAATATCACATTTGTAAAATGAAATAACTACAAAACTAAAAGAAAAGTGAAACTAACACATGCAAAATATGATGCATCAAAAAGCTGCGACATCTAATGCTTTTACTTATATGCATGTCAAGGGAAGTATAATGTCCCCAAAAAGAAAAACTATATATACATGTCAGAAGAGATAATTTCCCCAAACACAAAACCAGTGGTATGGTATCATAAAGTGTGGCTGGAATCCATGAGTTGCTTGAAGAAAGAAGAGATGCAGATATCTGCAAAACCATATACCATACGAAAGAGATAAGTCCCCAAAAATAAAAGCGAGTTTTACCGATATCTGCCAAAGTGTGATTAGATCATGAGATGTTGCTCAGCGAAGGATGAACTTCTGAAGCTTGATCTTTGGATATTCGCATATCTTGCGCATTTCCTTAACAAAGCTAGCCTAATGATCTATTTGGGATTGTTGTTTGTTGGATTGATCTCTTGACTTTGGATAGAACTCGTGTTGCTTTAAGCTCATTTTCCAATTACATCTCTCGTGACTTAGCATGTCGAGATCTTGAGTGGGATGGGGTAGTTTAGGGCTTACTTGACCTGGGCCTTTTTAATATATCGAGATCTTGAGCTAGCACTTGAACACATATATCGACCTCGAGATAAAGTGACCCTTTATGGACTTACGGAAAATCCATGTTTTCTAAGGGAATGATAAAATGGAAATTTAGGTTAAAAACACGAATTTTCTAGATCTCGGATAATGAAGCGGTTTTCGTTTGAAATGCGATCTCATGAGTTAGCTACCGCGTCGAATTTCGTTTAGATTCGAATTGTTGCAGTTCCGCGTTTTTCGAGGTGTGGAGGTGTCGAATGACACACTGGCAAGATAAGGGGATGCCATTTGGCACCACAAGTGTTCCAACGACGCTTGGCATCAAGTAGTCGGCTCTGAGTGCATATTATGTGTAGGAGTGAATCCCATAGCTCAGGCGAAGCTATGTGTTGGATAATCCATAAAAGAGGATTGCTGAAATAAGAAAATTATATGGGGAAAGGAGGCCTGGCTTGGTTTGAGGAAGGAAGGGAGGAAATTTCCTCCCATTTGGCCAGGATGAGGACTTCTCCAAGAGGTGAGAAAAAGGACCAAGGAGAAAAAGAAAGAAAGAAAATGAGGAGAAAATGAGGAGGAGAAAATGAGGAAAATAGGAGAAAGGAGAAGAGAAAGAGAAAAGTGATAAAGCAAAGGAGAAAGATTCGTGGAGAGGAAGATACGGTGGCAGCACTTAGAGAAATCCTAGAGAGAACGTCTTCCCTTCTC
The DNA here is from genome assembly GCA_016808115.1 of Tetrastigma voinierianum. Taxonomy (NCBI): domain Eukaryota; kingdom Viridiplantae; phylum Streptophyta; class Magnoliopsida; order Vitales; family Vitaceae; genus Tetrastigma; species Tetrastigma voinierianum. Next base: position 491,263 of record JAEQBH010004535.1, on the reverse strand, counting down.
TCTAAGATTTGTAGCGATCAAGCCAGTAGTTCTTCAGGAGGACAAAGAGAGAGGGAGGAGGAGGAGGAGGAGGAAGGAGGAGGAGAGGAGAAGCAGGAGGAGGAATATTGGAAAGAACTTAGTGGACTCACAGGGTTTTTTGGGAGTTTCTTCAGCCTTCCGAAGTGCAGGATGATATTTTCTACTTGGTTTACCCAGCCCTAAAGGCTTTATATTAGTAGGGTTGCTTATGGAATGCAGAGGCCATGTATATTAGTTCAAGCTTTTTGGAATTAATGGGTATGGATTCATGACCGGTTAAATGAATTTTGTGTAAGTTAGAGGTTTTAATTAGATGAAGTTTCTGATATCATGTTGTTTGATGTGCGATAAAGTTGGAACCAAATGGTTCATCTGTTTTCAAAATGTGCAGTACCACATTCCAAAATTAAGTCGAAGTTTATGACTGTTGGTGTGTTATTGCACCGAATAACATGTAAATTAATAATGGGATATTGATGAAATATATTGATGCTGTTAATATATTTTGATATATTATATGTATAAATTATAATTTTCTGTGGTTTGTAAATGTTTCATCTTAATTGCTCATTCATCGTATAACATGAGGAAAATCACATTAGCATCATGCATTTCATATACTGATCACCATCCAGTCAGGTCGGTGTGGGTCTGCGGGGAGTAAGGTTATTCATCGAGGAGTTGGTGAATGGGTGTGAACTTCGGGAAAAATGGGATTAAAGTCAAGGTAAATTCTTTGAGTGTGTAAATGATCAAAATGATAGAATTACATGTTTTGGTAAGATGAAGTTGCAGAATTAGATACGGTGAAAGTCCCACATATTGTCTCACGGTTAGACATGAATCCGATGTAAGTTCGTGAAAATGTTGAAAAAGGCGTGAGGCGATCTCGGTATAAGCAAAATCAGTAGCCCACAAAATAAAGGAAAAGAATCATCGATTTGATAAATAAATTGGAGGTTTTCCGATGGTTGTCGAGGTGTGTGACTAGTTTATTTCACATTTGCAACTTGGGTTGAGAAGTCGGTTGGGACATTTCAGTGGTGAGCATGAGGGTTGCATCTCATGCATGTTATGAACACATTTCATATAGAATAATTGTATGTGGAATGTGATTGATTGTATATATATGCCATTGCGCGCATATGCATTTTGGTGGGAGTAGCCCTTGTAGGAGAATTTTCTCTTGGGCTTTGCTCTGCCCGTCGATAGGACCCCCCTTTGGTCTGACGAGAGACTATCCGAGCGGCCCTTTCAGGTTGAGGTAGTTTTGAGGCTTAGAAATGTGGCTTTGAAAATATTTGTAAATATGTATAAATCTTTTTGCAAACGAGCATACCAGCTATGAGGAAATAGTTGAGATTTTGTTATGAGTACGGATGTATGGGCCCATTGTGGCTGTTTGCTGAATTATGCATCTGATGCGAGATGTAAATTCATGAGGTTAGTGGGTGATCGGACACCCGGTTGGGCGTCACAACCACCTTACGCCCTTTAGTTTGCTTTACTGACTCTAACGATCTTTCACTGCAAAGACAAAAGAAAAATAAATATTTGGAGCACATATCATAATGTTTTTATAGCATGTTCTTTATGAGTAATATAATTTTGGAGTTTAGATCCATTTCAATAGCATGTTTACAAATTTTTCCTACTATACATAGAAAAAAAAAATAGTAAAACTAATGTAATATATTTAAATGTAACATTTTATAAATCATAAGTGACAATCACAAAAAATTCTAATTTGAAAAATGATTATTGTGTGTTTAATTAAAATTAAATAAATTCATGAATTGTCAAATAAATAAAGAAGTACAAGATTTCTAAAGAAAACTCACAAGAGGTTGTGCTGTAGTTTACCAACCATTCTCAGGAAGTCATTTTCTTGAAAAGTTCTAACCATTTCAGTGCTTGTCGATTATTAATAGTGCCTAAATAACAATATGAAAAATAAGTAAACAATATATGAATATAATTTTAAGAAATAATAGACTAGTTAAAATCTCTCAAATAAATTTTGCATCCATTACACAATCACAATTGAAAAGTAAAGAACCTAAGAAATATCTTTTTTTATTAATAACCATATTTGTATTTGTTATTCACGATAATGTAAGTCATTCACGATATATTGTATTTCAATATAATTTTTGTTATATTATTTTTTCAAGCCAACTATAATTCTTACAATAAATTGATTCACTTATGAAGAAAACAAATGTATATGTTTTGTATAAAAAATGTATATTATAAAATTTACAAGTCTGCTCTCTATTATAAAGGAAAATAGTTAAAACACATATAAAAAAATAATTATTTTATACTTAATTTGGTAACCATCTATTTATTAGAAAATAATAAGATATCATTAAATAGATATATAAACAATCAAATTTCAACTTTAAGAATTCAATTTGATTGCCTTAAATCCTCCTTACATATAATATCAAAAATACATCCTTATATAAATATTATGGACATTGTATATAAAGAAGTTATGTAAATAACTTGTAAAAAACTTTTATTATAGAAACAAATGTTATCATTTCAATTTAACATAGTGGTTATTATATGAAATACACACTTTATAAAATAACATTGAGTTCAAGGGTAAACAAAGACATGTATACAACTTCTAACATAATCGTCATTATTTTAGACATACATTTATTTTGTAAATAAACGATGGGAATTTAAGAAGAAATTTAAACAGACATGCAAGCGAGAAAAATATTCAAAAATTTTCCTCACACTAAGTCTTTATGCATAGAATTGCAATGACATCCACCATAGCTTTTGATAACTCAAGAATAATTTTTTAGATCTGGCAAAGTATGACAGCAAACTTAAAGGATTTAATAGCAATGTAAGTCTCATAAAAGATTCAATATAATATGATAAATATTGAGATAGATAATTGAAGGAAGATGAAAGTTATTTACTATCTCTCATTTGATGAACTATAGAAAATCTGGATGAAGTATAATAATCAATATTAATTCTAGAAGCATCAATAAAGTTGGAGAGTATTTTTTTTAAATTTTACCAATTCTTCCACATATTTATCTAAAAGGATGAAATTGTCCCTCGATGATAAAAACAAGCTTCATTCTAATACCATTATTCAATGTTAGTACTTAGCTATGATAAAAGTTAAAATCAAAATTTCAGCATTAAAGAAGAGTATATTATCCCTTATTTCACCTTAAATCAAACCAAACAAGATTTTTTGATAGAAGACTTCACGAAATTTTTAGGGGGCGATCTATCACATAACCAATCCCATTGCCTTTGATCCCATAACATGTTTTATATGGATGTTATTTTACCTCATTCACTATTGAGAGCTTCTTGATGCTTGTGACACTTGATCCTATGCTCTCTATACCTTGCAGCCATTTATTTTCGATGGCCTTCTTCACATGATTACAGGTAAGATCAATTATAAACTTTTCCTACACACACAAATAGTAAAATAAAATATATTTAGGTTTTGTAAGTGATAAACATGGATAATAACAACTTATATAAAAAATTTTACCATAATAGTTAGATAGTTTTAATTTTATTCCAAGAGTCACAATAAAAAACAGGTTAAGTCTATCACTAAAGTTCATTTAGTAATCATAACGAATGTGCGTGTTTAGAAAATAAAAATTATAGGAAAAAAAAGATAATTGTTTACTCTATATGAGTTCTAATTGGAGATGGTCACATTCTAAATTATAGATATCATGATAATATAAGAAGTAAATATAAAGGAAGATTGAAAAAGAAGATAATAAATAACAAGTATCACTAACTCTGAAATTTGAGATTAGAATGTATTAATAAAGTAAATTCAAGGGTAACAATTTATTTATTTGATTTGGTTCTTTAAACTACATTTAAATTGTTCCAATCCTCCATACGCAATTTAAGTTTAAATTTTATTTTCTCATGTCTTACACAAATAAAATGGAAAAAAACAAGAATGTATTTCTTTTCCTTATGTTCAAACCCAGGAATAACATAAAATTTTACAAACTATATCGACAAAAAATGGAAGTAGCATTATGTAATGTGATAACAAAAATGATAATAATGCAAAAGCACCTCTTGCTTGGTATCTTACAAAACAATTTTATTCTCTCAGAGCGTACAAACTTTAAATGTTGTACACTCATGTAACACTTCTGATTGCAAAACAAGAAAAATTATATATTTTTTCCATGTACTTCATGTTTAAGTTTATATATGTATAAATTTCAATAGTGATATAAATTTAATCACATTATTATTAACATGAGAGTGAACAAAAATGAATTAAACAACTATATATCAAATTACAGGAAAATCTTTTAAACATCATACACGCAATTTCTCCATCACTTGAAAACTTTGCTCACTCTCGGATATATCAGCCCACTTCTCAACATCCAATGGTGCATAGTTTCTTACAATGGTCCCTATCTCTGATTTCATTCTACTACTATTGACACCGGTTGGAGCATTATATTCTGGTTTAATTTCAACCCCACAAAGTGGACGATTTCCATTGGCTTGAATCAATTTGTCAGTCCCAACACCTCGAGTATCTCCTCGAAATTTCTTACGTTCTATACATTCACAATTAAAATTAATTGGATTCATATAAATTGTTATTTTAGAAAAATAAAATGTTATCATAGCAATTGTTATCATATTTCTCATAAGTTAATTCATGCATGAAATATCTATTCATACCTTAAACTTTCAAATGTTTATAGTGACTACATTATATCGATCATTAATTAATATATTTTAAGTTCAATAAACAATTCTAATTAATAATTTGAAGTAACATCATTAAACCAAATAAATATAGGATTAGACATATTTAAGATATAACAAGTATTAATATTATGTCGATAAGCTAATCCAATATCTTACAGTGAAATGAAATCACCATCCATGGTAAAGTGTTATTAGGATAGGAAGGCATCGACTCGTATTCAATGTTGCTTGGGCTATAGTATCCTCTACATCCCTTGACCTTGCATGACTTCGCATCTACAGTGTTGAGCTATGACTACGAGTCATTCTTTGACTAAACATTATAAGGAATTATAATAATTAATTATCACGTATAATTCATTTAAAAAAAAAAAATTGACTTACAAATAAACATACAAAAGTTCATAATTTTAATTATATTCAATATATTCGAAAAATAAACTTAACTATTTCTTTAATGTCAACATTGCTTCATTGCAATTCTATGATAGCAAGAAGAAAAATTGATTTTGTTCGCGTGTCTAATTAAACCTAATTCACCATACTCAATGTGGAATTTTCTAATTCATCATGTATTGTGGAATTTTATTAGGAATTTTATGTTTTCTATAATCTTTCAATTTAGGATAACACTTAGTATGCAATCTACATTTACGATATCTTGCATAGGCTAATTTGTATCAACTTTGTCACTATCATTACAAGTCATCCACACTTTCTTTAGGCATTAAGAAATTACAAATTAGTTAAAGAACATATGATATTGTTCAGCACTAAGATATTTTATAAGCTTTAGCATTAAATAGAATCTCTATATATAGTTGCTTAACACCGAATCCGAGAGAGTGTCACGAGTGCATGATATTGTAGGTGTATAAGGTAGTACCAATAACTCTCACATTGTAGTATTTTGGAGATGAAATTAGGAAATTATAAATTTTGGAACGAATTTAGTACTTAAAACAAAGGAGTACAATTGTCATTTAGCAAAAGGATATATGGGCTAAGTTAGAGATAGAATACATAGTAGGAATTTCAAAAGTTGGATTTGCAATATTTAAATGCTTTGAGGACAAATTTGCAATTAAAGTGGATGGGGTGAAGTATAATTAATGGAAGTTTAAATAGTAAAATAATAATAATGAATTGCCATAAATTTTTAAGGAAGTATTGAAATTCTCTGAATCTCGGATAATGGCTTGAATTCATACTTGTAGTTAAGTTAGTCTCGCGAATCTAGTGACCTAGAAAAAGTTTAGTTGAATTAGAAATTGATCGAAGATATTTTAATTTCTAGGCGACAGATAAAGAAGTGAAACACAGCGGAATTTTGAAAAAATTCGAAAAATGCAAACTTTATGTAAAGAGAATATTCAATTAGGATAAATAAAATTGGCAGGACAAAATAAATTGTTTGGGGATTTAGCCAGACAGAGAAAAGAAAAGAAAAAGAGACATGTAGGTCCCACTTAAATAAATAAATAAAAAAAGTTAAAAATCAAAAGGAAGAAGGCAGCGGTCGTAAGATGGTGAGGCGAAGAGGCGTGGCGATTTTTTTAGTTTATTTTTTTATCTTCTTTCTTGGATTTCACGAATCGTGATCGTTGTGCGGGATAAACCACAGTGCTCTATGAGACGAGGGGCTACGCGTGGGTGCAAAAACCAGGTTTCACGAGCCCAGGGTAAATATGCGAAAAACCAAATTTTAGTTTTTTCGGATCACGTCGTCCCCAGTGGTCGAGAATTTTTCGGACAAGTTTAAGTTACTCTGACGGATTCTGTAGCGTGGACACCAAAATCTTGGCTTTTTGTTAAACTTGAAGAGGTGGGAAATTTTCCTACTTGTATTATTTCGAGCCTAAAGACTATATAATGGCTTGAAATATTCTTAGAAAATATAAGTCGAGTCCAAAAATTTTTAATTTGAGTTTAGAATTTTCTAAATTTTAGGAAATTTTGGGACTATTTCGACAGTCCCAAGACTACAGATTTCGGGACACATTTTACGTGGGTTTAGTTAAAATTTGGGGATTTTATTGAATGATCGGACGTAATTTCGAAATGTTTTTGGGTGTTTTTTAGACTATATGAGTCCACTTTAAGTCTTATAATCTAGCCATATGCTATGAATGGCATTTGGGGGCCCACATATTTAAAATTTAATTGTAACACCAGTGTGCAAATTGGTTGTCTTGACGTGTGTGATCTAATACGCATCGAGTGTAGGCTAAAAGCAAGGTGGAAAGTTGTGCCAGGTGTGCTTTCCAGGTTGCTTAAGCAAAGATGTGGTGTTCTAAACTCATTTTCCAAATACTAGTGTATTATTATTATTATTATAAACTGTTTTGCACTAGTATTTCATGGTTTTGAGTTCAAACCATCTTTCAAGCAAGCAAGTAAGTAAATGGTTTTTTGAATAATTAAACCATTTCAAGCGACAACGAATGGTTTTGAAAGGTTAAACCATTTTGTAAGTAAATAGTTTCAAATTGTAAACCATCTTTTAAGCAACAAGTAAGTAAATGGTTTTGAATAATTAAACCATTTTCAAGCAAACAATAATGGTTTTAAATTGTAAAACCATTTTTCAAAGAGCAATAGCGACAAGCAAGCAAGAATGTTTGTAGAAAGCAGCCTTCCACCCCAGTTCTAAGCAAGCAAACCGGTCGGTATTAAAGAAAAGAAAAATCGGTGCGGTGGTGTTAGGATCTCATACATGCATTTTAGTTTTGCTGGTGGCAAACTTAGGACCATCAGCCATTCGGGGCGTGGCACGTCAGGTATCTGGGTTGCGAGCTCTAACTAAATTATGGTGATGGCGACCCGGTCGATTCCACCATATTCAGGAAAAAAAAAAAAAAAAGGTGATACGGACCCCGGTCCTTCACGAAGCACGGTCGCCAGGGCCCCGGTGTTCACTGGGTCTGATAAGTAAAATAGGCCTCAGGTGGTTGATGTTTATGAGCGCGATATACGGTTTGAGAAAAATCAACCATTGGTTCGTCGCTCGGGCTTCCGTGGAGGTTTCATGGCAGTTGAGCCAGCTCTGGTTCAGATTTCAAGCGTCAGTTGAGCAAGCTCAGTGGGATTACTAAAGCAAGCGATTTTGGCCCCGGGCTCAGTTTTATTTTCAAAAGCATCTGGTTGAGCAGCTCCGTTTTGTAGTTTTGAGAAACTTTTAAACAAAGGTTTGTGAGTTTGAGCAGTGAATAAACAATGACAAAGAAGAGTTTTTGAGTTTTGCATAAGCTTCTAAACAACGAAATGAGAGTTTTATAAAAGACAAGAAAGCGAAATAGCGAAGGCTTGACAGAAGTATTAAAAGTTTCATGGCTTTGGCTTGATAAAAATTTTAAAAGCAAACAAGCTAAGAAGTTTGAAACTTGAAAACGAAGAAAACACGGAAAATGACCTTGAGTTTTACATTTTGAGATGTTTTTCAGGAAGAAGCAAAACCTTTATAAAAGCATACTCAACGGCTGTTTAGCTCATTATTTTGTATTTAAAAGCGTTATATACTGAGGTACTGTGGCCCAATGCATGAGGCCATTTGGGCATGGCGGGTTTACATCGACATTGTACAAGTCTTTGACAATTAAAATATTGGCGTATGAGAAATACTTTGAACTTGTATAATGGAGCATATGTATGTACATAGAAGTAGTTTTGTGAAAATGTGTTGTGGTATCTTTGGTTGCCATATTTTTGGATATGAGTACCAAGAATTGGATGTATACGAGTTTGAGACATGTCCACCTTATGCAGCTGTTATGCTGCGAAATTTTATAAAATCATAGTTTAGAGAAGAAAATTTTTTATGGAGGTTTGGCGGCAATACGGCAGCTACGGGAGTTTCTGGTCGTTGAGTGCTTGGTGGGGGATTTACGTAAAGATTTGTGTGTTTCACCTTATCTTGGAAGGGGTGGGGGTGTGTCAATAAATACTAAAAAAATAATCAAAATTCACATTATAAGGGTGACATTTCCATTAAACTAGTTCAACATGCTTACAGAGTGATTATTTTTTATGCCTAGCATGCATTCCATTGGCTTCAATGTTGCATTAATTTATGAGTATCCTCCACATTCCCAACACCTTTATATCTCTTATATATGGCTCCTCTTTTACTATCATTATCATTCATCTTATGTGCTGCATGTTAAGAACTTATCACAATCAATTAACATTAAATCATTTAAGTTAGAACTATAACAACTTCATCTACCTAAATATAATATAAAATAGATAATTTTTTTATAATAAATGTAAAAATTATATAAAGACAACAAGTTCAATATTTTCTCCTTAAACATGATATATCTACAAAAATATAAAAAATTATTTAATACTCAATTAAATCAATTTAACATTCTTACATGTAGAATTTTTTATGTAGAGACTGAAATCTGACCCACATTGACTTGTGCATTGGGAGGTGTTCCAATCCTTTCTATATGTTATATTAACCTCCTTTATTGGAATTGTCTAGTCCTTCCACTTAGTGTCAAAACTCATTTCCACCATGAAGGTTGGTCTCAACCTCCTACATATCCCACCGGTTCATTGCCATTGGAGGAATGCATTCATGACGTTCGATGTGTTGATCAACACTAACTCTTTGAATGTCATTTTTTCTTCTTATACCGCAGACCATTTTAAATTATAAATATTCATTTGACATCGTGATATCTCATTAAAGGAATTTGTCATATAAATAAATTTGAATGAGTTAATTTTGGATTCCAACATCAATTTGACACAGATTCAAATTCTCCTCTAGCTTAGGAATGGTAGTGGGCGGTGCTTGTTTCGAGGCCATTTGCAACTATGCTGATAATATGCATACAAAATAAAAGTGTCATTAATAATGTATTAACCTATAATTAATAAAATATTAAAATTATTATTTTAAAAAATCTCATTATACTCTATATATATATATATATATATATATATACTCTTATATATATATATATATATATATATATATATATATATATATATATATATATATATATATATATATATATATATATATATATATATAATAAATTAGTAAAACATAACAATGAAAAACATCATCCACTAATTATCACACTTACATATTTAGTCACTCTCACTTTCATGAAGCCACTCCTCCCACATTATTGTAGCACTATCAACACTAATATCTTCTTCAATTATATCTTCACAAATGGGTCACATCACATCATTTCTATCTCCCATAGACAAAATGTTATTATTTATTACTTCTGGATTAACATCTATCACGATCAAAAGCATTGCAACCTAATTGATCATCTAGTCGATGACCATTCAACATCACATGACTCATTTTCTTGATAAACATCATCTTGATTGTCTCATCAAAATTCCGTCAACCCGGTATTATTATCCTTCTCTAAATATCCATAAGTATCATGTTGAACTTTTGGACAACTTTCCAATTTTAGCCATTCTTATAATCATCGAGATAAAACATGTGACTTGAGTAGCTAGTATGAAATGGATCATTCTCATGCCAAGTGGAACTAATGTCTATGATGGTGAAATTAATGGATCTTGTTGTATTCTCTTATATTTGCGATTTGTATGAACCACTTACATGAAAAGGATAACTTTATACCCAAATAAATAATCTAACTCCACCCATTAGTGTAAAAACTCCATAAAAATTAACATCCTCCCTATCATGCTCCTAAAACATATAAATGCCACTATTTTGAGTAATTGACGGTAAATCACGATCTTTAGTGAAAGCAGAACTCCATTTACAATACAATACATCCTCAGATATGTGTGGAATTTGAGCATCTCGGTCCACATGCCAACAGAATATAGTTCATTCTGAGACTTCAGATGATTGCTTAAGATAGTATGTCGACCGTAATAATTGAAATTTATTAGAAGTATCATAAAAGATAAACTTTATCATTATGAAACATGAAATTCTATAATTAATAACTTACATGTGATCTTTTAAAACCACGCTGAAAAGACTTTTCGTTCCAACTCTAATTAAGCACATGTCTTTTTGTAACTCGTCCAAGTGCTCACTATATGCATTGTTTGGAAAAGAATGTAACTAAGGTGTTCCATTACACATAACCTCTAACATATCGCAAATATTTGAAACAAAGAATTTGTACAAGATTGAGTAAAACTTACTCTAAATAAGGTTGCAGCTCACGACAATTATTTATGACATACCAATGTGCCTTCTCCAGCTTCTTTGAGAGTTGCACTAATTGTCTACCACCTATTGGTCAGGCTTGTCGTGGGAGAAAATAGGTAATGACCACGCGCTTGTTTTTCCCGATTATCATCATCTTTCAACTCGAGAGAGCGTGTTTCAATACTCACGGCACATCAATGTAACGTTAAAGCTTCATTTATGCGGTATGTTTTTAAAGAATGGTTCTCTCCGGTCTAGCTTTTATTTCTCACATATTTTTTAATGTGCTTAGGTTCCTAAGTGTTAAGAATAGTATAAAATAAATAAATTTGTCATGTAGTAACATGAAACAAATTTCTTGTTATTTTTGATAAATTTGAATGTATGTGAAATACCTCTCAAATGGATACATCCACCGATAATCTCATCGGGGTCCAAGAAGCTTAGCTTCACGAGGCAATGCATCTACTATGGATCATAATATCAAAGAAATGGAGGAAATATCCTCTTCAAGTTTACACAATATAATAACAATCTTTCCCAAGTCTTTCTAAGTCATGACATACAATGTCTTAGCAATACAACTTTGAAAGAATCCGATAATTCAACCACGTGATCACACACATCCTTATTTGGGTATGACTGACTTCAACAGAGAAGTCGCTGAAGTAAGACATGACAATCGGTGGATTTTAACTCTAAATCTTTCCCCATCACTAATGCTTCTTACATTTTTATATGTTTTGTCGATAAACTATCGAGAAACTTTAATCGATTTAAGAAATTTACAAACTCCCTTCTCTTCCAAGGTCAATGTATAACATGCATGGGGTTTTGTCTTATCTCTTTCTCAATTGAAGATGTAACTCATTCCTTATCTTCATGTCTGCTAAGTCCAAACGAGCTTTTTCAGTATCTTTAGTCTTCCCAACAATATTCAATAAGGTATTCACCACACTTTCACAAACATTTTTCTCAACATGCATCACATCAATATTATGTCTCATCTTGAGTTGTGACCAACATCTAACTCAAAAATACTCTTCGTCTAATTCACCCTCGAGGCCCTCGTTTTCTTTCCGTTTGTATTATTGATATATTAATGTGCTCCAATTACAAACATAATAAACTGTCAAAGTCGCCATCACCTTGGTTAGTATCTTTGGTGGTGGTCGATGTTCAAAGCTACTTCATCATGTTGTCACTCTTCTCCAATCGTGATTAAGAGGTAAGAATCTCCTATGACCCATATAATATATTTTTCTCCGATGCGTCTGCGGATGATGTGTCTCTCATTACAAGTAGGACATGCCTTATACCCTCAGGCTCCAACCCATTAAATCTCCATGCTGTGGAAAGTCATGTATAGTCCATAATGTATTGCCATGCATGCGAAAATAATCCCCACTTGCCATGTCAAACGTATGGATACCATCATGCCATAACTTTAAGCTTATCTATCAAAGGGCGGGTATATGTCTATATCCTTACCTCGAGCCAGGCCCAGAATAAGTAATGACATCATGAAAAGTCATGCCACCTCCACTGCGGGCATATCAGGAGCGGCACAAGGACAGTCAGCCATATACTATAATCAAGTACTCATAGTACCAAATGCATTGAAACCATCGCCTGTAAGGGCCAACTCACATTTCTAAAGATCCCGAGCAAAACTAAGGATATTGATTATCAAAATCCTTTCCATACTAATCACTTGATGCCTTAATACCCTCTTCATGTAGTCTTTTTTCCTTATGCCATCTCATATCAACTCGATGTATGTCTCGACAAAAACAATCTTTTAATGGTATTAATGCGGAAAATGTCGTAAACTTTTGAGGAATCTTTCCTTTTATATCTCGCTCACCACACACGTGACAATTATGAAGCTTCTTATTCTCTTCCAAAATAATGCACAATCATAATTTGCATGCACGAATTGGATTCATATCCTAAACCAAAATCACGCAAATACCTTCACGTCATAATGTGATTTCGAATACTGCGCTACTCTGGAAAAGCATCAAATAATACCCGAAGAACATGTCAAAACGGACTTTATTACTCCATCGATTGAGCACCTTTATATGCATCAACTTTACAAGAAAAGTCAATGCTGAGAACTTAGTACAACCTGGATACAAAGCTTTATGACCTTCACCAAACAAATTATCAATATTCTTCTCATTTCTACCCATTTCATGACTGGTATATTCATTTGAGTCAGCTTCTTTGTTAATTGGAGCATGTGTATCATTTAGTGCAGCAATAATGTCATCATCAAAATAGTTGTCATCCTCAACATAGTTTTCATTTACTGCACACCCATCTCTATCACTAGGCATACTAGTTTGAGCACGTGAAACACCTCCAATATTTTCACCATGATGTATCCATTTATTATAGCTGCTTGAAAACCCATATCTAATTAGGTGTTGCTCAATTGTGACCAAATCATGGAATCTTACATTTAGACATTGTCTACATGGGCAACGTGTTTTATTATCCACTCGTAAGTGTTGTCTTTGCTACTTGAATAAATGTTCCTACGCTTCAACAAATTCATTACATAGTCTATTTTGAAGTTGCATCCAACTCCTATTCATCTTCTTAGATTTGATAATCACTAATGATGTATAGGCATAAAATTTTTAGACATATACATATGTTATGTATGTATTTATAAATTAGATGAAGTAAAGAAATGAGATAAATTAAATGGAAATAATGCATGTATAGTTCCATATGATATAGACCATACCACACATTTAATCTTAAGGAACTGATGATGCTCTAATTAGTTTACATAATGAAAAATTATGAAATGGGCAATGTTTAAATTCTCATAAGAAATTCCTATTTTCACATTTGTAATCCCTATTCATTAGTGAGTTGGTTAAGTATATGCACTAAAAACAATATTCTTGTGTGGTATTAGATCTCTAAGTTATGATCTTAAATAAATAGTAATCGATAAAGACTCAAGACGATATCAATTCAAAGAATTATTAAATACAGTAAATCAAGAACAATTAATTTAAAAAATAAATAAAATTGAAAGGAAAATCAATAGAAAGCTTCATGATTATCATCATCTAATAATGTAAGCCATTATAATGTCAATGCTCAATTAAAAATAACCAAAACAAGAAGTAACAAAACATTATAAGTTCATTAATTATAATATAATCAATGTAATATGACAATATTAAGGTCCTATTATTTTACTTAACATTAAATAGAAGGAAAATACCAATTCCTTACCTCATTCCATTAATGTTTGTAAGCTTTTTTTTTCTATACATATGACAAATTAATGTAAAATCATCAAGAATTTTTTTAAAACTTATATAAAACTTTCTATTATATCAAACTTCTAAGCAAACTACATTGAATGTTGATGTAATACTTTGCTCTTCTAAAATCTTATTATTATGATATATGGTATATATATATATATTAGAATAAAAATAAGTTTAGAAAGTTTAAGGACAATAATCACATTATTAATTATATAATCAAGTACAAGAAGACATGGAGTTCAAACCATTACTAACCTTTGATAGAGAAATGAAAGCACTAAATTTGCTCAATAACTATTCAACAAGTCTACAAAGACACGATACAACAAATGAAGAGGGATATTAGTTACAAGATCAAGAAACTAGCAATTATAATATTAATATTTTAGATAAAGAATAACCAAAATAACAATTCATGAGATGAAATTAAAAAACTTTGAACACTCATAACAAAAAAAATTATTACATAAGTATTGAAATTTTTGTAATAGAAGAGAATGATAAAAAAAAATTCTTATGTTGTAGTCTTTAGTAGTTATATTTTTGCATAACAATTGAATTTATTCCATCATTTTTAGTGTCAATAATCTAAAAATGACAAGCTACTTATATTTATATCATCCACAACTCATCTTAAAAATTTTGAAGGTTTCTTATCCTCCCATGTTTTAAAAAGACTATCATCCCACACCATAATGAAAGAGACTATCATCCCACTTTTCATAATGAAGTGAAGGTCGACTTTTCTTTTTCATATTTTTATGTTATTATGAATAAAACTTTCTAGGAAATTAAGGTGTCTCTTCATTTACAATATAAAAATGTTAAGATAAATCAAACTTTCAGAATTTTCATTTAAAGATTGTCAACTTTAGCCTTCCTAAACTTCAATTTTTTATCACAAGAGTTATATTATATATATATATATATATATATATATATATATATATATATATATATATATATATATATATATATATATATATATATATATATTTATATTTATAATTAATTAATTAATACACTAATTAATTTCCTTAATCTCTATTTTTGGTCTGATTCTTCAAAGTTCAATTTCAAAATCTTATAACCAATACAAATTATTAATCATTATCTTTATTACTTTTATTTAATTTTGTCTCATTATTTTCAGTATGTCCAAAATTTTGTAGAATAATTGATAAATCTATTTTATTCATCACCCAAGTGTTCAAATTAAATGAAAATTCACTGCACACTGTACTAGGAATCTCTCAAAAAAGTCTAACATTTCTAAAAAATTTGAATAACACTCAAATAAAAACTTCATGTTCCACCAACTTATCTATCCACTTAATAAAATTCTCTTTGTATGTTTAACAAAATATCTCCAATCCTCCTACCTTAGGAAAGTTCTCTTAAATACAAATCCACTTAACATGAGTTATTCTATAAATTTATAAATAAATGACATTTAAATAATACTTTCACAATAAATCAATACAAAACACAAAGATACTCAATCACTAATGTCATATTTCTACATTTTATATGAATAATCAAATAATTGATTAATTGTAGTAAACTATTACAATATAAATTTATGAATATAGATAAAAACAAAATTAACATAAAAGAGAAAATACCTTCATGATATACATTTTCCAAATTACTATATTTTAATTTTCTAAAACTATAAAAAATAAAAATGAAATATAAATATTGATCTAAAAATATAAATGGAAGATTTATTATATATATATATATATATATATATATATATATATATATATATATATATATATATATATATATATATATATTTAAACGGACAATTTTATTTTCATTTTTAAAAAAGAGTAGGATAAATAAAAATAATTTACCAACTGAAAACAAAAGACAAAGAGAAAATTTTCAAAAATACCTCTTCTTTCCATTTTAAACGTCAAAACTTGAACCATTAAAATCAAAAGTTTAAAAAGGAAAACCTTAAAATGAACGAAATATCTTTAAAAGAAAATTTCAAAAGATTATCTCTTTCTATCTAATTCAAGTGAAACAAAAAGTAGAAGATTCAACATTTTATCAAACAAAAATAAGAAGATTGAATAAAGATTTTCCAACACTCACCTTTCATGAAAGTGTTTTCAATCCATGTTGTGCTGAAGTTCAAAAATGCAAATGGAAAGGGGAAGGAAAATCAAGAGAGGGAACAAATTGATGGGAGTAGAATAAGGACGTGTTTAAAGGTTGGTGGTGAGGGTCTTGCGTGGTGCCAGCTGATTGAGTAGGGGAAGCTGTAGATACAGTAATGATGAAAAGACCACAAGTCATAGCTTCCTTAAAAAGCAATGATGACTTATTTTTTTATTTTTTTTAATCACATAGAAGAATTCTCTCATTTCTAATTTTCTATCACACGTGTTACTATCATTTTGGGTCCTCTCATCTTGAGATTCTTGACGAAGGGCTCTCCTCCTCTCAATATATATATATATATATATATATAAAACTTTCACAATTTCCATTTAGAAACAAAGTTTATCTTTTCCTTCATAGACTTTGACAATATTATAACTATATTTAGAAACCTTGAAAATTTAATATTTTTTAAAAAAATAGTAAAATAATAATAATAATAATAATAATTCATAAAGCCTAAATTCTTAGATCTTAGATAAGAAAATAATAATAATAATAATAATAATATTCATATTAAATCAAAATCCTATTATTATTTAAGCTTAAAGAGTTGATCATTTAATAGGGTGAGATGGACGTTCGTAATTCATGTATGAAATATTATGTCACATTATATAAAGTAAATAAATGTAAAAAAAAAAAAGAATAAACATTATCTTGGTTTTATTTATTTATTTATCTACATGAAATAAAAAAATAAAATTTAGTATGTTTTATGAATCTTTGAATTTAAAAAATTAAAATAGAAAATGGTGATGACAAAAGGATTATATTGAATACATATCAACAAACTTTCCAAAGTAAAATAATAAGGAGCCGTATTATTCTGATGGAGACATTGTTTAAAATTTTTAAAAAAAAATCTCACTTTGACTAAACCAGATTTTGCATTGGAAAAGACACTCCAACACACCCACCAAACGAGACCTCCACCATACACCTATTCTATGCCTAGCAATATAGCTCCCAACCTCTCCATGCCTACTAGCTTTTTGAAAAAACTGACAACCACTTTCACACTTTCATCTTTTTTACTACATTTTGTACTATAAACTCTACAGTTGGCCCTACACGTAAGTCTATAACTAGCACATGGTTTGATAAAACCAAACTAAGCTTGGGAAAGTGACAAAATTGACGATCAGAATTTACTCAAATTTTACGCATATCCGTTATTGATCATCCAAGCGGGTATAAATATAAATAGTGATAACGTGCAGCATGGAATAACTAACGGATAAAAATTGATAACTCAAAGATAATGATAATAAATATAAAAAATAAACAGGGTCTTTTGAGTATAATGATGAGATTCTTTCATGTTCTTCAGGGTCATTGTTCTATGGCTGAAGCTGACTAGTTTTATTAAAGTTAAGCGACGAGCGACGATATTTTGTTTGTAAGTTAAATAAATAGAATGTGGCGCCGAGCTTGGTGTCGGTTTCGTAAAGCCGGGGAGCTGATGAATAGGTGCCGTGAAGCCCGAGGCTGGATTAATCGAACTGTGAGCGAACATGAACAACAGTGATCGTGGAAGACTTGATGCCGACAAATTTTTAACATAAATAAGCATGATGAATATTTTAACTCTTGAATTTCAATAAGTTAATTTGACTTATTATCTTTATCTTAAATTTAGTTGTATGTTGTTTATTTTATATAAGCATTTCTTAAACTAAAGTTCTTGCTTAGAAGTGAGTTAACTACGCGGTGATCGAGTTAATTCATTGTTTCGCTCATTTCATTTATTAAGTTAAGCAGACGGCAAAACCTGGCTAGTTTGAAATTCATTAAGTTAAACGACCGTGAATGCCATTTGTTCAAGTCTGACCTCATGTGGGGTGTGAATAGGCTGAACTCTTCATTTCAAGCCGTGGCCCAGGAGTGCACTTTAATCTTGGCTCATTTCACCTCAGTCTGGCACTGGGTGCTCCGTCTCCCAGCCTCCACTAACTGCCTCAATTATCTCCTTAACCACATCATTCATCCTTGGGATGGTTGAAATAGAAGTCTCATCGTAGTCACCATAAATAATAGTAGTAACTTTTCTACATTCAACATCATATTTACTAGATGTGAAGAAAAAAAACCCATAAATAATTAAAGATTATTCTTAATACATTGTTTTTAAACATGAGTCTTTTAATAGCATATTTTCTATATTCTGTTTGAATGAAATATTTGTGTTCTTAGGTTTGACTAAGTGGTATAGGAATGGATTGACATCAGATCCAAATAAATACTACAATACCTTATAGAAAATGAATAAATATAAAAAAATCAATGTATATGTTTCATATATATTGAAAAATATTAAGAAATATTTCACTCAAAAAATAGACATTTATATGATCAAATTGTTTATTTTACCCTAATAATGTATGTACAAGTATATAATGATTCTAAAAGAAGTTAGTTTAATCTTTTTAGGGTAAATTAAAGATACTAATGTTCATGATGTTGAAGCGAAACTATAGTCATCATTTCAATATATTTAAATAAAAATATTAGTACTTATTTTATTTAAAAAAATACAGATTGCAAATTAATTTATATATGAAAATTATACAATGTGCTCCAAATAAACTTTATTTTCAATTTTGAGAAAAAAGTTATTTAATATTTAAAATTTTAATTTTTATATAATTTAAGTTTCTGTTCAATATAAGTTTTGAGTGCCTTGTCTTTTTTATAACTCTCTCTCTCTCTGCTCTATATATATATATAACATGAAACTGTTTTGAGGACTAATATGAAAGGATATTTTATTTCTTTTTTAATTTTGATTTAACTTAAGTATATATTTTAAAGTTAACCCACCTCTCTCTCTCTCTCTCTCTCTCTCTCTCTCTCTCTCTCTCTCTCTCTCTCTCTCTCTCTCTCTCTCTCTCTCTCTCTCTCTCTATATATATATATATATATATATATATATATATATATATATATATATATGTGTGCACTAGCTTAGGAGGTCAGTTATTCTGTGTCAATGCAGATCTTCCGTGAATCTCGGATGGCTTCATTTCACGAAAATCGATGAAGTCTACTTTGTTTGTATGCAGAACTACACCACAGTCAAGCACTGCATGCGCATATCAAACAGTCCAGATATATCATCACATAATTAAAACGGTCCTTGGGCCCATAAGCGATTACCTCATAACAATATCGCGTAAAGCATTACCAACTATGTCCGATAGTTAGGTTAATAATTTACTCTTATCTGACGCATATACTCAAAATTAGAGGAATTACATCGTGTATAAAATCATCAAAGCCCTGACTCGGCACCTTTGCAACCTCGATCTCTAGGGCATGGTCCTATGCAGCCTCCTGTGCACCCAGCAAATATCCGTCGACGGGGTGATGATGCTCGATGGTGGAATCATTACTAAGTGGGCTCTCTCCCATCAAGTCAAGTCTGATACTTATGAAATAAACCTTGCATTCAAAGAAGCCCAAATCGTGATCCTGCTTGAGATATCTAATTGATCATTTCATTTTTAGAGTCTTGTGGAAACTTCCTCCACACTAACTAAAGTATCGTATGAGAATTATTATGATTTATTTGTTTGTGATTGACCCTCAGTGTATATATATCGATTGGGTGAGTCTCTGACTGATTAGTATTGTTGTGGACTACCCTCGATGTATATAAGTTGGTAGTGCCAAATGATTGATATTTTTAGTTTAATTTCTTGCTCTAGATAATTAACATTTTAGGCAATACTTAGAGCAATTTTTATACAGACTCATGCAAATGCGGCTGGCTCGCATGGTCACCCAGGGTGTTCCGGGTGCATATGGAATGCATCTCATCAGATTGAATCTGATCCCAGTCGCGTAAATATATAAACGTATATATTTACAAAACATTCAATTCACACAATCGAGTCATGTAAATTCTCATTTCATACGTCAAAATTAGCTCAGCGAAATTTGTGATCGAAACATGACGATTATCGGATTGCTAGGCCCAGACATATTAATTCACAAAAAATTATTTTAAGAACAACATTTCGGGAATAGTGCTGAAATATCGATTCTTATTCGGAAAATCCATAATCGTCGGTTCACTTAGGTAGACCGGGTTTTTCCACGGCCATTACGGACCTAGCATGCTAAGCACCATTTGTCAGCCATCATGCGCAGGTACTTAAACAGCCCACCTTACGGTGTGACGATACAAAAAAATTCTGACAAATTAGGTCCCAGATTTGGGACGATGTCAGCCGAGGCTGATCGCCGACGTTAATGTTAAATAAAGTATCTGATGAGAAATAGGAGAAACACCTCGGAGGACATCAGCTCCTCCAAATCAAGTACCGCATTGAAACCTCTCTAGCATTAAATGACTTTTCTTTTCTTGTCAGGCTGAAATGGTCGGATCGCCCGATGCATCTGAAAGTGGCTCTTCTCTCTAGAATTAAAATATGGACCCGTTTGGCGTTTTGATGCCACTATTGTTGAAGGAAGAAGATGGTATTGATTTGTTGTGTTTCTAGCTTTAAAAATTCAAAATGGCGTTTTGTCTTCATTAACTGATTTGTCGTTATTGCTCTGGCATTAATTTAATCGTTTTGCTCGCATACTTATGGGCATGAGTGCATGTTTATATGTGACTTTCGTCGTGAAAAATCGTTCTGGCCTTTGGCAGTGATCTCGAGAAAAACGTGTAAATTCGATTATGCCGGAATTCGACGAAATTTACGTGTAGCTAGATTTGTGAGACGATTCCCAACGGTGGTCGTTTCATCATCAAGATCTAGAGAATAAATTGATTTTTTAACTTGATGATTTTATGGCGAAATTACGATTTCTGTTTCGAAATTGGAATTTGGATCTTCATATATGAATCCTATTTAGAGGACAAATAATTTGATATGTTGTTTGATATTTTTATCTCTGGTTCATACATAGTATTCCATAAATTAGAAATAAAGTTTACTTTATGAAGTAATATTATATATATATATATATATATATATATCTCTCTATATAATAGCATGGAAGCTTATTTTGGTCAATAGTGAAAGGATGTGTTGTTTAGTGTTTTTTATCATCTCTTGTTCATAGAGTATTCATATTTAAAATAGGGGTTACTTTCATGGTAATAATTGATTTTTTAATGTCTAACAAGACATCAAATCCAGTGACGACAAGTCATGGTTTTAGTTCTTAATCTCTCTAAATATTTATAACATCCTCTATCTTAAAATAATTTTGCTATTTTGGTCTATATATGTTTTAGCATAATTCTTATTCCTTTTTAATATTGCCTACATCATCTTATTAAAAATATTTTTTATAATTATTTTTTTGTCAAACCAGGTTCCTTTTTATCTGGTTAAAAAAGAAAAAGAATAGTGATAATAAGAAAAAGACATGGGATGTTGATAAAGGAATCTAAATATTGATAGAAATAGAATTTAAATTTTTTTAAAGATGAATTTTCATCATAATCTAATTCTTTAAAACGTTAACTATATATTAAAAATATAATAGATTTCTTTTTCTAGCTGCTTATTCAAAGCATCAAGTCTCAACATCACATCCCACTGCATCCCTCACATCACATCCTGCATCTACATCAACCCTAGACGCTATAATAATGGCTATAATGATTTCATTTTTAGAGTATGAGCCTCTACACACAAATGTACTCATATCACCAAGACTCAAAACCTCTACACTTATGGATGAACTTGTTAGAATTTTTAATTGTTTTGAAGCAAAATAAAAATGAAGTCCCACATCGCTTTTGAATAGTAAGTGATAATGCTTTATAAGCATTTAATGATTTATTAGGGTATGATAAGTTAAAAGGCCCACTAGTAATAAGTGGGTCTACTCCATGGGGTCCCTTAGGTGGGCCTACCCAGTACATATATTTATTATTCAAAGATGGGCCTTGGGCCTTGGGGCCGTGGGCTCGTGGGCTTCGAAATATATATTAATATATTTTATTTTTTATATATTTGTTTTAAACAGTTAACAGTTATTATGAAGAGATTCTGATATTGCGAAGGTTCGACTTACCGGAAGCATTTGCAACTAGGACACTATAATAAGGGTTTTCCTAAATCTGTTTTTTTTTTTTTTTTTTGGAATATCTGCTTGTCATACTTGTAAATAAAGAGAAAGATTAAGAGTTCTTTGTTGGATTGATCACCAAGTCTTAAGGCATCAATATCACAGTAGTTTTATCTGAGAGACAATGTCTGTTGAACTTCAAGCACAAAGAGAAGGGTGAATTATTGTCTTACAGGACATTGCTCAGCAGACTACTACCTTGAGTTAGTTTTTATTATATTTCGTATTTATATATATGTGATATATATATTTTATAATTATCTTTTGAATTATTTTATTATTTGGAATTGTTTCAACAATGCAAGACAATAGCATGTAATTCATCGTAGGTACAACGAAACCTGACAAGCGTTGTAAATGTCTCTAAGAAT
This sequence comes from Tetrastigma voinierianum, assembly GCA_016808115.1. Classification (NCBI taxonomy): domain Eukaryota; kingdom Viridiplantae; phylum Streptophyta; class Magnoliopsida; order Vitales; family Vitaceae; genus Tetrastigma; species Tetrastigma voinierianum. The sequence goes on along the minus strand of JAEQBH010004535.1, from coordinate 468,362 downwards.
TCTTGATGGCTGAGAAGTTCAATGGGCGAGCTTGGCTTGATAAGCGACAAAGATCTTTATTTTATTTGCCAATGTGAGCTTGGCAAATATTGTCGAGGAAGAAGTTAAAGTGATATGATGCTGTCTAAGGTCATTGATGACTATAGAGCTTGGAAACGATCGATTTTCTTTAGAAACTATATATTGAATCGTCTTGAAAATAACTTATATGACAATATCTAGCATTCATATAAATTGCAAAGGAAGTATGGGAGATGCTTGAGAAGAAATATAAAGAAACTTGGAAGATCTTTGGAACGAAATTCGTAATTGGCAAATTTCTCAAGTATAACATGGTTGATTCAAAGGCTGTGGTCAAACAGGTTGAAGAGCTTCAGGTAATTATTCATGAATTACATGCTGAAGGTTGTGAAATTAATGAACAATTTCAGGTGGGATCAATCATTGAAAAGTTGCCACTTTCATGGAATGATTTCAAAAATTTACTTTGACATAAGGCGTGAAATGTCAATGGAAGATTTAATCTTGAGGCTTGAGTTGAAGAAGATCATAGAAGGAGACGAGTTGGAAGGGCGAGACGATGTTGAAGTGCACTTTTCGCGAAAACTCCGAAATTCAAAGCGAAAAGACTACAAAGTTCAACAAACCATTTGCACGAGGCAAGGACTTAGAAGATAAAAGGAGTTGTTGGGTTTGTGAAGCTGGACACAAAGCTCAGATTATCGCTCTTAGTAAGGACGGAATGTTCATGCTGTCAAGCAATATTAATGAAGTGGACCTGACAAAATCTAGTTTGCTATTGTATTGAAATGTCCTGGTTTCAAATGTTAGAGAGGATGGTGGATTATTTAGGCGACTAGGCATATTTGTGGAGATAAAGTCTGTTTTCTAGTCAAGCAGTTATTGATGGTGAACAATATATATGGGAAATTATTTTTGCATAAGTAGAAGGAAAAGGAAATGTAATGCTTAAGTTCATACGGAAAAACTATAACCGTGATGTGAGTATATGTTCACGAAATTAGGAAGAATTTAGTTTACGGACCTATGCTAAGTAAGAAAGGCTTGAACTTGTGTTTGAGTGCGATGGGTTTATTCTTACTAAAGTTTGGAATGTATGTGGGTAAGGGTTATTTGGCTGATGGGTTATTTGAGCTCAATGTAATGGTTACTAATGCTCTTAATAATAATAATAATGCTTACCTTATATTGTTGATTCTTTTAATTTATGGCATGCCACGTTTGGGACATGTTAAATAAGAAAATATACATAGAATGGTTAATTTAAACATTACCAAAGTTTGATATTAATATGCATGAAGTGTAGTATGTTACGAATCTAAGTTTGCTAGACAAAGTTTTAAAATCAATTCAAGAAAGATCAAATGTTGCTTAGTTTTAATACATAGTGATCTTTGTGATTTTAAAACTATACCTACTGATGGTGGTAAAAATTATTTTATAACCTTCATGTAGATGATTGCGGCCAAGTATTGCTATGTGTATTTACTTCATAGCAGGATGGAAGCTTTGAATATGTTTAGGGCATATAAGGCGAGATTCATCGGTTGGAAAAGAAGATTAAAATAATAAGATGCGATAGAGGTGGAGAATGAATCCATCGCTTTTCGCGATTTTTGTGCCCTTTCAGTGGAATTGTTCATCAAACAACTGCTCCATATACACCACAACAAAATGGTGTAGCAGAGAGGAAAAATAGAACCTTAAGATATGATCGATTCCATGTTAAATAGTTCGGGACTTCCCATGCTTTTGGGGTGAAGCTGCTTCTTCTGCAAATTTTATTTTAAATAGAATTCCCTTTTAAAGTTCTAATAATCTCCATATGAATTTTGGAAAGGAAGGTTACCATCATGCAAAATGATCAAAGTGTGGGGTTGTTTAGCAAAAGTTTTAATTCCATTGCCTAAAAGAACTAAGCTTGGACCAAACTATTGATTGTATTTTTATAGGCTTTGCTCATCTGATCTTTGCATATAAGGTTTTTAGTTTACAAATGAAGTTCATGATATCCATGTTAATACTATGTAGAATCAATTGATGTTTGTTTTTTAATTTATATATTTCCTTCTGAAAGAAAATAAAACAAGTTCATCGAATAAAGGATAAGAGATGAACCATCTACTTGAAAGGTTCAAGAGCAAGGAAATTGGAACCTAGAAGAGGAAGTAGAATAAAATACAAGAATTTTTGGGCTGATTTTATAAGTTTCATAACTATTGGAGAACCCTGAGCATACAAAAAAGCAGTGGCTTCACCAGAGGCACCTTTATGAAGGGAAACAACAATAGTGATTGAATCCATTTTACAAAATCATACATGAGGAATTGGTTGACTTACCACACGGTAATAAACTAATAGGTTATAAATGGATTTTAAAAGAAAGTTCAAAACCGATGGCTCTATAGATAAGTATAAGGCTCGGTTAGTAGCAAAAGGGTATAGACAAAAGGAAGGATTGGACTATTTTGATACTTACTCTCCTGTGTCTAGAATAACTTCAATTAGAATGCTTATTGCAATAGCTTCTTTGTATAGTATGGAAATACATCAAATGGATGTAAAAACTGCTTTTCTAAATGGAGAATTAGATGAAGAAATATATATGGAACAACCTGAAGGGTTTGTGGTTGAAGGTAAAGAAACTAAAGTGTGTAAACTTGTTAAGTCTATATATGGACTTAAACAAGCTCCAAAACAATGGCATGAAAAATTTGATCATACAATGTTATCACATGGGTTTTTAAAATCAATGAGTGTGATAAATGTGTATACATAAAACAAAATACTAATTCTTGTGTATTAGTTTGTCTTTATGGTGATGATATGCTATAATGGGAAATGAAATAAAGATGTGATTAATCGACAAAGGGTTATTAGTTCCATGTTTGATGAAAGACTTAGATGCAGTGATGTTATTTTAAGAATTCAAATTAAAAGAAATAATGAGGGTACATTCTTACTCGATCCATTATGTAGAAAAGATATTAAACAAGTATGGTCAAATTAATTGCAAACCTGCAGTAACACCATTTGATGCAAACTGCAAACTAAAGAAAAATAATGGAAATGCGATTTCACAATTGGAATACTCTCAAGTATTGGGAGCTTAATGTACACAATGAATCTTTCTTAGGCGGATATTCTTTATTCATTAAGTAGACTTAGTAGATATACAATCTGCAAAGATTTTAGGAAGCTTTGATTAGAGTGTTGAGGTATCTCAAATATACCATAACATATGGATTACATTTTACAAAATATCCACCAGTTCTTGAAGGATATAGTGATGCTAATTGGATTTCTGATAGTACAGAAACTAAATCGACTAGTGGATATGTATTCACATTAGGTGGTGCTGCTATTTCTTGGAAGTCCTCTAAACAAGCGATGTATATACGTTCTATAGATGCGAATTTATAGCACTTGATAAAGGCTGAAGGCGGAATGACTAAGAAATTTTAGGACATTCCTATATGGCCTAAACCCAGTGTGACTATTTGTATACATTGACGGTATGGCGGCTATGAGCTAGGCCAAAGTAATATATACAATGGTAAGTCAAGGCATATAAAGGCGAAGGCATATCTGATTAAACAATTGCTTTCTAGTGGAATTAATATCCATCTGATATATTAAATCAGAAGAATATGTTTGGTCAGCTGACAAAGACTGCGAGCAAATTAAATATACGTCGAGGGAATGGGTTTAAAAGCGCATTGAATGAGTTGAAGCTAGTGAGCACAACAGTTGATTACAGGTTCAATGGAAAACTAGTTTGTAGTAAAACTGAGGAAAAATACATATTTATTCATTTCCTAAGATGTGAGTGATCATTCTTGTTGATGTGAAAGGTTATACACAATTTAATAACAATGAAATCTTGTTCAGTTTAGACAGAAAATTGCATTCATTGTTACCTACCTCTGGTATTAATGTGGGGTCATTTATGAAAATTGATTGGCTTAAAATTCTCTAAAGCTATCACGAAAACCGGGATTTGTTCAGGACCAAAAAGAACATAAAAGTATGAACTCAAGTAATTATAAATGTGTTGTGTGTGAGACATATTGTCTAGATTTACTACAAAATGGTGAACAGTTCAATATTAGATATACACTGCGTCACCAAGTAGATCCGATATGTACCACTAAGGTAAGTTCAAATCCAAAAGATACTTTTCCTGATACACAACATATTTGTTTCCTCTTTATGCATTTCATAACTTTAGTTATTTATTTCAAATTTTATTTAGTTTCAAAATGTGGGGTATTATTTAGAATTTTTAATTGTTTTGAAGCAAAATAAAAATGAGTCCACATCGCTTTGAATAGTAAGTGATAATGCTTTATAAGCATTTAATGATTTATTAGGGTATGATAAGTTAAAGGCCACTGGTAATATGAGTGGATCTACTCCATCATCAGGGTCCCATATAGGTGGGCCTACCCAGTACATATATTTATTATTCAAAGATGGGCCTTGGGCCTTGGGGCCGTGGGCTCGTGGGCTTCGAAATATATATTAATATATTTTATTTTTTATATATTTGTTTTAAACAGTTAACAGTTATTATGGAAAGTTACAATGTTCTGAAAGGTTGCAAACTTTCAGAAACATTGCAACTTTAGGTTTTATAATAAGGGTTTTCTAAATCTGTTTTTTTTTTTTTTTGGAATATCTGCATACATAACATAAATAAAGAGAAAGATTAAAGAGTTCTTGTTGGATTGATCCTAAAGTGCTAAGGCATCAATATCTGGTAGTTTTATCCTGGGAGACAATCATCTGTTGAACTTCAAGCACAAGAGAAGGGGTGAATTATTGTCTTTAGGACATTGCTCAAAGCAAGACTCTGCCAAGTTAGTTTTTTATTATATTTCGTATTTATATATACTGTGATATATATATTTTATAGTATACTGAATTATTTTTATTATTTGCATTGTTTCCAACAGAACTCTCTCATGGCAAATCCAACCTCATCCTCTACACTTATGGATGAACTCTCTCATTGCAAATCCAACCTCATCCTCAAATCCAACCTCATAGTGAAGAAGGATTCGAATCATTATAGAAGGCTCAAGGTCTAGGGTGGTCCTTTCTCCATAAACACTTTTGATTCTACTGCATTCTCCTACTATGATCGGACAAGTTGATTTTTGGTAACCTCGTTCAGTAATATCTTCACACTATGAAGCTCTCATCACTTGGATTCATCCATTGACGAACATCATAAGATACTTATCTGGTAATATCTATTTGTTATAATTTTTTTTATTTTTTATGGATGAGATAGAGTTCTGGTTCAGATCTATTCCAAGTCCATGATAGGAATGGCTAAATCTCTTTATGAGTGTAATATTTTTTTTAAACACAAAAAAGAACATGTATCAATTAAAAAAAATGAAAGTCATCCTTAGTCTTCCATTCCCTTGGAAAGTAAATTAGATTTTAAGACGCATTACCATCTCAAATGTAGAAAATTTAAGTGCGTTCTTTTCTTTAAGTTTTGTATTTGTTCGACGGAAAAAATATGGGAAAAATAAAACATAGAAGGAAGTGATATTGAATAAAAGAAAAATGACTGAGATTAGAGAGATTCTTTGGTTGCCTTTATTTGTATAAGAAGAACGTGGGAAGGGAGGCTATTATAATTAAAGTGTTAATGTGATTCAGATGAAGATTTTGTGTAAGGCCAAGAAATTAAATTTACGGAATAAAATGAATAGTAATTTTAATTACGAAAGTGTAATTACTAGTTAAATCGTAATTAATTAGATCTCGGATGTGAAGCAGTTCTGCAGTTGGAATCGTGCAAATCTAGTTAGCGCAAAATTTCGTAATTTTACGGGAGCAGGTTGGAGTCGCCGTTTTTCGGCGTCGCGTTTCGGGTCTTGAGTAAATCGATTCGATGTGACGAAAGGCAATATAGTATCTTCGTGTCTGTAGAGTGGTATGAGTGAAATAATGAAATGGATGGTAGAGGGTAGTGGGAATAGATTACGGTAAAAGGAACATCAAATGTCGTTTTTGGAATGTTAATGAGCTAGATGACAAAAGAGCAAATAGTGCTCATCTTCTTCCTTAAAACACAAAGCAAAAACGTGAAATCGATAGATGCGGTGAGTTCTGATTTGAGAGGGTTTTTTAGAAGAGAGAAGGTCAACACCTACCACAGATCGAGCGATATCAAATGCGTTGGGCCGAACCAGACGAGGAAACGTTCTGGGAAGCGAGGAGCTAGCGTGGGCCATTTCTGAAGTTTTGACATTCCGAAGGTAGGATTTCTCACTCTTTGCGTTTATTCCCGAATTTTAAGGGTTTTCGATGTTCCGGGTGGTTTAGTAGTGAGGGCAGTTAGTCAGTCCTGAAACATGGAGCCAATTGTTAAATTGCTTGGGATTTTTACTCACCATCCGTATTCTTAGAAAATTAGAAATTTGTTTGGTCTTAATCAAGGAAATTTTTGAGCTTTAAATCATGTAATTGTATGGAAAATGGAATGGGTAGTTGATGGAGATCCCCAAAACATGGGGCCAAGATCGTAAAATATTTTGGACTTTTTGGACAGCCGTGACAGTGGGTGTGAATTTGTTGGGGCTTTGTATCATGGTATTGATAAATTGTCTTTGGTGTTTATAAGATAGGAAATGGGTAAATTCGGTTCAATGTGGAGCCAGGAGTTGGGCTGTGTGGTTTGCAGTGGGCGGCCCTTCTTAGGCCCAGGCGTTAAAATCGATCAGGGTTGTCAATGGTGGATAAGAATTGTGTGTGTTGTCTTTGAATTGTTGAAATGAATGTTAGGTTGTGTGGAATTAAATAGGATTGTCATGAATTTAATGTGTTATATAATGGCATGAGTATATAAAATATAATTGTGTTTGTGGCCAGTGAGACCAGTTTTAAAATGTTAATGCGCCAAAGCGTTATGTATTAATATGAGGTCATAATTATGTGGAATATAATTGTGTGTGTAGGTCATTGGAATGAGTTTGATCGTGTAGTGAGCTAATTTTGATGTGATATATGAGTTTGTATAATTCATGCGGCCAGTTGTGATTTGATTTATGCGAGTATATTCGTATTTATATATTTCGTGTGTTATGAATTATTGAAATGACATGCATGTCGTTTAAATGTGCCTTTGAGGTATCTATCAGAGAGATAGGAGTTAGTGCATGGTATAAGTCTAGAAGGCGGTTCGGAGGATAGTAAAATGTTAATCGTGGTGGTCAGCGCAAAATAATATGCTCCAAGCCGATCAGATACGGCTGAGTTGATACACGTTAAACGGAGGTGGTCAGCGAAGCGGTTATATATCGATACGTCGGAGCGACCCAGTTGTGCATCGGAGGGTTGTCTAACAATAAAATAATATTCTCATACGAGGAACGCAGGCGAGTGTGAGGGTCGATGGAGGCTGAGTCCTGAGTTAATTCGTAGACGTTAGTAGGATCGTCGTTTCTTGAATGTGTGTTAAATTGGAACATTGCGGCTGCTGACTTGGGGTGGTGGAAGTGGCAGCCAGAGTTCTCTCTTGAGAGCTGCGTGTTTGTCGTGGGATCGCTGCAGTGCGGGAGCGTGCGGGAGATGAGGCTCGTCACAGGCGAGTTTAGAAGAAAAGCGGGATTATTAGAACTTTGATGACCGTACATGTATTAAATTTCTCTAAATCTTAATAGCATGTATTGTTTAAGAGTAAAAATATTAGCTCTTGGCTTGTGGATATATTGTGTTGAGTACGGTTGAGGATGGGCCAGAAATTGGCGGTAGTGGATATCTATATATATATTAGTATATTGTTGATTGGAGACAATTGAATGCGAGGTTTATAGTTTGTATTTGGGTAGAGGCTCCCGAGTGAAAGGAGACTCATCAGATTTTTCGTGAAAAATGTCGGGTCACCAGAACGATGCGGATATTCCATGTGAGTTGACGGGTGATCAGCGGACCCCGATGTGAGACCCAGCGCCGTGACCACCTCGTGGGTGCCGCCGGTGGGCTACATTTCCATCAGGATATCATAATTCACGAGTTCTTTCGCCTCCCTTGCAGGAGATTCGACGGGACACAGAGTGCTTTGGTCGATGGGAAGCATCTACGGTACCCAGTGACTAGTGGCTCGGTTAGTGTAGAAGATACTTGATGAACTAAGGCTCCCAGGTCTGAGTTGGCTCTGAGGAAAACCTTCGATAAATGTGATGAGCTCCAGCACAATACAGTGGAATATTCGCAGAGTGAAGTCTCTATGATCGCTGCCGCCGTGTGCCATGGAGTCTTACTTCCAGTGGGAAGGCTCGGCTCGCTAGGATATCACGCCATTCGTGAGTTCATTTCGCCTGAGATTCGACCGGGGCCTGGGGTGTTTAGTGAATGGGGCATGCAGTGCGGCTGGCCTCTTGGCTCGGTTGGTGTCTCCCATTGGACCTTAAGCCCACGGTCACAGGTTCGAGTCACGGAGGCGAAAGAAAATGCTAGGGAGGGCGTAGTGTTCTGTGAGTGGGACCTGAGAAGGGCACCCCGATGATTCTGAAGGTGGAGCTACGTGGGCGCTTTGAAGGGCCTTGTGGTCGCGGGTGTGGTATGATAAAGCGCGCTTTTATTGTGGACCCGTACTTAAGTGACCATATACATCGTGCCGCCCGGTGGAAGCTTCCTTCATGGGATATCATAAATTCGCTGAGTTCGGCTGCCTCACGGAGGTGAGGCCGGGACTGGGGTGCTTTTGGTCGATGGGAAGCGTCTGCAGTGCCGTGAGCTAGTAGCTCGATTGGTACCCGAATGCTTCCCGATGTCTTTTCTAGTCTGAGTCCAGTGAAGACAGCGATGAGGCTGAGGTGTCTATGATGAGCTTCCGAGGTACCGTGGAGTGTCCGCGAAGAGGTGGGGGTCTGTAGCCCGAGGTTTGGGCGTCGCGAAACGGTATCGGAGGCAGGTATCACAGTCACCCAGGGAGCTCGGGTTTGGGTGTCAAGTACCCAGGTGGTATGGTGTGGGTATAAGTTTATGGAAACATGGATAGAAATTTGGGCTTGTGTGGTTGAGAGATGACATCATGCATTAGGTGTGGTTTGATATTCGATTTAGGTATGAGATTACGCAGAAAATCGCGGAATAATGGGGCCATTCGATGTGTGTGTATGTGTTTTGTGTGATTTTGTGAATTAATTGGTGAATTATTGTGTGATCATGTGATGGTATGATTGATGTTTATAACATGTTGATTGATCATGTGTTGTGTTTGGATTGTGTGCTTAGGTGGATAGCACTTAGGACAAATAAACTAAAATGTTGAACACTAGGATTAGTGTGAGAACAAGTTGGTTGAAAATTTTTGGTAAATGGTCGAGCAGGTGCAGACGGCATCGATTTTAGACCCAAAGAGATCGGTGTGGGTTTGGAAAACTCGAAAATATGTCCCGGGTTATGCAGTGTACAAAAACTGGAAAGAAAAATGAAAAGAATAAATTTTATAAATTTATTTAGCCTATTAGGTGATGAAAATAATTTTCTAAGTTGAAGAAAATCTGAGGAAATAAATTTTTATAAAATTATTTGAATATTAAGGAGTAAGAAAAAAAAAATGATTTTTGTGATTTTTGGTGATTTTTCCAAGTGCTGGAAATAATTGAAAATAATAATAATAATTATTATTAAAATTGGAAAAAAAATTTGTGCAGAAAAAAAAAATGGAATGGGCTCTTGCTTCATTTGTATTCTTGAAAAAATTATTTGCGAGATTTGGGAATTTTGAGAAGGTGGGATAGTGGGTGTGTGCCGTCTGATAGAGGCATGTGTGAGGGGGCTAGGCAAGGCTGAATTTGTATTGCGTCTGGGTGCGGTAACTCGCAATCTGATCCTTTGTAGCGACACGGGGCACGGGCGTGGGTGCTAGACGGCATGCACAGGCGTGGTGGCGTGTGTGGTTGGTAGGGGCTGTGCACTCAGTGCACTCGGCCCACTTCGTCCCAGTTTGGACTCGGTATTTTTGAGTCAAATTTTTTGGACATTGTTCGTGAACCGGTTCATGAACTCTTGTTCATCTCATTACCGAAAAAAAAAAAAAAAAAAAAAAATTTAAATATTTATAAAAAAAAAAAAATCAAATAAAATCAAATAAATTTTGATAAAATTTCGAAAAATAAAATTTTCAAAAATAAAATTTTGAAAATAAAATTTTCATTGAAAACAATATTTTAAGCAGTGATTGCGTGTACTTGAGTTATGTGTATGATTAATGTCTAGTGAGGTTGCCTTAGAGATAGCGTATTGGAAATAACTACCAATTGAAATCGTAATTTACTTGCGATGGTTGCGTAGGGAATTATATCGTGGTGAAATGCATTATAGGAAAAGGGTAAATCTGGGTTATGGGTTATGACCTTAGGGATTTGTTAGATCTTGAAATGAACAAGAAAGTTTAGAACCTTATTGAAATGAATGAATCAGTGGATGAGGAATTTAGCGCCACTTAGGAAATGAGCAGATTCGGGTTCGGGGTTGTGAGTGCAGTGGTAATTGGCATCTTGCATTTGCTAGTTAGGCCAGAATGAAAATTACATGAATCGATGTTGCCATTTATTGATGTAGATGGGTACAGTAGAGTCTGAAGGGCGTGGGCGTCCACGAGTGCTGAGTCGGGCACGTCGATGTTGATTAAGCGAGACTTTATAGAGGTATAGGTATTACGGCCGAATGCTATAGTACAGGCTGGTATAGCAGTGAAACCAAGGAGATCCTGTAAGTAACCTCCAGGTTGGGGCCTTTGTCGTCCTCGGAGCATTCCACGGGGAAAGATCAGATGGTGGTGAGCTAGTTGGTTCGTATGAAACAGTCATAATTTATGGGGATTACCTCTACGACACGACCGGGATAGACTAGCTGCGTTCTAGCTAGAGAATGAGGCCCAAATATGATGGAAATGGGCAAGGACCTCTAGAGACCTTAGAGGAGCCGTTGCATGTGAGTTCTACCCTAGGGATTAGGGCGAGAATAAGAATGTTAGGTCGAGGTTGCGAGTTAGAAGGCTCAGGGACTCTACTCCTGATGGACACGAGGATCATGGACATGTCGAGTTCGATGTCATCACGGGATGGATTAGTTTCGACAGGTTCTGAGGTTGTTATCGATTGTGGCCTTGAAGGGGGGAGAGTTGCGCGCCACCAGCGCGGGACGGTGCTTCGTGTTGTATTTCGGGGGCCGAAGCACGATATTTTGCCACATACGGTATGTGAGTCAGTCTTGGGACGGTTGGCGGGTAGCTATGAAGCCCTTTACCTAGAAGGGCGAGTGAACCAGACCGATCTACCTCGAGTGGTTTGCGAAGTCTGCGAATATTTCTCGGATAAATTACTGGACTACCTCCGCAGCCAGGGATGTAGACTCCCCGATTGTCGAGTTACACCTGGTGCTACCCGTCTCTATGACTCTTGCATAGGAGGGCCTTGGTTGAGTTGCGAGAACTCGAGTCCCGATTAAAGAGCTATTGAATGAGGGTTTTATTAGGCCAGACACTTCACCATGGGGCGCTTCCGGTTCCCCAGTTGTGAAGAAGAGGAGAAGACCATATTTGTGCATCGACTATCGGCGGTTGGACGGGATTCTGATCGAGCTCGGTACCCGTTACCAGGATTGACGATTTGTTTTGATCGGTTGAGAGGGCGCGAGTCTACTCCGAGATAGACGCCGCGCTAGTTCTGAAATCAGGCGGGGGTTAGGAGATAGATATCCCTAAGGTCGCGTTTAGGACGCGTTATGGCGCTGGTTCACGGTGATGCCGCTGGATTGACGAATGCGCGTTCATGGACCTCATGCGTAGGTGTTCGACACTTGCTCCCGAATCGGTTGTCATTAGTCTTCGTGGATGACATTACGATCTACTCCGGTCAGTGGAGCATGAGTATTATTGAGGATCGTCTTATAGTTGTTGAGAGACCATGTTTGTACTAAGTTTAGTAAGTGCTAGTTTTGAAAACCCTGCGAAGGGGTTTTTGGGACACGTGGTGTCGTGGCCAGGAGTCTTGGTCGATACCAGAAGGTTGAGCGGTGATGTTGGGAGGCGAATATCAATCTTCGAGATCGGTTTCTTGGGATTGGTAGGATATTACAGGTCGAGTGGGATGAAGTTGTCCATTTGAGGGGCGGATTATAGGGTTTCACATCAGTTTCATGGACTGCATGGTTGGGCGGCCACGACCGTAGAGAGATTGAGGATACAGGGAACACTTTCGGGATATGGGTGTTGGTAACAAGAGGGAGGATCAGCTTTCTCTAGTTCGGGAAGAGGCGAAAACTACGCTTCCTGCCCAGTTTTCGGGACTAGGGCCAGGATTGAGCATGAGTGACGGGATTTCCCCAGAGACAGGGATCCCAAGACTTTGGGACAATACAGTCCCAGTTAGCGGTAGAACAGGAGAGTATACAGTTCATTCCTCCACACCCTAGTAAGGGTTAGAGGAACTAGTTTCAGTTTCGGGGTGCTATACAAGCACTTCTGTAAGACAGAAATTGAACTGGAATAAGAACCAAATAGTAATTTTAATTACAGAATTGTATTCTGATTAAAAATCCTTAATTTATTCTCTAGATCTCGGATGACCGAAACAGATCATCTTAGTTGGAATCGTCTCATGAATCTGGATTGCATGATATTAAATTGTGGTACTAGGAGGTGAGTCGACACGTTTTGAGCATCGCGTCTCGGGTCTGCCGTCATCCCGGTTTCCGATGTGACGAACCGCATATACCTGCCTCATGTACCAGAAGTAGTATGAGTAGAGAAATGATGAAAATGGACGGCCGAGATAGTGTCGAGATCTCAAATCTGGTAAGAGAGGGACATATTGGTCATTTAGAGATTTGATTTAAGTGACTAAAAGCCAAAATAGTGTATAGTAGTTCATCTCTTACATTAGGCCAGACAAAAAACGTGGGAGGCCATTTTAGGATCACGATGAAGAGCTTTGGGTTGAGAGGGTTTTAGAGAGGGGAGATTCTTCTCTCTAAGATCCGGACGATCGGACCGTTATTCGGCCGGAGAGCGAGAGGAAGCGTTACGCGGGCGAGCTCGCGATGAACCCGGGTTTGCGAGTTTTTGACAACTCAAGGTGAAGTTTACTCCCTCTTTGGGTTTTGTCGAATTTTGAAATGCTGAATGTTTGAGTTGATGGAGGCCATTAGGTGTTTGATCGGTCTAAACGACAGGATCGAATTAATATAAAGTTGAGGCTTAAATGGGGCAGCCGTCGTACACTCCGTGAATGTGGGTATGAACTTGTGTGTTCTTGGTGTTAATCATGTGTTGATTGAAATTGGGCCGGGAAGGGAGGCGGGTGAAATACGGAGTTCACAAAGTGAAGCAGAAGAATAGACAAATGTTTGAGCTTTGTAAAGCCTGGTTTCTTGTTCCTAAAGGAATAGTGAAGGCAGAAAATGTATTTTGGGAAAATATAGTAACTTGATTAAGTGGTCGAATCGAATTGCTTGTGTTTGTATATTAGCCCTAGTGAGCTAATTTTGATCTTTGAGCGAGTAAATGCATAACATGTTGTGTGATTTAAGTTTTATGTAAATATATTCATGTATATATATTTGCGTATGGTTTTAAGCTGTATTGGAATTGGCATACATGCATTCATATACCCAGCTATGACATCACCAGGGTATGGGAGTTAGTGCATGGTATAAGTCTAGAAGATGGATTCGGGTGAGTCTAAAAATGTTAAGTATCGGAGGGTAGTCCAAACCAAAAAATATCAATCGTCGGATGACCCAATTGATATTCATCGGAATTAGTCCACAATGAGCATATATATGTCTCAATCGTGGATAGTGATTGATATATATACATCGGAGGAGTTGTCCACTAATAAAATAATAATTCTCATCTGAGCAGGCGAGTGTGAGAGGAGTCGGTGAGGACTCGGGATCCCGAGTTAGTCGTGTAGAGCGTTAGTAGGATCGTCTGGAACTGGCAGATGTGTGTTTAAAATGAAACAGTACCTTTGCACTTAGGTGGTGAAGTGGCCCATTTAGAGGCGATTCTCCTGCGGAGCTTTGGCTCACCCGGGTCATGGGATCCCCCGCTTTATTTTACGGGTGCGGAAGCGTGCGGGACGGCTCGATCTGGGGCGAGTTTTGAAAGCTAGAGTGTGGCTTTGATGGTTTCTTCACATGTATTAGAATTTTAGAATTTAATATATGTGTTGTATAAGAGTCATTTACTAACTCTGAGAACTATGGGACATGGTTGATATGTTAATGGATATCGTTGTATGGGCCCCAGAGGCTGTTTTTATCCATGTTGTTATCCTTGGGATTATATTGGACTGTTTGGGACAGGTTTATGCAGGTACTGTGTTTGGGTAGAGCTCCTAGGTATAAAGGGACTACGGGTTTTCTGAAGTGGCATCGAGGTAACAGGCACCTTTGTATTCCACGGGTTGACGGGCGGTCAAGCGGACCCCGGGTTTTGGGGCGTCCTGACTTAGTATCAGGAGCTTAGGTATCACGAATACCTAGGGAGCTCGGGTTTGGGTATCCATCACCACTAGGTGGTTTAATGTGGAGTATAGGTATATGGAAACCTATGGATTGAGGATTTGGGGCTTAGGCCATAGTTGAGGGAAGAGCATCACCACTAGGTGTGGTTGATGTTGAGTTTGGTATGGGATTCTAGGAAAATCACGGGACAAAACTAGGACACTCGTGCATGTGTGTTGGAGTGTTTTGTGTGATTTGGTGAATTATTGTGTTTAATTATTGCATGACATATTTTGTGTGTGGATTGTATGTGTGCTTGGTGATTAGCATATGGATGTGTTAGAAAATACTTTAGGAAAATATTTTGGGTTATCTGATGTACAAAAGCGGAAAGAAAACAAAAGAATAAATTTGATAAATTTATTTGGGTTAGAGTGAAGAAAATGATTCTAGGGTTTCGGTGTAAGCTGAATAAGATGAATGAAAAAAAAAAATTCTGGACCGATTATCGGTTTTTAAACATAGACAGTTGGGTTTGTGGATTACGGAAGAAATTATTCAGGTTTTTGCCTGAGGAAAGGGTGTAAAAAAAAAAATGCAAACCCGGGCGGAATGTCACTGATTTGATGGGTCGTGACTGGTTTAAGTCGTGGCCGGAGGCGACAAGTGCGCGGGCGGGGGGCCGGTGTGCGCGCGGCGGCGTAACATGGCCGTGGCGCCCGCGACATGCGACGTAATGCGCATTTTGGGCGAACGGCGGTCGCGGCGTCGGTTGATGTCGTGACTGAATTTAGAGGGAGAAAGGATGTCAGCGACATCAAAGTGAAGTCGCGACATAGTGTGAGGAGGTGCGACATGGCGTCAGCGGCGATAGCGAAAGAGGCTATCTGGAGGCTTGATGGTCATTGACATCGGTGGAGCGTCATGACGTAGACGTGGCGTGGAAGAGCGTAGCGGTGTCGCGGCGAGACGATGTCGCGACATGGGCGGCGATGTAGCTGGTGGGCTTGATGGCCAGCTGACGTGGTTGGCGTCGCGCGACATGGACATCGAGTTTGGGAGGTCGCGACGCGGAAACGATGTCGACATAGGTTGGTCGTCAGGAAGTGTGACGCGGGGGTGATGTCGCGACATAGGTGGCGACGGCGAAGTTTGGGCGGGAGGCGGTGTCGCGTTACCAGGTATGATGTCGCGACATGATTCCTAGGTGCCTTGATGTCAGCGTCAGTGACGTCGCAACATGGCGGTTGGGGCCGAGCAAGGCGAGGAGAAGGTCGCGACATGCGCCCGCGACACAGGTGCTGCAGCGCGACACTGCGCCTGTGACGGTGGTCTGCGCTGGTACGTCTTGGCGCGACATGCGCACGACATGGGCGTTGTGCGCGCGTGACGCCACGACACAGACGCTGCGGCGTGCGATGTGCCGCCTTGACATGGGTTACGGGTGTGCGCCGCATTGCACCCGACCCGGTCCCGATTTAATTACCTTTGTTTAGGGATCTTTGTTTGGATCCTTGTTCATGGACCTTTGTTCATGGACCTTTGTTCATAGGAAAAAAAAAAAAAAAAAAAAGAGTACAAAAATTTTAAAAATTTTCTTGGGGGTGATTTAATATGTGAGATATTCATATTGCAATTACTATAAATGCATTGACGTAGAGTGCGAAAAAAAAAAAAAATTTCGGTGTGTGAATAGTACCTCGAAGTTTGCATGTTTATGTCTTAGAACGTGGAAAAAATTTGAAAAAAAAAAAATATAATAATAGGCTGAAATGAAATTTTTCGAAATAAATTTTTTTGTTAAGCAAATATTTTAAATAAAATTAATTGTCTTGCATTACATGGAAATCTGGACAATGTATACAACTGATTTGCAGCGTATGATTAGTGTCTCGGGTACGTGTTATGCCTTAGAATCTTGTAGTGGTTGCTACCATGTTAATTGTGTAGATGGTTGGTAGAGGACGGGCGTAGAGGGCGTGCATAGGGCCTTGATCGAGCACCATAGACATTTGGAAACCGACCTTAGATATGATGTGGTAGCTGTAGAGAGTTGTAGGTGTTGCGTGGTACGCCATAGCATGGGCCTAGTGTGGCGAGATGGTCGGGAGGTCTAGTAGCCTCCCGGAGATTTAGAGCGCACCACCCTCAGGCATTCACGGGGGGGCAGATGTGCGGACCATTGGTTTATGCGGGTCGAGAATGTCTTTGGAGGCTATGGGATCACCTCGAATCGACCGAGGGATCGGGTTAATTTGCAGTCCCGGCTAGAGCGAGGCCCGGGTATGGTGGAGATGGGTTAACCCCAGAGACTTAGAGGTTATGACATGGGCGAGTTTGAGGAGAATTTGTTCATAGGCAAGTATTTTCGAGGCTGCGAGGCATGCGGCTCGGGAGTTCTAGAGTTGAAGCGAGGGCGATATTTGTGATGGACTATGTGGCTAGGTCCATGAGAGTTAGTGATTTCTTGATGATTACGTGGCCACCGTCGGCGAGTGAGGAGGTCGAGAATGGGTGAAATTGTCCATTGGACCAGGATAATAAGACTTCGCCCTACGGATATGGATTGCATGGTTGGGACAGCCACGACCCGTAGAGAGAGAGATAGAGGATGCCGGAACACTCGGGATGCAAGTAGTGGCAGAGGAAGGACGGTCCCGATCTTATCCCGAGTTCGGGAAGAGCGGGAGGGCCTCTAGTTCGAGATCTCGAGTCGCGGTATCAGCCCGAGACGAGATGAAGTTACCGATCCAGGCGAAGGCGAATGAGATTCGCCGTCGGCGGGGCCGGATGAGTTGCTAATCCCGGCGAGACAGATTGTGTGCTACCATTGTAGGACACATGAGCGTGGCTTGCCAGAGCGGAGATCGAAGTTTTGGGACATCCGCAGGTGTCGATGAAGACGGGAGAGGATCTGATACATTCCTCACGGCCGCGGTGCGAGGAGCCGCGGGGGCGATCCTGATTTCGGGGTGCTACGGGCACCCCACATTCCTGGTAGGCAGGAGGCCCGAGTATGGGTAGAGGCGAGAGGGCGAGGCCCGGGCGAGAACGTCGAGGATCGGGCGTGTCTGGCAGTCACCTGGCTAGTCGAGCGGATCGACCCGGTTATACGAGTGCGTTTTGTATCTCGCACATGAAATTTAGAGTGTTGTTTGATTCTGGGGCGTCGCATTCATTCATTCTTTGCATCGATGAAGTGATTGAGTTAGGTAGAATTCGAGAGACGCCCAGAGAACCCCGTTATGTGAGATCTTTCACTAGGGATTGGGGTGAGAATAGGGATGATATGTCGAGGTTGCGAGTTGAGATCTCGGGGACTACACTCACGGTGGACTACGAGGATCATGGACATGTCGGTTCGATGTCATCTGAGGATGGATTGGGTGACAGCCGGCTCAGGGTTATCAATTGTGAGCGTAGGAGGGTTCTTGCTACGTGCGGGATGGTACTTTCGTGTGGTATTTGAAGGCAAACGATGTTTTACCCCAGACGGTATACGAGTCAGGTGTCGGGGCCGGTTGAGCGGGGTGGCTATGACACTGAAGGACGAGGAGAGACCGGACTTGGATCACCGCCTCGAGTAGTGTCTCAGTCTGCGGATGTTTTTCGAGATAGGCTACAGATTTGCCTCCACGGAGGTATTAGACTTAATGTCGGGATTCTGACACAGTACTTACTTTGCATCTCTATGACCGCGTAGGATGTATGGGGTCAAATTCCCCGGGAGAACTTCGAGTCGATTCACAGGCCTCTTTAGACCAAGGGTTCGTTAGGCCAAGCCCAACCTTGTACGTATTTCCAGGTTAATTGCAAAGAAGAAGAGACAGACCCTTCATTTGTGCATTGACTACGAGCAGAGTTAGTGGGGTTACGATCAAGAATCGGTGCTTATTCATAGAAAGGATGTGATTTATTTGATCGGTTGAGAGGGCGCGAGTCTACTCAAGATAGACGCCCTTGCTAGTTCATCGGCTGAGGTTAAGATCACCTTGTGTTAAGATGTTCTCTATAAGGCCAACGAGGCGAGTTTAGGGCGTTATGGAGCTTTGGGTTTGCGGTGATGCCCTTTGGATTGGCCGAATCGCCGACATTCATGGATCTCATGCGCCGGATATTCGATGTTGCGATCGAGTTTATGCCATTAGTCGCCGTGGATGACATCGCCATCTACTCTCGGTCAGTGGGAGCATGGTATCGCTTGAGTTCGTTTACGGTTGTTGAGAGACCATCGGTATCGCGAGTTCGATGAGTCGCAGGGTTAAACCCAGGTGAGATTTTGGGACACGTGGTGTCGGCATCGGGGAGTGTCGGTCATTACGAGGAGAAGGTCGGCGGTGATAAAGTTAGGAGAGGCCGTCGGTCGCCGAGATCACGTGGTTTCTTGGGATTGGTGGGCCATTACGAGGAGATTCATTGAGATTTCTCGGATAGCGACACCTATGACTAAGTTGACCGGAAGGAGGTGAGTTTGATTGGGATGGCCGTCACGGCGAGAGGCGTTCCAGGAGTTGAAGGGGCTGCCGGCTCCATCTTGATAGTTCAGACAGGGACAGGGTACCGGTGTATTGTGATGCCTCGAGGGGCGGATTGGATGTGTTTGATGCGGTCGGGAGGGTAGTAGCTTATGGTTCGTGTCAGTTGAAGAATCATGGCTTGAAGTACCCTGCGATATAGGTTAGCGGCCGTAGTCTTCGCGCCCGAGATTTGGCGCCTTTATATGGCGGGGAGTTGAGGTATCTTTCGGACCATAAAGTCACGAGTATATTTTTCACGCAGCGGGACCTCGACATGAGGCAACGCGAGATGGATGGAGTGCAGAGGATTATGACTTCACTTTTGCATTACCATCTGGCCGAGGCGGAAATGTGATGGCCCGATGCACTCGGTCGGAAGTCCGCGAGGAGCGTTGGCTAGTATAGCATCTTCGGGAGTGGATGCCGGGCGTGGGACCGGTTGGGCTGCGATTTGGAGACTCCCGGGGGTACCTTGGGCGGGTTTGAGTGGCTGCAGGTCTACGTTGGCCCGGTGATTGAGTTCCGGTGGCGGGACGGAGATAGTGTCATCGGGGCCAGAGTGCGGTCGGGTATGGGAGGCGGAGTTTGGTATTCCCTTTGGATTGGTAGTCTTCGATATAAGGGACGAGTAGTGGTTCCCCCCCGGTTAGTGATTTGAGAGAGGAGAGATTCTCGAAGAGTTTCAACGTTTGCTCTCGATTTCTTTATTACCTAGGTGGCACGAAGATGTCGGGATCTTCGTCGCGGTGCTATTAGTGGGATGAAGAGACACGTAGGGGACTTTGTTCGTGATATACCGTATGTCAATGAGTTAAGAAATTTGGCCGAAGCCGTGAGGGCTACGCCGATATTGGAGGTGGTAGAATTGGAAGTGGGAGCACGTCCGATGGACTTTGTGACCCTTGCCCGCGGACCTTGACGAAGCATGACGCGGTATGGGTGATAGTGGACCGGCTCACGAAGTCGGCACATTTTCTAGCCGTGAGGATGACCTTCGCCTTGGAGAGATTCTGCCGGTTATACATTCGAGAGATAGTCCGGCTACATGGAGTACCGGTATCCATAGTGTCGGATAGGGACCAGGGTTCACAGCGCACTTTTGGAAAAGAGTTTCAAAGATTTGTAGACCTGTGGTAACTATGAGTGCAGTTCCACCCACAGACAGATGGTGATCTGAGGAAGGGTATCACAGTGTTAGAGGACATCTTCTGAGCATCGTCTGGATCATAAGGGTAATTTGGGAGGAGCATTGCCCTTAGTGGAGTCGCCTACAACAACGGTTACCGATGGCATCTGAGATGTGCAAGTGAGGCCATATATGGGAGGCCGTAGATCAGATTATGTTGGGCCAGGGTGGGAGAGAGCTCCATCAGTCACGATTTGATTAGAGACGCCTCACGAGAAGGTGGGCTTGATACGACGGCGTCTTCTCACGGCTCGGGCCAGACGGAAGGCTATGCGGATGTACGGCGTCGGCCACTAGAGTTCGAGGTTGGGGATCGTGTCTTCTTGAAGGTTATCTGCAAGAGGAGTGGTCGGGGTTCACGTGAGCCGCAGGGTATCGTCGCGGTTCATCGGACCTTTCGAGATACTCGAGAAGGTAGGCACGATCGTCAGGCTAGGCGTTACCACCCCGACGTATCGGTGTCCATATTTCACGTCTCCATGCTCAGGAAGTCTGTAGAGATCGACTCATGTAATTCTGGATTCAGGATGAGGATTGAGTTGACACGGATGGGACCTTCGAGGAGGGACCGATGCGCGTGTTGATGGTCGTGATCGGGTCTTCACGGCCAGACCGTGGCTGTCAAGACACTATCGCCTGTGGTGGAGGAGTTCACGTGGGAGCGTGAGGACACGATCTGGAGCCCTTATCCCTTCTTGTTTAGGGATGAAGGTGCGTGGACAGTTGTTTAAGCGATTAAATAACTAGTTTACATATATGATGCGATTATCGATTGCATATGCATGTGAGTGTTTATAATTGTAACGTTTGGACGAAATTCCTTTTAAGAGGAGGAGAATGTAAGACCGAGAAATTCAATTACGGAATAAGGGCAAAATCGTAATTTAATTACAAAATTGTAATTCTGATTTAAAAATCCGTAATTTATTCTCTAGATCTCGTCGGATAGTGAAAGCAGATAAATGCAGATTGGAATCGTCTCGCAAAAATCTAGTTAGCAAGTAATTCGTAATTTTACGGGAGCAGTCGGGGTGGCTTACGTTTTTCGAGGCAACCAATCCGGGTGCGTAAATCGGTTTTCGATGCGGCGACGGCATATAATAATAACCATTATGCAAAGTGGTATGAGTAAATAGTAAAAATGGGCCAGTAGGATAGTCTTAGAATCTCAAATACAGTAAGAGAGGACATATTGGTCGTTTAAATTTGATTTAAGTGACTAAAAGTAAAATAGTGTATATTGGTTCATCTCTTACATTAGGCGAAACCAGCGATGGGAGGCCATTTTAGGATGCGGTGAGCTTTGGGTTGAGAGGGTTTTTAGAGAGGGAGGTGCTTCTCTAGATCGGCGATCGGACTTAGTTAGTTCGCGAGACGAAGGGGAAGCGTTCTACGCGGAGGCGAGCTGCGCGTGGTTGCAGTTTGCGAGTTTAGCCCATTTCGAGTGGGATTTCTCACTTGGGTTTATTAAATTTTAGTGCTGAATGTTTGAGTTGATGGGGCCATTAGGAAATTTGTTTGATCATCTAAACATTGGGATCGAATTAATATAAAGTTGAGCCCCGAATGGAGCGACCAGTGGCGCTCTCCACCGCGAGATGTGGGTATGAACATGTGTTCTGCGGTGTTAATCATGTGTTGATTGAAATTGGGCCGGGAAGGGCCGTGAAATGCGGGTTCACAAAGTGAACCGAAGAATGAATAAATGTTTGAACTGTAAAACCTAGGGTTTTACTGTTCCTAGGAATAGTGACCCGAAAATGTATTTTTGGGAAAATATGTGCTTGATTAAGTAATTCGAATCGAATTGCTTGTGTTTGTATATTAGCCCAAGTGAGCTAATTTTGATGCTGAACGGGTAAATGCATAACATGTTGTGTGATTTAAAGTTTTATGTAAATATATTCATGTATATATATGTTGCATGTGGTTTTCGCTATCATCAAGATTAGCATCACATCGTGCATATCTGGCTATGACATCCCCAGGATATAGGAGTTGAGTGCGTGAGGTATAAGTCCCAGGAAGATGGTTGGAGGGTAGTCCTAAAAATGTTAAGTATCGGAGGGTGAGTCGAAGCGAAAATATCCCGATCGTCGGAGCGTCGATTGATATTCGTGATTAGTCCATAAACAACTTATATATCAATCGTCGATATTGATTGATATATCTACATCGGAGGTTGTCCACTAATAAAATAATAATTCTCATCTGAGGCTTAGGCGGTATGAGAGAGTCGTGGGTTTCGGGATGCGAGTTAGTCATGTAGGCGTTGAGTAGGATCATTACACTCTTGAATGTGTGTTTAAGTACTGCCAATTGCGCTGGTGGTGAGTGGCCCATTTAGGGCGATTCTCCTGCGAGGGCTTTTATTTCGCCTGGAGTAAATGGGATGCGCTTTATTTTACGAGGTGCGGGAGCGTGCGGGGGACGGCTCGTCTGAAGTGGAGTTTGAAGAAGTAAGTGTGGCTTTGTTCTTGCATGCCAAATTTTCATCATTCATATATGTGTTTGTATAAAGTCGTTACTAACTCTTAGAGCTATGGGACATAGTTGATATGTTAATGGATGTTGTGTTGTTGTATGGCAGAGCCAGTTTTTGTGTGTTGTTATCCTTGGGATTATATTGGTACATTTGGAGACGGGTTTATCACGATCTTGTGTTTAGGTATTTCCGTATAAAGGCTGCGGTCCTGAGTAAGCGTCGGGTGGCAGGCCGCCTTGTATTCCTGGGTTGGTAGTGTGAATTTCGGGTTTTGAGGCGTCGCGCCAGCCCGACCTGGGATAGGCCCGGAGGACGGAGTGTGGAGTCGAGTCGAGGGCGTGTCGGGGTGCAGCGGCGAGCGTGGTGGACCTTAGGGTGGTAGACCTATTGGTTGTTGATGTCGGGTTTGGCGTGGATAAGTTGACAACCATCGGGTTTAGTAGATAGTGAGGCGCAGAGCGGGTTGTCATACCCGACACGACCTTGGATTTAGGCTTAGAGGTTAAGGCGCTAGAAGAAGGCGGTATAAGATGTTCTTCCACTAGGGTGTAGGGTGAAAAGTTGACTTGATAGGTAGAGATTATGGAGTGAGAGACCTGCGGGATTACGCTCATGGTGGACCCAGGGAGTGGGTGCACGGTATGGTCATTCGCTCATGGTGAGTGTGGGTTGAGTTGTCTTGGGACTACGTTGAGAAACTTCATGGATTGAATCGGGAAATGTAAGAGGCTCGAAGTGTAGCGAAGGATTATGTCGAGATGAAAGCACGCGATTCGAGGGATATCCGCATGGAACAGGACCCAGATATGATGAGTGAGGTGTTTGGGGTTTGGATACCCAGCACAAATTACATTTGGGTGTTGTTGAGCTGGCGAGCTCGGTAAATGGATGTCATTCGTGACATGGACTAGGTTAATCAGTCCGTTGGATTGTCGATAATTGTGACCTTGGAGAGGTTAAGCGATTCTGTATGCAGCGAGGGTTGTATAGGGTTACGTGTTGTGAGTGATATGATTGTCCTGAATTTCGGGTGAAATTACGGCACAGAAAGGAGAATGTAGGGCAAGAGTTCGATTTACGGAATAAGAAGCGAAATGCGTAATTTTAATTCTGAAAGTGTAATTACGGTTTAAAAATCCGTGGTATTCTCTTTGGATCTCCGGATGATGAAGCGGATTGCACCGTTGGCCGATCTCGCGAATCTAGTTAGCACGTAAAATTTCGTAATTTTACGAGACGGTTAGGTCGACGCGTTTTTCGGCGTACGCGTTCGGGTCGTCATCGATTCCGATGTGACGAAGGCACATATAGTATGTACTCATTAATGCGCATAAAGTGGTATGGTAAATAATGAAAATGGATGGCCAGAGTAGTCTTAGAATATCGGTCACGATAAAAGAGGGACATAAATGTCATTTTTTGGAATGTTAATGAGCTAGATGACAAAAGAGCAAATAGTGCTCATCTTCTTCCTTAAAACACAAAGCAAAAAACGTGAAATCGATGGAGGGTGCAGTGAGTTCTGATTTGAGAGGGTTTTAGAGAGAAGGGTGCTTCTCTAGATCACAGGCGTCAGGCCGTTGGCGGACTTCGGACGAAGGGAGAAAACGTTCTGCAGCGGAGGCCGGAGTGCAGCGTGGATGCACGGGTTTGAGTTTTGAATTTCAAAGAGAGGTAGGATTTTCTCCCTACTTGCGTTTATTCCCATTTTTAAGGGTTTCGATGTTTGGGTGGTTTGAGGCGTGAGGAAGTAGTTTGATCGGTCGAAAACATGGGACGAATTGTTAAAATTTCTTGAGAGTTTTCTCACCATGCATGTTGCCCAGTGAAATTTGTTTAGGTCTTTTAATCCCGGAATTTTTGGCTTTAAATCATGTAATTGTATGG
The DNA here is from genome assembly GCA_016808115.1 of Tetrastigma voinierianum. Classification (NCBI taxonomy): domain Eukaryota; kingdom Viridiplantae; phylum Streptophyta; class Magnoliopsida; order Vitales; family Vitaceae; genus Tetrastigma; species Tetrastigma voinierianum. The sequence continues at coordinate 443,782 of JAEQBH010004535.1, read as the reverse complement.
AAAATCTTTTAGGAATGGGTAGTTGATCGGTCCCGAAACATGGGGCCGAATCAATATTTTTGGACTTTTGAATGGTAGTGACAGGTGGGTGTGAATTTGTTGGGAGGCTTTGTATCGCATAATTTATTGATAAATTATCTTTGGTGTTTATAAGATAGGAAATGGGTAAATTCGGTTCCAAAATGTGGAACCGAGGAGGTTGGACATGGGCTGCGTGGACAGCCCTTCTTTGGGGCTTCGGGGTAATTAAAATCGGTCCGGGTTGTGTAATTGGATAAGAATTGTCCATGTGTTATGTCTTGAATTGTTGAAATGAATGGGCAGGTTGTGTGTGGAATTAAATAGGTTAATACATGAATTGTGTGTTAATATAATGACATAATTATATAAAATATAATTGTGTTTGTAGGCCATTGAGATGATTTTAAAATGTTAATGCATAAGGCGTTATGTATTAATGAAATTCGCGATTATGTGGAATATAATTGTGTGTGTAGGTCGTGGAGATGAGTTTGATCATTAGCCAGTGAGCTAATTTTGATGTGATATAGGTTGTATAATTACATAACATGATTGTGTGATTTGATTTATGTAGTATATTATTATTTATATATTTGCATGTGTTATATGAATTATTGAAATGACATCGTAATCGTTTCGTATTGCCTTTGAGGTATCTAGAGAGATAGGAGTTAGTGCATGGTATAAGTCTAGAGAAGGCAGTTCGAAGGATGGTCTAAAAATGTTGTCGTGGAGGGTAGTCCCTGAGCAAATAATATATGTCGACCGTCGGGGCGGCCCGGTTGACACATTCTGTGGTGGTCAAAGCGGCTTGATTATATATCGATGTCAGACGGCGATTGTCTGCCTACGTCGGGTTGTCCACTAATAAAACTAATATTCTCATACGAGGAGAAGCAGGCGAGTGAGGGAATCGTGAGGACTCGGGATCTGAGTTAGTCGTAGGCGTTGGTAGGATCGTACATTTGTTTGAATGTGTGTTTAAGTGGAGCGTTGCCTTTGCGCTTGGGTGGTGGTAAGGCCACTTAGGCGATTCTCTGCGAGGCTTTTCGTTTCGCGTCGTGGGATCCCTTTTCCACCCAGTGCGGGAGCGTGCGAGGAGATGGCTCGTCCCAGGCGGGTTTAGAAGAAGCGGATTGTGGCTTTGGTGAGCTTCGTACATGTATTAGAATTTCTCTAATCTTAATATATGTATTGTTTAAGAGTAAAAATATTAACTCTTGAAACTATTGGATATATTGTGTTGAGTACAGTTGATGGGCCCAAGTGGCCGTATTGGATATATATATATTGTGTATATTGTTGATTGGGACAGGTGAATGCAGGTTTATATTAGTTTTGTATTTGGGTAGAAACTCCTTGTCTGAAAAGGAGACTCATCAGGATTTTCACGTGAAAAATGTCGGGTGTGACCATTCCACAAATCCATGCTTAGGAGTTGTGGTGGTGTGGACCCCGGAGTTTTGGGCGTCATTTTGAAACCACAAACTCTTCTCGAACATCTCTGTTTGTATATTTTCTTCATTTAGATACTAGAAGGAGTTGGTTGATAATTATAAATTTTGTTGTATTGTGACGGGTATAAGAAATGATACGATCTGAAGATCTTCTATCCCATGCTATCTCTGGGACATCAAAAGCGAACAATGATAGACTAAGAACCAATTTGTATCACAGTCGAAATGGATGAATCAAATCGATAGCATCATCCCCGAGTCTACCATATTGTCTACTTTCAAGGCGTAAGAAATCATAGCACAAAAGCTTATCCTAAAGAAAATTCGAAAGGTAAGATATTTGCCTTTCGAGAGAATTAGGCAACACTCGATCCTAACCTAGCCATTCGCATAGTTGTTAGTATCGATTCGGAAATCTAATATTATTCACCAAAATGCTTGAATCAAGGTACATTTAGTGGATCCATTGGGGTTTCTACATGGCATAAACCCGAGCATATATAAGAAAATAGAACAAACATATATTTGAGAAAACAGAACATTGAAGTTTATTACATTTTTTGTATTATATTTTTAGAAATTCGACATCAAATAAAAAAATACAATGCGTAAATTGATGATTCTCAAGATAAATTTTTTTATTAGCCTTTATTCAATTGTTGAGAAAATATGGGTAAAAGGATGGACACTAGCTAGTTGATGAGGTCTAGAATTTTATAATCAAATTGTACCATTAGTTTTAATTGTAAGTCATGCATGTAAGCATTAAGGTAAGCATGCATGTAAGCATGCAAGGTAAAAGAAAAAGTTATAAGCAATGGTGTCATGCTAAAATTAGTTTGAACCATGAGCATATGTTTTTTCTATTTTTGTGAATTCAAGTCCAGCTTATTCATACTAAAACTAGTTTGAACCATGAGTATAAATTTTCTATTTTGTGAATTCCAAGTTAGCATATGGATGAATGACATAATTTCATTCAACTTAGTATTACAGAACTACTTATAGCTCAAGTAACAATCTCTGTTGAGTTCCTATAATTCTCATAATTTCATTAATTTATGTGTGAATTTAGTTTTAATTTGATAGTCCTATTATATAATATTTCCTATAATTTGATAAAGAGTCCATAGATTTTACTTTGATGTCATGCTTTGGGGATTGTTCTAATAAATTAGACTTAACTAGAAGTTAATTAATTAAACAGTGATTCCTAATATATTTATTCCATTTTCTTAAAGCCAATAGTCCATATTGGTGTGTATAACCTTAAACAAATAAGGGTACCGATTTGGTAAATAATTTGTTTTAAGAATTCCTAAAACAACATTGAATATAGCATCTTTCTCTATCTTCACCTGAGTATAGATGAATAAAAATAAGACTATATAAACAAATGGAATGAGTAGTTGAAGACTTTGAGAATGAATTTCTTTTCTTATTTCATTAATGTGAAAGTTGTTTTCCAGAATTTAAAGTTTTAAGTTTTTATTTATAATTTTACTTTGTATCCCTAAAAGTTAGTTTTATCCCTTTCTAAATCTTATTCGAGATTTCAAACATATTTAAATTTATTTTTCTTCATATTTAGATCACTAAAATAATAATGGAATAAAAGAATAGGTGTCTGTCATATATTTTTTATATAGATTGATAGAGATTGGATGTAAATTTGGTATCAAGTTACTAAAATTCTTGAGTTTAGAGTCAAAATAATTCATTTAAAAAAATATATACATATGTAGACTTTTTTTCAAAATATTCACAAAACTATTCTTTTTACTTTTTAAAACCATATTTACCAACCTAGGTTTTGAAAATCAACCTTAAAACCGCATTCACCAATTGCAGTTTTAAGGTAAACTTTTAAAACTGTAGTTGGAAAATTCATTCTTTAAATAAACTGTTGTAAATATTTAAATCTATATGTATTAAATAAATACACTGTATCGTGATCTAAATTCTATAATATTCTTGACCTTTTTGAATAGTGATATAAGATTATAGTAATAAGCCTTCATTCACCTATTGATGTCGATGTACATAATGGTGTGTCTGATGATGCCAGGACAGATTTGTAGTCCTCGTACTTGTGGAAGCTTGTATTTGACTTTTGGTTCAATTATGACCACGAATTGGAAGATCCAATTGAGGAAAGAAGATACAATTGAGGAGTGATAATAAATTTTTCATGTGATTTTGATTCAAAGTAGTTTAATAACTTGTAACATAAACACACAAATGTGGAATATTGACATATGAAATGTTAGATATTTTAGTGGCATATAAATTTGAATGTCAAACATGATGAAATAGCGGATAAAATATTTAAATTAATTATTCATTATGAGTATGCTTTTGTTTTGCTAGTTATCTCAAAAACAAATCATTTATATCTTATAATCAACCAAGCGTGTATTTTACTTAGATATGATTTTTGTTTATGTAATTTAGTTCCTTGTATATTTAATTGATGAAGGCAAATCGAATATCTCAATATATATTGAGATTGATGAGTGTTATATTTCTTTGTAAAATCGTATTTTATTTAGTCATGAGATCAGATAATATAGTTATGTTATTTTATAACAAAAAGAAGGTTTGAATTTACAACTCAACTTATTTATATTAAATACAAAAGAAATGGAAAAAATAGACAAAACAACTAAATAAAATAAGAATGAATGTTGTGGTAACAAAACAATTAGTAACAATGTCATAGTATTTCTTCATAAAATTCAATTTCATAATAGTCTTTTATTGATAATATATTAATTTAAGAAATATTTAAGCTACAGAAATTTAGACACCAACATTTTAGATTAATGTTTACGATAATTAATCGATGTCAAAGTTGTCATAAACAAAACCAATGGTGTAAGATATTTTTACACTCAAACATACTCGTATTTTGAAGACTTTAATCCATGTAAAAGGATCATATCAATCAAAATCTAGTTTAAGGTCATTTTAACTTCACATATAAAATCCAATCATTTAAGGATAGTGATGGTAATAGGTGAGTTTTTTTCTCCCAATTCACTTCTCTCGACTTTAATGGGACATGTTTAGGTTTTTTTGCATCCAAGTTTGAGGTCTTTTAACAAGTTTACGTTTTTTTCCAAACTTGAGGCAAATAGGGTATTATTTTAATTCACATCACCTTTATATAAAAAACCAATTTTTAAAATGAAATTAATTTAATTTCTATTTTGTTATTTAATAATAATAATGATATTTTTTTTATAAAATGCTATACAAATTACTATATTTTAATCATTTGTAAATGTGTCTATTTTACTATAACTAACAAAAATTAAAAGTAATTAAAAAATAATGTTAAACTTTGGAATTTCATGCTCCTCAGCTCGTTACTACCCCACTATTTCACAAATGAGATGGGTATGAAATTTATTTTGAATAACCCCAATTTCAAATCTATCTTATTGTCATCCTTATGCAAGAGATACACTTGATTATAATTAATATATTATTATAAGAAATAAAATTTATATTTCATAAAAATATGAGTTAAAGTACAAAAATAAATATATTTGAACATTATATAACATTATCTAGTCTAAGTTATTGATATAATACAAAAAATAATCATAATATTTATATGAGTAAGAAACATTGTGTTCTAGCGATAAATATGACAAACAAAATTGTCTCTAAAATTTCTAATATTTTTTAGCAATAAAAATTCTTGATGACATATTTCGTTGCTAAAATATATATTTTTGTGCAAAAAAATTGTTGTTGAATGTCAAATGTTGTCACAAATTATTTTATGAATAATGTATTCACCAAATTTCTTATCAAAAATATAATTGTAACAAAAATTTTATTTTGTCTCTAAGAACTAATGAATATAATACATATTAGAGACAATTTTTAAATTTTATTTGCTAATATAAATATTTAACGACAAAATTTATTTTCCATATTAAAAATTCGTCCACTAATTCTCATTTTTTCTTGTGTAATTTCATACTTACGTATTGCTTCTAATATTTGTGTTGAATGAACTGGTAAGCGTATTGAGATAGATTGTGTTTCGATTCGTGACAAAATCTGACTTGAAACCATTTACATAGGATATGTGAAAGTGGAGAGTGATTAGGTGATATCTTGAAAAGACACTTAAGTGGAATTTGAGTTAGTTATACATGTAACAAGTTGGAAACGATTAATATCTGTGCTCAACTTGGAAGAGTGTTATAGCATATCTCCAATTTACGTATAGATATCACTTGATAGGAAGCTTGTCTTATAGAGTTATGTCCCATTAGGAAGGTTGGATTGAACTTTGTATATATATTCATAATGGATCCAATGAATAAATCACAGGAATTCGTTATCAATTCTTTTGTCTTGCTTTTTACAAAAGCATAGGAAAAAGCATACTGAAGGGTTCCTCACTGCACCACGCATCCTCACCTAAAATAAGGTTGTTGTGCTATTTTATATAGAAGGATTCTTTATAGATTTCTTTCCATAAACCCACCCAGGCGCCTCTCATAGTAGCTGTAAGCTAATATCATGTACGCCCCATATTTTATCTGGATAATGGTTTCCAAAGACCTTACGCCTCGTCTGAGCCTCCAGCACCATTTTCCAGAGCCTTAGTAGAGAGAAGAAAATTTTGGATTCCCAAAACCACCCCTTATCCTTTCGAGTTCTGATCTTCCAATTTACATTGTGGATTTTCCTATCAAAGCTTCTCCACCTACCAAATTCTCTTTGGATTCTTTCAAAGTCTCATCTTCAGGTGACTTAGGGATTACGAAGGGACATCGGAAAGTAGGCATGTCTGACTCGAAATTTGATTATTCTATATTGGCCTCCACCAGAGCGAGAGTGTCATTAGTGTATAAAAGATGGGAATGGTCGTATCAGCAGGAGCTGCAAAAAATAGAATCTAGAAAAATCATATCAAGTTTGATTCATCTGGGTGGAACCATGAGGATAAAAATTTAACCATTCTTAAAATACATAGAAAAAGAGCTTAAGAGTCAAAATGAAGCAGCTCTTGGCAGCTCAAGTGGTAAAGGGTTGGGTGGAGTCATGGGAGGTTATATATATATAAAGAGTTGAAATAAGAAAATTTCAAAGGTGGGCCAGGCATACTTTTTAAGTATCAAATGTGGCTTCAAATCCACTTCCATCTCCATCACTATACATGACCTGTTTGATGTTTATACATTTTCCATACACTTCACTTAAACATGATATTTCTTTCCATTTTTTTATGGTTAGTGGCACCAGTCTTTACTCTTATCTTGAATTAAGCTTTTAAACAAAGAAAAGGAAAAGACCACTTTGTCACATTTAATTGAACTTTTTGCTGTCCTTGCAATCTAAAAGTGTCCAACCCCACAGCTATTAACCTTTCCTTCTATTTTCCATATTTCTATGCACATTCCTTGATAAAATGGATACCATTGCAGGCTTATGTGAGAAAGATACATGTAGTCAAGTAATTTTACTTTTTTTGGTCTTGTCAGATCTATTCTTGTGAAGGTGAATGCATGGATTCTTTATTAATAACTATTCCTTATGGGTCTCTTGAAGATGGCTCATGGATTTCAAAGATTTGAATGCACTCTGGAGGCGCCATCTTTACCTAAACCGGTGCGACATTAGTAGCAGCTTGAACGAGTGAAATATGATTTTGTATGTGTATAAATTTATAAAATATGATTAAAAATCAAATTCAATTAAATAAAAATTTAAAATTCATAATATTTTAAAAAGAAAATTCAATAAAAAAGTTATGAAATGATATAAATTTCAATATACAATTAGAAAATTTAAGGATAAAAGTATATATAGGGAAATTAAAGTCTTCCAAAGGCAAGCCTCTTCAATAAAATGCATGTCTTGAGGTGATACTCTATAACTAGAGGAGTGGTTGCACCTTGATTTGAAAACTATGGGATAACATGGCTGTAACCACGAGCGATGAGCGTGAAATACGTTTAAGAGTCCTACAAAATCACCAATATTAGTTTGTCTTTCCCTCCTTCTCAGCCCCCTAATTTTATACTATTCAAATTTAAAAATATTTTGGTGTTTTACATTTCTCACACGGTGTGTAATTACGACATCTATTCTAGTATCTCCACTACATGCCTCTTCTCAACTTTGACAACGATAATTCTGAGGTCCCAAGGCCCTTTGATGGACGAGAGGTAGCCAATTGTTATTTGTTTGTAATTGGAGAACATCTGATTTTGTCTTACTTGATGGCTGAGCCCAAATAGCCTCTAAATCTCCTAAGCTATCGTGCCCAAATATAGGTTGACATGCACATTTCTTTTGATATGGACTAATCAATTTCATGGACCTTCCCTAGTCTATTCATTAATCACCCAGGGATAGAAACGATCCCACCGAGACAAATCTTCTTAGCTTGTCCCGGGTGGCCAACTTCTTTGCGTAGAGACACTTTTTGGTCCATTCTTTGGGGAGACAACATTTTCTAATCTATATAGTTTACTGTTGTGTTTGGCTCTAGTCTTCAGTTTTCGATGATGATTTTCATTCCATGTGAATTTTAGGATGAACAAGAAGGCTACACTTGTATGCGACTTTGTTTCTTCCATTCGAGAAGACATTATGCAGTGTAAAGCTAGAAAAGAATTACCATCATCCACATTGCTATTGTTATACATGCACTTTTAGCGTATAATTATCCTGGAGCATTTATGCTTTACTACACATGTAGTGAACTTTATGTAAACCCCATCACCCAAAGGGTTGGAAAATTTGAACTATAACTTGATAATCCTTGTTTGGCATGATGCTCTAGATGTCTTGGAAAAGTATAAGAACTTAGATGACGAGAAAAAGTAAAAGAGCGGAAAACTAGATAATTACTATTCCAACATCGTATTTGAATTACTATCTTGCGACTTAAGATCTTAGACAAGAGAGATAAATAATACTTCAACCCGTTGAAGGTATTATTTCAAAGGCTGCGAGCTAGGTAATGGAACCAATAAATCTCTTATTCACTTATTTTAAATTCCTTCATCTGTTTGATTGACATTTTTGGAATGTTGAGTTACAAATTTATTCCTTGTTGGGGCTTCATTTTTGGGCCTTTGGGAGAAAGAGGAGAAATTTCTCAGTTGTGCTACCTTATTAATTACCTGGTATATAGAATGCGGAAGGGCCGAGGCTTGAAATATAAGTGATTTTAAATATTTTGTTTATTGAAAGTCGCGATTTTGCCTTATGCTGCGGTTGTAATTGTTTGTAATCGGGATTTGAAAGTTTGTTTGATGCTTTAGACTTATTTTCCAAATACCATGGTTTGTTGATTTCCAATCACTAGGGATCTACTAATTCCACTTTGTGGGAATCCTTGATCTGAGGCACATATTTCTCTTTTAACACACAGGGATATAGTTACGAAGGTACCCGATTTACTCTGGGGAGTTTTCTGTGTTCATTGCGAGCTATTGCTTGTATGTGGTACATGACCCTGAACCTAGTTTTGATTAGGTCATAGAGATGGCATGTTTCACTCTTTCATAGTGTAGTCGAATTATTAAGGACCTGTTAATATTCCTCAATGTTCCACACAGACCTATAAGGGAAGGTAGTGGTAGGGGACTACTCTAACATCCTATACATGAGCTTTGCAAAGAAGATATCCGCCTTCGGGCTCTTTAAAATGAATTGATCTTCATGTTGAGGGCTGATCCTCTTCTTGTAGAGAGTATAAAGGGAACAGCCCGACTCCTCGCCTCACGTCATTAAGAGATCTTGAAATGATTGGAGACCACCCCCCTCCCCCTCTAAAGCTGTCCCAAGCATTCGCTAATCTATTATCTTTGTGGACAGCCAGGCTAAAAAGAGTGTGGAAAGCTGAGCTCAATGGCTCCTCCCCGCACCAAATATCCTTTCAAAAGCTTATCTTCATGCCATTGCCAACATAAAAGGTTGCATTCTGAAAGAAGAGTTGCCATTCTTTTCTAATCTCTTTCCATAACCCAGTGCCATAGCCACCCTTGATGCCACCCATGCTCCAGCCCCTAGAAGCAATGCCAAATTTACTATTGATGACCAACCTCTAGAGAAAATCCCTCTCATTGGCAAACCCCTAACAACTTCTTGAGAGTGCCTTATTCGAAACAGAGGCTCCTCGACCTCGAGCACCCTTTTTCTTTCCGTGCACCTGATCTCCCATTTAACCCAATCGGCTTCTTCTGAGGTACCCCCACCCCATAAGAAATCCCTTTGAATCTTCTCGACTCTATCTCAAACCAGCTTCGACATCCGGAAGAGAAAGAAAATCGATTGGCAAGCTAGCATGAGTGCTCCAGATTAGGGTCAACCTCCCACCCTTAGAAATATACTGCCTTTTCCAAGAGGCCAACCTCTCTCAGAACCTTTCTTCGATGGATTCCCAAACCCTTAAAGACTTGCTAGGGCCACGAGAGGAGCCACAAGTGCTTAGCGAGAAGAGGAACTGACCAGCGACCCCTCTCAGGGCTGACTCTGCCACGTAGCCTCTGCCTTGGAATGATTTCGCTTTTATTCAAACTAATTTTCTGCCTTGAAATAGCTCTGAATCACATCAAAGTCCATCCCAAATAGAGCATCAGATCTTAGTTAGCTTCGTAGAAGATGAGAGTGTCATCGGCATACAATAGATGAGACATGGATAGAGACTCTCCTCTTATGTCTACAAACTTGCAACTAGAGATAAAGTTTCCTTCCACTGCTCACACTAAAAGGCAACTTAAGGCTTCCATGCCAATAACGAGAGATAAGGAGGAGTCCCCTTGTCTCAAACCTCACAGTGCTTTAAGAAAAACATCGGAGGCCCATTACAAAGGATCGAAAAAGAAGCCGTCGAGATGCACTGTTGATCTAGTTGTGCTCCTCACGCTGAAACCCATCCTCCATAACACGAAGACAAACTTCTAACTAATGTGATTGTAGGCTTTTTCAATGTCTAGTTTGCAAATCAGCCCATGCTCTTTCCTTCTTAAAGTAGAGTCCACAACCTCGTTGGCAATTAAGACCACATCCAATGCGCCTACCACTCCACAAAGGCATTTGGAGCGAGGAAAATAATGTTCATAGAACCTTTTTAATCGTGAGTGAAGACTTTTGTTAAAATCTTATAAAGGCCACCCACTAGGCTAATAGGTCTGAGGTCCTTGAGGTCTTCAACATTGCTCTTCTTAGGGATTAGCACCGTAAAAGTGGCATTGAGACTTATGACAAATCTGTTCTTATAAAAAAACTCCTTAAGAAAGCCATGTCCTCATCCTTCTGAAATTAGGAAAAGGACCATAATGCTATAGGGAATCCATCTGGTCTAAGGCTTTATACCATTAAGCCTAGATAGCGCAACCATAACCTCAGTCTCAGTAAACATCTCTTCAAGCCTAGTAGCTTCCTTAGCCCCAACTTCCTTAAAAGGAAGCTCAAGTGGTGCCCCCCAGATTAGAAAGAATATTCTGAAAAGCCCCAGCCAGACCCTCCTTAAGCTCAGCCTCCTCATTGCACCTTCTACCATTGATACCGATGTTCCTGAGAAAATTCCTCCTTCTGTGAGCTTTGGCTGTCCTGTGAAAAAACCTAGTGTTCCTATCTCCTTCCGCTAACGAGTTCTTTGGACTTTTTGTCTCCAGAAGCCTCCTCCCTTGATTACCTAATTGCACAGAATCATCTACGACCTTTTTCCTTTCCTTAGACTCCCTCAAAGACAACTCCCTCTCCTTTTCCAAGTTATCCTAGGACTTCACCATACGGAGAGCCTTCCTTTTGTTTGTTTCAACCCTGTCAAACACCTCTTTGTTCGGACAACAAGATGCCTTTAGGCCTTGACTTGGCGACGAGATATAATTGAGCGGACACATTAAGACTAGAGGATTCATACCCAGAGTCTTTAGGAGATCATAAATCCTTGACCTTAAGCCCGGTGGCACAAAACAAAGGGAAGGCCTCGATCTTATCCCTTCACTATCTAGCATAATGGGAAAGTGATTAGAAACAGGCTGTGGGGACAAGCTACCTTGCCTTCTTGGCTTGAATCTCCCAATCGGCTGTAACCATAAATTGATCTAACAAGGACTTTGAGCTCCTATTGCGGCCCCAGCTCGAGTGAAAGGACCCACCCAGGCGGCTGTATCTCTAAGCTTGAAGTCAGTTAACAATTATCTGAAAATGCCTCATGGAGGACCCGGCTCCCTGGGTTCCTCTCTTGAGGTGAAACCTCATTAAAATCGCCCCCAACCTGCTTTAGGGACCCTCCCGAGGCCTATAATCGAACCCCGAGTGCATCCCAAGCTTGATTCTCTCCTACCTCTCTCTATAGGACCATAAACACTTAAAAAAGTCTACTAAAAGTCGTCCTAGACACATCGAAACACGCACGAGATAGAGAAGGAACCAGTCATCGAGTCTACCAGATCTAAGCTTCTTTTATCCTAGAGAAGGATAATGCCCCCTACTGACCACTTTCCACACTTTCAAGCCCTCGATCAAAAAATTTGCTCACCCAGGCTACTACATTTGAGCCCTTGATTCATTTGTTGGATCTTGGTTTAACACACTAGATCCGGGCTTGAGCCCTCAAAAGATTTGATCACTTTTCATGTCCGACTATTCACCCTTCTAACATTCCAACAGATAATTTTTAACTTCATTTTAACTTAAGCAGAAAATTCCCCTTATCTCTTCTACCTTTGCTATTACTCCGCCTATTGTTATTGATGGAACACTCCAACTTTTTAAATTCTCTCTTGCTTTTTGAAACATCCAAGGACCCAATACCCTTAACTTGCTTCGACTAGCCACCAATTTGCGCATCAAGTCTAGGATCTCATCTTCATAACCCACTATAGGGAAACTTAGGAACTCGCAAACTCACTAACTATCCCCAGCCACATTAGAACTCGAACATTCTAAAGCCAAGACCGGTGGGTCAGCTCTCAAGCTATCAATCAATTCCTAACCCTTTCTCAAAGCGACATCTTCATTAAGCCTTTGATCCACTCCCTTTCTCTAGCCACAATCACACGCAGCGGTTCCAATAAGTCGACATCTCATCCCCACAATAACCCCCCAGGCCTGAAGAACCCCCCAAAAGAAGAGATCGGCCAAAAACAGAGAATAGAAGGGAGGGGGAATTTTCAACAAAGTTCTCAACAAAGTTGTTAGATGTGATATTATTCTTATCTAGCATTTAAGACATCTTTTTCAAGAAGTGGATTACTAGCAATGTTTTTGCTAATATTTTGTTATAACTTAAAGTAGTGTTGGATACCATTAGTGACAAAGCAATCTTGTGAAAAAATGGAAGGATTTATGTGTTCCTTAGAACCAATTTAGAAAATAAATATTTTTGAATATAGCTATGTGAAATGAGAGAAGAAAAAGAATGATTTTCTTATTGGAACAGAGTGAGTTAATTACATAGTATAGAGACACCTATATATATATATATACAAAATAATGGAACAAAAATGAACAAAATAAAGTGTAAAAGGAAGGAAGATAATGTACAAAAAAAGGTAGGAGATAAACCAAATAATATCTACGGAATCTTCTTTGATTCTCAACATTCCCCCTCAAGCTGGAGCATATAGGTCATATGCACTAAGCTTGTTACATATGTACTTAATCGGAGAGTGTCTGCAGGAGAAGGTTCGTTGAAGAGGGTCTGCTGGAGAGGGTCCGTTAGAGAGGGTCTGACGAAGAGGGTCCGACAGAGAGGGTTTGATGGAGAAGGTTCGTCGGAGAAGATCCGACGAAGAAGATTCAACAAAGAAGATCTGATTGAGAAGATCCGATGCAGAAGGTCCATCGGAGAAGGTCCGTCGGAGAAGATGGCTTACTCCAGAACCAACCATGACTCTCATACCATGTGAAATTAGAGAAGAAAATAATGTTTTTCTTTATTGAATGAGTGATTTAATTACATAGTATATAGACCCCTATATATATACAAAATAATGGAACAAAAAGGAAACAAAATAAACTGTAAAAGGAAGGAGAATAATGTACAAAAAAAGGTAGGAGACAAATCAAAGAATATCTAGGGAATATTCTTTGATTCTCAACAGTTTACATTTTACATAATATTCCAATGCTGGATTTTTGTAGGTACCTTATTCTACTTTACGGTGCCTATTGTTGATTAATTTCATAAAGATTTAACTTGCTTACTTGTCCTAGTGCTAACTACTTGTTCTTATATATACAGGATTGCTTCTACGGGAAATTAAAGGTTTTTGGCGAGTGGCATTGATGGTGTCTGCATTATTATACCCAAGTGATATCAATCATGCAGAAGATATTTCAAAGAATAACATCCAATTGGATAAGAAAAGAAAAGTTTTTGAAATGGTTAAGAATGCAATTGTTGGACTAGGTATGAGTAGTTTCCATTCTTCTCTGTTTTCATTTCTCTGATCACCAAGAATTTTATAGTTGTAGTTTCATTGCATCATGAGATGACAAAGTTGAAAATGATTGATTGTTTATTTTGAATGCCTTAACCTAACCTTTTCCCAGTCATTTCTAACCACTAATGAAGCTAGTTTTGAACTTAAAGATATCTTCTTAAACTTATGTAGTTCAATACATACATGATATGTGAGGGATAAAGGTTTGGTGAGCTCTACTAAAAGTTTTAACACGGTGTTTGGTTGCATACACAGATGATTCTAAACAGAATTCCATGCTGGTTTTATCTGGTGACGAAATCAGATAGTCGTTTTTGAGAGAGCCATTGATATTGGAAAATCTTAAAATCTCCGTTTTAAGAATAATAACACTCTTATTATGACAATTCTAGTATGATAAAGCAACTTCCTAGATAAGACAATGAAAATTTCTGATTTTAATCTACAGTCTAGAGGAAGTTTGGGAAGTGAAGCCCTTGGTTAATGGGAAGGATATCATGAATGTTTTGCAGCTTAAATCTGGAGGCCCCGTCGTGAAAGTTTGGGTAAGGAATTCTTCTTCTATACTCTATACTTGTTAGGTGATCTTGGGCCTTCTCAATCCCAAAAGCTAGCTCATGAGATGAGGTTTTCCCTCACATTTATAAGCTCATCACCAACCCCTTCCACAACTGATGTGGGATAACCCAACAGTACTCTACAGAAATGATTCATAACTTCAACAACTAACATTTGTTTCTCTGGACAGCAACAAAAACTGATTCAATGGCAACTTGCACATCCCTCTGGGACAGCTGAGGATTGCCTTGATTGGATGAGACAAGGGCAAAGACTATACCTCAACAAGTTTGCACCTTTTCTTGGAACCCTAATCTATATTTGCAAGACCGTTTTCTGAACTCTCCATCTATTCTGAAGGGTCTTAAAGGTAGGCTACAATATCAATCCTGCAGCATAGCATCCCTCCAATAAATGGATTGTATATAGTTAGCATTTTTGTGGCAGTATAACATTGTCGTTAGTTCATTAACCATTTTTGCATGGTGTTATTTGCTTCTGAATCATAATCAACTTTGTAGTTACACTTCATTTGTCTTGTAATTTGGAATTTCCAAATATATTTATTAAATGAAAGCTCCTTGAAGATTAATTGCAAGTTGATACTCCCGGCAGAGATGGTTTAATTGCTTCCTTTGTTCTAAAACCGCCTATTAGACAAACCTTTCAGTTCCTTGATTCGGAAGTGAAAAGATGAAAAGGAAAAGCCCTTTATTTATTAAACAAAATTTGTTGAAAGATTTTGTTTTTTTTTTGGGTGAAAATATACTTTGTATGAGTTTCTATGAAATATTTAACTCTTAAGGAAGTGTTTTCAGGCATTGAAGGAAGTTTTTATTCTTTTGTAGGATCAAACATATTTTTAAAGGTGACTCTTAAAGCGTTACCATGCTGCTAAATGAAATAAATACTAGGTTTAATAGATTTTTGTTAGCACTTATAATTACGAGAAAATCATAATATACTAATATACTACTATGTAGTGTATGTATGACCCATTACAGTTGCACAAAATGAGGAAAATTGTGATGAATTGTCACTTTCAAGCATGTTTTTTATTAGCATTTGAGGTTTAAATGTTTAAATTGTTCACTTTTTTTTCTTTTTCTTGGTTATCTTGTATAGAAGGATCAAGAGCTGTCAACCAATTTAACATTAAGACAAAACACAAATAATTTAACATTTATTGTCTTGTTCCCAGAACTCCACAACAGTAGGGTGGGTAGTATATGAAAAGTATTATGTTTTAGGTTATCCTTTAAAAATATATTCCTTTCAGATTTTGGTGTATGACTTTTAAGTTGCAATTTTTCACAAAAGAAAAGGGACTTTTTTGGACCTTATGAGCTAGCTGGCACCACTCATCTTCTTCTTGTTATCATTCTTCTTCTGTTTTCCCTATTCCATCTCCACTCAACATGTGGTTATGGACTCCAAGAGATGGAAATTTGAAAGAGAGTTGATTTAAGTGTTACCTATCTTGCACATGCCTTCTAGATATTAATGGGAAAGTAAGTGGGGAGCTGGCACTGGCAGGCTTCATGTCTTCTTCCCAAGGGATTTTTATTTTTATAGATTTTAATACACATTGATGGAAGGGAAGCGATAAATCATATGAAAGTAAGCTTAGAATAAAAAATAGCTAGGAAACTTACGCTTTTAAACAATTAAAAGAACTGAACAAATTAAAAGCCGGACTTTTTACTTACAGTTTTTTTTATGAAAATCAGTGTAAAACATTTTTGCTTGTTCTTTAAAAAGGAGGTGAGTGCCCTCCAGCATAAGTTGGATGGAAGTGTTCTCCAATAGTTCTTGAAAGATATATGTTTCAACTCACCCTTCTAATTGTTTATGTTGTAGTATGTGATTCATATTCGAAGGAAACATATGTATAGGAGTATTTTTATAATTTTATCATACTCACTTATAGTTAATCCTATTTGGTGATAGTGAAAGTTTCAACCGTTGTTTCTACGAATATAGGCACATTGCCAACAGCTTATATACAAGTTTTTACATGAAACAAGCATATCCAACTAACTCATGTTTTCTAATGCTTGTTGCCACAAGTTTCTACGTGAAACAAGCATAATCAATCCAACTTCATCTTTTCACCGCTCGTTACCACCACAACAAAATATCGGATATATCGATCAAACATCGATATCGCCGCATCGTACATGATTTTTTCCAACCAAAAGTCGACACAAAAATCGATAAAATCGCCTGTGAGATTACCAATATCATAACTCTTTTCTCAATATTTCAATGAAATATGGAGAGCGATACCACGCCACAATACAAGGAGTTGTAATTTTTGAAAATTATCGCAATGGTCATAGATATATCGATAAAATATCGGAAATATCGGAGATATATCGATAATATTTTCAAAATATTGATCGTGCCTTTGACTTTTTGACCAAAAATCTGACGACCCAGATTCATTCATGCTTTGATCCAAAGGTCCAGATTTCATTTGCTTTTGCAAAGGCTATATGATACAATCCAACGGTTGATTTTAAATTTGAAGCTTGATCTAACGGTTTAGATTGATTTTCAACGGATATATGATTATCCAACGGTTGATTTTAAATTTGAAGCTTTATTTAACGGTTTAGATTGATCTCCAACAGATATATGATGATCCAGCGGTCAGATTTGAACCAAAATCAAATCTAACAATTAGAATTAAATCACAATGTTTTTTTGACAATCCAATGACTATTTTGACTCCAAAAGATTCTATAAATACCCCTAAAATCATATAGTTTCTTTAAAAACTCATTCATACACATCTGAGCTCCATTTGACTCTTAAATTATTTTTTCTTTGTGATTTATCTCAATATTTTGAAGATCTTGGTTTTGAGTATTGTCTTCAACAAGATAAGATCCCTTCATCCAATAATGTAATGAAACCGCCATCGATCTTCATTTCTGTGGCTAGTTACTATCAGAATGTAATTTTTTGATAAATTATAATGAATATCTTCTTCAATAAATGTATGTTTGCTTATTTATGTATTTTTTATACAACAAGATTTAATTTCAAAGTATTTTTGTTAATTTTCGCTTTACCGATATTTTTGTCAAAATATCCATCGATATTTTACCGATATTTCCGATATATCCGTAAAATCCAAATATCGATATATCCGTGATTACCGATATTTTGATCCTTGGTTACCACAAGTTTCTACAAGAAACAAGCATAATCAATCCAACTTCATGTTTTCTACTGTTTGTTACTTCGTTGGCTCACCCATTTATGTGCCTTACTGGAGGGCATACAGCTGGTATAAGGCGAAGTTGATCAAAGACATTACAAACTATATTTTGATGATATTTGAATAAAACAAAAAATTCTTTTACAGGTTTACCAGAACTTCATTGGGATGGATTATCATTTGGAAGATGGTAGAGTCGTTATAAATGATGTTCACATTGTTGGGATCTACAGGCTTCAGGGAAAAGATAAAAAATCACCTAAAATAGACATTATATGTCTATGCCAACTGGGGAAAATGTTGAAGATGATTTAGAAATTTGAAAACACCTTGAGTCCATTGAAGGAAACAAACTTGAAGAATGGAGTCTTAGTAGCATTTAGATTTTGTAACAAACAGCCAACAAAGATAAAGAAAAGAAAAGGTACAAAATCCATATCTCTCGAAATCATTTAACAGTAAATTAACTGTGGCTACAACCAATAAAGATGAATTAATTAATTCCTCAAATTAAATCAATACTAAAACAGCTTAAAAGAGAAGTTGTAGAGAGTAGATGACAATTAAGGACTCTTATTCTCAAACTTGTTGAATATCATGAAAATTAATCTAGAAAATTATAGCTCCTTTATGGAAGTTCTACCTCTGGCTCTGCAACAGAGATAACAGCTTGTTATGTCTAATTCTTTTAAAGATTCTTATCATTTCCACCCGAAGGAAGTTTTGAAAGTTACATTTTGCATTAATGATTATCAAACTCTCCCATGTTAGCAAAAGTTACTACAGTTTTATCCGAGCACTCGACAACCAAAACATCATCAAATTAATTGAAATTAAAAACAGAAGGCAAAATTCTCCATAACGCTAAAATCCAAACTGAAATTGTAGTCAGGGAATTAATTTAACTATGAAATTTAATCCATTAATCTTTCCTATTCAACATAAAAACTATGACCATTAAAAGTTGAAAGTTATAATGCATAGAAACATTCATACTTGGAAAAGAAGTATATATGCTGGGTGTTTCATCAGGCAACTTCCATCACCCAACACCAGTTTTGCTTGATTTTCTTAATCAAACACCCCATATTCACCACCGCGCTAATAAACTCAAAACTTCAGCAAGTAATCATGGAGTTTTAATTACAAATTTCAGCAGGAACCAAAAGTCGATTCAACAAAAATTGTTCGCCTAAAATATCAAAGAAAACAAGAAAGAATGACTCCTAGAAAAATTTCAGCTGCTTCAATTAATATAACTCAATAAGAGAAGATGAAGACTTTTACCGAAAAGTCTCCACAATATAAATAACAATGAAACCCAATTATGAAAAACATTAAAATCTATATGAGCAGATTTGGAATCACTAGTCTATACCAATATTTTAAAGAAAGATATATCCCATAAATGGTGACAATTAGTTTAATGATATAAAGTGCATAAAAATTTAAGTTTCTTCAATTTTATTACATAAAAGAAACAACTAGGTTCATAAATAACAGCAGAGAAGTACATAAATCATTCATAAGAAAGTAACGTTACAAGCTAGTGAACCGCTGCTTTTTATGTATGAATCGTTGTTTCAGAAAGCAATAAAATTATAGCCCTTTATGGAAGTTCTACATTCTAGCCTCTGCAATGGAGATCACAGCTTGTTACATAGCGTAATTCTTTGAAGAATCTTATCATTTCCACCCAACAAAAGGTTTGAAAGTTACAGTTTGCAATGATACCAACGCTATGTTAGACAAAATGTTAATAACCCAGATATTGTGACTCGAACAGAAAAAATCTTAGCAGAAGTTACTGCAGTTTTTATCCTGGTACTCAACATTATTACACAATGAAAACAACCTCAAATTCATTGAAAACAAAAACAAAAGGCAGGATTCTCCGGAACATCAAATCCATGCAATCCAAAAACAGTAATCAGGGCATTAACTTTGAAATTTAAACCAATAATCTTTCCTATTCAACATAGCATTTAACTATTACCATTAAAAGTTGAAGGTTATAATGCATATTTTGAAAAGAAGTATCCTGGGTGTTTCATCAGACAACTTGCATTGCCCAACACCAACTTTGCTTGATTTTCTTAATCAAACTCCCCATATTCACAACAAAGTGCAAAATAAAACTCAAAACTGTTAGCAATCATGGAGTCTTAATTAAAAACTTTCACAGAATCAAAAGTCAGATTCAAACAAAATTGTCTGCCTAAATATCAAAGAAAACAAGAAAGAATGACTCCTTAAAGAATTTCAGTTGCTCTAACCATATAACTCAATAAGATAAAAGAAGAAGACTTTTACTAAAGAGTCAGACAGAGGCATAATATATGGACATAATTGGATGAGTTTGCCAAGAATCACTAACGAAAAGTGCCATCTCTGATTTTGAGAAGAATGCTTGACCAAATTCTCAGAAAAGATAATTTTATTGGAAAAGAGAGCCAGAATAATGGTAGTCATTCTTGAGGACGTTTGCGCTTGAGCTTGAGTGTGGGATTGTTGGCGGGTCCGTCACTGCTGCCACTAGAACTAGAGTACATTCCACTTCGATTTAGTCCTGCTCTGTCGCTTCTCCGAATTTATTTACATTCTACTCTAAGCAGTTCTGTATTTTGTAGATGCATTCCTTCAAGATCTTCTGCATATATAAGACATACCCCACACTTCTTCACCATCTTGGATGCACTTGATTTGAATCTGGGGATTGCTTCGAAAGAAATCTCAATATGATTCCAGGCATTGGGGTCATTGAATTGAAACAACCTCAACTGGGAACATGGTTGATAACCTAGCCAGACATTTTCTGACCCAACAGTTACATTGGCCGCCTGTCCAGTGGAAAATTCAAGACTGAAGTCTTTCAAGTCTCCATAATCAAAAAACATCAGAATTAAAATGGCATATAATTTCTCTCTACAGGAAGATGTTCAACAACAGAGCAGACAGCAAATCCCAAGAAGTCATCATTGTACCAATCTGTAGGAAGCTCTATTTTTACAGAAGATCCATCATTCTGACGCCAGATCCACTCAGGAATTCCAGTGCCGGGAAAAACAATACTAAATGCAATATTTTCGCAATTTCTGCATCACAACAGGTGAAGTAGAAGCAGAGAAGATGCATTATTATGTGGAATCTTTGTAATGCATTCCTCTTATCATCACTTCAGATTGGTCCTCAAACTTGTTCGAGCAATTATAGAATAGAACTGTAGCCCTTGCACTGTGCGTACACTTGATGAGACTGGTAAAGAGCTGTGCAATCGCTGTACCATGGGTTCCTGAAAGATTGGTGGAAGCTCTGGAATTTCTGTGACACTATTGTGCAGTGCCAACTGAAGGTCTTTTAGGTTTGTAAGTTCACTGATGCCGGCAGGTATGCTTAGAAAATTGTTTCTGCTCATATCTAATTTCTTCAATGAGATTAAGGAGCAAATACCATTAGGGATTGCTCCTTCTAGCTGTTTGTAGTCACTTAGCTTTACATTTGTGCAGTACCTGAAACTAGAAAAATCAGAAGGCAAGCGCAAACCAATCCCATTCGAACTGTTTCTTAGGCAATAACCAGAATGAAAAGAGCGACCCCAATGAGGTAGGTGCTAATATTTTACATCCAGGATACATCAATACTTGGAGGTTTCTCAGAAGAACAATTGACTCAGGAGGTTGTGTTATAGCAGTTCCATCTGCGTGGAGCTGTGCTAGACGTTGCAGGCTCCCAAGGTTCCTTGGCAGATTATTTAACTGTGAACAACCAGAGACAATGAGCGTTTCAAGAGATGTCAATTTACACATGCCTTTCGGAAGATTCACCAGGTTTTTGCAATTTCTCAGATTCAATAAAACAAGGCCTTTTAGGACGGTCAATTTTGACAAGGGTAGCCTCTTCTACGATGTTCCATCTAATGAAGTTTTTCAAATTTTCCATATCTTTCCACAATTCAGGAAAACTTCTAGTTTTGAACAGCCAGAGAGAAAGAGATATCTGGCGATTCCAAACTTTACAAATACTCTGCACCGAAGACTCTTAAGATATCTTCGCACCTTTTCAGATCCAATAAAACAAGTCCAGTGAGATGCCCAATTGAGGAGGAAGTTCCCATAGCAGTTGAAGCCAAATAAAGCTCTAACAAATGTTCCATGTTACTCTTGAATATCTGAAACTTGAGCTCTGGAGCACAGAGAAATTCATGAATTTCGCGTTTCCATGCCAATGATGCTTGAAAACTGCTAAGATTTTTGCAGTTTTTCAAACTCAATAGAATAAGCTTGCTTAGCCTTCCAATGGATAAGAACTTTAAGAAACTTTGAACAACCATCAAGAAATTAGTTTTTCCAGGTTTGGAGCACTAACTGAGAAGTCTGGAAGTTCATGAGTTAGAGAACCAACTCTGACAGTATTTAACTTTTCAAGAAGCTGTAACAGAGAGGAAAATTGTACCCCTCCATGATAAGTTTTCATGAACTTTAGAGATTATCTTAAAAATATGTTCATGAATAAATAATCGATATCATACTCAGGTCGCTTCCCATAGTTGTTTTAAGCTGCTGTAACACATGTCAAGTTCAACGAGGTCCTCAGCATCAAAACTCGAAGGCAAAGAGTCCAAAGGATATCCATGCCAGTGGAGATATCTCAGTTCATAGAAGGGAATTCAAAGTCTGTGGACAACCTTACTTTATTCTCCCATAGAAGCAGATTCATGAGTCCAATAGATTTTGAGCAACCTAAGTTTCTTCAGCATCTCAAAGGACTTCGTAGTAATTTGTATCCGCTTTGGTATGGACACGTCAAATAGTATGCCTTCAATTGCCTCAGTTCCCTAACAAACAAGAGTAGAAGCTAATTGAAGAAAAATTATATCAAAGGTATATAAGCGTTTTAAAAAACATGATATTGAAGCTACGTATTCAAAATAAGTCAAGAATGAAACTAAATTTATTCGCACTTTGCTCTACCAATTTTTCTGGTCAATACACTCCATTTACAACTCTCAGGATAACACAATCTCACCTATTTCTAGGGTCTTTGGATATTCATGCCTAACTATGTCTCGTCCCATCTGTTGTAGCAAATCATGCATGGATATTGTGTTGTCAAAAATAGTTATAAGGCATTTATCACTGAGGACTTTCATTCCACTCTCTGCATAAAAGTTGCAAGCATCTAGGATTCTCATAACACGATCTTTATCCTCTCTATTGAAGAAGCAAGCAACATCTAGGAATATCTCCTTTTGTGTGGGATCTAATTCATCATAACTTCTCTTGAGCACAGTTTGAATTTCTTGGTTAGGTTCTTCGCTCTTAGTTTTGCAATTCACTTTGCCATTGACATATTGTTCTGCCAAATAGGAAACGATCAAGAACTTGAAGACCAAACGGAAGACCATCAACATAATGCACCATAGAGTTTGAAAGTGTTTCATAATCTTTGGGATGGTTCTGTTCTAAAGGCATGCTCACCGAAGAGCTCGACAGCTTCCTTGTGTGATCTAATTCTCTAGCCTCATATAATGCATCCATTCTATGCACCTCCAAGAGATGCTTATCTCTGGGTTGTGACTATGATTCTACTTCAGACCAAACCAATTACGATCACCAGCCAAGGCTTCCAGTTGGTCCAAATTGTCAACATCATCGAGAACAAGAAGAACTTTTTTAAAGCAGAGTCTTTCTTGTATCATAAGGATCCCTTCATCAACATTGGTTATGAAGTTATTCTTTCTTGGAAATATCTCACGAAGCAGTTGCTTTTGTAAATGAAGTAGACCCCGACTTTTGGAATCCTCCCTAACATTAGCAATAAAGGTAGAAATCATGAAGCGAGAGGCAATTTTATTATATACAACTTTGGCAATGGTTGTTTTCCCTATTCCTCCAAATCCATAGATCCCAACCATGCGAACATCATTTGATAATGGGTGTGTCATTTCTGGAATAATATCTTCCAAGCGATCATCCATCCCAATGAGATATTTGTCAACATGTAAGAGTTTCTGTCTAAGTCTTATGAAAATGGTGTCGACAATTCCCTTAATAACTTTAGATTCATACCTGCCACCAGTAAGCCACATACATGGGTGAGCCAACAAAGTACAAACCCCACAAGAAACATTTATAAGAAACATATATTTTTGAAGGACAGATGCTATGTCACACGAAAAGGAAAACTCAAGTTAACCCCTTATATTTCAAATAGTCACATGCCTCACATCTATTTTCCAGGAGAACCAATTTGGAAAAATGATCTAGAAGATCTATGAAATTTTTACTTAATTGATGGAAATGTTCTAAATCTGTGGGATCACTTACAATTTCAGTTTTCAACACTTGATATACCTAGTTTTGAGAGGAAAAAAAAAAGGGGAAAAAAAGAACAAAAACCAGATTTTAAAACTGAATATGCCCCTGAATCTGGGTGGTCTTTTCAAATTCAGAATGAATCTTTGTTCAATAGATGAAGAATAATTGCAAGAGATGGAAGAAGGTATATTTACCCATTTTGTAGATGCCATCCAGAGAGATTTCCCACTTCCGTCAAAGCTGCCCTCCACCTCTGTGTCACGCCTTCAAAACTATTTCTTTCATGATTTTCTAAGGCATCGCCATAACTGCCCCACTGTTTTCTCACATGGGAAGGATCCACATGATAGAAAACTGGAAAAACTAGCAGTCCCATTTCTATCCTGCACTCCATGATCTTCGCCAGTTCCTCCAAACACCATTTGGAATCGGCATAATTTTCGGAAAGAATCACGAGAGCGCACCTTGACTTCTCAATAGCTCTAATAAGCTCTGATGAAATCTTTTCTCCCCTTTTGAGTTCGTCGTCTCTAAAGGTGACAATCCCTTTCCGAACCAAAGCTGCATAGAAATGATCTGTGAAAACGTAGCGGGTATCTTCACCCCTGAAGCTCAAGAAAACTTCGTAATCCCATGGACGAATAGGAGTAGAAGATGATGAAAAAGAAGACCTTCTTGGAGGAATTGCATGGGAAGCCATTGACAGGTTGTGTCTTACTATCAGGGGTCAAAGGAACCAAGGTACTTTCTGGTAGAAAGGAAAAAGAAAACACCGGTAGATGAAGAGAAGAGAGGTTCCATATACACCCCTAAAAATCTCTCTCTTCTCACACCCCAAAAGAACCCAAAATATACTCTCGCGACCCCACTTCAATGGGCGATATCTGGGCCTACTCCTTCTACACCCCATATCCAGAACCCATCCTCCAAGTGCCATCCTCCGGCGAAACTTCCCCCAAAACCCATCCTCCGGGCTGCTCCAAAACCCATCTCCTCCTAAGAACTGAGAACCCCAAACAATAACAACCGAGATTCAACCAAGCGACAAAGCAAATATCAAGTAAAGTTTGCTTTTTTATTTGATTTTGTTGTGTTTATTCTGCATTTTCACCGGCATCATGGGTTTATAGTTGAATCTCTTTTTTTAAATTTCGCTCCTGTTTCTATGTTTTCGATTCTTATGTTCCCTGTTCTAACCGTCAGCCTCTTTCGATATTTCATTGAATCCGGCTAAATCTTTCATTTTCGGATTTCATGATATCCTAAGAATCTGAATTTTCCGGATTTCATGATGTCCAGTAAAATGTTGTTTTTCCGATTCCATGATGTCCGAAATTCTTTCTCAAACCTGATACAATGGAATCCGAATTAGAGAAAGAACCGATTCCATGAAATCCGGTGATATTATTTAGAATCCGAATGCTTTAATTTTATTTTTATTTAATGATTATATTATTTAATTTATCAATCTTATGACTATGAATATGATTATTTTAAGATTATTCAGATTTATAAATTTTATGATTATATAATTCATGATTAATATGATTATTTAAAATAATGATTAAGGAGTATGATTATATTAATTTAATTCTATCAATCTATTTTCTTTGGAACAGATATGCCAACACCACGCACTCGAGGAGGTGAGATATCTAGTGCACCTCAGAGACGACCTACGGATCGAGAGTCATAGACGACGAGCCGCGAATTAAGAGAGCGCTGAAATTTCAAAGAAGAATGAGATCCCAGCGAGCATCCTCGGAAGATGATAGGATGAGACTAAGGAGGTATTCGAGGGTGTTCCTGGAGGACCTATCGACATCGGGTGGCTATTTGAAAGCCACAACCACGCTGCAATAAAGAAAGGGTCGAGAGGTAACAATCATCAGCCCAAAGTTGTATATATATTTTTTTGTTAATTTACCACGAACTTGAATCGTAATTTATTTGGTATTTATATTGTAGGATCGAGCACTACTGGAACAAATCATGGTGCAAAGTCACAGCATGGGTGCTGATGCGCAGAGGCCTCGTATTTCAGACCGCTCATCGATCCGGTCGCACCGCACTAGTCGCAGCCATCGAGCCGCGAAAGTGCACCGACGCACGTGATTAAGGAGCTGGCACGTGAGATCACGCCGACTTTCGCCTCGTTCGTGATGACCATCACGCTAGACGACGGACATCCATTTTACACATACCTACATCGGATCGATGATACCGCCTCTACGCCGCTTCTCTGCGGATCGATGCCAATGCTTTATCGGGTCAAGTTGTCAGCACCACCACGCCAGGCATCTCAAGAGACGGAGCGCTGTCGCTTCCTTCGCCCAACCATCGCGGTCGAGGGATACTTCATTACCATTACTGGCGTTCCCATCTCGATGATGATATCGAAGCTCAGCTACTCGAGCCTTCTTGCTCCACCGGGTTGGTTGCACTCATTTGTCGATAAGAGTAAACTGTCTTTGCAGTGTACCGGAGCTGGCTCCTCGACCTCAAGCATGGTTGGTGTTGGCGCTCGGGATGCGCCTTCGTCTCCGCATACTGCACGTGCAACCAACTACCGCGACGCTTTGAGGTGTGGAAGTAGGTGGCTACTAATTCTTTGCAGCACATTGATGACACTTTTCGATAATTTTAGATAATTTTCACTATCGCATTATATTGATATTAATTGTCCGATTATTATGTAGGCCCGATTTATGAGCACTTTCCCGATGTTCTCCTCATTCGTCGTACATCGTCATCACCATCGCACTACGCGGAGGCCGCACGTGATTCCCGACAGCTTGCAGCTAGTGTTCGGTTGGGCCGATCGATTGCGCAGTTTAGATGTTCCGCCGGTTACCGGATCATCGAAATAGTACTCTTCCGACACGCATGGTTTTCGGATGCATAGCGCGGATCGGTTGTTGTTTCATATCATCCTGAAATGCGCCTTACGCCGGGCCGTGTGATATTCAAACCATTCCGCGCCTTCGCACCTCCACGACTCCAACCGTAGTATCTTATTGGATCAAGATTAGAGATGACAGATCACGATCAACCATCAGATTTCAGGTCGACGATGCCGCCAGCATTTCTAGGTTTCCGTGAGAGAGTGTAGCGCAGCATATGGCCTGGCTTATCGCATATCGCATCGCATCGTTTCAACCTCCACAAACAGACGTTTTACGATGATGCACGATTTTCGCTTCTCTCACGCGAGATCTACCAAAGGATAGTGTTAAATATGGACTTCGCTTGACCTAGCACCAAATTGTACATAATATTTACTTAACTTTTTTATTATATTACTAATATTAAGTTCACATATTATTTATGTAGCGTAATGCGAGAGCATTGATTTTATTGAGGCATGTGATATCTGGTGGAAGACAGCAGAGTCTCGATTATTTTTGGGGTGCACTGAATGAGGCGCATAGCATACTTGCTGGGTCAGATGAGACTTCAGCATCTCACACAAAGATCCATCACCTCGCCTCCAAAGATCTCACAAAGACACCATCACCCGGCCCAAAGATCTCACACTCCATCACCGCTAATGCCGCTCATTTTAGCCCTCCCACTTTGTCTATCCTCCACCAAAGACGCTTGATCCTCCACCAATCGGCGTTCATCCTCTCCGACAGCTGTTCTCCGCATCGCAGCTGATCCTTCAAAGACTGGGCAATGATCCTTCAAAGACTGCAGACCATTCTACTCAACCTACCAGTGTATATGTTCGTTCGAAGAGGAAAAGGAAGACTTAGTTTTATGTTTATGTATTAGTTGTAAGACTTTAATGTTTAAAATAGAATTTGATTAATTTTATTGTATTATATTAGTGGTTAGATTAATTTATAAAATATATTTAAATTTTCAAGTATTAAAAATAATTTATATAATATAGTTGCCTTACATCCTGACAAAATCCTAGTAATTTTTTACATTATTTTTTTTATTTAATTTAAATTTAATATAAATAAAATGATGTTGTTATGAAAATAAATTACATCATTAAAAGTAATTAATTTAATTAAATTAAATATAATACATATCAATTACAATATAAATCATTTAAAGTCGTAGATACATCATGTTTCATCTAAATCAATTGTTCTTTTGTCATACATCATAGTTCGTCCCACGATGATCTAAAAGTCTCAATCCAGGTACATAAGGGATCTCCTATCCTCCAAAGACACCTGTATCTCCAGACTTCTACGCCTACCAGATGCACGGAGGTATCAGATGTCGATCCATGAAGACCTAAAATAAAAGATCGCCCTTTGTCAAAAAACAAAATATAAACAATAAACTTAATGACCAATGTAATATAATTTAACAAAACCCGGCATTTAAATGACAATCCTCAGTCAACCAAGTGCAATCGCCAGGTGAAGCTGGCGCAGGATGCATCTAAGTGGTAGATATGTTAGGCATTGTCTAATTGATAAATGGACTAACAATAATATTAAAATCAGGAGGTTATCAAATGACCCATGTAAAGTCATCCATCTATCATAAGGAAGCAAAAGAGTCAAAACATGATAATGAATAAACCAACTCAAAGAACACTACTAATCGATCCATACACTGAACGTTACCTCATCAGAAAGTGTGAAGCCTATGAACCAAATTGCCGAACTGCTTCCCATCCGCTTCCCATTCCTAGTAACCCAACAATCGAGCGATATCCACAATGACCATTTGCCTTAACATCCACGATGTTCACTATATGTTTACGTATTTGATGGAAAAATATCAATGTACTTCAATTTTTTTTCCTTCGTAATTTCACTTTAACATGCAAGCAATGGAGAAGTACTATCACACGGGCGCACCAACAATTTCAAATAAAGAAGGAGCTCGTTTGGTAGATGAATTGATTTTCAATGACGAATCCACCTTTCGTCTTTAACCTTCTCAAGTGGTGGAAAAACATGTGATGTCGCTATGTGACAAGCCAACTCTCTCAACTTCCTTTTAATGCTATTTTACCTGCCTCATCACAATCAACAAATTGTCTCAAAATACTATCAATCTCAGAAGTAATTGTCAGCTCAGACGAGACATTGTCGTTCATAGTATCCAACTTCCTCCAATGAGAATGCACACTATCAAGGGAATTGTAGCGGTAATTCCTTTGATGTTTTTCCTCGTAAGTCCTGCGCGCAAGTACAACCCATAAGAGGTTCCTGCTTCACGCAACCACATATTCCCTCTTCCTCACTTCAACTTGAGTTGCTCTTTTAAACTCCATCAATATCATATTGAGTGAAGCCCTAGATACCATACCCCGCAATTCTTTAAACATAGCATTATTGAATTGATGTTCAACAACAGAAATACTTCTCTCAAATGAAGCTTTGATTTCCGTATGTTGCAACTCAATAAGAGCATTTATTACATTCCAAGAACTCTCGAAATCCTCGAGATTTAACCAAGATGTCTCTTCAACTTTGCATGTGCACTTCTACTTTATAAAAAATATAAAACATATATTAAAAATCATTTTTATAAAAGTGGATATTTCAAGAAAAATTATTACTAATTAACGTACTCATTCATTGTGACATTGCTTAAATGCATTACTTTATCCGTCTGGGCTGCGAAGCAAATCTTTCCCTTATAAGGAGTCAACCATGACTCTCTGCCACATATTTTACCGGCCCTGGGTAAGTATAGTAATCGCTTGTCAATGATCTTAAATTCTCTCAGATTTCAGCCCTCATTCGAAGAAAACACAAGGACACCTGCTCGACATGAGCGCCTCCCACTTCTCGCTCAACTTCTTACAGCTTTGCAAGTACATTTCTGATATATGCCATCTCGCATGGTTAAGATTTGTTGTGGTAGGAAATACTAACTCGCACAACGGCTCATTAAGGCCACAACTCCTTATCAAAGAACAATGGCATTAGGTAATCGGGATCGCCAAACATTAAACTTTGTAATCTCTTCACGCTTCAAGTGTAGTTGCTCACACGCTCGCCTCCAAGTATACAAATGCCACAGAAAAAGTCAAATTTGTAGATGTCACACCTACAATCTCGAGAAGTGGAAGGCGACATTCAAGTGGTTTTATAAGTGCAAATCCATAATTAGAACACCGCAAAATGCATTCAACAACTGACTAGAAGTAGGATGTGCCCAAAACAAGTCTCTCACATAATCGTTCAACTCATCCTTCCTATGCTCATTCAACATATATTTACATTCATCTCGCTTGTTTCATTAGTTGTTGCATTTGCGATCTACCAGCTGTAGTAAGTAGTCGATGTTTATGACGTGCATTGTAGATTGTCTTCATAGTGCTAACATTATACTCATCATGATTTTTATATTATTAGAATATTCTTGGTTTCACCAAGTTCTTCATTATCGGACAATATAGTTTTCCCCATCCGATACCGATCAAAGATATGAGTGACCCTCCAATTGTTTAGCCGCTGATGATTATGAAATCCATAAACAACTTTTAATACCCAATCATCATTACTAGTTAACTTCTCACACCGATTATCTTAAACTGGACAATCACATTTTTGCTCCAGCTGGCTTTTCGATTCAAGGGCCTATTATCTCGATTTTATTCTTTGGTATTGCCTACATGTTCCACCACGCCTACATGCAAAGGCTAACTCTAGCTTTTCTACTATCTCCCTTTATCCGATCTTTTTTATCACAATAACAAACTGGGCTTCTTTCTTCCACATTCCGAGCCCATTCAATCAAAGCATCCTCGATTTACAAAATATCTGATAATAACAATTTATTAATTTTGATATATTCAAAACAAATTACTCTTAACTTTAAAGCATTAAAATTACTCCTATTACTACGAATGCATCACCGCAATCAACTAATTGGTTGTAAAGGCCGATTATGATCGAATTCATCCGCAAAAATAAATGTAGATTAAATACACAAATAATGTCCAGCTAAAAATCAGATAGTGCTCTCACCATTTGAAAATCCGGAAAAATCATAATATCCGATTTTCAAATCCAGCTTCATGGAAATTCCATTTCCAAATCCCAGATATTCTATTTCCTGATATCACAAATCATTTATAACTAGAGGCCGGTACTGAGCCCCGCCTGTCATTAACCCGACCAACCCGAAATTAGGGCCGGGCTGGTCTCTAATTTTGTTGGCCCGAAAAAACCGGGCCAAATTGCCCACGATTGGACTACCGGGCCTAATAGTATCTGATCAATAGTCTTGGCTTTTCTGGTCAACTGGCTTGTTGGCTAATTAAATAAAAACTTAATTTTACTTACTATCCAGTTATGAGTTATCCTTATAAATTCCAAGCCCTAGTTTATTTTTTGTTTTTGGCTTTTCCTGTGTCTCTAGCAAAGAATGAGCACCTTCTTCTCCTTCCTCCAGCTCCACCGTCCAAAGAACCCCTCCCCGCCTCCCGACCTACGATCCTCCAAGCATTTTTTCTCATTTTCTCCTTCATCCACTCGATCCAGTTGATCCTCTTCCTCTATATTTGTTGACCTCAAGATCGCTTTCAGGGCAAAAAAATCATCACTTTTTGCTTCCAAAATTTTTTTCTTGCTTGATCTTTTTTTATGAAACATAAATCTTAATCTTATAATGCTTGGTTTCTTTTTCCGATGCCGAAATGGGTAGCGCTCATCGGCTTCATCTTCAATCTCAAGGACGATTGACGAACCCTAGAATAGAGGTTATGTTTGGTTTTAAGATTTCAGTGAAATTGATAGGTGTTTTTTTAAGTGTTGTCAGGTTTCCTCGTTGGTTGCTTCTCACATTAGCAAAATCATATTCCTTAATTTGCACCTCCAACATTAATCTAAACTGCTCATCTTTTGAAGATTGAGATAATCACTTTGATCAACTCCAGATGATCCATCCTGGGTGTAAGTCCTCAAGTGTGTTAGACTACAAGAGTTTTTAATTCGAGAACACTAATTAGGACTCAAGCTTCTCTCATTATTTCCTTTAATTCCGAGAACTTTAATTAATCACGGTTAGACCAAGTAGAGTCTTTTCCTTTTTATTTTATATTTTGCTCTGCAAAAAACAAGAAAAATAAGATGGATGAATGACATAGACATGACAACAAATGATACGAAATATTATTATAAAGAGTAAGTTTAAATGAGATTGGGGTTTTCGATGAAATAATTTTAAAACAAGGTATATCTTGGCTCATTGCCTCACTTCAATTCTCACCCTCACCCTAATTGTTTCTCAGTTTTTGGAAGACATAAAGAGAGTAAGAAAGCAAAGGAAGGGAAAGGGAGATGAGAATGAGAACGGATAAGGTCAGAGAAAGGCACCGAGTAGTTACTGAGAACGATACAGAGGGTGGTCAGAGTGCCAAATGTATGTGTGGAGACTTGTTGGTATGTTCATGCATTGAAAGTATATTAACTACAAATGCAGCTTGGTTGGATTTTTGGCATTATGAACCCAATTTATCGGTTGTTGACATTCCCTTTGTCAATTTCCGTTGTACATCGAAGTAAACAATCAATAGCCTTATCATTTAGGTAGTTCCATTTATGAAATGATTAAGTGGGGGAATCCTTTACCATTTGATCCTCAAATTGAGTTTGAATTGAACCTTTAATCCATTTTAGTTGTGGTGTTGCTAGTCCTGGGCTTCGATGTTTGGTTTCTAGTTTTTCTGCTCGGATCCGCTTTGTTCCATGAAAATGGCCCTAGGTTTTATGCAAGTCAATTGTATTCATTTATAAATTTTATATTACATAAGCTACGGGATTTGAATCTAATTGTGGGGATGATGATGGATTGCAATGTTTGTAAATACTAAACTAAGAGTGCTAACGCATTAATGCTCGCTATTATGGTACTAATGATGTGATTAAGTCTCGCTGGTGCAGCCAAAAGAATTATAGTGATGTCGGGAAAGAAGTCATGGTTAAGAAAGTTCGGTAATACCTTGGTGTGGAATAATTATGAAAAGATTGGTGTAGTAGATGGCGTGGAAAAATGTAAATGCAAGGGTTGTGGGAGGCTTTATACTTGTAATTTAGAAAATGGAACTACCCATTTAAGACGTCATGTCCAAAAGTGTCATTTGATTCCTAAGTACAATGATGTGGGTGCCATGTCATTGACCATTCCCGGACGCCGAGGTCTCCTTGAAACTTGATCATAAGGCTTATCGAGATGCACTCTAAATGCATCATAATGCACGATCTTCCATTTAATATCGAGTACGCTGAGCTGGGTAGTGAATACAGAGTTCTGAACTCGATTTCAAACCCATTAGTAGAAACACCAAGGCTGATTGTCGGGATGTCTTCTCGAGTGAAAAAACAAAGCCAAGATATGACAGCCAGTCATTCCCGTAGAATTGCTTAACTTCGATGCGGATCGTCAGAATTCATCAAGGTTATATGGATCGTGATAAATTTCATTATGTTGATAAGTGGAAGTTAAATAGTAAATTACTTGCTTTTGTGAGTTAGAGGAGTCTCACATACGTGGATTGAATTATCTCGAAAGGTATTTGAGTGTGCTTAAAGATTGTAAATGAGATGGGAAAATATTTTCTCGACTTGATAATGCCTCTTTTAATGATAGCATGCAAAATATTTTGAAAGAGAGGCTTAATTTGCAAAATGGTTTGTTATGTGATGGTGAATTTTTTCATGTTAGATGTTGTGCACATATATTGAATCTCATAGTTCAAGAAGGTTTGAAAGTGGCTAAAGAGGCTTTTATATAAAATACCGTAAAGTGTTAAATATGTGAAGGCTTCGGAGGGAGGTTAAACACCCCATAAATGTGTCAAGAAGTGCATTTAGATGTGATATCGTAGTTTCGAGGTCGATGTGTCAATCGGATGGAATGCTACTTACATGATGCTTCTTGAAAGTGCTATTAAGTACCACTGTTTTCAATAGTTTGACTTTTAATGATAAAAGTTATACGCTTGTCCATCTAACGGGAGCGTTGAGCCGGAGAAGATGTGTGCTTTCTCGCCCCATTCTATCATATTACTAACTTGATATCTGGATCATCTTACTCCCACCTAATTTGTATTTCCTACAAGTTTATAGCATAGAAAAGAAATCAACATGAAACTTGTATAGTGAAGATGGGGTGATCAAAGATATACGCAAGGATGAAGGTAAAATTCTGATAAGTAATCGGAGCGAAAGTATCTCTCATTACTTCGCACTCGACGTGTTCTCGATCCTCGGCTTCTAAGCTGAACTTTTGAAGCTTTCGCTATAAGAGATCTTTATCCATATGACCATCAAGAGAAAGTGAATAGTGGTGAATGAGGCCTTGTATAAACTATCGGCCGAATATACAAAGCATGGGCTACATCAAGCTCAATTGCTTCATTTCAAACCAAAGCCATCATCAATGACTATGGGTGCTTATTCACAAATAACGTCCTCCATTGAAAAGCGAACAAGCTCAACATCATCAATGACATCTATACTTGATGTAAGTTTGATTATTATAATTTTTATTCATTATTTTCTCGTTATTCTTTTCAAGTATCTAAAGATAGTGATGATTTTGTTTATGTGTTGGTTGCTTTTATTATTTTAGAGTATCACATGGAAATGAGTCAAATGACTTCAAAATGATGTCCAAATTTCAACTTGATATATACTGGATGAAGGAAGCTATGTTGAAATGACCTCTACGCCAGAATATTGGAAGTTAAATAAACATCGATTCCCCGAACTTGCAATTATGGCTTGTGACATTTAAGCATTCCAATCACAACAAGAGAGTTTTTGCACCTCATTTAGTATCGGGTGGTCAGATATTGCATAAGTATAGAAATTGTTTGCTCCCAAAAACTGTGCAAGCCCTTATTTGTACTCGTAATTGGCTGCATGATTTTAAAGAAATTGGACCTTCTGGTAAAAATTGCTTATTCCCTGAACTTTTTTTTGTTTTGTTTTTTTTGTTTCTTACTTACAACTTACAAAATAAACATTTTTGTTTTATGAATTGCAGATGTGCAGGAAGTAGAGGATATTCGATTATCTAAGGAAGATTCAAATATTGTTGTTGATGATGATCTTGTCTCCACTGAGAATGATTTTTAGATTTTTAATTTAATGATTATTCTTGATAGAGTATGTCAGTTTGTAATTCTATTTGGTTTTGAATTTTGTATGTTATTTGATGTTATTGGATTTGAGTTGAAAAGGCAAAAGCAGGGTTGCCAAAGTGCTTTTACCTTTATGCTGCAGCTTTGAGAGAAAGGTTTATGTTGAGCACAATTGTTAGTAGGAGGGTGGCTGCTGCAGCTGCTTCTTCTATAATTACTTGATCACATGGCCTTTTTTCTGCAATCTAAAATTCACTCTAGTTCATAGCTCAATTCAATGTATATGCTATATGGAAATTATTGAATAATTTATCTAGAAATTAGTCAGGCATAAGAAATTTCATATTAACACAGGGGCGGTTGCCAGAAAGCAGCTTCGTATCTTTAATGGTGGTTGTATAACGTTGTGCTATATGTGTTTCATCTTCTTTCTATTTATTTTTATTTGGAGATGGCTCCATTTTACAGGAAGAATTTGTAACAGAAACTCGTATAGTTGTTTTGTTTTCATTGATTAATAGTAGGGCAAACATATCATATGGACATATGGAGCAAAAAAAATAGAAATACTAGGCAATGGGGCATTATTTGCAAGAGAGAAATCCTTGTACACCTGAAATGAAACAAATAATAGAGAAGGAAAGTAATTTATTGAATAAAATAATTTCACATTTTTTTTTCACATAAGGATGGGCTGGCCCGCTGGCCCGCTAGCCCGATATAGGGCCGGGCTGGGTCAGCAAAATAGCAGCCTCATGAATCAGCCCTACCCTATCTCTCACTGACATTCCTTGGTCTTGTGGGTCCACCCAATTCGATCCACCCGCCCGACTTGCCAGCTCTATTTATAACAATCCAATCCAGATTTTGATATCCTGGATATTGTCTATAATCCGAATTTGTTAAATCCGGTTGTGGAGTATATTCCGGATTTCAATATCCGGAGAATGTTATGATATCCGGAATTTCGAATCCGGATTAAGTAATTCTGCGAAAAAAAAAACCGAACCTGATCAACTTCCTCGTCTTCCTTCTCCACCGTTTTGAAGCTAATTTCAATGTCATTCTCACTATTTTTTAACCCATTCTCACCCATTCTCACTATTTTTTCAAACGAAGCCAGAGGAAGAAGGGAGTTGGGTGCGCAGAGAGATGAAGAAGAAGAAGAAGAAGAAGAAGAAGAAAGAAATAGAAAAATAGGTTTAAGGGTAAATTTGTATTTTCCTCTATGGGTATTTTTAATGGGATGTATAGAGAAATAAATGGGGTGTAAATAGAATTTCTCGGAAGAGAATCAAAGAATGTCCAAGCGGGTGCCAGTCCACAAAGTCAACTGGAATGCGTGTCTTTTTTTTTTCTTTTTTCTTTTTAAATTTAATGGGAAGTTGGGAACCCACCCATCACCGATTCAACTTGGAGTATTCACTCATACCAAAATCTCATCCTTGTTTACAATTTTCTCCAGATCCACAACCGTCCTCAGTATGTATATATATAGAATTCAAATTTGGATGGAATAAATTTCCTATCATCTGTATCCCTATTACTTTACTTTCGAAATACAAACATGGGAATCGTTGAAATATTCCTTTGATTGAAAAGGTATTATTCATATAATACATTATTCCCCCCAGAACGATCTATAAAACAATTGATCCAGTTTGATTCCTCAACTGAATCAATAGTACCTCTAGAGTCCACTTCTTCCCCATACTACCAGTGAAAGAGAAAATGTAAAGACTACTTCATTAAAGGCAAATTTCTAAGCGAGACTTACTATATCCATGTGAATTATGTCTCCTATCTCTATGAATATGAAGGAATTTTTCCATTATTGCTTACTAATAATAGTGGAGATGCAAAGTCAAAACAAAAAAGGATTCTGACCCAAGACCATTGATGAACCAATCCCATAAATCCACTTATAACAAAACAAGTTCTTATAAGATTTCTAGTAGAATCAGAAAACATTAAGCACAAGCAAAATACGAGCGACACCCTTGGAAAGTATCAAGGGAATGTTACTAATGAACAAAGAACAATAAGACCCGTTTCTTTGTTCCCATTAATGAAAGGCATAAAAATATAGAATCAAGATGATCACTATCTACTATCACATACTTCTATTTCCCATTTAATCTAATCCTTATTGTCTCCCGATTATATATATATATATATATACTATTGGCAGTAAGTTGGTCATTTAACATAGTATTAAAAGATAAATATTAAATTAAATAAATTTGGATAGGTGCAAGACAAATAAAAATTATTGAAGTCAATTACAATAAATTCAAAAATAAACTTTAAACTTATTGAATTCAAGATATTTAATTAGGGCTGCAACTTGGGCAGGTTAACTCAACTTAACTTGAGCTCAATCAGATGTTTGGACAGCCTTGAGACACTACTTTTTATAATTTGGATTAGGATTTGGTTAGGTTTTATCGGCTTGATATAAATTTAGTTGGGCTTGGAATAATGGTTTATATATATATATATATATATATCTTATTACCTTAGCCTTAAAAAAACTCATTTTTACCATTTCGATATTTCCTATTTTATAAATCATCATTTGAATGCTTTTATTTCTACATTCGTTCGATTGTTGCCATAACCATTGTGCTATCATCATCGTTCTTCATAAGCCATTTTTGAATTCGTTTATTGAAGTTTATGGTCTAGTCAACCATTATTTCCCATAATCGTATATTTTCTTCAATCTCCAAGTTAAAACCTAAAGTTACCCAATCTCTTTTTCTTTTTCAATAATTGATTTCTATGATAAAGTCAAATGTTTGAATGGTGAGAAAAATGAGGGAAAAAAAATGATGTTTTGAATTATATATTTTTTTAAATCAATAAAACTTTGTGGATCCTACTCACTCCACAAAAAGGTCATGCGGATCACATTACTAATAGGAAAAAGTGAGTCGATTGAAGCCAAAACTGGGTCCCTAATGAGGAACGGTTTTGTTTTCAGAAGTCGCCACTTACTTTTTATTTTTATTTATTACAAAGGAAAATCAAGTAATAAATAAAACCCCTCATTGTCTCCAACAGAAAAACTATCCACGAAACTGATTTTTGGGTTCTGGGGATCGTTACCTATCGAAGGTACTTCATGCGCAGCACCCTCTAGTCTCGAACTCCTGCCTCTACAAATGAATTGGGTACATGGGAGCATATGGGTCAAAGATCAATCGATCACTCAGCTAAACAGACACCTCGAATCAGCACCAACTTACTCAAGATCTAACATGCATAAACATCACCAAACCAAACAACGGGGAAAAGGCACTGTTCCAGCTGTTACCGCATAAGAGGTCACCAATGCTTAAATGCACCACAAATATCAAAGTCCAAACACCATGTACGCATATAAATGCAAATACAAAAACCCAAGTACGTACCTGTGGTCCTTAGCCA
Source organism: Tetrastigma voinierianum (assembly GCA_016808115.1). NCBI lineage: Eukaryota > Viridiplantae > Streptophyta > Magnoliopsida > Vitales > Vitaceae > Tetrastigma > Tetrastigma voinierianum. Next base: position 405,254 of record JAEQBH010004535.1, on the reverse strand, counting down.
TGCACTGCAGATGTGGTTAGTTAATAAACACAAACACATAGCATGCATCCATGATCAAGTAACCAAAGTTCGTGTTCAAAATGGAAGTGAATGGAAAATGAGGGGATTCAGATGTTTGTATCTTTCCACACTCCCTAAATGACAATTCACAAACCACAATCAAACTCACATAACCCCAAGTGTCCTAAATCCAGAGCGGGTCCCCTTTAATTCAAGTTAGGCTCAGCTTTAGACCAAAAATATGGCCCACAAAAATGCATTAGCAAACAGTTTCGAGCTTCCAAAGGATTCGAGCTTCGAAAAGTGCTAAAATAGTGGGGCTACCTATGTCGTCCCCCGCATAATCCGCTTGAACGATTCTCAATCCATCCAATCAGTTGAGACAAATTCTCAAATTTCACCAGAATATTCTTTAATGAATAAGGAATCTAACAAAACAAACAATGCATGATTATGAGCCCGGATGAGTGAGAATCGACTGAAACAAGCCAAGATGCTCTAACTGCTATCCCTGGAAAAAAATCTAATGAACTAATTGATCTAGTTCCCCAACCGGTTGAGTCGGTTGAAAACAAATCTCAAATTTTTTTAGAACATTCCTCATAGAGTAAGGAACCCGAAAAATGCAACAGTGTATGATTTCGACTCCGGATGAGTGAGAACTGATCCAATTCTTTAAAATTGGATCTAATGAACCGGCTGATCCGATTCCACAACCAGTTGAGCCGGTTGAGAACAGTTCTCAAAATTTGTCAAAACATTCCTTATAGAGTAAGGAATCAAACAAAATAAACAGTGTGCAATTCCGACTCCAAATGAGTGAGAACTAATCGAAACAATGCTTAGTGCCCTAAAACTAGGCTGCAAGCATCAAAGGCAAAGACAAGCGCAAAAGAAATGGGAGAAGCACACAACGTTCATACCTGTGGGATTCACGGCTACTCCCCCTTTGTCTTCCTTCTTTTCTACATCCAAAACCTGGTATCCAATCCCTTAATACTTTAGGAAATCCCCCTTCAAAATGAGAGAGACCACTCCCACCCGGATCTGGAGAATCCCTCCTCCATTTCTTTTTTTTTCTTCTCCTTTTCCTCTCCTCTCTCCCCTTATTTTTTCACGTTTTTCTGCTTCTCTTTTTTTTTCATAAACATCTGAGCTTACTCCATTTTGCACCTTAGTCTGAACTCCCCAATCGCCCCTGGACTCGTGATACATAAACACTCCCTATTCACAGGTCAAAAGTCACACATTCATCCCTTGCTTAACAAATCCAAGAATCGAATGGATTTCCAAGGTGGGTTGCAAGAATCACAAATGGCCCACAACTGGGCTCAAACCATGCCTAGGACTGATCTGGAGCTTATGGGCCCAAACCAAGTAGGATTTGGGTTCCAAAATCACAAAAATCGGTGCTCCATACAAGCTGGCAAAATGATCTGATTGAACCGATTCCCAATCAGTTGAGCTGACTGAGAAAAAAATTGAAATTTGACAGAATGTTCCTTGAAGAGTAAGGAATCCAACAAAAGAAATAGTGCATGATTTCGAGTCCGGATGAGGGAGATATGACCAAACAAGCTCTGTGTCTGAATTTCAACCTGGCTTCGATTAATGAACTTCAACTCGAAACTGGCTGAAGTAGTCGAGACGCTGATAAAAATTCTCAAATTTTGTTAGAGAATTCTTCAATGAGTAGGGAATGCAACAAAAGAAACGGTGCATAATTTCGAGTTCGGATGAGGGAGATATGATCAAAACAAGCCTAAGTGCTCTGAATTCGACATACTCCAATAAACTCCGATTGAGTTAAAACCACGGGGGGGCCCACTTGCTTCCTATGGCACGATGCCAATAACTAAAAAAAATGAGCCACGATGATACTCCGAAGTGAACTACATACGCACTCAATGGACCACATACAAGCCCACTTGAGGCTCGGAGACCGACTAAGCCTAAACGGGCCCTAATGGTGCTATATGAGAACGATGGGTGAGTGTAACACCCATATGATAAATGCAAGTGTTGAGGGACAAAATTGAGGGTCTATAAACTTATTATAGCTTTGTTGATTTGGAGCTTTCTTTTCTTTGAAATGTTGACTAAGATGAAAGTTATTTTCTTTTATTTTTTTCACTTTGAATGCTTTATAAATTTGGAATGCTATTATAAAGCTTTTTTTTTTCACTTTTTTTGTATTTCATTAAATTAATAATGTTGTAATTCATATAGAAGTGTCAAATAGTTTTGTAACTCAATAAATTTTTTAACTCTCTACTTATTCAAACTTACCTAACTCGACTAAATCAACTAATATGAAATCAACTCCAACTCATAATTTCACCTCGTTGAAAGTCAATCTGCGGTTATAATCGATTCATGGCTTCATGTTCAAATTGATCGTGGTCGACTCCTCAACCCAACTCGTTGGAATTGGTAGACCTAGGGTCAAAATAATTTTTTTTCTAAAAGAAAAACCTTGTCTAACTGTTGAAAAGGTCCTTCCTAACCCGCCCCCACATTGTATGACTTTTCCAAATATTTATTCCATCATGTAAAATAAAAAGAAATTTAATCGCCGATTTAAAATGAAAGACATGACAACATAAAAGTGAAGTGCAAATTCTTCTTCGACCGTAATGCTAATAGATTAAGATGTTGATTTTTAGTTTATAAAAAAAAAAATTTAATACTTAATAGAAATAAAATGTTAAAAAAATAAAAGACTTAATATTTTTCTGTCAGTAAAACTTAACACTTAATACTATTATATATTATTTATCATCTAACCATGAAAAAATTAAAAATGTAAACTCCTGGAGATCGTGGGACAGACATGGAGGTTGAGCACGATGGCCTCCATGCAAACTCCAATGAGTGAGAAGACAACCAAGATGGCTATTCAAACACGATCTCATATGATATATGTTGATAACTCGTTGTCAGACGCTGAGATGACAGGGAAGGAACTTCCCAACCCTTCGTTCAAAGATAAATTACTTGGTGTTCAGCCTTTGGCTAGTGACCAGGAAACAAAGGATTGGTTTCCGAAGGAGGAAGACGAAGTCCTTGAGGAAGAGGAGGACCCTTGCCATCCTAAACTGCGACTTACTAGGGAAGAAAAGATTCGTATCCGTAGCCTCATTTACAAACCCTATTATAAACTCGCTTAATAGGATATTGGTTACAAAACTCTTCTCCTGAAGATAACTGCCATGTGGAAATTGTAAGCGGCGATAGATTTGGTGGCTATGAATAATGGGTTATTTCTAAAGGAAGTTTGCTTTGCGGACGACAGACTATGCAAAATATGGTATCCTTGGCTCATTTTTATAACTAATTTACTATCTGGTCCGTGGAACTTAATTTCGATATCGCCAAGATAGCCTACTCGTTGGGTTATAATCCCATGTCTTCCTTATAGAGTAATATACTATGACCGCCTAATTTGCGAAAGTGGGAGAAAATTCCAGACTCCGGTCGATTGATGAAGCCACGAGCCTAGTGTCTCAAGGCCTCTTTGCCCGTATGTGTGTGATGGTTGATCTCGACAAGCCTTTTATTTCTAAATTTGAACTCCGACGAAAGGTACAAAGAATAGAGTGTGAAGGCCATTGAAAGGGAAAAATCTGCTTGTTATGGAAGGGGCACACCAGTTGGTGTAACAAGTTATGGACCATTGTGGGAACAATTAAATTCTGATAGAAATAAAAAGGCACGAAAATAAATCAACATAAATATAGGGACATAAGAGAATGGTTACGTGGTTCAGCCTAGCCTATATCTGCGGGGCTGAGCTTAGATGAGAAGGATTTTACTATATATCAATTAAGTTACAATTGATCTTATATGAGACAAGACTCCATCTTTCTCTAACGTTGCCTTCACCTAATTCTTCTATAGTGAAACATAAAATGAGATCCCCATTCCTCAAACACAATCTAGACTCCAATAAGCTCAAACAACATCCTTTAACAAGAGGTATAAAAATCTCCCAACAATAAGATAAATTGGGTAATACCTACAATAGCTATTCAACCCCTACAACCACCTTCTTTGCACATGCTTCTACATTTTTGTGGTGTATTTGTATCGAAACGTGTTCCCTATTTATCATCCTGCAAGGAAATCAAACCATGACATTATGAATCATATGTTTCCTATTTTGGCTCAACCAAGCCAACTAAATATATGTCTTCCATAGAGAGCCCATCAATCAAGCCAATTGATTTCCTTCCTTATTCACCATTAAGGAATATTTGCCTTTCATAGAAAATCATCAAATATGATCCAATCTTCCAGATTTGGTATGCTCAATATTAACTTTTGTCCTGCCTTATCCATCCCACATCATATCAAGCTTTGATCTTCATAAAATCCTCTCCAAAATCATATTTTTCTGAATATGGTAAATTCACCCAAATTCGTATACAATACATGCACCAATCCTTGAAACAACTTCATGTTACACCCTTATAACCCCTTCAATCAGATGATCTAAAATGATGCGCACACTTTGCCTAAGATTATGACAATAAATATCTCCAACAATCTCCCCCTTTGGCATTTCTATAGTAAAAATAAAATCAAGGACATATGTTGGAACATTGATGGACCACCATCATAATTGTTGAAGTCATTAGCAATGTAGCCTCCCCCTGAATATCACTAAGGTGTTTTTTTGGGATTTTTCTTCTATAGTATTGTCGGCTTGAGCATGACGCCCCCTTAATTTCTGCATAAATCTCCTTGTTGATTCTCTTCCTTTAAGCAACATATCTCGGCTACCAAAACAAACAGATAAGGATCCCATGGATATCACTCAGTATCTTAGAGTGATCCGCTCTAATACCAATTGAAAGGTAAAGATCTACTTGTTATGGAAGGGGTTCTATTTTATTATCGCATCTGGGGCCAGCAATAAGTTATGGATCATCATGGGAACAAGTAAATTCCCGATGTAACAAAAAGGCACAAAAATAAATCAACATAAATGTAAGGACACAAGAGATTGGTTACACGGTTCGGCCTAGCCTACGTCCGTGGGGTTGAGCCCAAATGAGAAGGATTTCACTATATATCAATTAGGTTACAGTTGGTTTTATATGAGATAAGGCTCCCTCTTTCTCTAACGTCGTCTTCACCTAATTCTCCCATAGTGAAAGATAGAATGAGATCTCCCTATTCCCCAAACACCATCTAGACTCTCACAAGCCTAAACAACATCCTTTAACATGATGTATAAAAACCTCCCAACAATGAGAGAAATTGGGCAATACCTATAATAGGTATTCAACACCCACAACCACCTTCTTTGCTCGTTCTTCTACATTTTTATGGTGTATTTACATCAAAAAGTGTCCCCTCTTTATCATCCTCTAAGGAAATCAAACCATGACATTATGGATTACATGTTTCCTATTTCGCCTAATCAAGCTAAATTTACTATATGCTCTTCCATAGAGAGCCTATCAATCAAGCCAACTGATTTCCTTCCATATTCACCATTAAGGAATATTTACTTTCCATAGAAAATTTTTGTGCCAGCAGAAGCTTTGATGTAGATGATAATAAATCAAGAACAAAAAGATAAAGAATAATTTACACAAAGATGCACGAGGTTTTAACGTGGTTCGGCCAAACATGCCTACATCCACGAATGAGAGAGAATTTTTCCACTATACGATAGAAAATATTACAGAGGTAGAACAATATACAATTGGGTTCCCGAAACGTCCTATGTTTCCTTATTCCTTGTATCCATACCCTGAACCTCAAAATTCCTCACTCCATCGGGTATTCCCGTTCTTCCTCACATCTTTACACACCTCATATAGCCTTTATGTTTCTCCATCTCTCCTTATAACTCTTTCTCCTCCTCACCAAAAATATTTATAGAGATATTCCTAATTACTTTCCTTATTTTACAAGGAAACCTAATATTACAATAATATAAAAATAATATAACAACCTAAGAATTATTTTATAAAATATTCTATACAAATAGGAATTAATACTAATTAGGAATTTGAAACATATTCCAACAATCTCCACCTTGGATTAAATTCCATCATTGACTCTACCTTCAACTGAAATTCCTTTTTGTCTTCATCTTATGTGCTTTGAAATATTTATTCTTCTAGAGATCATCAATTCGAAGCTCTAACAACCCTCCCCCAAACAAGTACAACTGAACCTCCTCTAAAACGATCATCCATCTATTCACTCTCTGCACCCCAGGATTTTTCTTGGCTTCTATTGCATTCTATCACATGCCTTACATGAAGCACCACGTGCCTTGAGAGAGCTTGCCTGGCCAGACAACCTCTTCATCGCGGAGCGCCAAATAAGTACATGAAGATCTGCAGCACACCGCCATTCGAGCGTAAAGCATAGCCATGGATCCGTCGCAACCAATTAGTGGCTCACCACCTGGCGTTTGACATCCAAGGATTTCACCTACATAACCAAGTGTGAACCTGGCTCTGATACCAATTGTTGTGGCAACGGAATTTTTGATGTAGATGATAATAAATCAAGAACAAAAAGATAAAGAATAACTTACACAAAGATGCATGAGGTTTTAACGTGGTTTGACCAAACATGCTTACATCCATGGATGAGAGAAAATATTTCCACTATACGATAGAAAATATTACAGAGGTAGAACAACATACAATTGGTTTCCCAAAACATCTCATGTTTTGTCACGCCCGCCAGATCCCCGATCCGACCCGAACGGCGGATCCGAACCGAGTCCGGGGTGTGATACTATCTATATACTGTCTATACTATATACTATATACTGGGACTCTCATTGACTTGTTCTTTCGACGTGACTCAGACTGTAGGTGATACAAACAATTTCTCAGACACAAAATCATTTACATATACAATGTAATCCACTAATGAAAGAAACCATAAAATCTATACACATTTACAGAGTCCCATTTACTTATACAAATACTTATACATGTACAATTTCTATTACAAAACATCAGAGATTGCGGAAGCAGCGCTGGTGAGCACCTATCTTTGAGATGGACCGTGCCGATGTGATGTCCCGTCCAGCCCCTCTTTCGTACCTACATAGATTGAACACCCACAAGTGTTAAGCTTTTTACGCTGTACTGGGAACATAAGCACGACAACCACCAATGCATGACTGGTCACAAGCTTATACATATACGCATTTCAGAAGTATCTATACCTATTCATATAACTTTTATTACTTATCAACTTTACATTTCTATTGCATGTCAATCTTTTCTGTTACATATTCTATGTCTTTGGCCTATCTCCTATCTATACTTTTACTGTATTCCTGTTTCTATACTTTGCATATTCCATATTCATTTTACAACTTATGGCTTTTCAGGTTCTATTACATATTCTTTCATATACTTTTGTACTTTTAGATACTTTCTATATCATGTGTTCATCTTTCACGCTTGTCATATGTCTTCTTTTTAAATGTTCCTATTCTTTTTCAGGTTACATATCATGTCTCTATTCTATGTCTTTTTCATCTTTTGGTTCTATGACTTATTGCATTCCATGTACTATTACTTATATAATTTCTTAGACTGTGTATATATCATGTCTTATTTCATGTAGTGGCTACACGCCCATGCTATACTTTTCATTCTTCATTTTCATAATTACTATCGTGATACTTTCATGTTAAATTGTCATCCTTTGTAATTTCTTTCTTTCTTACATATTGTCATCCTTTATCATTCATATACTTTATATACATTTGCACGCTCTATTCTATCATATACTTTGTTTCGATACTTCGTATTTTCGTGTCAGCTTAAAGCCAATACTTTCATATCATATCTTTATTTTACTTATTACGTGAATTTCTATCCCATCTTTCATATCTCCTGTAGGAGTATAAGACTTATACTTTTACTATCATATCATCTACTATCATATGTTCTCACATATGCTTTCATGTGTTTTTATATACTATATTTTTCATATACCTTTCTTTATCTACTTTCTGAACTTTACTTGTTCATATCCTTTTCGTGTACTATATTGTACTGTTCATATATCTATATTCATCTACTGTTCATTTCATACACTATTTTCCTGTTATACTTTTCATTCTTCATTTTCATACTTGTACTATTGTATACTTTCATGTTATATGATTTCATCTTGTACTTTTCATATGGTTTTCTCTTTCATGTACTGTACTTGTTCATATACTATTTTCATATCACTTTATACTGCATTTCGTTTGTAATCGTTTATGATTATCGTGATAGCAAGGCTAAGTGCTTCATATCATATCACATTCATACTTTTCACATTCATTTTCTTTTGTGTATGCTTTTCATTTTCTTTATATTCGTTGCAAATACCAGAAGGATTCGAAATAAATCAAAATTTACAAAAATATCACCGCACGAGATGCTGATCTCTGCCATCTGCACTAAAATAACACTCCGCATTTGGTATGCTGATTCTGCCTATCAGGGTGACTCCTTCGGGCCACCGTGGATCCATGTCATTGACTCAAACGAGGCCTCGATATCCGTTTCATGTATCCGCCGTGAAGAACGTATCTTCCTATAGGCATGCCTATCTATCCTCTACCGTTCTAAACGCATAATCACTTTATTACATTTTTCTCAGACATATCTCATCTAATGACTAACTATCGTTATCATGTATGTCGATGATACATCATTGATATTTATTTAATCCATTATTCTCATATCCATATTTCCGCTATTATCACTCTCACATATCTCACTGACTTCATTCCTTTAGTTTAATACACATTATCTTCTTATTATATATTATTTTCAACACATATCAATAAATAACATACAAATATTAACCAATCTCATAGTCCAGATTAATCTTTTTATTCATCATCATTTTAATATTTTGTCAAGTTTATCTCTTCAAGATAATTCCTATATTTCTACCATATGACATCTATTCATTCATGTATTCATATATTCATATCATTTAATGATTCATTATACCTTATCTATTCATATACTTTCGGTATTTCTATCATATGTGCTGTTTTCTTACTCATTCATATATTCATATATATATCATTCAAAAATATGTGTAATTCATTCATGTTCTTGTCATCTCTTTACTTCATCTCTATCGTTCTTAGCATTTATGCATTTCTATCATGTGTTCCTAAAGTATGCTTCTCTTAGTCATTTCGTATGTCTATCATATATTCGTTTATATATTTGGGTATTATAACATTTGCATATAACTATTCTGATCATATCTCTCCACATTCACTTGTAATTTTATATCTTGTTAACTTATATCTTCATGTACGCTATCAAACTATTGTATCTTATGACATATTCCTATCATATCTTTTGACATATACCTATCATATCTTATAACATATCCCTATACATTTCTATACTTGTACATTTTACTTGTATTTTATCAAACTGTCCTATCTCCCGTAGGAGTAAAGAACAAAGACTCCTCCTTTGATACCCGTAGGTACTTTTCTTACCTATACTCTTTTACATATCAAATCTACATATATTTCTATTTTGTTCAGATCATATATCCTTTTCTACTATGTATTCCATTTTACTTTAACCAAGCGATTAGTACACTTGATACAAGAATTCGCCTTTTCAGAGAAGATATGGGCACTAAATGCGAAATAGCATATGGTTAGATTCTAAACCCATGAGCTCATAGAGTCTCAAGAATACCCATAATGGAGTCCTAACGGCACTATGCAAGTCAGAAGTCAAAGGAAGAAAATCTCAGCAACTTTATGTTGACCTGCAGCAGCCACTGGATTTTGTCATTTTCGGGGGTCTTAACTTCATATTTGATACTGGTTCTTTATACTCTTTTGAAGTTAAGGTGCTAAGGGTTCTTCTCCAACTGGAATCACCCAATTTGGAGCACCGAAACTCAAGATATGACCTAATTAATCGGGACTACTCTATGTTCAAAACCGAACCAGAATTTGGCTTGAACATAGCCCCACTTTGAGTGAATTTCTGGGCCACTTAAAGTAAGAATTTGACGATACCTATTTCTAGGAGAATTGTTCTCCTTGAAGTTTATTTTACCCAGCAACTTGAATCACTCAAATTGGATAAGAAATGACCAAGTTATGGCCAAAATACGAACACTGGTCAAAATAGAGCAGGGTGTACCGGTACAGCTCTGACTTGTACCGGTACAGGTTGACCAAAATCGACCAGAACCCAAACTGTACCGATACCACTCTGTTCGATACCGGTACAGGTCCTCGGCAATGACCAAAAATGGTGGTTTTCCCCTATTTTTCCATATTTTTCCTCCCCAAACCAACTCTATACTTGTCTTACACCAAAAACCTATCATGAATTCCTCCCAAAACAACTCTAATATGGGTCCTAACCCATCCATAAACCAAATATAAGGATTAGTTAGGGTTTGTTCTAAACCCTAACTCAATTACATACAATTAAACCATGAATCCAACCTCAAAGGGAGGATTCCATGTTTTTCTTGTACCATTTATGGTTTTACCAACCCTACTTTCAAGAAATCTTTGGTTATGATGAAATCCTAACAAACCCTGTGTTTGCACAACTAATAATTCATCCACAGCATGGAAATTCATACAAACTTTAGAATTCCATAAAAAATCCATATGATCCATAATTTTCAATCTTCCTTGAACTCCTTCTTCTTTCTTCTTCTTCTCTTTCTTCTCTTTCTTTTCTTCTTCCTTCTTTCTTTCTCTCTTTTCTCTTCTTCTTTTTTCCACGTTTTGTCTCTCAAGCAAATGAGAGACTAAATTGTTCTTATCTATTTATTTGTTAAGGCCATGTTTCGCTTTGCCTTTTTTAAACATTTTTTTCTATTTTTGCAATTAGATTCCTCTATTTCTTATTTCCTAATTCCAATTTTCTCAAATCCCATAATGGCATATAACCTTATTGTTTTATGCCTTTTATATCCTCAAGTGGTAAATGACCACTTTACCCTTGGCTTTATTATTAATTTCCAGGTCTATCGTTTTATTTTCCGAAAATTCCTATTTAACTTTTAATATACCTTAAACATGTCCGAAAACTGCTAGGGTATATTTTGGGGTATTACATGTTTCCCCATTCCTTGTATCCATACCCTGAACCACAAAATCCCTCGCTCCATCGGGTATCCCCGTTCTTCCTCACATATTTACACACCTTGTATAGCCTTTACAATCCCATGTTGGAATATGTTTTAAATTCTTAATTAGTATTGATGAGTGTCTAAAACACTCATGTCATACTCGCGTCCTTATTACGTTTTAGTGCTATTCTATATTTAAATGAGTGCATTATTGCCTGATATCTGATTTTTGGATCATGTGTGCATTGCAGGTGAAAATGGTGGTTTTTAGAAGCTTTTTGGAAATGCGAAGAAGAAAAGGTGAAGACCCATGCTGCAACGTCATGACGTGCTAACGTCGCATCAAACACGTCAGATGCTGCAACGCCGCAATGTTCGTCAACATAAGTTAAAGCCAAGAGGTCAACGCTATGATGCTTTCCGATTCGCATCGGGAATTACAAAAACATGAGAGACCCAATTTTCAAGGCATCGAGAAACGTACGGATGAGGAGCGGAAAACGAAGCAAGAGCAACCCGAGAGATAAAAAAGACTAGTGTTTTTGTGTTTCTCTTCTCAAAACCATTAATGATTTATAGAACTATGCTTGTAGTAATTTCCAATATGTTCTAAATTTATTTCTAGGGTTTTGTTGAACCCTACTTCAGTTGTATGGATTAAGGTTTAAATCTAATCTTATTTAGTTTGTTTATGATTTATATCGATTTGCTCTATGTTGGTGGGTTTTTTGCATGGTAATGTCTGGCCAACATTGACATGATCTTGCTGGGTATCCAAGATCAAGAGATAAGGACTCTTAGGGATATGAGTTGAGCGACCCTTGGTCAATCGGCGAATAGAGATATCCCAATTCCAAGTGTGGCGATTAAGGTTTGAGCATTTAAGCGTTTCGGAGTATAGGGTCGGGGCAGAGATGCGCCCAATCCTATTAGCAAGATAGACGGATATACCTCGAGAGAGGGTATCTCGTAGGCACGATCATCCCGTCATCGAGAATTCATTAATAAACTGAATAATAATTCCTCTAGGTAATAATTCATCAAATGTGGCAGGGGGAGGCAAAACCTAGTTTTCACAAAAGTAATTTCACAAGTTATTTAGATTTAGTTTTAATTCCATACATTAATTAGAAATTCATAAAGAGTTTAAGTCCAGATAATATCGTAGGGCCAATTCCAGTAGTCAACGCACTTCTCCCTGTTAATCGATATCCTTACTTAGGTACACTATATTACTTGATATGACGCGTGCACTTATGCACATAGGCGCTTTACCCAGTTTATACAAGTCACACATCACGCTTTTGGCCTATCAAGTATTAATTCATATTTATAAAGAATATTTTATAAGATAATTTTTAGGTTGTTATATTATTGTAATATTAGGTTTCCTTGTAAAATAAGGAAAGTAATTAGAATACACTATAAAATAGTCTAGGGCCTTTATGGAAATATGGAGATAAATTTTCCACTATACAATAGAAAAATATTACATGTGAAACCCCGAAAAATCTAGATTTCTGAGGGAAGACAAACTGATTTTATCAAAATCCAAATCTTCAAGATCCTCTAAGATCTAAAACTGACTTAATCGTTGGAATCATCTCGTGAAATCTAGCTCTCACATCGAATTTCGTCAAATTCCGAGACAGTCGGAATTTCACTTTCTTCGAGGCACCAAGAGTGACGCGTGACATATGTTGAGTGGCTCACATTGAGCCACGTGTCAAGCTGTGAGCAAGTCAAACAATGAGCTCAAGTATGGGCTTTAGTTGACATGTGGCATCATGTCATTGGAGGGAAGTCTATGGTAGATGGATAAGAGGATAAGGGAAATCCTAAGAGCCAATGAGAACTGGATACGTGTAAGCGAGGACAAGCGCCTCCCCACTCCATCTCTCGGGACCAAACACGGGAGTGGGAGAAAGAAACAGAAAGGTAAGAAAGAGAAGAAAAGAGAGAGTTTTAGAGAGAGACCCCACCTTTCTCTCAAATTTCCACGATCTGACCTCCATTTGCTTCAAAGTGAGTGTGCTATGAAGAGCCTATCCTCACAAAGAAGGGCTTCTTTCAGATAGAGACCTGAGTTTGGGAGTTTCGACAAAACTCCAAGACGTCAGCTTTTCTCTAACTTGGTTTAACTGCCTAAGGGCCATTCAAATGGTGCTGCTGTGTGGGAGGCCGTGAGTGACCGTGGCAGAACCATCCCAAGACTTGGGACAAAGAAGTTTCAAGATTCCGGATCAAGCTTCTGACAGTCCAGTGACTAATTTCTTTGACTAGTAATTGTCCATGTGCCATTTTATGTATATAGTCAAAATGAATAATACGTGTTGGTTTTCGCCTCAAGGAATGTTCGTTGTATTTTGAACCATGAGAAGCTGCCATATCAGGGTAGTACACACTAACCGAACTTCTAGAACTGGTTTTTGGGTGGGAACAAAGGAAATTTGGTAACAGTCCTTTTGAGAATCAGTAGCCACATCGCTGCAATTTGATGTTACACTTTTGAATTTCCATTCTAATTCTCTATAGCCTGGTTATCGTTCGTTTACCTGAACATTTAAATGGAAAGGCTAATACCTTAGAGTCTGGCCAGCCATTAGGTTCGAGCAATCGGGCCAAGTAGGGTCGGGCACCTGCCGCTCGGGTTGATCAGCTCATTTGAGGCCTCCAACTTCTTGAAGGCTACAAATTCTTCGTCCAAACTCCGATTCGGGGTGTTCTCGGATTCTATGGAAAGCTCCATCGAGTCAGACTTCATATACATTATGGTAGGACATTGGGCACCAATCAGCTAGGTTGGCCGGTTAGTGTTGGCCCCATAGGATTGGTTAGTCATACGCGGACTTCTAATCCTCGAAGGTCATAACTTTCATCCGAATCTCGCTTTCTTTGGAGTGTTTCGACTTCTATGGAAACCCACAAGTCAAGATTCCAGACATATTCCTGTTGAGGGCATTGGATACTGGAACTGGCCGGAAAGGGGCTATCGGGCAGGTCGGGTAGGCTGGCCAGGTAAGGCTGCCTATTCATGTGTGACTCTCCAAACCCTAAGGTCATAATCTCTCGGGTCCGAACCTGTTTCGGGTGTTCTTAGACTCTATGGAAAGCCCATTGAGTCAAGATTCTAGCCATATGCCTGTGGAGGGCAGTGGGTACTAGATCTGGCCGGCTAGGGCTGGTCGGGCAAGGCTGGCCAGGTAAGGCTGGTTATTCATGTTTGACCTCCAACTTCAGAAGGTCATAACTTCCTCGTCCGAACTCCGTTTCGGGTGTTCTTAGACTTTATGGAAAGCCCATTGAGTCAAGATTCCAGATATGTGCTTTGGAGGGTATTAGGTGACCATAACCTTGCTGAAATTTATGTTTTGCACTGAGTGTGCAGGTTGCTTGGCTGTGTCAAAGTGAATAGCCGGGTTTTAACATGACCATTGCATGGCATGTTGTAGGCTGTAGTTATGGGTAAGAATTACCATGAGTTAGCCTAAGGAAGGTTGTGTGACATCAATTGTTTGATCATATGTTGATGAATGGAACCAAAATGGTTCTTGTCTGTGAAGCGACCGTGAGGTACCCTGTTGGATGGGTCCGTGATTGGGACCATGTTCGATGTTATTGATGTGAATGAATAACATGCTTGAATTGATATGTGGCATGAAGGATATGATAGTTTGGAATTTGTAATATAAATGTCCAAAGATGCTGATTGAAATGTAATATACACAATACACAGAAGTTTCATTTTAAGGTGGCATGGCAGGCGAAAAAGCAATGACATAATTGCATCACATGGCCAAAAACATCGCATGCATGGGCGTGGAGGTATGGTCGATCGACGCCTGCGGTTAGGTGTTCATGGAGGTCGCGAGTACATGGTTGTGGATCAACACCGCGCATGGTGCTGGTTAGTGGCTCGGTTAATGGACAAAGTCCAAATGAGTCGCATCGTTAAGTAAAGCAAAGCGATAATTATGTGCCCGTATCAGCAAGTTGGGATAGATTCCCCCAATGGTGGAAGACCCATCAATTATGGTCAGACATAGTCCCCAAGAAAGGAAAGGTCAAAAGTGTCCGTTTATGTGAGTCGCTGGTGAGACACCTAAATCCATTACCCACAAAAAGGTGCATGGTTGTAAATGAAATGAAAAGATTTAGAACAATCTTATTGTCATCTAAATGACAATAGTTCACACTTCTGGCATAAAGTGAGGAGCTTCGTGAGTGATCGATATGGGCATGATGACATCATGCATGACATATGACATTTATGTAGACATTTTACTGGTAAGGTTATTGGTATATCATTGCATGTGCACTAAAGCGGGAGCAACTCAGAGAGATTATCACTATCAGGCTTCATTTCACCCCGCCGTGGGACCCCTTCTTCGTGTACACGAGAAGACGGTGCTCCTTCTCGAGGTCAGTGGAGGTTTAAGAAGGTCGGCCAGGTGTAACTCAAAATACTCCTACAATTTTTATAATAATTTTGATATATATTCCTCGGGGTATGAATTGAGTCAAACTGGTTTGCAAAATTGATAAATCATGGAAATGAAATTGAGTGTGAGTATACACGAATACTATATGCTAAAATGAGAAATTGATTGAACCAGAAATAAACCTAAGTGAAAAGGGCAAATGTGGAAATTTGTAAATGAGGACCTAAGGTCAAAATGATAGCTTAAATGCTAATGTGAATAATAATAAATGATAAGGAAAGTGAAATAAAGAGTTAGAATGCCAAAATGGAAAATGGGATTGAACGGGTAAACAACAAGGCCTTATGAAGAATAAGTGACTTAAGACCAAAGGAAAGCTAGTGAGTGTGTAGGCCAGGCATGGCCTTACACTTAAAAATTTAAAAGACCAAACTTAGTGTGGGTATCATTGGAACAGTCACGTTTGGGGAGAAAGGGGAAAAGGGAGAAAGCTAGGGTTTGCAATGAGTGAGATTTTGGTGGGATTGTTCCCATTTCTTTATCTAAGAGATCAAGCAACCTACAAGAGGAGATTTGAAGAGATAAGGTAAGAAAAATCAAACCTTAACTTCCTCTTTTATGATCTTGATTTAGGAAAACACTAACTAAGAGAAAAGAGGTTTCATTAGTTCAACCACCTTTGGAGTTTGTTTTTAGATTGGATTCCATGGTGGATTTTATGAAGGATGAATTGGAGGTTTATTCAGAAAATGGTGTAATGCCGATCCGACATTTTACGAGTAAATGTGTAAAATTACAGTTACCAAAAATTAGTGTGATACCCGTGGTCTGAAGACCAGTGTTCAGTACCGCTCAAAGTGAATCTAGGTACCCACTTTGCTAACTAACAACAATTTGCATGTGCATTTGTTAAGTCCGTGTTCGTGATTAACAGGGACACCTAAGGAAATGTTGTGGGGTTCAAATAAGGTTCTCTTCATGAAAATCTTATCGTACCTAAATGCATGTAGCGAGTTCGTCTTTAAACAGAAAGCTTAGTGTGCCCAGCCAGATTGGCACAAAGTGGTGTCATTCACTAAAATTATGATAATTGTTTATCCCTTTAGAGTGAAGTGATTGTTGACTAGGGGATGGGTGATGATGCGCTAACACAGGACCAAAGATGAAGAAGCTGATGACCTTGACGGACCATGACTCTATTCTTATTTCAAGTGTTTTGGTGGTTTCAAATATAATTCCCGAAATGATTATATGAAATAAACATATCTTTGAAGTGTTATTCATAAGTGCCTGTGAATTGAAATGTGATATTTAATCTTGAAAACCAAATGAATATGAATGATAAATCGAATTGTAAGCAGGTCGGTTGTTGACATCTTGAATTGAATCGATATACGAATGACACTTTGGCGGAGATCATGTCGGCATCACAATCCGCGAAGGCACATTTCCGGTTTCCCACTTCCGGGATGCGCAAGCTGGCATCCGTCTGTGGTAGCGTATTAAATTTAGTGATACCATGCCGAGATTTTAAAATGACATCCGTCATGATGGGAGACCGAATTGTTAAATGTGTAACCGCATTACCGAATGATAAAAAGGACGGGATTCATCAAACGGAATCCGTCACGAATGTGAATTGAGTAGTCAAGGTGAAATAACCAACATTGACGAGTGTAAATGGGATTTTGTGTGTAATAAGCAAATCATACAGTTGATTGAATTGAATTGTTGCGTATTACATGTTGTGATCTGATAAATGATTTATAAAATGAAAGCATCTGAAAATGAATAGTATATTTGATATAAAGGCGATGTATTTACAAATGTATATCAAGTTAAATTGAATATTGGAATAGAACTATATTGAATACCAAACCAAACGCTTCTTGTGTGGTTTTATCTATGCGCAGGTTTCAAGTAGACAGGAAGGAAGACAAGATCGTAAAGCGCAGAGTCATAGAGCAAGTTGCGGCATATAAATATATACCCCGTCATATGCATATCATTTCCTTTTGAACATGGGATATTTTGTGAACAGAATATATAGTTGAACTCCGAATTAATGTTTTGTTTTGTATATCATTTTGAAAAGGCATAGAATGCCTTCATTGTAATTGCATTTTGTGAAATGTAAATGTTTATGGGCCTCCCATTTGAAAATGCTTCCGCGCAATCAAAAACCTAAAATGAAATAATATAAATAAATGTTTGATAAGATAAATGAAAACATCGGAGTAAGCAGACTCAGGTTCGTCAACCCTTGAGTAAGTAGGGATTGGTGACACTTCTGAAAAATAGCATAATAGTAACAAATAAAAGAATTAAACGAAAGTCTCCGGGTTTCAGTTCGGATTCATGTCGAATTGAGTTGACTGAGTGGCACATTGTGACATGAGAAGCATTTTGTAAAATATGTAGACAAATCAGTTTTTAATATAATTGAAAAAATATAAGAATGTGAAAGTGGTCATCAAACTCTTATAAAATATTTCTAAATCGGTTAATGTGAGAAAATTATGAAATAGGTCTCGATATATAGGCCTGTGAGTGCGATATCGAGACACCAGATATCCCTGGTTTTCCACGTGTGAGTTAACGGTTGTGGATTTACACAGGTGGAAGTATGAGATGTTTAAGATTATATGTATGTTGATTCTCTCTCTGTAATCTTTTCTGTTGTATAGTGGGAAGGATTCTCTCTCATCCCATTGGGTGTAGACCTTAGTGAACCATTAAAACTTCTTACATCTTTGTGTAAGTTATTCTTTATCTTTGTTCTTGATTTGTCCTCCATCCCACATATTTCCATTGACACATGATAAATTATCAGGAGGCAGTCAGGGACTGGTCAGTATGGCTAATCAGGATGCAAACATAGAGTGAAGTGAGCCACAATTGGTTTTGCACAGACATATCCATGGTTATGCTCTATCGAATAGGAGGTGTGGATCTTCATGTATGTGTTTGCATCGCGATGAAGAGGTTGTCCTAGATAGAGCAAGCTCTCGAGCGGTGGTACTACATCATTCTTAAGGTGTGTGATAGAATGCAATAGAAGCCAAGACAAATCTTAGGGTGCAGAGAGTGAATGGATGGATGATCGTTTTAGAGGAGGTTCAATTGTACTTGTTCGAGGGGAGGATTGTTAGAGCCTCAAATTGAAGATCTCTAGAAGAACAAATATTTTAAAGCACACAAGATGAAATAAAAATAGATTTAGGTTTCAAGGTGGAGTCAATGATGGAGTGATTAAAGATGAGATTGATGGAATATGTTTCAGGAATTCACAAATTAGTATTAACTCATTGTAAAAGAATATATTATAAGATAGTTCTTAAGTTGTTATATTATTGTAATATTAGGTTTCCTTGTAAAATAAGGAAAGTAATTAGGAATATCACTATAAATATTATGGGTTATGAGGGGAAAAAGTTATGAGACATGGATGAGCTTGTAAAGGCTATACGGGGTGTGTAGAGATGTGTAAAACCAGGGTTAATTTGAATTTTTCGAAAAAAATAGCGAAGCAGTGAAATTGTCTTACAATGGGTTCTGAACACAGGTATTCTAGATCTCCCGGATGGCAAAACTGAGACCTCACCAGGTTGGATTCGATCTGCAGTAGAATCTGGATTACGGAAAGCGTTGATTAGATCTTTGATATAGTCGGATTTTCATAATTTTGGAGACTATTGTCTGGTGGACTCTAAAAGCGAGTTTTAAGAAAATCTCAAAAGTGGAAATAAATTAAGTAAAGTTCATTTCCGTCACCCAGACTTGTCGGGCGAAATAAATCATTTAGACGGACGACAGTCGAGGACACATGGCATGATATGAATGATGTTTAAAATTTGGAAAAAAGGAGTTAAAACTCATTTTTGGGCAAAGATGGGATTCTATTTGTTTGATGCATGAGAGAAAGGGAGAGAAAAAAAGAAAAAAGAAAAAATCCAAACTTTTCTCTTCAATCTACGGAGTTCTGTTGGTTGGAATTCGTCGGGCTAAGAAACTCGAAAAGGGCTACGTGTGGAATTAGAAAGCAGGGGAATTTCACGGAATCTCTGTGTGAATTTAATCAATATGATAAGAAAAACTCTTGGTGTCTGCGAACTTTGTATGACATAATTACTTTCTGTCGGCATGTGAAATTCCTTACCCAAAGCGAGCGATCGTGACCTAACCTCTTGCCTTGATCGTCTGTCGGGACAAGAAACCTTTACCGAGGACATCACGACTTGTGAAGAACTTCTAGAACCTATCATAACAGAAAACCATGTTGCGACATTTTTTATGGGTTAAAATTTGAGAACCATGTCGTGACACAGGAATTCCTATCGCGACATAGAACCAGAAAGAACTCTGTCATGGCTTGAAACCCGGCGATGTCTTAGCCATTTCACCTCTGTGCAGCGGCCTTCAGATTCCACTAAATCACGACCCAAACATGCAGTAGCCTCTTTTTGGGCACTCTGCATCCTCTAACCCTCTTTTTTCTTTCGCTGCCCAAATTAGGTATACAATAATCTTTTTATTACAAGGCAGCAGCATAAACACAGGAAAACCTTACCAAACGATTTTAATCATACAAAATGAGTTTGATTACAACTCCTTTCTCCTATATGGACAAAAGCGATTTTCACAATTTTACAAAATACATATAAAATTAAAACCATTCTTCACCACTAAGATCTCGGTGAGTTAAAATTGTACCTTCAACGCACAAAATATTTTTCGTGGTGAAGCGATACCTAATAGAAATTCTCTAGGGCTACTCCATACTAAGTGCATGCAATGACAAAATACACACACATTTAAAGTAAAAATATGCACATTCTTGCTCGAATGTCTGCAGCATAGATGAGAATGCTGTCACCATATCCACGTGTCTCGAGTCCTTCAGAGCTCCTTCACATGCAAATCTGAAAGTGTGAAAACTGTCGATAGTGTTTCACCCAATGACTTCTTTCAAAACAAAAGCTTTTTGTTTTAAAACTGCCTTATTGACAGCCTCAATGTTCTGTTTGATTTAATCAAGACCAAACTGTTAAAATGCATTTGTGGGCCCCGCAGTTTTTCGGTTTAGGAGGACGCGCACGCCTTCGACATTTTCTGATCTTTCATAGCCAGGTGATGTGTCTTGTGAATGAATTGGGTCTTTCACCATGAGGAGGTATCTACTCCAACTTGCTTCGCCCAATACACGTATTTTTCCTTTTTCATGTTATGCAACCGTGAGTCTCAATTTGGAAGTTGTCCCATTTTCAAGCTCACCACCCATTCACCAAGAATGGTGAATGACCCGCAACCATTTTTAATCTTATGGTGTCTTTGTTTCATAAATGTCAGAATCTCATTTCATACCATATCATGTTACATGCATACTAAGAACTACATACAATATTACCAAATCATGGATAATTATATTTTCTACATATAATTCTAGCTATGTAATCTCGTCAATACCTCGAAATAAACATATAATAACATGAATTTTTCACAAACAACATGTTATTCAACTGCAAGCAATAACACCCCAAAAGTCTTTGATTTAGGACCCCAATTCAACAAGGCATCATCGAGCCTCAATACCCCGAACGATGCAGGATCGGTGCATTTTCACTTCTAGAATTTGGCAACAGGTCTGACACGAAAAACACAACAAAACCTGAAGACATCAGTCTCGGGACCAAAACCAATCTTCAAACACAGTCTTGGGCTGCCCGAAAACAGTCCCAAACATTCCAACATTCGGTCCCAAAATTTTGGGACTGAACTACACAGCCACTCACGGCCCCAAAGAACCCCATGCCATTAAATGACTCTTAGATAAAGAATAACCAAAGTAGAAGAGAAACCCCTACCTCTTAGAGTTTGGTAAAAACCCCATATTCTTTTACCTACGCGAAACTCTAGTCGAGTAGATGAACTTTGCCTCTTGTTCCGACGAAAACCGACGGCCCGATCTCCGTAAATCTTAGAGATAAGGTAGAGTGTTTCACTCATCTTTTCCTCTTATGTCTTTTCTTTTCCTTTCTCTCCCCTGTTTTTCCTTCTTTCCTTCTCTATTCGATTTCTTCCACTTTTTGTTTTGGCTTTTCCTCCATTTCTTTTCTTTTTCTTTTTTTTTCTTCTCTGCAGATTGATCGAGAAGCTTAGCCTCCCTTTTCTCCTCTCTCTGCATATGATCACTGCCTTCTTTTGATTTTTGAATTTTTTTTTGTTCTTATCCTAAAGTGATCCTTCCTCCTCTCTCTCATGACCACATGCTATCACATGGTCAATGTATCATGTGACATGTGTCCTGTTAAGTTTCACAGGCTACAGTTGTCTCAAAAACGTAAAATTCATTGTCTCAAAGGTCGTGAAATTCGGAAATTTGGGTAACTAGTTTCTGAGAAGATTTTCTTTGTAAGTCGATTCGTCATAAAGAGATCTAAATTTCTAGGTTTCTAACCGAAATTACCGTTTTACCATTTTTCAGAAAAATTAAATTTTTTCTGGGTTTTACAAAACTCTTATTCACCACGTATGATATCTACATGAATTATTTGCTAAGTTGACACAGACTTGGCTAAAAGTGTCTTAAATTAATCAATGTATCTCAATCAATAATATTTTAAAAATTATTTTAAAAAAAAAACGTCCCTCAATTGTAAAAAAGAAATAGGGATAGAGCAACCAAAGAAATATTCTGGAAAATAGATATATATCATTTATTAATGTGTATTTTATTTTCCTTATATAATTTGATAAGCCTCCAATTCTCTTTCCAAATACCATGTCACAAGTCTAATACTATTTCGAATATGGAAATAGCTTTGAACTCAAACTCCTGCCTTTATAGATGCCAAGCCCGTCGGCTTCTTCAACTTCATCCCTTTCTTCTTCCTTGTTCTATACCATTTAGGTTTCCAACCCTAAGAGCAACTCCAACGGGAGTTGCTATCAAGGGTGTCATCCCCGTAACTGCTAAAATGACACCCAAATCACAAAAAACAATGCTCCAACGGAGATGGCATCAGAGGTGGCAAAATGTCATCCGTGATTTTGGGGTGCCATATTTGTCAACTTTGGAGAGAGATGTAGAAGGATGTAAAATGTAGTTAATGAAAACATTGCATCTCAACGGCTCTCTCCGCGTATATTCTATTTCAGATTTCTATAAAAATCTGAGAGATTCAAAGGAAAGGAGACACCTTGAATCCTTGCCTTGAAACCACTAGCTACAGACCACGAAGCTTCATGAACCCTAGCCCTTGTTGTGATTGTGCGAGAAGCGGAGTCGGAGAAAGGGAGGAAAGGAAGAAAGAAAGAAGGAAAGAAAGCGGTGCTAGCCCACAGTGCCGTTGTGCGGCGGATTAATGAAAGGAGGAATAGGAAGAAAGAAAGAAGGAGGAGGAATGGGAAGAAATAAAGAAAGAAGAAGATGGTTTATAGCATTCTTTAAATTCAAAATTTGATTTTTAAATTAAAATTGATAAATTGCTACTTTTTAAAATTGATTTCATTTTATTTTGATAGATTCATTTGTATACTTTATAAATTGTTCATTCTTTAAATTGATTATAATTTTTTTAATTAATAAATTGCTCATTCTTTAAATTGACAAATTGATTTTTTAAATTTAAATTGATGAATTGATAATTTTTTAATTGATAAATTGCTCATTCTTTTAAATTGATTATAAGTTTATAATTGATAGATTTGGCTTGCATACTTTATAAATTCTTTCATTCTTTTAAATTGATTAGATTTTTTTTTTTTGTAGATGGATTTGCAATATCTTTAACTGATTTGCTTATGAACGACACCGATTTATATGATGATACTATTTAGAGCAATCCCACAGTATTAGCGCTAGTACAAAATGAAGTCGTTCCAAGATTGAGAAAATCGTAAGGACAAGAACCTGTAGAAGAAGATAAATTAATTATGCGTGGCTTAATACGAGCAAATGCAGTGCGGGAATGAACTGACAAGGTGGTGCGTTATGGCGAAGAATATTGCAATCTTGGAAACTACGTGGAGCGATCATGAAGCGTTCTCAATCTTCTATTAAAGTCGTTGGTGATATAAATGCAAAATCGACCAAATTTGTAGGTTTTTCATAGTCAAATTGAAGACTCGAATAAAAGTGGACACCATAGAGCACAATAATGTAAGATATAAACTTTTAATTTAGACACTAGTATGATTTGATATTTGAATTATTAACTAAATAATTTCATATGTTTTTCAGGTTGATGAAGCAAAAGAAATGTTTGCTAAGATTACTGGAAAACCATTTCCATCTGACATTGTTGGAATATGTGAAATGGTAGTGATGATAATTTATTATTGATAAGAGGCAAAAACTATTCAAGTTTGTAGTTTCTTTGAATCGGCTCATGTTGAATCCACGCTATTCAACTCCATATTTAGGGGATGTGTCACGCCGCGATCCGGCCAGGCCACGGTTAGCGGATTGAACCAGTCAGGCGCGATACTATCTATACTATATATTGGGACTCTCATTGACATGTTCTTTCAATTTGTACTTGTACACCTTAATTATACAAACAATTTACGCAACAAAAATCATTTATATACTCTGAAAAAGAACTACCGAGTGGTGTCCATACAAAAAAATCTATACACATATCTGAGTCTCATTTACCTATACATTTAAATTTTCTATTACAAAAACATCGAGGGTGCGGACTGGCTTATTTGGTGAGCACATATCGCGAGTCGGCCTTCTTTCTTTGATGTGGAATGTCACGTCACCTCTATCCTTGTCTTAACATCACGTACCTACACGGATTGAACACCGTGCTAAGCTTTGCGCTTAGTGAGACATAAGCATGGACAACCACCAATGTATTGTCTAAGCTTATTCATATGCATTTCATATATCTATACATATTTACATAACTTTATTACTTATCTATCACATATACTTTGCCTATTGTGTAATCTCTTTGGTACATATTCTGTAATGCTGGCATATCTTTTATCTATACTTTTACTGTATTCCTGTTTCTATACTTTACATATCCTATACTTATCATGTTCATTTCCTTTCATGTTCGTATTCTATGCATGTATCATATTCTTTCATATCTCGTATACTTTCATATAACCTATCTTATACTGTCCTGTACTTTTATCTACAATCCTATACTTTTCATATACGGTACTTTTGTATGCTTTCATATGATACTTTTCATGTACTATATTTTCCTACGTTTTCCATATACTATACTTTTCATATACCTTTCTCTTTTTATCTACTTTACGTACTTTACTTATTTCATATCAGCACCGTGTTCTCTTTGTACTTTCTATATACTATAATTCTGTCTGACTCATATACCTATATTCATTAATATTGTTTCTATCTTTGTTTTTCTGTATACTTTTCATATGGCTTTCTCTTTTATGTACTTGCATATGTTGTCCTTATATTTTCATATGATATTCATATACTATGCTTTTCATATCTTATACTTTTCATATGATTTTCATATCTTTATTGCTTTCATATGCTTTTCTCTTTTATACAACATCACAGTTTATATACTTTTCATGTCTTGTCATCTGCCATTACCTCTTGTTTTTATGGCTTGTCTATACTTTCATATATAACGTGCTATGCTTCACATATCATATCATTTCCTTTTTGGTTTCATTAATAAATACCTTAGGGCGGATCGGGAAGCTATGTGTACCTGGAGTCTTATCCTTTTGTCTGAATGGTGATCTCATGCATTAATACTAGAAGGTATCGTCCGCGTAAAGACGTTGACCTGTAATGCATATCTTCTCGATACGGAAGGTACTATCAACGCTGTGCAGCGGTGATCTCTGTCTATTAATGGTGACCCTTGCGGGGCCACTGATCAACCAGGGCCTCGATATCGTAAGGCGTATGCAGTAATACGTATCATACTGGCAGATTTGTATCCCTATAGGCATGCACATCTATCCCTCACTAGTTTCTGGCAGTTAATCCGGATATTTTTATATCATATTTTACGTACATATTTCATAAGCATAGACTAACTATTATTATAACAGTACATTATACAATACTCATATCATTACTTTACTCTGTATTTGTTCTCATTTTCTGTAGTTTCATGATGCGGTTCTCATATTTCTCTATAATACATATATTACATAACACTGAAACACTCTGCAGTTTGGACTTGTTTAGATTATATTAAAGCTAAATGGAAATTTTGGGAAATCATGAGAGACCGGAATTAATTCGAGTCGAGGTAAGTGGTAATTTACATGAGGATAGTATCAGCCAAAAGGATGCAGAGTTGCCAAAATAGAGAAATTTAATAAGTTATACTTAAATGACATAAATCCATAAGTTATATGCCATTATGGAAATAGAGAAAAGATAGAATAGAAGTAAGAGATGGGGGTAAAAAGGCAAATATGGAAACTTAAAAGTCAAAAAAATGAGTTTGTGTGGCAAACATGGCCTTACCAAACATAGGATTTAAAGACCCCAAATTGGTCTCATTTGGGAGAGGAGGCAGTAGAGAGAGGAGAGCAAAGAAGAGAAGAAGGAAGAAGAAGAAGAAGAAGAAAGAGAGGAAGGAAGAAGGAGGGAGCGAGATCAAGCAAATCCAAGCTCCAAAAAGGTATGGAACTACTAACCTTGAGTATGGATCCTTGGTTTTGTTTGGTTAATGGTTATTGTTGTACCCAAACCTAGGGTTTGTTAGGATTTCATCCTAACCAAAGATGTATTGGAATTAGGGTTAACAAAACTCTAAATGGCACAAGAAAAACATGGAATCCTCCCTTTGAGGTTGGATTTACGGTTTAATTGCAAAGAAAAAGGGTTGAGTTGGAAACGAGCCTAATAGAATTTATTATTTGGTATGTGTGGGTTAAGACCCATGATAGAGATAGTTTTGAAGAAATTCATAATAGGTCTTTGAAATAAGAGAAGGATTGAATGATAAATTGAGTAGAAAAATGATTATAAGATGAATTTGAAGTGATCTTGAAGTGATTATGAGGTATAGAGTTGATTGGTGTTGAAACATATGGAAATATGTAAGAAATTAACCATTCTGGGCAATTTTCAGAGAGTTCTACCGGTAGAACTTGAAGTCCTACCGGTAGAACTTTGATTCTGGTCATTTTTGGCCAAGTCCTACTTAGGTAGGATTAAGTCTACGGTGGGACTTGATTCTGATTTCAGGTTTAGTAGGTTTCGTATTTTGGCCATGCTTGCTCCATTTAACATCGATTTGAGTGATTCAAGTGGCCACTTAAAATAGACTTCAGGAGAACAAACCATATTTAATATGTATCTCAAATTCTGACCCTAGATAGCCCAAAAATTCACTCAAAGAGTGAAATTTATGCCTGCCATTTCACTGCATCGATTGAACATAGAAGTCGGGTTGTTCGGACGCGCATGAGTTAGGTGCTCCGAATTGGGTGATTCCAGTTGGAATAGAACCCCCTTACTTTATAGCTATAAATGAGTATAAGGACCCTGGTGTCAAAATATGAAGTTTAAGACCCCGGAAAAATGAGTGATACAAACAGTCCCGAGGGTAATCGGTAAAATGACTAATTGGCATGAAAATGCCATAACTTTAGTTTGGATGATCCGATTGGATTGATTCCAATTCTTAAATAAACTAGATTCATAAAGGAATGAGAATATATGAATGAGGTGTGATCTCATAGACATCATACTTCATAAGTATATGAAGTGCTATATGTAATAGCCATGAAACAAGAAAAATATAGAAAATGCAATATGTATAGATATGTTCATAAAACCTGAATGTTATTGATATAGGATATGTCATAAGATATGATAGGTATAAGTCATAAAGATATGATGAATATGATAGGATATGTCATAAGATCTGATAGTCCTAAAGTACACAATTGATAGGCACATATGAATATAAGATTATATATTTGTGAACATATGATTGTCATATATGAGCAGATAGATGGAACATGATAGAAATATAGAGAGAACATATGAGTAGATAAAGACACAACGAGGAATATGTAAATGATAGGAATATAAGATAGACATACTGAAAGGAATAAGATGGAACACGCTAGGAACACATGATAGAAAGACATAAATGATAAGAGCGATGAGATAAGCCAGATGACAAAGCATAGGAATGAGAACACCCATGTATAAATGATAGGGTACATATATGAATATATGATTCTGAGTGCATAAGATCGTTAAAGTGAAATATGATAGACAAAGAAGCCCAAATGATAGAAAAAGATATGAATATATGTATTATATAGATATATGTAGAGAGCCCAGGAAATGTGAAACTAAGGTTATGAGAATTATTACAGAGTAAAGTAATGATAGTATACTATGCATAGCGATTATGATACTTGATAGTTATTCATGCTTATGAGATATGTACAGAAAATGTAATAAAGCTGATTATCTGCTTAGAACCTGGTAGAGGGATAGATAGGCATGCGCATAGGGAAGATACGAATCTTTGCGGCATATTCATAGACGGATAATGAGGCCCCGTTTGGGTCGATGATATAGATCAGTTTGGATCGGTGGCCCATAAGAATCGCGTAATAGGCGAATCCGCCTCGTACGGTGATGGTACCTTCGGGTACCGATAGCACTGGCATAGGTCACTTGTCTCGTGCGTGTGATACCTTCGAGTGTCGCAGACGAGATCAACGCCTCAAATACGGTGATAGTACCTTGAACCTGGCATAGTTTCGTATCGACACCAGGTATTCTGAGACCGTGAAGCACCAAGGTAGCATGTATAGAATATATGACATGATATGTAGACATAAGCCTTCTTATCTGATAAGTATAAGACGATTCACAATCTGAGAAATAAAGTGTTAATAACACGAAATGTATATAAACAAATAAAGAGTATATGAAAAACATGAAAGTATAATTATATGAAAAAGCAGTATATGAATATCATATATAGAAAGTATAGTATATTCTGAATATAAGATGAAAAAATACGATTATATGACTATTATATGAGTATAATAGGAAAGAAACATTATAAGTACACAGTACATATGGATATAGGTATATGAAAACAGTACATGAATATAGTAGATAAGAAATTACAAAGTATAAAATTACCTGAAGAAGGATAGAAGTAGATAGAAAGAAGGTATATGAAAGTATAGTATATGGAAAACATAGGAAAATATAGTACATGAAAGTATATATGAAAGCATACCAAGTCTGGTAACAGAAAATTGTAATGCAGAGATAGAAGTGCGGGACGGTACCGATGGACGCGCATGAAATATCTGAGTAGACAATATGATGCGTATTGCATAGTATACCGAACGAAGGAAATGACGCTGGAAGGAGAGCGAACATGATAAATTATAGGATATGTAAAGCGCTGACAGAATCGGAAACGAAGTATAGATAAAATGTGCGAGACACCGAATCTGTACGAAAGTTAACATATAATGACTGAAATTATGTTATAGATAAGTAATTAAAGTTGCGAAACCTGAATGAATATATGAAATGCATATGAACAAACGTGATTGCATCATTGGTGGTTGTCGCTTATCGTTCCGCTAAGCGTAAAACTTATGCGGGTGTTGATGTTGCTGGATGACGAATGAGGATAAGGTAGGACATTCTGCTATTGCGAAGCCGGTGGCTGAAGTGGTGTCATAGTATTTGCTATGACGTCTGATGTGTTTGTAATAGAAAAGTGTAAATGTATGAGTAAATGGGACTCAAGTTCATATATGTATAAATTGTGATGGACACCGCTCAGGTGTGGATTCTTTATATATAAATGATTATTGTTATTACGAGGGGGTGTTTATATACCGCAGTCTGGTGCGGCTGCGAGAAGAACAGGTCGATGAGAGTCCCAGTAGAGTATGAGTATATAGATATAGTATGAATGGCATCACGCCCCGGACTTAGGTTGGGATCCATGATCCGGTCGGGCGTGACATAATCATATCTTTGCTATCAATTTAGTTTTGTCTATCATATCCTCATGAATGCATCTATGCACTCTTGTATTCATATATTCATATATAGCTTTCTATATTCATATCTCTTTATATCATTTACTTATCCCTGTCATGTCTTCATCTATTCATATACTTTCTATATTTCTATCATGTATGCTTTTACTTATTCATATATTCATATCGTATACGCTTATATTCATATACTTTTCCATATTACTTACTCTGTCATGTCTTTACTATACCTATCATTCATGTACATATACTTATTCTTATGCTTTGTCATCTTTTACTTATTTCTATCGTTCTTAGCATTTACGCATTTCTATCATGTGTTCCTAGCATGTTCCATCTTATTCCTTTCGGTATAACTATCATATATTCATTTCATTTACTCTTATTTCATATGTGCCTATCATTTGTGTACTTTAGACTATCATATCTTATGACATGTTCTATCATATCTCATCATATCTTATGACTTATACCTATCATATCTTATGACATATCCTATATTAATATCATATTCATGTTTTATGAACATATCTATACATATTGCATTTATACTCATTTTCTTGTTTCATGGCTATTACATATAGCACTTCATATACTTATAGTATGATGTGTATGAAATCACACCTCATTCATATATTCTTATTCTTCTATGAATCTATTTTACCTAGGAATTGGAATCAATCCAATCGGATCATCCAAACTAAAGTTATGGCATTTTCATGCCAACTAGTAATTTTACCAATTTTTCTAGTGACAGTTTGTATTGCTCATTTTTCCGGGGTCTTGACTTCATATTTTGACACTATGTCCTTATACTCATTTAAAGCTAAGTTGCTAAGGGTTCTATTCCAACTGGAATCACCCGGTCGAACCATAGGAACTCGAGTTCTACGTCAAGAAACAACCCGGACTTCTCTATGTTCAACACTGAAACCATAATTTGGTTTGCACATGGCCCCACTTTGAGTGGATTTTTGGACCACTTAGAGTCATAATTTGACGATGTCTATTTCTATATGGATGGTTTTCCTTGAAGTCTATTTTACTTGGACACTTGAATCGCTCAAATCGGATAAGAAATGAGTAAGTTATGGCCAAAATACAAAAACTGGTCAAAGCGGAAAGAAAGCAGGAGACAGGGGTTATCTCCGTACATGTGTGAGCTTATCTTAGGGTGTGTCAGTCTGGATGGTTGTACCGGTACATGTTCAAGTTGTACCGGTACATGTGACCCGAAAATGCCCAGAATGTGTATTTTCTCTCATTTTTCCATATTTTTGATCCTCAATTCAACTCTATACTTCTTATACACCTCAAAACCATTTCAAAGTCATCTTATAATCTCTTTTCTACTCAAATTATCTTTCAATACACCTCTTATGAACTCTATTGAACTCAAACATGCTTTCTATTCATCTCTTATACAAGGCCTAGGGTTTTACTCAACCCTACATTCAAGAAACTTTGGTTAGGAGGACATCTTAACAAACCCTAAGTTTGGGGCAAGCTACTAATCATCTAATTGTATGGAAATTCATACCCAAGGTTAGTTCCATACCAAAATCCAATTCCATACCTTTGATCTTGGTTCCTCCTTCTTCCTCTTCTCTTATTCCTCTTCCTCTTCTTCTTCTTCTCTCCTTCTCTTCTCTCCCTCTACGGTTTTCTCTCTATTTGGAGACCAAATTTGTCTTAAAACCCATGTTTGTTAAGGCCATGTTTGGCCAAGTAAAAATCCATTTTTGCTTTAAGTTTCCATAATTGCATCTTGGTCCCCAAATTCTTCCCTTTTTGAAAATCAACTTATGCCAATTTCTCATTTGACCCCAATCTTTCCTCTTTTATGAGCTTTCCTTATCCTTTTTAATAAATTACAAGATTGCCCTTGTATCTTATAAACTAAAGTTCCTCATTTTTATTTTCAGAATTCATATTTAACTTTAATATACCGCAAACAAGTCAGAAAGCGCTAGGGTATTTTCGAGGATGTTACGGAGGATGACATGAACCCTCGTCCTCGACCTCGATAGGCCATTGGCTGAAAGGCTTCGGAAGAAACAACTTAAAAGCGAGGAAATGACGGATATTGAAGATCAACTAGATCATCACCACTGGAAAGAAAGAATGGAAGTGGAACGACAAAAAGTTGAGCGACATGACAAAATTTATGCTCAACAGGAGATAGCATTTGAGCAACATCGTAAACAGTTAGAAATTGAAGAAAGACAGGTGCAAGAAATTCAAATGCAAAATAAAATATATGAAAATCATAGGCGATATTCTTTGGCGTAGACCCGATTTACTTGCAGCATATTGGAATAACACGAAGATAGAGTTATGAAAAAAGCGGGGGTTTTAATTTTTAGTTGTTATTTATTATGTTGCTATTATTTTTTTAATTTGTAGTCATTATTTATTATGTTGCAATTAGAATTGAAAATATAACTTGAAATTGAAATTGGAATTGAAAATACAACATGAGAGTGAAGTGGAATTAAAATACAACATGAAATTGAAATTTGGAATTAAATACAACATGAGTGAAATTTGAATTGAAAATACAACTTCAACTTGAAATTGATAGAGGTTATTAGTCGCCATGTCGTTCCCACAAATGCTCGATAAGATCTGACTGCAGTTGAGAATGAGTAACACTGTCCCTGATATGATAATGGGTTTGCATGAAGTCTTCTAATTTTGGTGTATACGCATGTGACACTTCTGGTTGATTTGCATCACTTATCAGTCGTTATTCTTAATATTTCGCCGTCCTCAGCCAATGTATTATGCGTTATTATACACTTGACTTTCGTAATATCTGCCAGAGTGTTTCTTCATCCCAACGTCTTTGAGGTCCTTTGTGATTGCAAAAGCGGGCTTGAAGTGCGATCGCCGCATCTTCTTGTTGAGCTCTTGTCTTTAGCAAAATGTTTTTCTTCAAACCTTGTGAATGAGGGTGTTTTTTACAAATGTCGACCGGTTGGATAAATACATCAGTTAGATAATATCCCATTATATTCTCATGACCATTAATTATATAGTTGGCCGGAGGAGCGTAGTGACTGGCCAATAATGTAAAAGCAGGGGGCTTTATCTAGAGCGTTTATGTCATTGATGAAGGCCCAGGGTAGGCCAGAAGAATCGCGTGTCGTATCAAGATCTTGAGATCATGACTTAAAATGATTTGTTGGTTCATGACATTGTGGGTATACATGCCTTCTTTACGGTGGGGATAATTTTAAACCGTCGTGCGTCGATACTCGCAACATGCTTCAAGAAAGCCACGTTGTTCCCACGTTTGTAGCAATCGAGCAATATCAATATTGTTTGGTAACCTCAGGTAATGGTCGCGAACATTGCGATGCTGTTTCCGCAGTATTTCGGACTCTCTATGGCGTGCTTTCTTCAGTATGATGTATTCATCAAACGGAATGCGCAAGTGTTAAAGTAAGTAAGAATTACATAAATGGCGTATCTTTTGAAGGGATGGCCAGTGAGAAACTCGACGACATCTGTTCTTTGGATAAAGTATGGATCGTATTGTTCGGCCTCCGTTTAGATTCGAAGAAAAGAGGGCGACTCATTCGAGACCTCGTTCGAAAAGAAACTTTCATTATCACGTAAGTGGTAGCCGAAATAGTCACGATAGAGTCTTTTCGTATTTCCAGTACCTATCGCGATTAACACGTTATAATGGCACGGAGCGGAATCCGCGATGCCTTCTTATCCCGATCATTGTTAAACCACTTGGACGCCCACAGTTGCGGCGTAAAAGCGTGCTCCGTCATCGTTATCTTAGATATTGAAGATGCCGTAAAATATTAGAAAAGCGATTCGTATAAGCGATGAGCGAAAATATGAAGGATAAATAGTCGAATAAATGAGATATTAATTTATAAAGAGAATGTAAAATAGATTGATGAAAAAAGCAGTAGAAAAATTATCATATTTATAGGCCGAATTATACTTTTTAATTTTTATTTTTGGCGGTTAAATTTTCAAAATTTGAATTTGACGATTGAAATTTGAAATTTGAATTTAATTAGACAATTTGAAATTTGAAATTTAAAATTA
This sequence comes from Tetrastigma voinierianum, assembly GCA_016808115.1. Taxonomy (NCBI): domain Eukaryota; kingdom Viridiplantae; phylum Streptophyta; class Magnoliopsida; order Vitales; family Vitaceae; genus Tetrastigma; species Tetrastigma voinierianum. Next base: position 371,589 of record JAEQBH010004535.1, on the reverse strand, counting down.
TTCTTATCTGAATATATCCAGTTAAATTGTGATCGTTATAAAAAATATGCACCTTTAAATATAACTTAGTTGAGTTTAATTATATTTTTGAATAAAAAAACATTGAATAATTAAAATGACACTTGTTTTAGCGTATCGTGGAAGCGAACGTTATTAAGGAGTATCTAAAAGCTTATTGAGGATTGGAAAATGGCATTTGACACCCCATTTTTGCAACTCCCATTGGAGTTGCTCTAAGGCCCCTTCGCTGCAGAGCAATGGCTTCTTCTCCGCCTTCCGTCCAAGTAAGGGACATCGTCGATTTGACGCCCAAGGAGACCCAGATATTCCAGAAACTTCTCGAAGTTGTTCGCCACTTTTCTCTCCCAACTCAGCTCCGTGTCGCCGGCGGCTGGATGCGCGACAAGGTCCATCACTCGCTTCTTAAATGCCTCTGTTTGTTTTCAGATAAACGAGTTCGCAAAATTTCCGGAAAATCGAAATTTCTCCGGAATTTTTACCGGCGATTGTACTTTTTTCTTGGCATATGTTAGTAACTATATTCTGTTTGGCTCTATTTGTTTTGAAAGAAAATTTTCGGGAAAATAAGATATTCTAAAAGTCCCAGCATTTGCCGGGTTTGGGGCCTCCTGAATTATCCAACGAGTATCCTATATTGCTTTGTTTGGGTCTGTTAGTAGCTGGCTTTTATTTGGTTGTGTATGTTTCAAAGTAAACGCAAATGTCGGATATTTTCAAAATTTTAAACTTTTAATAGTTTGGAGTCATTTGCTATCTGAAAATAGTAATTCTTGAAAATCTGGCGAATTGGTATTCCTTTTTGCCTCACATTAAACTTTTCCTCTGTAAATAGGGACTTTCAAGTTTCCCCAGATTTCAACTTTTATTGTGTTTGTGACCAGTCATATTATTCACTAATCATGAGGAAAATTAAAATTGGTACCACCTCTGCCTGATTAAATTATTTGGTGAACTGGAATGAGTCTTCCCCTTCTTTAGGAACTCCGACGTACTCAAAATTTTCTTATCAGATTTGTCTAAACTTGATTGTATATTGTTATTCAAATGTTGGTTTCCTTTTTATTTTGTTTTATGAGTCATGAAATGCATCTAGATAAGAAACTAAGTGTTTATACTATTGTATATGCTTAACATTGATATTTTCTTCTTGCAGCTTCTAGGGAAGGAATGTTATGATATTGATATTGCTCTGGATGACATGCTGGGCAGAGAATTTTGTGAGAAAGTCAATGATTACTTGTCATATACAGGAGAGGAAAAGCAAGGAATAGGTGTTATTCAATGGTATGCAATCCTTTAATTGTGTTTGACGCTTTTTCTATACAACTTCTGTTTTGAAAGGTAAATGTAATCCAAGAGTTAATAACAATTATTCTATGATGTGTCCTTCGAGATTATTCCTACTGACTATGCCATGATTCCCAATTTTGCAGCAATCCTGACCATTCCAATCACTTAGAAACAGCAAGGATGCGGCTTTTTGATGAATGGATTGCTTTTGTAAACTTAATGTCTGAAGACTATAGTGAAAATAGCCGGATTCCTACAATGGTATACGATTTCAACAAAATTAATAATGTTTTGCTGATGTCATATTATAATTTGTTTCTTTAGATGTTTGTATGATGTTTTGATGATGTTCACACGGTTTCTCTTTTTTGCTTTCATGGCTGCTTGATGAGGGTGTTTATAAGAATTAATTACTTTTTGAAAAGGTGCATATTTTCTTCAGTATACAGCTTCTGTTTTTTGGAAGGAATATTTTACAAGCTTTATGATGATGTAAATAGGAACATATTTTCTGGTTTCATTTGGCTGGTTGATTTTATGATTTGGTGAAATTACTAGTGTTCATAGAAATTCTGGAGGTGTTTTCTTCCAGGGAAGGATGATCTTGTTACAATTTGTTTTAGGTGGTTGGCAGATAATGGAAATGATGCCAACATGTTTACTAGTTATTCATTTAAAGAACAGAAAAAAGCTTTATTTGTGGTTTATGTATCATTTTTGCTCAAGTGGGATAGTTTGTTCTGAAGAGAAGAATCAGATAATTGCTCAACCTGATGCCAGTGTTGAGGGGTTCGTGACAAGTGGAGCTTCTTTTTCCTTGTCTTTTTTTTTTTGTTAAATTTTTAAAGGTTTTTTTTGCTGCTGAAAGCATTATATGGTTACCTCTATTTGGGCGGTTAGAGGTGGTGAGTTATATTGATAGGATTGGAGAATGCTATGAAATTTATGGACTTTGCTTAAGATTTTTCTGGTGTATGTTACTGACTTTTTGCCAACTATCTCTGTTGGCCTACCCTAGCGGCTGATGGTAGGTTTTGGGACAGTTCTATTAAAAACATTGAAAGAAAAGGAGGATGGATGATGGTTGGGTTGATTAACTATTGTTAAATGGACTGCTGAAAAATTTCCTTTTCTTTTCTTGCTAGGGCATGCAGGATAGAAAATGAAAATGTTATCAGGAATGCTCTGTTGGAGAGCAATAGACTAATCAAATGAGGCCCAATCGCCTGCTAACAGTATTCTTATCTACATTTTTTTTCATCTCACCCTTCTTAAGTTAGACAAAGGTGGGGAAGTTTCTATTCTTGAGGTTCGAATCTGGTAGGGAGTTTTCAATATTTTGTGCATTGAATGTGGCTATATCTTCTTTGTTTTTCATTTTTCTTGTGCTGACAAAGAGGTGCACTGAACTCTTGGGATGAGCGAGTTTGGATTTGGAGCGGAGGTCCTTCTTTTGAAATCTGCTTCTGAGGTCAACTTATTGGGATCTCGCACAGTAGATGTCGGGTCACAAGAAACGTCATTTTGTAGGGACATGTAGGCTAACATTCGTTAAAGAGTGCCCACTATCTGACCTACCTACTGTAAGTTGATCTCTTTAGTAAATTTGACTTTGCTATAAGTTATAAATGGAAGTAAGAAGGTTGTGGTTGGGTGGTGGCATGGTCAGGGTTTTTGGATAGCAATTGGCTGTTGTGTTCTACTAAAGGTTAGGGAGGGCTGGATTTTGCATCATGAGCATTTGAATTATCAGTTTGTTGGGGAAGTGGTTATTTGTTGAGCAGAACAGTTAGTTGTGTTTTGTTATGATCATTAAATAAGAGTATGGAGAATAAATTTTGGAGAAGGCTGTGAAGTTAGTGGTGTTTGTAGTGTACTATGGAACATATGCAAGCTGAGGAGAAAATTTATAAGGATTGCTATGGAGGCTGAAGTGGTGTAGGGGTTACGGCCTTCGGAGGTTTAATGCCAACCTTAGAGTACCAAATAATACAAGGATTTGACCAAGTTTGACCAAGTTGACAGGTTGACGAGTTTGACGAGTTAGTAAAGTTGACCAGGATTTGACTTTTAGGGGAGGAATAGTTTTAGGTTAGCCCAGAAGCGTATATCGGTAGGCTCGTCGTCTGAGTTCGCAGGCCCAGGCGGAGCGTCACGATCAGAGCTTACGGATAAAGGGTTACGACTATTAGAAGTTCGATAGTAGCACTTTACCGTGTCGAGTTACATACAGGATTTTTACCGAAAGCGACCTAGACCCTATATAAACATAGTTTGGGATGCCAAATAAAAGCACTGCTTGAAATGACTTTTGAGCTCCGAAAAACCTAGGAAAAAGCTCTCCCAGGCAGGGGCAAGGTTGGACCTTTGCTCATTGGAGCGTGAGAGAGATCGGACCGGACGAGGGCACCAGGCCCTTGCCCAGTTACCGCAGTGGCCGGACGGGGAGTCGCGCAGCCTCAGGACGGTCCGCGTAGGCGAATTTCAAGGCGACGAGCGGTAGCCGGACGCGCCGCGGATCGGGCCGTGACGGCGCGACGCCGCCGTGATCAGGGTATTCTTGACTTTTCCGGCCATTTAAGCCATTTCCGGCCACCAGTAGCTCCTTTCCACCATTTTGGACATACGAGCCATCCCTACGTGGTCACTGCCCAGTTGCACCAGTTTGGAAGTTATTAGCGAATCGTGAAGCTTAGATCGGGTTTTAGAGCCCTCCACCCATTTGTTGGACCAAGGTAATGGTACCAATGAGTTCTGGTCTCTTGGGCTTTCCATTGATATGCGGTTTGTAAATTTTGGATATCGTTTGGTTGGGTTTTCCATTTTTAAGGTTGTTTCGGGTAATTCACAGAAGTCGGGAGGCCCGAAATAGAGTCTGGAGTGGTTAATTTGACAAAAATTGAAGTTGTATTAAGCGAGGTGGATGTTTTTAGGTGGACGGTTCGATTTCGAGAAATTGGCTCGGGTGAAAAGCCCAATTTTAGATGCAGGAACATAGAACACATTGTGTAATTGGACTGTCGGAATCGATTAGGATGATTTCATAGTTAAAAACTATTCTAAGACCTTAGGGGCATTCGATATTTGTTGGTTCGAGTTATTGGAGCCTAAGTGATATTTTATTTATAATCTGAGGCCCATTTCGCGTCGAGGCGCAGGAGGCGATCCTGCGGGGAGCGGGGAATTGAGCGTCTATAGTCAGTGAGTGGTCTACTTGTTTTTAGAATGTTTTGGGGTATTATTATGATATATTTTGCAGTTAGTTATTTCATATATAACTTATTTGATCGGACGGTTGGTTGTGCATAAATGAAAATGTCAGTTTTTATAAAAACAAGTTATCATTTCATATGGGTGCTCATTATTCATCTTTAAGTTTCTAGTGTTCATGGATGTAGTGGTTTATATATTTTAAATGATTTGGGATATGATGGTGATATATCTATAATTTGATTAATAATTTTACATATATCTTGTTTTGACAGTCAAATGGTTTAGTTTAGCATTACAAAATGTGATTATCGGTCTCATATAAACAGTTTAATAATCATTTCATGCTTGAAAGTTTTGTCATCAATTCCTAACTTCTTTGGAGTTTCTGGGTTATTGGATGAGTCTCTATGGTATTTGAGATATTTTGGAGTGCAGTGGTTCAAGGGGTTTAAGCCGCACGAGAAACTACGTTGTTTTAAGAAAGAGATTTGAGGTCTTGCCAAATAGTTATGATCTGATTATCGTTTGGAAAAGTACTTGTGGTAAAAATCCCCAGATATATCTTAATTGGTCAGTGGAGATTCGGATTAGCGGGTTGGTATACCATGATGCCATTAGGACACCAGTTATCATATTAATTTACAATTAGTAGAAATTACGGATCTAAATGAGTTTGAAGTATGCTCTACAGTCTCGTAGAGTTAAGATTCTCTTCCAATTATTGAGGTGGATTAAATGAGTTGAGGTATACCACAGTGCCGAGGGTGGTATATATTAAGAATTCAAAGTGCGTAGAGATTGGATTAGTGAGGTTGGTATGCCCACGATGTGGTAAAGTCGGGTTTACCAGATGAGTTATATGATGGGTATATAAATCACGGTGCTCTCGGGATATAATACGATTACATTTAATTTGGTCCTCTAAAATTAAAGTGTCAGCTTTTCCATATTTATAAGTTTGTGGTATTTTCACTAGGTTATTTTTCGACATGATGGTTTATATATGTTTATGCTTGGATTTATATAACTAAGGCAGTCAGACTATAGTTTTCACCAAGAAATCCATATCAGTTAGATTTTGAGCATAAACTTATGTATTTGGCTTTGGTAAAGTTAGGTTTTTATAAGGCGTTTGCTCATAGGGGAACATTAAAGGTGAGTATGGGTCTTAGAAAGAATTTTGAAAACAAAGCTTATTTATTTTCCATATAAAATTTATCTTGAGCTTCAGCTTTGAGGATTAACTGTTTGTTTTTTTAATGTCTCACATTCCACTAGGTCAGGCAGCTCCATAAGGCTGCCTCGCATGATTAACCTTTTGCTCTACTCTACCAAACGGAGTTCGCGATTACTCTATCCGCCCTATAATGTCTTTGTTTTGGACCTATTCAAATCATTTGTAACCCCAAATTCCCTTGTCTCTTGGAATCATCTTGATGTTACCGTGTTACAGACGTTTATAGAGTCCTTATGTCTAATATAATAATTCAGTTTTATATATAATTAAAGTGTATGTTACCCTTGTGTTTATTCTTTCTTAGAATTGAAGTTCCATTGTGCATTCCCTATGGTTTGTACAGTGGGACTTCACTAGGCGGGACCACCCGGGGAATCTTGGGAGGGTTTCCGGGTCGGGTCCTGTCATTTAATGATTTGAAAATATATTCGCCTTTTGTCCTGTTTGCTGACCATTATTGCTGCTCTGAATTAGAGTTTGTTAATGATTTTTTTTTTTTACTTTTCAATGTTTCTTTTTGATGGTGAGGGATCCAACCTTACAGGTAATCATAACTGGTATGTTTAATTTGCATATTCACTACTTGCTGCTATGAATAAGAGTTTGTTCGTGAATCTTTTTACTTCTGGATATCTTTCTTTGGCTATGTGGGATCCAACCTTGTAGGCAATCATAACAACTAGGTTTTTTTTTCTTTTTTTTTTTTATAAATTTGTATTTCCACCACTTGAGGTTTTTCAAAAAGAGCTAAAACTTCTAATGGTTCTATTAATGAAAAAGTTCATATAGTTAACTCCTCCACCAATACCTACACCTTGTTGTGAAGCTCCCATTTGTATGCTGGTGGCAGTTGATGAGGGTCCATCTGGTTAAGATATAAGTGAAATATTCTACCTCGTTCCAAATCCTCTTTCCTTGTTAATTGCAGATGGGGAGTTGACCCCAGTAACCGGCTTTTCATGAGGAAATACATATAATGAGTAGCCGTATTATCATTAAGAAATGGTTCAGGTAGAACCACTTGGCCTAGGAGTTGTAACTAATTCTCATAACATTTTATTTCTCTTTGTATTTTCCATGGTAAACCAAATAAGAGAATGTAAGATTGTTTCCTTACCATTTCAAGATCCAAACAAAGCATCAGGGTACCTGCAAATTGATATTTGGAGGGCATTCAATATGTATATTGACAGCCATTTACTTGTCAATGTTTATCTATGAGCAGATAATTCTTTCTTTCTTTCTCTTTTTTTTTTTTTGAAATATCTGAAAAAGGATTGCAAATGCATAGGTGATTATGCACTGACTTGAGTCGGTGTGGAGTAGGATTCTTTCTTTCTAATCTGTTTTGTTGGTAATTGCGTTCAGGAGTAGGATTGTTCCTTTCTTATATCGGTAATGGTGTTTGTGGTATGCCTTAGTGCTTATATTAGCACACATGGACCAGGCTCCTTATTTGTAAAATCTTTGTTACCATTTTAAATTAGTAATTAGTTTTTTTCTATTAACTTGCAAACTATTTTCATGATTACTGATTTAACATCAGTTTTATTCCCAATATGTTGGATATATTATTATTTGCGTTTACTCATGTCTCCACGGTTGCTTTGCGAAGGATACCCGAAGGGATCCTAACCATCAATAGGTATTTTTCTTCCCCTTTTCTTTTCTTAGTTTGCTAAATAAATTTGCTTGAAAGGGACTAATTGATATGAAGTTGTTGATATGTTGGTTTTGTTATTCTACCGCAAACCTTTTTTAGATTTACTTCTGTTGGTTGGAATGCATCTTGCTAAAGGAGTAATATTTTTTTTTCCTTTTTTTTTCAATCGAACAGCTTGTTCTATAATATCAATACCAGTTCTGTTGAAGATTTTACTGGGAGAGGTTAGTATAGGTTTCCATTTGCTTGGGCATTTTTTGCTTTCAAATTAACATGTTTCTCTGTCTCCTTTTCCTTCTTTTTTTTACCCATATTTTTCTTTTGAATTTTCTCCAATGCAGGCATTGAGGACCTGAAGTCTGGAAAATAGATTCTGTAAATACCTCCAAAAGGATACATTTTTAGATGATCCTAAGAGCATAGTGCTATCCGCTTTAGTAACCGATACTCTGTTAATTTATTTGCTTGCTTTAGTTATAAAGTTGATGTCCTAAATTAATATTAGGAAAAGTCATTTATAAATCTCTTAAGGAAAAGGTGTTTATGAATTCCCCTGATAAAAAAAAAGGTATTTAGGAATTCCCTTTTGATGTGAATAGGAATGCCCTCTACATGGCTGTCTCTGCCTTTGTGGTCTTGACGTCATTACCTTATCCATTAACATAAATGTTCTACCAAAACACATATATATATTCCGATCTTCTGCTTTGCCCTAATATATACTGGCCCATTTCATTGGAAAGTTGTAGTGTTAGACATCGACACGATCTTACACTGTGAACCTGTAACCAAACCAATGCATAATAGATGCATATAAATGACTTTCTCACGAAGCTCTAAAGAGTTCGATCTATGTAGGCTATTGCTTTAATTTCCAAACATCTCCAGGCATCTAGGAGGCATAAATTGAGCACAGAAATATGCTGGGAACATTGAAGAAGTATCTTATTTTCCATCAAAAAAGGGGAAAAAAGAATCATTGATGAATCCCAGAACAATAAAACCATGAACTTAATTGCTTAATCCAGTATGATACTGGAAGGAAGAGCTAGTTGCTTGCTGCAACTGGATTTGAATTTTCCTTTCAGTTTATTCACTTCCATCTTGTTCCATTCCCTCTTTAATGTGTTGCTTTTAAGATTATATGTCGCTGCTCCTGGTCCTTCTAGGTGCCAGATTTGGATTCATACTAGATGAGGATTTAAAGTTGGCTGCTAGTTGTGATGATGTGAGACTTCCATTGCAGATAAAATTAGCAGAGAGCATTATTGGTCATGAAGTATATTCATTCTTTTGCGCCACTGGTATGAGTGGTTGCCTATATAATATATGATATTGTGGATATAAAGCAAGCAACAGGAATCTAAAATTGATTATTCTCACTGTCTTATTTTTTTGTGCAGATTGATCTTATGATCTCCGGCAATGAAACATCTGTGATTTGCTATTATTTTCTGTTGTCTTCAGTTTTCCTCCTAATGTGAAGCCTGCCATATCAGAAGAATGTGATAGGTTTGTGATTTTTAAATTGTATATATTTGACAATGTGAAATTTTTTGTAATTTAGCTAATCAAAACGACTTACTTTGAAGTAAAATCTATTAGAGTTAAGTGTTTGTGGAACTTAACCTGGAAAATAACCTAGACTTGAGGGGGAGTAGTGCAATAATGTAGAGTTTTATGTTAACTGTGATGCATCATAGTATGAGAGAGCCATATTTGATCCTTGAGGATCATCCTCTAGGCATTTACTCTATTTAACTATTATTTGGTATTTGGTTTTAGCTTTATTGAAATCATCATTACTGCTAGCACTTATTTGACAAACCAATCCATTTTATATTGTCTTTATGTGCCATTTTCAAAATTCCCACTTTCCATGTTTCTCATTATTCCTACCTTACTGAAAAAATCCGAAAAAAAATAATTTATTAAGTAAAAGGAATTCTATTCGCTTATTAAAAAAGAGTAAAAAATTCTATTCACCATCATATTCATCTATAATGTTAACATTTTAAATATTCAAATGGTAATTCCTCAAAATATATTGCAATAGTTGATGTAGTTAGCTTTCAACATCTGGTCAATTGGACTAGGGTCTCTTCAGATTAGAAGAAAGGGGGTTGGGTGTTAGGAGTCTGACCAAACTTAACAGGGCACTTCTTTGCAAGTGGATCTTGCGTTTTGTCAATGAGAGTGATTCACTTCAGAGTATTGTCAGGGGGCTGGTGCATGCTTGAATTTAGGGAAGGCTGTGGAAAGAAATTAGAAAATAATGGGAGCTTCTCTTCACTGATGCGATGTTCTTGACTGGGGATGGAAGAAGGATTAGCTTTTGGAAGGATATTTGGTGTGATGAAGAGACTTTGAACACTTTCTATCCTGCTATGTTTGATCTGGCAATTCAAAAAGACACTATGGTGGTAGATTTTTGGGATAACATAAGTGAGGTAGGGGGTTGGACCGGTCTTCTACAGTTGTATTTTCTTACCTTTTAATTTGTAACCCCTATGTCTCCAATAGGGTGGGCTTTTTGCTTGGGAAGCTTCATGGGGCAATGTGCTGAGTCTGCTGACTTTGGATCCGCTCAAATGCATGGGAAGAGCACTAGCTAATTGGTGTTTCCTTTGTGAAGAAGAAGAGGAGACAGTGGACCATCTACTTTTGCATTGTACGAGGGATAGGATTCTTTGGGAGCTCTTTATAGCGATTGTCGGTTCAAGCTGGGTTCCCCCTACTCCGTTTTGCAGACATCTTGCTGGGCAAGATGTTCCTGTGGGTAAAAAGTGCAAAAAAGTGTGGTTGGTAGCTGCACTCTGCCTTTTCTGGACCATTTGGCTTGAAAGGAAAATGGTAATGTTTGATAATGAGGTATTCTTTGCACATAAGATGAAGTCAACTTTTATTAGCAACTTATGGTCTTGGGCAAATCTGTATAGTGTGAATAAAACTAATTCTTTACTAGATTTTATGACCTGGATGGGTTGTAGTGTTTGGGTGTATTGAGGGCTAGTGGGTGGTTTTTTGTTGATTTTTGGTTTCTTTCTCTATTTGTGTACCATTTGGCTACTCTTTAGTATACCTCCAGTATACTTTTGGTAGCCTATGGTGCTGATTTTTTTTGTGATTAATATACATGATTGTATTTGCTCATCCCAAAAAAAAAAAAAAAAAAAAAAAATCATGTATGCTTTTGGTAACAAGCATGTAACTTTTCATGTAGGATTATTTTGTGGGTGGGTAGGTGTTCTCTTTTCCTTGCTTCCCTTTGTTGGGGCCACGTATGTCTCACATGCTGGGCCTTCCTAGGTTCCTTTTGGTGTCTTAATATAATTTTCTTTAATCTATCAAATTTTTTTTTTGTGGATATCCTTTTATAATCAATTTCTAACCTTAGAACGCCCTTGAATATAATTAATAAAAAAGTTCTTTGATGACAAATTTTTTTCAAATTTGGTTTTTCTTAGAAACTATAAAAAATATTCCATGGTATATGCATTGTTGTATCATGCAATTGAATGTCTATCGTATATTGGGTGGTTGGGTGGTTGTGTGTGTGTATCCATTTGTAAGATACTAACTGAAAAAATAATCAATGTACTTGAGAAATTTATTGATTTCCTTGACTTCTCCATTAGGCTCTGTGTTGGTTACATCAATGCTGGGTGGAATCTTTTACAATTAGTCGGATCCTCTACCTTCAATGTAAGTGATTTGTATGCATCAGTGTCTGTCTTGGTCATCATTATTTTCCTGTTGATTTGTTAGCATGAATTAAAGGTGCTAATCAATTGGATATCACTGCGGTCGTCCGAATTTTTTCTGTGCTAAAACTTTGAATATATTCAGTTTCCTTATTAAGAAATCTGTGCTAAAACTTTATGCTATCATCATATACTTAACTTAGGCTCTGCCAAACTGTAGGACTAACCAAGGAAGAAAATTTCGGAAATATCGGATTATATATCGGCGGACACCGAAACGAAATTGAAGACCGATAGTTAGTTAGAGGAAAAATCTTTGAAATATCGATAATATCGCCGATTTATCGGGAAAATACCGATATATTGGCTGATCAAAGATCAGTCAACGTAGTTAAATTCGGTGAAGGGAATCGAACCCATGAGCCAACATTCAGCAATAGAGATGGAAACCACTAAGCCAAATCAATTGGATAGATTTTGAAACCAGTTTTTAAATATTTATACTGACAGATGATATTTTATATTATTTATATAGTACATATGAAGAATATATATTATATAAACATCATCAATTTATTAATATGTATTTTATTTATTTAAAATTCAAAATTATAATTTTAATATTAGTATATCTTCAAATCATCTATATTGTTATCGTTACACCCAGCATTGATGTTAAAGCAAATATTTATCATATGTAACAAAATTCATGTTTTGTTATAAATGCATACAATATTATTATAAAATATAATAAATTATACTACAAATACATTAATTTTTCAGTAAAATAATTTTAATTAATATAGTATTAAAATTATAAATACAATCCATATTTAATAAATTTTATTATTTAAATTGATTAATCTCTAATAAAATATTTTATAGAAAATTATTTAATTTGTATTTAAAATGTAATAAAATATGATTTGATAATAATTTTCAAATTTTAAAGTAGATAAATATTTTTATATTGATTAGACTTATTAAATAATTTTAATTTGTTTATTTTATTATTTTTGAAATTATTTCACCTAGTTTTATGAATTTTGAGTAATTTTTAGTTTTATCAATATTTTTGCCAAAATATTCATCGATATTTTATGGATATTTTCAATATATCCGTAAAATTTAAGTACCGATATATTTGTATTTATCGATATTTTGATCCTTGGGGCTAACTACAAGCTATAGAGAAAATAGCATCTCCTGAAAAAATTTAGAAAGACTCCAGTGCTTTTAAATTCCATCAAATGATTATAAGAATCTTCAACCATGATTCTTGTTTCCATCTTCCTACATTTGCTTTCCATCTAATTGTTGATGTTCTTGCTGGACTCAATTTTCTTTCTCATAAGATAGATTTTAATTGAAGAGAAAAGAAGTGTTTAACCCTATGTATGCCAGGAATATACAAAAAGGGCTTCAAATCTTTTTTTTGATCAATAAAAAGCAATATATTGACAAAAAATAACCAAGAGGTTCCAAGAATTACATTTTTTTTTTGATCAGTAAGACAGAAATGGCATTGATAGACACAAAATAAGCGCGAAAGAGTATACGATGTATACAACCAAACAACTAGGATAACAAAAGTCCTTATGGACAGAGGCAGTGGACCACTTACTCTAGACTTAGCAATCCACAAAATCTCACGATAGAGTTGAAACTAGAATAATAAAGGTCAAGCAAGATTGTATAAAAAATTCATTTAATTCTATGAACAGAGCCTCCTTCTTCTCGAAAGCACTACGTACATTCACGCCACATGATCCGGAAGAAAGACAAAGGGAGACGGTTTGTCACACCTTCTTTTTTAAGCTTGCCACAAACTAAGAGGTTCATAGAATTTCATTGGAAGTATACAGGAGGGAATCAAATGGGAAACAAAAAACAGTTGAACAATTAGCTGCAAAAAAAAGCTTACCAGCTCAAACATACAACCCCAATCTCACTTGCAACCCAACCAAGTCAAAAAATCCAAAAAAGAATTCGTGTTATCTAGACTATACAAATTAGCCCAAGACCGTAAATTGCTATAGAAGGTAGTTTTTGTCCTTTGAGTAGAGGTAACACCATTCTCAAAAGCCACCTTGTTCCTTTCCTACCATAAAGTCCAAAATAAGCAAAGGGGTTGCCAGTGTTAAATGATAACGCTCTAAAAGCTCGAGCTTTAGGATTTGGAGTGTAGATATCATGCTTCAACACACTCCCTCACGTGCACGCTGTTATGCTAACGCGCGTGAAGGTCGAGTCCATTATAGACTTTCAAATAAACAAATGTGGATTAAAATGCAAGGAGAGGGTTCGAACCCATGACCTCCTACCAAACCAAGTTCTAGTACCATGTTAAATAACCAACTCTCCTAAAAACTCAAACTTGTAGGATTTGGATTTAATATGAATATCATGCTTCAACACCAACCAAATTTTTTTCTTTTTTTCCCCATGGATGCTCCTTGCTAGGAGAGAAGAGTTTGAAGCATCGAACTAGGAAAAATCCAACTTGTCCCAACAATTGTCAAAAAGAGATCCCAAAGCATCCTGACTTTCTTGTAATAAACTAAGAAATGATCTATTGTCTCTTCAACCTCCTCACAAAGAAAACATCTGTTAGTAAGAACTCTTCCCCTAGCGTTTAAGCTGATCCAAAGTGAGTACCTTATCCCAAGTAGCTTCCCAGGCGAAAAAGCCCAATTTGGGTGGGATAGCTAGATTCTAAATAGAGCGAAAAGGGAAGTCTATATGAGGCGACTGATCTATAGCCTTATACATAAACACCACGAAGCCGTCCACTAGTCCCATGAGTAGGAGCTTATCAACATTCAAGCATAGTTGTGAAAAGTGCGCTTAAGCCATGCCAAGCGACGCGATGCGTCTCGAGCTCTCGGCAACTTGCCTGAGACCAGGCGACGCCCCTTCAGCAAGGCAGTACTCAGGCGTAGAAGGCGTGCTCCTCACGTGAAGCGCAGGGCTCCAATTAGGCGTGCCTCTTGAATCCAGGCACGTTCTTCTTCTTTTTCTTCTTCTTTTCTTCTTCTTTTTATTTTCTTCTTCTTCTTTTTATTTTCTTCTTCTTCTTCTTCTGTCGGGGACTTGGGGCTATATAGAAAGCAACCCTAATTTTTTTAGAGACAGACCAAACGACGTAATTTGGTCTTGATTTTTTTCTTTTTCTTTTTAAGCAAATTGAAACGACATCGTTTCTATCCATCTTGGACCAAAATGGAGTCGTTTTGCTTAAGTGATTTAAAACCCAGCAAAATGACGTCGTTATGTTGGGTTTTAAAATCATAAGCTAAAATGGATCACTTAAGCAAAACAGGCAGTTTTGGTCAGGGGATGGATAAGCGATGCCCGTTTCAATGCGCTTTAAAAGAAAAAAATCCAAGACCAAACGGCGTCGTTTGGCTTGTCTCGGCAAAACTAGAAATTTGCTTTTGTATGGCCCCAAGTCGCGATAGAAAGAAGAAGAAGAAGAAAGAAGAAGGAAGAAGCGAGAAGAAAGAAAGAAAGAAGAAGAAAAATTAGAAAGAAGAACATACACACAGATCAGGGATCGAGGCACGCGCTTGATTGAACTCGTTTGAACCTCCTAGCCACCCATTTCTTATGCTCAATCTAATATAGAAAACCTAGCTCATTGACCCCTTGTTTTCAACAAGGAAGAGAAGAAGAAGAAAAACACAAAAAAGAGTCGGGACAATTGTAGAAAAATAGCATAAAAATAGGGAACAAGCACATCTCAAGCTAGTATTTGATGCTAAATGATTATTATATTTGATTATATTTTAGTAAAAAATATATATAACATAGGTGTGCCTTAGATAAAAAAAGCCCACACCTTAAGTGCGCCTTGCGCCTTAAGGCTCCAGGAGGCCTTTGCGCCTTTGTGCGTCTTGCGCCTTTCACAACTATGCATTCAAGGGACTGACTTTCTGCCTATGGAGAGCATGAAGAATCCTTTCCATCTCCTCCATCTCTCAATCGTTAAGAGACCTTAGAAAAATTGGAAGCCAACTCCCATCCTCCCTGATGTCATCCCACACTTATGCTACCATGGCATCTTTGTGGGCCGCTAGATTAAATAGAGTAGGGAAAGTAAGGCTCAACGCCAACACACGTCCTTCCAAAAGCTTGCCCCCCTACCGTCCCCTAAGGAAAAAGCCACATGTTGAAGGAAGAGAGACCATTCTTTTATTTTGACAATGGCGCCTCACAGCCATACCTAATGTCACTAGAGTGCTAGCCCCCATTCTCCATGCCAAACTTACTAGTTACTATAGACTACCTTTCTCTAGAGGGAATTCCTCTCATTTGCAAACTGCCAACACCACTTGCTAAGTAATGCCTTGTTCAGCTTGGAGAAACTTCTTAGCCCAAGGCCCTGTTCTTCTTTTCTGTACACATTGTAGACTATTTAACGAGATGAGACTTCTTCTCATGGCGGCTCCCTCCCCACAGAATCTCTCTTTGGATCCTTTCCAATCTAGCATAAACCAGTTTTGGCATACAGAAAAGAGATAAAAAATAATTGGGAAGACTAGATTACGTGTTGCGAATGAGCGTTAACTTTCTACCCTTAAATATGTTCCGTCTTTTCCAAGAAGTCAGCCTCTTCCGAAATCTTTCTTCAATGGAATCCCATATCCCTATCACTATGTGTGGGGCCCCTAGAGGAAGACCCAAATACGAAGTAGGGATGGATCTCACCCCGCACCCTAGCTCAATGGCTAACCCCTCCTCATTAACAACTGAACCTATTGGGATGATTTCGCTCTAGCTCAAATTAATTCTCAATCCCGACATGGCCTCAAACCACATCAAAGTCCAACTCATAAATTTCAGCTATTCTATATTGGCTTTGCAGAACAAGAGTGTCATCGGCCTAGAAAAGATGGGAAATGGCCATCTATCACTAGGGGAACCGCCAAAAAATAGAATCTAGAAAAATCATAACAAGTTTTGATTCATCTTGGGTGGAACCATGAGGATAAAAACTTTACAACCATTCTGAAAATCACATAGAAAAAGAGCTTTAGAGTCAAAATGAGCAAGCTCTTGAGGCTTGGCTCAAGTGGTAAAAGGTTGGGTGGAGTCATGGAAGGTTCTAGGTTAAGTCCCAAAATGGACAAAAAAGGAACAGAAAACATTTACCTCTCTCTCTCTCTCTCTCTATATATATATATATATATATATAGAAAGAAAGAAAGAAAGTCGAAATAAGCAAATTACAAGGTGGGCAGAGCACTTTTTTAAGTATCAAATGTGGCTTCAAATCCACTTCCATCTCCATCACTATACATGAGATGTTTGATGTTTATACATTTTCCATACACTTCACTTAAACATGATCTTTCTTTCCATTTTTTATGGTTCCAGCCTTTTGATCTTCCTCCTATACTTAATTAAGCTTTTAAACAAAGAAAAGGAAAGACCATAGTGTCATTTAATTGAACTTTTTTGCCTTCCTTGCAATGTAAAAAGGCTCAACCCACCTTTATTAACCTTTCCTTGTATTTTCCATATTTCTATGCATTCATGATAAGGCAGGCCTTCCATTGCAAACATGTGAAAGATCTGTGTAGTCAAGTAATTTTACTTTTTTTGGTGTCGTCGAATCTATTCTTTATAGAAGGGTGAATGCCTGGATTCTGTATTAACTATTCCTTATGGGTCTCTTGAAGATAGCTCATAGTTTCAAAAGGTGTAAGCGCACTCTAGGTGCAAAAGTCTCCAACAGCTTAGGTGCAACACTAGTAGCACGCTTGGGTGAAGTGAAATACGATCTTGTATGTGTATAAATTTTATAAAATATGATTATAAATTGAATTGAATTAAATAAAAATTAAAAATTCATAATATTTTAAAAAGAACATTCAGTAAAAAAGTTATGAAATTATATTAATTTCAATATACAATTAGAAAAATTGTGGATAAAAGTGTATAAAAGGGAAATTAAAGTCTTCAAGGCAAGCCTCTTCAATAAGGCACATGTCTTGGCAATTGATACTCTATAACTAGGGAGTGGTTGCACCTTGATTTGAAAACTATGGGATAGCTTGTAAAGCCTTAACCACGAACAATGAACGTGAAATACGTTAAAGGGAGTCTACAAAATTACCAATATTTCCCCCCTCCCCAATTTTATACTATTCAAATTTAAAGAAATATTTTGGTGTTTTCTGTTCTCACACAGCATATGGTACAGCATCTATTCTAGTATCTCCACTACATGCCTCTTCCTCTACTTTGACACTGATAATTACAGGTCCCCCAAAAGGCCCTTTGATGGGCAGAGGTATCTAATTGTTATTTTGTTTGTAATTGGAGAACATACAGTTTTGTCTTGCAATGGCTGAGCCCCAAATGGCCTCTAAATCTCTCCTGAGCTATCTGTGCCCAAATATAGAGTTGACAGGCACATTTCTTTTGATATGGACTAATCAATTTCATGGACCTTCCCCAGTCTATTCACATTAATCACCCCAGGATAGAGCACTGCAATCCCACCAGACAAATCTTCTTAACTTGTCCCAGGCCCAGCCTTCTTTGCGCCTTGAGACACTTTTGGTCCATTACTGGGAGACACTGTTTCCTTAATCTATATCCAGTTTTTCTTATGTTTATTTTCTAGTCTTCAGTTTTCTGATGATGATTTTTCATTCCATGCGAATTTTAGGATGAACATAGAAGGCTCTACTTGTATGCAGCTTTGTTTCTTCCATTCAGAAAGACATTGTACGAGGGTGGCAAAGCTAGAAAGGTACCATCTATTCTGTTGCTATTGTTATACATGCACTTTTTAACTGTATAATTATGTCACAGAGCATTTATGCTTTACTACACATGTGGCAAGTGAACTTGTTTAAACCCCATCACCAAAAGGGGTTGGAAAAATTTAGAACCATAACTTCAATAATCCTTGTTTGGCATGATGCTCTAGATGTCTTGGAAAAGTATAAGAACTTAGAAATGACCAAGAAAAGTATAAGAGACAGGAAAACTAAAATAGTACCGTTCCAACCTTGTCATGTTGAATTACTATCTTGCAGCTTAAGTTGCTGGAGCAAAGAGAGATAAATAATGTCTTCAACCCATTGAAGACTGTTATTTCAGATGCAAACTAGTATGGAGACAATAAATCTCTCATTCACTTATTTTAAAGTCCTTCATCAATCATACATTCTCAAACATGCTGTTTGATTGACATTTTTGGAATGTTGAGTTACAAATCTATTCCTTGTTGGGGCTTCATTTTTGGGCCTTTGGGAGAAAGAGGAGAAATTTCTCAGCTGTGCTACCTTATTAATTACACAATTCTGTATTAGAATGCCAAAAGCAGAAATGGGAAGCTTAGTATAAGTGATTGCAAATATTTGTTTCAGCAAAGTCACACTGATTTTTTGCCTTATACTACAGTTTTGTAATTGTTTGTAATCAGGATTTGAGGTTTGTTTGATGCTTTAGACTTCTTTTCAAATACCATGGTTGTTGATTTCCAATCACTAGGGATCTACTAATTCCACTTTGTGGGAGTCCTTGATTACAAGAGGCACATATTTCTCTTTTAACACACAAGATATGGTTCTGAAGGTACCAATTTGCTACAGGAGTTTTCCTGTGTTTATTGCAGACTGTGCATGTATATGTGGTACATGACCCTGACCCTAGTTTTGATTGGGTCATAGAATGGCATGTTTACACTCTTTCATAGTAGCAAATTCGGTATTAAGGGCCTGTTACTATTCCTCAAGGTTTGGGAAACTGGAGTTGATGTTAATAACATGATTATGCATATATATCTACCATTTGTGTGGATTGTTGGCAGCATGTTGCAGCTTAATTCCGAAGGATCTTGTACTAGGCCTCCATGTAACTGAGATGCTTAGTAAGTTACAACTTGAAGATGACGCTAATGCTTTGTTTTCTTGATTTTATAAGCTATTGTTCCTATCTAATTATGCCTGCATGGGCATTGGTACATTCTAGTAGATATTGTGGGGGGACCTTGAAAATCATTTGAAGTATCAATGTGCTTCAAGAGACTCAAGAATATAACCCATTGCGTCTTCCCCTAGGGAATTGGATGAACTGGGAAATGGCTAATATTCTAGATAAGAGGAACCTGGGTGTGAGCATGACATTTCCAGCTGTACCCCTAGGGTCAATCACAGAAGGAAAGAAGCATGCAAGTACTATTGCTTCCATGACATGGTCAAACGTCCAACCAATTTCTATTGATTAATGTAAGCTCTCCGAAGGAAGACCAAGGCCAGTTGGATGTGATGAATTGAAGTAGATCAATAAAAACCCTAACCAAGGGATGGTTATAAATTTCAGCAATGACTTGCTGGATGGATTCAGAGCTTAGGCATTGTAATATGACATTTAGCGGTGAATTGTCCATAATTTACCAAGATTTCTCCACATGGGGGAGGTAGTTGGAAGCTGACCTGCTACTTAAACTTTGCACAGTATAGCACGCTGGTTGTTAAAGCCTCTAAGGCTAATGGACACTTTGATCTTGAGGCATGGGTGAAATTGTACCAAGATAGGTAGGAGTGAGAGTTACAATTCTTTGACTGGCAACCTTGAAAAAATTTGATGGTAGAGGGAGAGCTTTCAGTGTGCTAAATGCTAGGAGGTGAAACTCAGCTATGTTTCCTTTGATTGGAGAGCTTTCTGGACCCTGAAGGATAGTTGACATGAAAAGGAAGTTTTCAGCCAATACCAAATTTATGTGTTAATTCAATTGATTGCAGTGAAATTTTTTTCCTTGTTTTACTTTGTTGAGTCAGCCTAACAAGATACCTTATCCAGTGGCGATAACAAACATCAGGGATTTGCTTAGGCTGTGATCTTGGTGTTTTCCAAATTTATGGGCCTCCTGGTTTGCTAATATATTTACCAAAGTGGGCCTTTGAACAATTGTTTTTGCGGTTCACCTGGAGTGAAATTGTTTCAGACTCGGCATTGAGCCGTGGACCTCAGTATAATTTTTCCCTGGCTTTTGTTGTTGGTTTTTTATTTTTTGGTAATTTGTGGACATTGATTCTTATCCCGGATTTTATGCTTTGTCCTAGTGCTAATGTCCTAAATTACCCACATCATCCTGTTCAAAAATAGCTGAAATAACTCACTCAGAACACCCTTTAAAGTATTATGTAGTACGATTGGATCGAATAAGCCCTTATGGAATAAATATTCAGTTTAGCCTTGAACCCTCGGAGTCTTGTCTTTTCAATGTTTGTTCAATTACCCTTTTTTTTACCCGCAAATGCAATGTAAAATTGGGTTAGCTGATAATGATATCCCAACATACAAAACTTACCGTCCACCCCACGTAGTAGGAGATGTAAGGATTAATACATAAAATAACTTTTATTTGATTGATAATCATATAAGCGAGGAAGATTTAATACATTTAGGTTGTGTTAAAGACATGATATTCGTATTAAACTCAAATCATACAAGCTTGAGCTTTTAGGAGAGTTGATCATTTAACATGGTATTAGAGCTTGGTTTGGTAGGAGGTCCTAGGTTCAAGCCACCTCCTTGTAATTTATTCCCCATTTATTGATTTGAAAGTCCTTAAAAGACTCTATTTGGTTTGTTTGACTCTCCATGTGGGATATGGGGTTGCTCGTGAGGGAGGGTGTTAAAGACATGATATTCACATTAAACCCAAATCCTACAAGCTTGATCTTTTAGGAAATTTGGTCATTTAACAAAGCTGCATGTATTGTACCAGATTCCTGTTGTCAACCACATTATTCGGAACTCTCTCAAGCTAAGGGCTAGTGATGCTGACATGGTTAGTTTTGATCTATTAATATGTTTTGAATCCCTAATGTTAATATGTCTGCTAATATTCTGGATTTTTATGTTGAATGGTATATTTGAAACTGCTGTATGTTATATTGGTTAAAATATCTGCTGCTGTGTAGGTTGTAAGCATACACAGTGCAGTGGAGAAATTCATATCCTTGATACCCTTTATTGAATCCAGTGAAAACATGCAAATTTCTGAAGCTGAATGGGGAGTGAAATTCTTGATCTTCCTGTTACTTCAAAATTGCGAATATTGACGAGTAGGCAATTGTGATTTTTAAATGGCCAAGCGGTGTTATAGGATTGCGTCCAATATGGGACAGTTTCTGGATCAATAAAGGGCTTCTAATAGAGAAGCAACATTGTTTTTCTACTTAAGGTTTATTTTTGCCTTTTTTATTTTCCTTTCTAAAGAAAGGTTCTCTTATTGCGATTATAAAATTTACATGTAGAAACTTTTATTGAACTTAAAAACAGCTTTTGGCTTCCAAGGAGCCATTCCAAACAGCACCTAAATATAATGAATCATGAATACATTTTGCTTGTTGCATTTGTCTTGCGTTGTTAGAATTCTAATTTGGAAGTCTTGAACATGGCATAAAAATGGATCACTATATGATTCTGAATGCAAATTGGTGTTCCAGTACTTTGCTGCCTGTCTCTGAAATAGCCTAGATAATAATGTTCTCACATATAGATCTTTAAAACAAAGAAAAAAGTTATCATGTATAAATTTCAATTCTTAAGAATTTTGTGATGATATGTCATTGGCAACACAAGTCTATGAAGTTCATATGTTATGGAATAACATGAGAGATCGGTTCAGACATAATTTCATTAGTTATGATTGAAACTCATCACACAGAGATGTCTGCATTTGGCATGCCTTCAATATTTCTATTTTCTAAAATGTTAAACAAAGACTTTGCTAGTTCTTCTTTGAACACAGCTGACAGTTCAAATGGGAAGTGTGAAATTTTTATCCATGCTTGAGTGTCATTTTTATTAGATGTGATATTGTTCTTATCTAGCATGTAAGACATCTTTTTCAAGAAGTGGATTACTAGCAATTTTTTTGCTAAGATTTTTTTATGAATCCTTAGAAGTTGTGTTGGATACCATTAGTGACAAAGCAATCTTGTGAAAATGGAAGGATTTATGTGTTCCTTGGTAAACCAATTTAGAAAATGAATCTTTATTTAATATAGTTTAAATTTTACATAATATTCCAATGTTGGATTTTTGTAGGTACCTTATTCTACTTTACGTGCCCATTGTTGATTAATTTCATAAAGATTTAACTTGCTTACTTGTCCTAGTGCTAACTACTTGTTCTTATATATACTGGATTGCTTTTGCGGGAAATTAAAGGTTTTTGGCGAGTGGCATTGATGGTGTCTACATTATTATACCCAAGTGATATCAATCATGCGGAAGATATTTCAAAGAATAACATCCAATTGGATAAGAGAAGAACAGTTTTTGAAATGGTTGAGAATGCAATTGTTGGACTAGGTATGAGTAGTTTCCATTCTTCTCTGTTTTCAATTCTCTGATGACCAAGAATTTTAGAATTGTAGCTTTCCACTGCATCATGATGACAAGAGTTGAAAAATGATTGATTGTTTATTTTTTTATGCCTTTTAACCTAACCTTTTCCCAGTCATTTCTAACCACTTTAATGAAGCCAGTTTTGAACTTAAAGATATGTTCTTAAAACTTCTGTAGTTCAATATATACATGAAATGTGAGGGAAAAAGGTTTGGTGAGTCTCATAGAAGTTTCTTTGTTTAATGTTTGGTTGCATACAATAAGATGACATAAACCAGAATTCCATGCTGGATTTATCTGGTGACGAATTCAGATGGTCGTTTTCGAGAGAACTGATGATATTGAAAAATCTTAAAATCTCAGTTAAAGAATAATAAGTTGACACAAAATATGGGATGAAAAATAATAATCTCTTACACTTAGGTTGACTATCCTCATAGTTTATATAGGGGATTACAAGAGAAGAATTAGGAAGCAAGAGACATCTAACAAAAACTCTTAAATTGAGGGAGTCAAATCCATCCCTTAAATTAAGGGAGACAATTCCCTTAAATTGAGGGAGTCAAATCCCTTAAATTGAGGGATTTAAAAATAATTCTCCTATTCTATTTAATCACTTATTTACAGCTTGACACTCCCCCTCAGTGAGAATAGATATCTTCATTCCCGAACAGATAAGATCATTGAAACATTAATTGTTAAACCCTTTTGTTAGAATATTAGCTAAATGATGTTCTGATGGAACATAGGACATACACACTACTTCTTCCTCGATTTTCTTTGATGGGAAATGTCTATCAATCTCGATATGTTTTTGTCTGTCGTGTATATAGGGTTATAGACGTATTGATGGCCAGGCTTGTTGTATGATAGGGTTTCATAGGACCATCCCACTTGATTCTCAAATCATCTAGAATAATCTTCAGCTAAAGTAGTTCACACAACCCTTGAGCAGTGACCCTAAACTATGATTCTACAAACGACCTTGCTACCACATTCTGCTTTTTACTTCATGTTACCAAATTACCTCCAAGAAAAGTACAATACCCTGTAGCTGATCTTCAATCCACTATGGAACCTGCATAGTTAGCGTTGGTGTCATACTTCTGGAAACCAAGAATATCGTTCTTTTAAACAAAATTCCTTTCCACACAGGTTGCTTCCGAGTAATGCGGCCTTACTGTGACATGAAGATGAGGTTCTCTTGGATCATGCATGAATTATTTGATCACACTCACGAATGGCGATGTACGGCGAGTGTGAGCAAGGTATATGAGCCTACCAACCTACCTCTGGTACATCCTTTTATCCACCATTGGTTCTTCTTTAGCTTCTCCCAACTTATGGTTTGGATCCATTGGGGTAGAGATTGGTTTACACCCAATCTTCCTTGTTCTGTAATAAATGAGTCCACATACTTTGTTGAAGATGAAGATCCCTTGTGTAGAATATGCCACCTCTTCAAGGCTTGCCAGTTTTCCACAGTTCTTTATCTCAAACTCTTTTCAAGTCTACGCCACTTCATACTTCTCTCTCTATTGTTCATCCTTTATGATGTTGTCAACATAGACTAGAAGAGTAGTTACTCCCCTTGTAGCCAAGTGCTTAATGAAGATATTGTAGTCCACCTTGGCTGTTTGTCTGAACTCTTTCATGACTTTTGCAAATCTCGCAAACCAAGCTAGGAGATTGTTTTAGCCCATAAAGGGCCTTTTCCATCTTGCACACCTTGTTACCTGTGTTCCCTTCAAATCCCGGTGGGATGTTCATGTAAATCTCTTCATCTAAATCATCATAAAGAAATGCATTCTTAACATCATACTGTAGGAGTTGCCAATTGTATTGGGTATTGGGTAGCCAATGACAACAGGATTCTTACAATATTCATTTTTTCAACTGGAGCAAAAGTTTCTTGATAATCAACTCCTTAAGTTTGAGTTACCCTTTGGCTACTAATCTTGCTTTATGTCTCTCAAGAGATCCATCAGCTTTATATTTAAGTGTGAAAATCCACTTGCAATCAACAATGTTTTTCCCTTTTGGTCTTTCAATGATCTCCCATGTTTTATTGTTTTCTAATGTACTCATCTCCTCTCTCATATCATCCTTCCATTCCCTTTTTGTCAATACCTCAGAAACAGTGTTAGGGATTGTGAAGGGAGAATCCCTTATTTTTATTCTATTCAAGGAAAAAAGACTTGCTACTACATTACATATTGGACTTATATATATATACACACTCATGGGTCCCACAATACAGTAAGAAAATAAAAGGAAAAGACTGTACAATATCTAACACTCCCCCTCAAGTTGGAGCATATATGTCATGCTTGAGCTTATTTAAATGTTAATTAGGGCTGTGCGGGAGATTTAGTAAATATATGCGCTTTGATTGATCACATTTGAATTGACAAAACTAGTAGCCATACATCTTGATGCAATCTTCTCTCTAATGAAGTGACAATCAACTTCAATGTGTTTGGTCATTTCATGGAAGACTAGATTGGATGCAATATGCAAAGCAGCTTGGTTATCACAGATGAGCTTCATCTGTTCATCCTTTCAAATCTCGACTCACGGAAAGGTGTCACCATTCATATAGTTCCATGTTGCGGAGTCATGGCCTCGATTATAAACTAGCGCTAGATCGGCCCTGCATGTTGTTTCTTACTCTTTTAGGATATTAGAGTTACCACCCGGTAGAAACACGATTGCCACGGGGTGGAGCGTCTATACATGGGTGAGCCATTGATCGCATCTTTGTAACCAACCTTTCGTGCTGACCTCTATTCTCATTACAGCACATCTTGGCACAGTGTACTTTTGATACATCGAAGAATACGGATTACGGCATCAGTGGCTATCACATAGTGGCGCAGGAATTGACTAAAAACACTTACGGGAAAATGTACGCGTGTGGTGAGGTAGTTCAGTTTACCTACGATTCGTCGATATCTCCCAGGATCTCCTAAAGACTCCCCTCCAACCCCCCCACCTTTCTTGGTACAAGTTTGACATTAGGATCCATAGGAGTGTCGATCGGTTTACAGTCTAACATATCGGTTTCTTCCAAGATGTCTAAAGCATACTTCCGTTGGGAAAGGACTACACCAGAACTGGATTGAGCTATCTCAATTCCAAAAAAGTACTTGAGTTTCCCCAAGTCTTTAGTTTGAAAGTGGGTAAAAAGGTGTTGCTTTACTGCGAAGAGTTATGATGATGGCTGAGATGGTCTCATGCTGCGAAGCATGCAGATTCTTTGAACAAACGAACTAAAGCGATCCAAACCATACTTGAGGAGATTGTTTCCAAACCATATAGAAGGAAGCAGCGTAACACCTTCAAACCATACTCCCCACAGAAGCGTAAACAGGTGGTTGCTCCATATAAACTTCCTCGGCAAGATTACCATGAAGGAAGACATTTTTAATATCCAATTGATAAATTGGCTAGGAACACATAGTAGCCATGGAGAGAAGGAGACGGGCAGAAGCAATCTTGGCAACAGGGGAGAATGTGTCACCATAATCAGAACCATATACTTGAATATATCCTTTAGCAACCAAGCGGGCCTTAAGGCCATCAATCTGACCATCAGGACCAACCTTAACTATGTAAACCTAACGATAACCAACTAGGAACTTACCAAATGGCAAAACAACAAGATCTCAAGTGCCAGTTGAGTGCAGAGCAGCCATTTCATCTACCATTACCTGTCACTAGCCCGGTTGGGAAAGAGCCTCATTGGTGTTCTTAGGAAGAGAAACAGAGGATATAGCAGAACAAATGCAGAGTAGGGTAAAGATAATATATGGTAACTCAAAAAATTGTAAATAGGATGAGGATTGCTAGTAGATCGATTACCTTTCCGAAGAGCAATGGGTAAGTTATCAGCAAGAGGCAGAGCCGGGGTAGGAGAAGCTGAAGGGATAGGAAGTGAGTCAGCAGGGGCCTCAGCAGAAGGGAGAGGAACAACGGAACGGTGACGGCGATGATAAACCTGAAGTGGTCGAGAAGGTACATCATCAAATATAGGCGGGGAGATGATGGAAAGGGGTAAGACTTCAGTAACAAGAAGAGACTCGGAGGAGGAGAAGAAGGGTGAGTCTTCGAAGAAGGTGACATCAGCAGAGAGAAAGTATAGATGAGTCTGAGGGGAATAACAACGATAACCCTTCTAAAGTCGGGTAGCCTAAGAAGATGCATTTCTTGGCTTTGGCGGAAAGCTTGTCTTGTCCTAGAGTGAGAATATGAACCGCAAATTACAACCCAAAGACACGGAGGAAGGAAATAAAGTGGTTGGTGGGGAAGCGAGTGAATGAGGAATCGATCATGTAACATAGATGAGGGCAGCACAATTAATCAAATAACAATTATGGAACAACGTCCCCCCCCCAGCAGGAGCATGATAATGGAGGAGGGAGTACGAGATTTTGTCTGATAAGATGGCCGATTCTTACGTTCGGCTACGTTTTGTTGAGTATGAGCCTGAGAAGACTAATGAAGGATCCCATGTTGGGACATAAATGAAATAAAGGGTGCAGAAAAATATTCCCTAACATTGTCACTACGTAACACACGAATATAAATATTGAACTGGGTCATAATTTCAGCATAAAATTTCTAGAAAATAGAATATAACTTAGCTCGATTTTTCAATAAAAATAACTAAGTACATCGAGAATAGTCATCAATGAAAGTGACAAAATACTGAAATCCTAAAGTAGGCCTTGATCCGACAAAGGACCAAACATCAGTGTGGACAAGTTTAAAGGGAGATTTTGCCCGATTATTCAAACGTTGTGGGAACGAGACGCGGTATGTTTCAATGACGGAGACTGCCGCATGCAGTGGCGACAAAGTGGAAAAGCGAGTGACCATGTGCGGAACTTAGAAGGCCAGGGTGGCCCCGGACGATTATGGATGAGGAAAGGAGCATCAGTGGAAACGCAAACTGCAGGAGATGATTTCGAGGTGAGGTGATAGAGGCCTTGAGACTCACGTCTGATGCCAATTGTCTTCCCCGTGCTTCGGTCCTGTAAGGTCACAAATTTATCAGAAAAAATAATGGAAGCGTGGAAATGCAGTGATTTCTTGATGGAAATAAGATTAAAGGGACACTCAGGAGTATAAAGGATAAAAGTGAGAGGTTGGGAAGGGAGAGGATGTGCCAAACCAATACCTTTAGCCACAGTTTGAGAACCATTAGCTAAGGTAACAGTAGGTAAAGTAGGGGTAGTAGTAAGAGAAGAGAAAAGATCTTTATTACCAGATATGTGATCAGAAGCACTAGAATCTAGAATCTAGGGTCTAAGGAAGATATGAGTAAAATGGGCGGAGGCATTGCGATCACGGGCAACGAAGCTAACTTGGTTGCTGATAGCGAGATAGTCATCAGTATTACTTCTTGTCGATTGAGGGGGAATACCTTGAGATGTGGAGGGCTGAGACTGGAAATGGTGAGAATCAGAATCAGAAGACTAGGCCACGTGGGCAATGCGAGGAGGCCGTCCATGCAACTGATAACAACGATCACGAGTGTGGCCAAGCTTATTGCAATAGGTGCAGTGAGGATGTTGTCCTCTACTTCGGTTACCACTGCGTCCTCCTCGAAGGTTAGTTTGAGAAACTAACACAGAAGAATCTGAAGTGCTATCAGATGGCAAAGTCTGAGTGGAGGAGATACGGAGGAGGCGAGCAAACACATCATCCAAGGATGGGACTGATGGACTGCCAAGAATTTGATCTCGGACGGTCTCAAGATCGACGAAGGCCAATAAGAGTAAGGACCATGAAGAACTTGTCAATCTACGTTTGTTGAGCTGACATCCTTGTACTAGAGGCATCGATGTCAAAAACTCTGGCAAGAAGAGGCAATCTAGCGATATAATTAGATAAATCCATGTCCTGTTATCGGATATTGACAATAGCAGAAGCCACCTAATAAAGGCGTTGGATATCATTTGTGTATAGAACTTTTGCTTGATTCCAAAACTTAGAACATGTTTTGTAAGCCCGAAAATGAAGCAAAATTTTTTGATCAACCGATTGCCATAATACCTTCATAGTTATTGCATCTAATGTTTTCTTCCAGCGCATGTATCAACATTAGGTATAACATCCTCACGGTGTCATAAGATGATCCTCATAACCTTGTCCCATGAACGAGTTCCCGCGAGAAACACGGGAAAGATAATTCTCACACCAATCGATTTAATGCGATGTGATAGTAGGAGATCGGAGATAACATATGTAAACATAGGATTTTAGTTGCCATATCCACTGAACTGGAGATTGAATCATGTTTGGATTGAAGAGAGCCCTAATAGGGGGGCGAATCACGACTGTGGAACTTGAAATCACAGCTATGGAACTAGAGATGAAGAAAAGTGACCCAAACCGTGGAGAAGAGCAACTGATGGAGAGCGACGGAGCTGAAATGGGCAAAAAGGTGGATAAAGAGGGCTTGGGGTGGACCTTGGAGGAGATGGACGATAAAACCGGCGCGAGATGAGCTGAATGAAGTCACAAATGCCGGAAAGTGAGCCACGCGCCCACACGTTCGGTAGCGTGGGCCAATGGCTTTCGGAGAAGAATTCTTGGCGATGAGGTATTTTTCGATTGGGGTTCCTCCCGGCGTGTAGATCGACCTCGTGCGCCTCGAAATATGAGGTTTTTGGCCGAAGAAGAGCTGGTCGAAAAAATCACCGATGACAGCGGCGGCGAGGAGATCCGACGGCGGAGGGTTCCAGAAGGAGAATAAAGGGACTGGGAGGAAACACGATCACCGAAAAAGTAAATTAGGTTTTCCAGCCTGGCTCTGATACCATGTGAAGAGAGAAAATGGAGAATCCCTTATTTTTATTCTATTCACGAAAAAAAGACTTGCTACTACATTACATATTGGACTTATATATATATACACACTCATGGGTCCCACAATACAGTAAGAAAATAAAAGGAAAAGACTGTACAATATCTAACAGGGATGATAATGGTGTTTAGACTCACAATGAAATTCTTGTGGGCTGGTGATAGATGCTTAAGAGACACATAGTAGGATAGTGGATAGAGTGGTCGGTTAGTGCATTCTCTGGTGCCTTTTTTGACAGCAATGGGAAGGCCTAGGTTGCCTGTTGAGTCGGTGGAAGTTTCACCAAGTTGTGTATGTAAAGGTTTGTTTGATCTTTCCGTGATTTCATTCCCAGGGTTTGAGTTGGATTCTTAGACCTGGTTTGGTTCTGGAATGGCCGTTTCCCTTGAATACACCTTAGGAAA
Source organism: Tetrastigma voinierianum (assembly GCA_016808115.1). NCBI lineage: Eukaryota > Viridiplantae > Streptophyta > Magnoliopsida > Vitales > Vitaceae > Tetrastigma > Tetrastigma voinierianum. Next base: position 341,801 of record JAEQBH010004535.1, on the reverse strand, counting down.
CTATGGAAAATTGCGAGTGACATTGGTTGGAACAGGGGATGACACAGGTTCAATGGTAGAATTGGGTGACTCAGGTGTGATTGGCTTAGATGACTCAGGTTCTTTGTCACCATGGGTTGAGACATGAGGAAAGTCAAGGGGTTTAAAGGACTCACAAGGACTATCTTCCATCATTGAAATCTCCCCCTGAAGAGATGTCTTGGAAAAAAAGGTTTATTGTCGGTGAAGGTGACATCTGCAGAGATGTAAAATTTTTGGTTGAGGGGTTGTTTACATTTGTAACCTTTTTAAGTGGATGAGTAACCAAGGAAGACACATTTTATGGCTCAAGGGTCTAGCTTGTCTCTATGTTGGTTATAGACATGAACAAATGTAGTGCACCCAAATACCCTAGGAGTGAGCCCATTTGAGGTTCTAAAGTGTGGATAGAAACTCTTAAGTACCTTTACGAGACTTTTGTTGTCTAACAATTGTGAAGGAATTCTATTATAAGATATGTGGCAGTAAGAACAACTTCCCCCCAATAGGACTTTGGAACATTCCCTTGAAAGAGTAAGGCTTGGGTTGTGTTAACACATGATGACTCATGGAGAATGTCCTGTGATTGAAAATAGAGTGACAAATCTGGTTGAAGTAATCTTTAGCGTATGCAATAAGTAAAGTTTTTATTTTAACCTAAATTGGTTTACTGAATGATTAGTGGAAATTGGTGCTTGATAGCTAACATCATATTTTTGCTTAAGAAGAAAGATCCATGTAACCTGAGTGAAGTCATCAATTAAGGATACAAACCAACGAGCCCCAGAAACATTAGGTATAAAGTGAAGGACCCATATGTCATTGTAGAATCAAGTAAGAAAAGGATGAAAACTTCTTTTGTTTGCTAATAGGAAAAGAGAGACACAGTATGTTTTTTCCAATTCACAAGTTTTGAAATGAAACTCGGAAATATTTGATCCTTGAACAAATAAGGAAACATGACCTTTAAAATCCTAAAAGATGGATGACCTAAATGTAGGTGATACAACCAAATAGTATCTTTATTTGAGGAATTGAGAAAAGACACAGACAAATTATTACTAGTTTTCTACAAGGATAAAAATATCGATTTTTACGGATATATCGGTACTTGGATTTTACGGATATATCGGATATATCGGAGATATATCGGTATTTATAAATTATTCAAAATTTAAATATATATTCAATTTATATATCAAAATTAGTTGGAAGGTATATGAAATGAAGACCTTTCATTTCCTCTCCTACCGTCTTGGTTTTCCCCAATTTTTTATAATAATTAATGATAGAAATTATTGATAGAAGACATAAGAATTCCAACCGTCTCTTGATCTTCTTCTCTTTTATACAAATAATTAATGATAGAAGACATAAGAATTCCAACCGTTTCTTGATTTTCTTCCATTTTCTACAAATAATTAATGATAGTAATTATTAAGGAAGACATATAGTAAATGATATTAATTATTAAGAAAACACTTTTCATTTTCTCTCTCACATCTCTTCATCTACTATTTATTTGCTCTATAACGAGATACTCACTTTAAATATTCCTTTTTTTTTTTGAAAAATTTATCAAAAACACACAAAATGGCCGATATATCGGCGATAAATGCCTATATATCGGCCATTTTGTGTTTTTTTTTTTAATTTTTTCACAAGCCTACATTTTTGTGTCGGATTTGTGTCGGATATATCGGTAATTTACCGATATATCGGCTATATTGAGCGATTTTTCCAAGAAACGATTTTATTTTGCAAAAATCGTGTCGGGATGGCTCGACACCAGAAATATTGACGATATATCGTCGATATTTCGCGATTTTTTTAACCCTGGTTTTCTGAGATGATTCAAGGTGGTAAAGATTGTTCCTTTCCTTAGCAAGTCCAATTCTCCTCCTCGAAACCTATTCCTGAAAAACACAATAAGAAGGGAAAAAAATCATAACATTTAAGATCATGAGTAAGCTTTTGATTGGAAACAAGGCTAGCTGACAATTTTGGTACATGGAGGACATTTTTAAGGATAAGGGTAGGTGTGATGTATATGTCTCTGAAACCTACAACAGTAGCTAAAGAGCCATTGACCTCTACAATTTTCTTGTTACTTGGGCTTGGAGTATAGGTACGGAAAAGTTGAGATTTGGATGTCATATGATTTGTGGCACCGGAGTCTATTACCCAAGAATCATCATAAACCCTGTTTGAGGCATTTATGCAAAAAGAGAATGAAGGTGTACTTGAAAGGGCCAAAGAGCAAGCTCTAGTAGGTTTGTCAAGGGATCCCAACAAGCTTCTCAGCTTCTCAATTTCTTCATTATTGAACCTGCCTATTACTGAATTTTCCTCAGTTTTGGGCTGCTCCACCATGTGTGCTCAAGGCCTTTGCTGCCCTCCACGGTTTCCGCTACATGAAATTCTAGCAGTAATGAAGGCTGGTAAAAAGGACCTATGAAATTCTCTGTTTTGCCTTTAGAAAACGGAGCATAGGAAGAAAACTTGAATAAAAAAAATCCAGCTATGAAGGCCAGAAAAAATGGCAATGAAGGCTAGAATGATGCTCAGGTTTTAGAAACCTACGGCTTTGATACCATGACACGAAATATGGGATGAAAAATATTAATCCCTTACACTTAGATTAACTATCCTCATAGTTTATATAGGGGGTTACATGAGAAGAATTAGGAAACAAGAGACAAAAAAAAAACCCTTAAATTGAGGGAGTCAAATCCATCCCTTAAATTGAGGGAGGCAATTCCTTTAAATTGAGGGATTTTAAAATAATTCTCCTATTCCATTTACAACTTATTTATAGCTTGACACGAGTCTTATTATGACAATTCTAGTATGATCTCCTGAAGAGCAACTTAACTAAGACGATGAAAATTTCTGATTTTTGATGTACAGGTCTAGAGGAAGTCTAGGGCAGAAACCCTTGGTTAATCGGAAAGGATATCATGAATGTTTGCAGCTTAAATCTAGAGCCCCCTCGTGAAAGATTGGGTAGTAGATTCTTCTTCTATACCGACAGAAATGATTCACAACTGGCAACTACTTTGATTGGATACAGGCCAAAAGCGGGCAAGCAATGTGACAAAATCAAGTACTTCCACCTTTTCTTGGAACCCTAATCTCATATTTGGCAAAGGACCGTTTCGGAAGTCTCCATCTATTCTTGAAGGGTCTTGAAGGTAGGCTACAATTTCAATCCCCAGCAGCATAGCATCCCTGCTATAAATGGATTGTATATAGTCAGCATTTTTGTGGCAGTATAACATAGTCGTTAGTTCATTAACCATTTTTGCAGGGTGTTATTTGCTTCTGAATCATAATCAACTTTGTAGTTACAATTCATTTGTCATATAATTTGGAATTCCAAATATATATTTATTAAATGAAATCTCCTTGAAGATTAATTGTAATTTGATACTCCCTGGTAGAGATGGTTTAATTACTTTCCTTGTTCTAAAAACCGCCTATTAGACAAACCTTTTCAGTTCCTTGATTCGGAAGTGAAAAAGATGAAAAGGGAAAGCCCTTTATTTAATTTAAACAAAATTTGTTGAAATATTTGTTTTTTTTTTGGGTGAAAATATAATTTTGTATGAGATTCTATGAAATATTTAACTCTGAGGAAGTGCTGTCAGGCATTGGAAGAAGTTTTTATTCTTTGTAGGATCAAACACATTTAAATTACCATGCTACATAAATTAAATAAATACTAGGTTTAACAGTTTTTTTTTTTGTTAGGCACTTATAATTATGGGAGAAAATCATAATATACTACTATGTAGTGTATGTATGACCCATTACGGTTGCACAAAATGGGGAAAAAAAAATTTGTGGATGAATTGGCACTTTGAAGCAAGCATGTTTTTTATTTAGCATTTGAGGTTTAAATGTTTAAATTGTTCTCACTTTTTTTTTTTTTCTCTTTTTTTCTTGGTTGTATCCTTTGCATAGGAAGGATCAAGATCTGTCAACAAATTTAACATTAAGATAAAATACAGTCAATTTTGATGGTAAGGTGAGTTCATGCTTTTTCATTCTTAGCTAATCATAGAGTTAAACAGCGATTGTCTTGTTCCAGAACTCCACGACAGTAGGGTGGGGTAGTATATGAAAATCATTATGTTTTAGCATCCAAAGGCTATACGATACAATCCAACAATTGATTTTAAATTTGAAGTTTGATCTAATGGTTTAAATTGATTTTCAACGAATATATGATGATCCAACGATTAATTTTAAATTTGAAGTTTGATCTAATGGTTTAGATTGATCTCTAACAGATATATGATGATTCAACGGTTAGATTTGAACCAAAATCAAATCCAATAGTTAGAATTAAATCACAATGTTTTTTTAAGAATCCAATGACTATTTTGACTCCAAAAAATTCTATAAATACCCCTAAAATCATACAATTTCTATACAAATTCATCCATACACATTCAAGTTTCATTTGACTCTTAAATTATTTTTTCTTTGTGATTTATCTCAATATTTTGAAGATCTTCGTTTTGAATATTGTCTTCAACTAGATGAGATCCTTTTCATCAAATAATGTAATGAAACCACATCGGTCTTCATTTGGTTTTAAAAGACTATTGTAATATAATATTTTGATAAATTATAATGAATATCGTCATCAACAAGTGTATATTTACTTATGTATTTTTTATAGTTTATCAAAGTATTTCTATGAATTTCAAAGTATTTTTATTAATTTTTTATTTACCGATATTTTTGTTAAAATATTCACGATATTTAGATATATCCGTAGGCAAGTATCGATATCATTGATTACCTATATTTTGATCCTTGGTTACCACAAGTTTCAACATGAAACAAGCATAATCAATCCAACTTCATGTTTTCTACTGTTTGTTACTACGTTGGCTCACCCATATATGTGCCTTACTGGAGGGCATACAGCTGGTATAAGGCGAAGTTAATCAAAGACATTACAAACTATATTTTGATGATATTTGAATAAAACAAAAAAATCTTTTACAGGTTTACCAGAACTTCATTGTCATTTGGAAGATGGTAGAGACTTTATAAATGATGTTCACATTGTTTGGATCTACAGGCTTCAGGGAAAAGATATAAATCACCTAAAATGAACTTGGTGATATTATATGTCTATGCCAATCAGATAATGTTGAAGATGACTAGAAATTTGAAAAACCTTTTGAGTCCTCTGAAGCAAACAAACTTGAAGAATGGGAGTCTTATGTAGCATTTAGATTTTGAAACAAATGGCCAACAAAGATAAAGAAAAGAAAAGGTACAAAATCCATATCTCTTGAAATCATTTAACAGTAAATTAACTGTGGCTACAACCAATAAAGCTGAATTAATTAATTCCTCAAATTAAATAAATAGTAAAACAGCTTAAAAGAGAAGTAGTAGAGAGTAAATGACACTTGAATACTCTTATTCTCAAACTTGTTGAATATCATGATAATCTTAGAAAATTATAGCCTTGTAAAGTTCTGATTCTGGCCTCTGCAACAGAGATAACAACTTGTTATGTAGTCAATTCTTTTAAAAATTCTTATCATTTCCACCCAAAGGAAGTTTTGAAAGTTAACATTTTGCAATGATTATCAAACTCTCCATGTTATAAAGTTACTACAGTTTTATCAGTACTTTCGACAACCAAAACATCATCAAATTCATTGAAACCTTCAAAAACAGAAGGCAAAATTATCCATAACACTAAATCCATGCAAACCGAAAACTGTAGTCAGAATTAACGAAATTTAATCATTAATCTTTCCTATTCAACGCAAAAACTACTTAACCATTAAAGTGAAAGTTCATCATGCATAGAAACATTCATACTTGGAAAAGAAGTATATATGCTGGGTGTTTCATCAGGTAACTTCCATCACCCAACACCAGTTTTGCTTGATTTTCTTAATCAAACACCTCATATTCACCACCAAGAGCTAAATAAAACTCAAGACCGTCAGCAAGTAATCCTGGAGTCTTAATTACAAATTTCAGTACAATCAAAAGTCAGATTCAAACAAAATTGTCTGCCTAAAATATCAAGAAAACAAAGAGAATGACTCTAAAAATTTCAGCTGCTTCGATCAATATAACTCAATAAGAGAAGATGAAGACTTTTACCGAAAAGTCTCCACAATATAAATAACAATGAAACCCAATTATGAAAAACATTAAAATCTATATGAGCAGATTTGGAATCACTGTAAGTCTATACCAATATGTTAAAGAAATATATATCCAGATAAATGGTGACAATTAGTTTAATTATATATAAAGTGCATAAACAATTTAAGAAGTTTCTTCTCAATTTATTACATACAAGAAACAACTGGGTTCATAAATAACAGCAGACAAGTACATAAAATCATTCATAAACAACGTTACAAGCTAATTGGAACCGCTGCTTTTGCGAAGGAATGCTCTGCAGAAAGCAATAAAATTATAGCCCTTTATGGAGTTCTACATTCTAGCCTCTGCAACGGAGATAACAACATTTACATAGTGTAATTCTTTAAAGAATCTTATCATTTCTACCCAAAGAAAGTTTTGAAAGTTACAGTTTGCAATGATACCAACTCTATGTTTAAACAAAATGTAAATAGCCCAGATATTGTGACTAAAACATAGAAAAAATCTTAGCAGAAGTTACTGCAGTTGTTATCCTAGTACTCAACATCATTACACAATCAAAACAACCTCAAATTCATAGAAAGCAAAAACATAAGGCAGGATTCTCTGGAACATCAAACCCATGCATTCAAAAAACAGTAATCAGGGCATTAACTTTTAATTTAAGCCAATAATCTTTCTATTCCACATAGAGTTGCTATTACCATTAAAAGTTGAAGGTTATAATGCATATTTTAAGAAAAATTATGCTGGAGTGTTTGATCAGACAACTTGCATTGCCCAACATCAACAACGGTTCATAAATCAAACTCCCCATATTCACCACAAAGTGCTAAATAAAACTCAAAATTGTTAGCAAGTGTTAAATGACCAACTCTCCTAAAAGCTCAAACTTGTAGGGTTTGGGTTTAATATGAATATCATGCTTCAACAGCAAGTAATCATGGAGTCTTAATTAAAACTTTCAGCAGAATCAAAAGTCAGATTCAAACAAAATTGTCTGCCTAAAATATCAAAGAAAACAAGAAAGAATGACTCCTTAAAGAATCTCAGTTGATTCAATCAATATGACTCAATAAGATAAAAGATGAAGACTTTACCAAAGAGTCGGACAGAGGCATAATATATGGACATGTTCGCCAAGAATCACTGACAAAAAGTACCATCTCTGATTTTGAGAAGAATGCTTGACCAATTTCTCAGAAAAGAGAATATTATTGGAAAAGAGAGCCAGAATCATGGTAGTCATTCTTGAGGACGTTTGCGCTTGAGCTTGAGTGTGGGATTGTCGGGTCCGTCACTGCTGCACTAGAACTACAGTACATTCCACTTCGATTTAATCCTGCTCTGTCACTGCTTCTCCTGACTGGTACATTCCTACTCTTAAGCAGTTTGTAACATTTTGTGGATGCATTCCTTCAAGATCTTCTGCATATATATAAGACATACCCACACTTCTTCACCATCTTGGATGCATGATTTGAATCTGGGGATTGCTTGAAAGAAATCTCAATATGATTCAGGCATTGGGGTCATTGAATTGAAACAACCTCAACTGAGGCATGGTTGATAACCCAGCCGGAACATGTTCTGACCCAACAGTTACATTGTCGCCTGTCCAGTGGAAATCAAGACTGAAGTCTTTCAAGTCTCCATAATCAAAAGCATCAGAATTAAAATGACATATAATTCTCTCAGGAAGATGTCCAACAACAGAGCAGAGAGCAAATCCCAAGAAGTCATCATTGTACCAATCTGTAGGCAGCACTATTTTTACAGAAGATCCCTCACTCTGATGCCAGATCCACTCAGGAATCTCAGTGCTGGGGAAAACAATACTAAATGAAATATTTTCAAACAATTTTGCATCCACGACAGGTGAAGTAGAGAAGCCAAGAGAGAAAGATGCATCATTGTAAGAATATTTGTAACGCATTACTCGTATAATCACTGGATTGGTCCTCAACTGGTTTGGAGCAACTACTGAGTAGGAACTTTGTAGCCCTTGCAACATGCGCACATTTGATGAGACCTTGGGGTAAGAGCGGGTGTATTTGCAACACACAATGGAATTTCTAGAACTTCTCTGAGGGACTGCTTCCTGCCCCAGCTGAAGGTCTTTTAGGTTTAATAAGTTCACTGATGCCTGCAGGTATGCTTAAAAATTGTTCTACTTAGATCAATTTCTTCAATGAGATTAACGAGCAAATACCAATGGGCATTGCTCCTTCTAGTTGTTTGCAGTCACTTAGGTTTGTTGTGCAGTACCTGAAACTAAAGAAGAAAACCAGAAGGGCAAAGCACAAGAAACCAATCCCATTTGAACTCTTTCTAGGCAAAAACCAGAATGAAAATATTGAACTCAATGAGGTCGATGGTAGTATTTTACATCCAGGATAGATCAACACTCGGAGGTTTCTCAAAACAACAATTGAGTCTGGTGGTTGTGTTATAGCAGTTCCATCTGCATGGAGCTGCTCAAGACATCGCAGTCTCCCAATGTTCTTCGGCAATTGGCGTAGTTGTGAACAACCAGAGACAATCAGTGTTTGAAGTAATCTCAAATTACATAAGCTGTTTGGAAGACTCACAAGATTCTTGCATTTCCTCATATTCAACAGAACAAGGCCTTTTAGACGTTCAATTGAAGAGGGCAGAACTTCTATGGATGTTTCATCTAAAAGAAGCTCTTTCAAGTTCTCCAAATCCTCCATTATTTCTGGGAAACTCTCGAGTTTTGAACAGCCAGTCAGAAAGAGACACTCAAGGGATTTCAACTTACAAACACTTGCAGGTAGTCTCTTAAGATTTTTGCACCTTTTCAGATCCAATAGAACAAGTCCAGTGATATCCCCAATTGAAGATGGAAGTTCCTCGATTGCAGTTGAAGCTAGTGACTCAATAAATGTTCCTGTTACCTTTAATACCTGGAAACTTCTTGAGCTTTGAGCAATAGAGATTAAGAATTTCAAGTGCTTTCATGTCAATGATGCTCGGAAAACTACTAAGCTTTCTGCAGTTTTTTAGATTCAATACAGTAATCTTGTTCAGCCTTCCTATAGATGGGTGGACCTTAAGCAAACTTGAACAACCATCAAGAATTAGTTTTTCCAGGTTTGGAGCACTAACTGAAAAGTCTGGAAGTTCCATGAGGTGTTGAGAGAAACTAACTCTGACAGTATTTAACTTTTCAAGAAGCTGTAACAGAGGAAAAAACAAATACTTCAATGCATAAGCATTCATGAACTTCAGATATTTATCTAAAGAAAGAAACATAATTAAATAATCAATCCTCATACCAAGTCACTTTCCCAAAGTTGTTTTAAGCTGCTGTAACACATCTCAAGTTCAACGAGGTTCTCAGCATCAAAGCTTGAAGGCAAAGATTGCAAAGGATATCCATGCCAGTGAAGATATCTTAGATCATAGGAAGGGAATTCAAAGTCTGTGGACAACTTTACTTTATTATCCTCCCTCATATGAGCAGATTCATCAGGCCAATAGATTTTGAGCAACCTAAGTTTGTTCATCATCTCAAAGGATTTTGTAGTAATATGTATCCGCTTCGGTACAGACACGTCAAAGACTATGCCTTCAATCGCCTCTGTTCCCTGACAAACAAGAGTAGAAGATAACTGAATAGAAAAATAGATTAAAGTTAAATAAGGTATGTAAGTTAAAAAAAAATCATCTTGTTGAAGCTTAGTAGCTCCAAATAAGCTTCGAGTATGAAATTCGGTTCATTTGCATTCTGCTCTTACCAATTTTCTGGTCAATACACGATTTACATCCTCAGGACAGCACAATCTGCTCCATTTTCCAGGGTCTTTAGGACATTCTTGTCGAACAATGTCTCGTCCCATTTGTCGTAGCAAATCGTGCATCCATATCTTGTTGCCAAAAATAGTTATGAGGCATTTATCACTGAGGACTTGTATTCCGATCTCTGGATAGAACTTACAAGCATCTAGGATTCTTGTAACACGATCTTTATCCTCTTCATTAAAGAAGCAAGCAACATCTAGGAATATCTCCTTTTCTGTGCGACCTAATTCATCATAACTTCTCTTGAGCACACTCTGAATTTCTGGGTTCTGTTCTTGATCTAGTTTTTGCAATTCACTTTCCCAATGACATATTGTCTTTCCAAATAGGAAACGACCCAACTTTAAGACCCAATGGAAGACCATCAACATAACGCACCACAGAGTCTGAAAGTGTTTCATAACCTTGTTTGGGATGCTTCTGTTCAAAGGCATGCCTACTAAAGAGCTCCAGAGCTCCCTTGTGTTCTAATTTCTTAGCCTCATAGAATGCATCCATTTTATACACCTCCAACAAATGCCTATCTCTAGTTGTTACAATAATTCTACTTCCAGGACCAAACCAATTACGATCACCGTTACGATCACCAGCCAAGGCTATCAATTGGTCCAGATTGTTGACATCATCAAGAACAAGAAGAACTTTTTTAAAGCATAGCCTTTCTTTTATCATTTGGATCCCTTCATCAACATTGCTAATGAAGTTCTTATGTATCGGCAAGATATCATGAAGGAGTTGTTTTTGTAAATAAAGTAGACCCCGGCTTTCAGAATCCTCCCTAACATTAGCAATAAAGCTGGTAGTCATGAAATGAGAGGCAATTCGATTGTATACAACTTTGGCAATTGTTGTTTTCCCTATTCCTCCAAGCCCATAGATCCCAACCATGCGAACATCATTTGATGAAGGGTCTATCATTTCTGGAATAATTTCTTCCAAGCAATCATCCATCCCAATGAGGTTTTTGTCAACATGTAAGAGTTTGTTTCGAAATCTTTTCAATATATGGAAAGTAATCTCCTCAATTATATATGCCTCGTCCCTGCCACTAGTAAGACACATTCATGGGTGAGCTAACAAAGTACAAAACAAAACAAACAATTGAAGCCCTCTAATATTCAACTTATATTTTGAAGGACTAATGCTATATCACACAAAAAAGAAAAACACCAAATTTACCCCGTACATTTCAAATAGTCACATGTCCAAACATCTATTCTGCAGGAAACCAATTTGGAGAACCCGTCCAGAGAATCAATGAATTTTCCACTTTATTTGATGGAAATGTACTAGATCAGTGGGATTGCTTACCATTTCAGTTTTCAGCACTTGACATAGTATTTAAAACAATCAAGAAGCAATACATGGTTTAAAAATAAACCAGATTTTAAAACTGTAAATGCTGAATTGGGGTGATCTTTTCGAAACCAAGAATGAATCTTTGAATTGAATAATGAATAATAAAGCAGAGATACTTATGTTGATCATAACTTCTAAAAGATTTCTGTTTTGACCCTATGCACAAAAAATTTAGAATACTTGCAAGCGATTATATGGAACAAGCTATATTTACCCGCGATCTACATGCCATCCAGCGAGTTTGCCAACTGCCGTCAAAGCAAAACGCCACCTGATCTGTGTCTGCTCGCTAATCCCATTTCTTTCATGGTTGGCAAATGCTTCGCCATAACTGCCCGTCTGCTTTCGCACATGGGAAGGTTCCACATGATAGAAAACTGGAAAAACTAACAGTTCCATTTCTTCTCGGCACTCAATTATCTTGGCCAGTTCATCCAAACACCAATGGGATACGGCATAATTTTGAGACAAAATCACGACAGCGGACCTTGAGTTCTCAATAGTTTTAAAGAGATCCAGTTGCGCCTTCTCCCCTTGAGATCAAATCGTCTCTAAAGGTCAGAATCCCTTTCCGAATAAAATCTTGATGGAGATGAGATGTGAAATTTCTGCGGGTATCTTCACCCATGAAGCACAAGAAAACTTCGTAATCCCAAGAACGGACAGAAGAAGAATACCTTGGACGACTCGAAGAAGCCATTGACAGGTTGTATGCTAAAGCTTGATGGGACAGTCTTACTATCAGGGCTATGCTGAGCTTAGGCAATTTCTTGGTAGAAAGGAAAAGAAAACACTGATCAGTGGAAAAGAGAATTAATGATTTGCTTTGACGGTCGTTTAAACGCCAGAACGTCAACATGACTCTGTCTTTTTGTAATGGAAAACTTCTACATACTTCCCTCCTTTTAAGCAAAGTAAAAGAAAAAAAAAAAAAAAATCTAAACATCATCTTCTTCTTTATCCTTTCTCCTTGTATCCATCACGACTCCATTATATGATGAGTGTCATTGGGCAAAGCGTCCTTCCCCCGTTCAATCGGCTGCTTTGAACCATATTTAAGTAAGCTAATCTCAAAAACCTTAACATCTTATAAAACACATATTTTTCTTTTTCCTTGGATCACAACGCCATTAAAACCCCTTTGAAGTATTTGCAGGTAAGGTAATCTCAAAACCTTAACATTTTCTTATTCTTCATGGGAACACCTCTTCTCATTGGAACACTATCACGAGATTTACCGTAGGAAAGGAAGAAAGGCTTCTTCATTAGATTTTACATTATAGTGTGTCCAATGCCATGTTATTTGGTATATTGGATGAAACTTTTCTTTTTTGAAATTAATCTGTAGTAACATACTAGAGACACTACCATAACGTACTTGAGGTGCTAGTTGATACTACCATAATGAAAAAATAAGCAATTTGAAAACAAAAAAAAAAAAAATGGCCAATATCCCATACAAATAAGTATGTTACACAACTAACTTATTATATGTTCATGGTTGTAATGAGTAATAAGACCATTGGTAAGCTACATGTTTGAAATAGGTGGTACTACCATAATATATTAACTAACCTATTATATGTTCATGGTTGTAATGAGTAAGACCATTGGTAAGCTACATGTTTGGAATAGGTGGTACTACCATAATATATTGGGTGTACTACCATAACATACCTACTTGGTACTACCATAACACTTTAGTTATTATTCGACATAAATTGATGCCTAAAAGCAGTAGTTATAAGCTTATGTGTAAACTTAGAGAAAATGATAAACTTATTATACAGGCTGATGGTAAAAACGTGGAGGATGCGACCATGGATTGAATGGCCAAAGAAGAGCATATTCTACAAATGGGGTCTATACAAAACCTACACTTCCATAGATGCTTATGCGATCATGTTCATATCCACCAAGATGAAAAAGGACCTAATGGATCCGCTCGTTGGAATATCTTCTCTTAATTCCTAACGTGGGAGATGAAGACAAAAACAAATGAAGAAGTGTTCATAACACTTAAATTATACCCAATGTAGCTTTATAACATGTTTAGGGTATAATAAAAGTAAAATATATTTTTCGTAATAAAATAATGTTGAAAATAAATAAGTAAAACTCCTAATTAATACTAGAAAGTTAAGGGTAAATTGGTAAATTACTAAACTGAGACCCAAGGGTCATAATTTAATAAGTTCATATGCCAAAGTAGGAATATGCATAAGTTGAATTGAGAATAGATGAGAAATGAAGGACCAAAAATGCAAAATGGGAAAAGACTTCAAAAATTGAGTTAAGCCAAACATGGCCTTAACTTTAAATGGAAGATAAGACTAAATTGGTCTTTCATTTTGGGTGTTTCACGTTTGAGAAGAGAAGAGAAGAGAAGAATAAATAGTTAAGAGGAGAAGAGAAGGAAGGAGACAAGGAAATTGGGAAGGTATGGAAACACATGATTTTTGTAAGGAATTCTATGGTTTTTTTTAGGCTGGCAATTGTTTGCCTACAGTAGGTTTAGTTAGGGAATTCATCCTAACCTTAATTGTGGAAAGGATGTAAACCTTAGTTATAAGATAAGCATGGGAACTTTCTTTGAGTACATGGACTTGGTTTATGATGTATGAATACTTGTTTGGGGTGTTAGGAAAATTAACCTAACTTACAAGTATTTGAATTTCGCTTTGGAAAAACCCTAATTAATCTCTATATTTGGTGTGGGTTAGGTTAGAACCCACTTGGGAGACGTTTTTCTAGAGAATATATGAGTTTTATTTTTTATTTTTGGTTAGATTTGTAGAAAAAGGACCAAAACAACAAATTCAAGTGTCGAGGGTCTTATGCCACGGCGGCAGAATTTACCGCAAATGCAAAGGTCCATGTCATACGTAGGGTTCCCACGCCGCAAAGATGGCCGAAGGAGAATTTGATATTCTGGGTTTGTTAAGTACAGAGTTGCCGTCAAAGAAATTAGCAATGCTACGCCGCGGCAAAGACACTGTTCACAACATGGAAAAATTGTTGTGTTTTGTTTTGTTTCGCTATTCCGTCATTCCGAGGACTTGTCTATTGAATTAATGAGGACCCTATAAGTGTATAAGAGGGTCCATTCATGTTTTAAAAGGTAAAGGTTAGACCGTACCTCGCCACCGAGGCGAAGCGATGTGGGCAAACTTAATGCCCTATGATAGGATAGGAGTTCCTAAACAAGTATAAGTCTCATTTATAAGACAAATACTTAAGAATTTTGTTATATGAAAAAGTACAGTTAAATGTTATAAGAGATTGTTTGATAATGAATATCTCATAAATATACATGATATCTGTAGATATTCATGTATATGAGATATCTCTTTCTAATACATGAAAGATTATTAAGAAAACATAATAAAACTGATTGCCTGCCTATGACCGGGTAGTTGGATAGATAGGCATGCCTATAGGGACAAAGCTTGATGCAAAGATACAGATATTGCTGCATATCGGTAAAGCCCCGTTTTTTAGGTCGGTGATGACATAGATCCTGTTTGGATCATTATAGCGGCCCCTTTTGTGTCATACAGAGATCACTGTCTCGTATAATGATAGTACCCTTCGGTACATATTGTATAGAGATCACCGTCTCATACAAAGGATAGTAATGATACATACAATTATTCCTATATCCGCTTCTAAGGTATTTGCAGACATGAAACATAAAAGAAAATGAGATGTATATAGTATATGACCTGATATGAGAAGCATAACACTGCTATGTGATGATAGAATACAGTTATAAGAACAAGAAGTAAAGTGTAGAATGACACGAAAAGTATATGAAATATGATAAGAAATGAAACATGTTATGGAAAAGTAGATATGAAAAATGGATAAGTATATGTAAATGTTATATTTGTCATAAGGATATGCATGTGTTTAAAGTGTTATGACCCTTATTAGAGGTCGTCCATATGTATTAATTCCCACTAAGCTATAAGCTTAGCTCGAATGTTTCATCCGTGTAGGTATAGAAGAGGAAACCAGAGGACAGAACAATGCACATCAGCAGTCAAAGTCAACACATAACTAGGTGCCCACTGGAAGACCATTTGGTCTCATGTATATGTATTTTTGTTTCTTTTGCAAACAATGTAAATTTTGTAAATGTTGAACACTTCTATATATGGAGCTTGTATATATATTTTGTAATCCGCTTCTACAAAATATAGTACAAGATAAATGTTTAGCATTATATGAATGAACAAGCCTAAAGTTATAAGGTTATAGTAAATAGGAAAGAAAAGAAAAAGTGACACCCTTGCTTGACACCTGGTGCCAAGTTGGGGCATCACGAGTAAGTGGTATCAAAGCATCCTCGGATCTGCTCTGACCCGCCATTCAGCCTAACACTTAAATCCGGTGCTACTCAAGTGCTCAGATATCGCTTCATTATTTGGGTCATAACAACATTAAATGTATGTACTATATGAGATAATTGTAGTAATGCTCAAAGAAATTGTATAATGAATTTTTTTTTTGAAATTGTATCATCTTATTTATGGAATGAACCTCGACTATAATCTTTACTGATATGAATGAAAATTCAAAATTTGGCTTCAAGCACACTTCTTTAAATCACAAAATATATCAAGTTTGGATTTCAACATGTCAACAAAACATCCATACAAATGGATGAAAACACTTGAAAATAAAAACAAACTAATACTATCAACCAACTACTAACCAACCATCAACTAGTAACTAATCTTAAGTCATTGCTATAGAGGACCATTTGGGAATAATGAGAGTAGGTATGCCATCAACTCATGATGTTGTTCGACAGCCACATGCTCAAGCCATTCCATGCGACCTTTAAGTGAGGTAATTTTTTGGTCAACTGTTTACTTTGAAGCATGTTGTGCACCATGGTAATTTGTGGGACATTGACAACCTCATCTACACGAGGTTGGTTGTCATCACCATTATCCATGTCCTTTTATCCTTCACCCCCCTCATCACCATTCCCTTCATAAGAATCCTCACCACCAAACTCTCCTTTACCGTCTCCATGTGCTACTGATGAGTCCAAAACTCATCTATTTTTAAGTTCATTTTCTTACATTTTTGAGAGTTTAAGGTCTTATTTAATGAAGAATTATGGAATCTTCTCACAAATTTGTGTTTTGCAAGGTTTTAATGCAAAAGAACCAAAAAGTAGCAACAAAAGAAGCAAAAATGGCTAAGGCAGAAAATGCAGAATGTCATGACATTTTTGAATTATGTCGCGACAAAAGTTCAAGACAACTAAGAGAAGCTCATTTGGTGAATCAAAACTCACAACAAAGTGAGCATGCAGATGTCTAAAGCACGCTTGCAAAATGTCGCGACAATTCACAACTATATTGCGACATAAAATGTGAAGAAGGCAGAGAAGGTTGTCGTGGCATTCTAAAGCTATGTCGCAACCCAATTAAGGTAGAAGAGCAAAAAGAATGTCGTGACTTTTTGAAACTCTGTTGCAACAAAGGATAAGGCAAATGGCAATAGAACATTGTCGTGACATCCAAAATTATATCACGACAAAGAATGCAAGAAAGTATTGGAAAGAATGTCGCGACATAAAAAAATGATTGTCGTGACAAAACAGAAGGAAGAAGATTGGAAGTATGTTGCGATAGTTATACCTTTCGTCGTGACAAAAGCTAGCAAGAGTTCAAGAACAATTGTTGCGACAAAGTTTGCAATGTCACGACCAACCATCCAGAGACTAACAATGTAGGGCATGGAAATTATGTTGCGACATCATAAACTTATGTAGCGACAATTACAAGATGAAGTCAATTGAACTTTGTCATGACATTCTTGCAAAGTATGTCGCTATTACTAATTTGGAGGAGGGAAAATAACAATTTGTCAAGGATAGTCCTTTCATTGTCTTGACAATTTTGGAGAAGAGACTCGAGACATATACTGAAACTTTGTCGCGACAATTACTCAAGAAGAATCCTAGTCAATATTGTTGCAACAAACTCACAACAAAGAATGGAAACATAAAAACTGCATGGATGTTACGACATTTCGCAACTATGTCACGATAATGAAGTTTCAAAGGCCAAAAGCTGCAGAGTCTGAAGACACACAAGTAAGTGGCAATGTCGTGACATAGACTAACATTGTCGCTACAAAGCCATCAATTGGGCCTGCATTGAAATCCACAATTCCAACCTAGAATTCCGGCCCAACAAGTATGAGCCCTATAAATAGAAAGAGTTAGGGCAGCAAATAATATCTTTGGATCAAGAGCTTTTCAGTAGCTTTCAACTAGATTTTAGCTTTTTGGAAGAACTGAAGTCTCTTTGTATATATTCTTTTTTTTTTCTTGTTATTTTTCTTTTTATTTTCCTTTATTTTAGGAGTAGAGGTAGATTTGAGATGAATTTTGAGCTGGACTAATTGTGTAAATCAGTTTCATTTATGTCTAAACTTGAGTGAAAACTAGAAATTTTCTGGAATTCATTTTTATTCAGTTTTAATCACAATTTCAATGAATTTTTCTGATCAACTAATCATTGTTACTTGTGATTTAGATATGGAAGGCTTAACTCTTTGGGAAAGGATTTGGTGTTTCATTGTTATTTTGTAGTAATTTAATTGAATGTTTTGGGTATGGAAAACTGGATTGATGTCATTGGTACTGCTCTTGTAATGAGTTGTTCTATATATCAATGCTCTATACCCAGAAAGAGTTATATCTATGCTTTGATTTCCAGGATCCCTCTGAGTAACACAAAGATGGACTACCTAAGAGCAAAGAGCAGTGACTTGGGGGTAAATTGCATTGATATTTTGGGAACTAATGTACTCTAAGTATCACTTTGATACATCATAGGTGATGTTCTAACCTTTGACTTCAAGGTTCCCTTCTAGGTGATAGTAGAGGTGTGTTCTCGAGGAATAAGGACCGCTTAATGAGATATCAGTTTAATCTTTAGAGGTTTCATCTCAATCCAATAGAATGATCTGAATCCTGTGTTAGCTGAGATTCTAATCAAGGAGAAAGAGAATTGTATTGAATTGATGGTTGAGATACCAATTAAATTGAAGAAGGCTTGTGTTACCCTATCTATGGGGGCAAGCAGTCTTCAGTCCCAAGAGATGACTATGAAGTACTGGTTTAGGAAAAATAGTCAAATCTTGAAGAGGATCAAATCCTAAAAGTAACTATTTAGAACCATCGACCTGGTTTAGGAATATGGGAAGCTAAATAGTGAAATGTGTAGTGTTAGGAGGCATTCCAAGGCTACACTACTATGCTCTTGGACAAATCAAGAATTCATGTCCTTTACAATATTATCTTTGGGAACTATGCAAATTGATAGTTAGAATACTGGTCCATTCCCAATGCTAGTTCTACTTGGTGAAATCTCTAATTCTAATTGACTTAGATTTAAAATTGATAAGAATTCTTTCATTCAATTTAATTTTGATAATTCAAAATTCCAATTAGAAGTTCAAAGAGTGATTACCTTGAGCAGTAGGATTACTTGATCTTTAGATTTTCTCATCAATCTTTGTGGGATTGATATCTGGACTTAAAAATCCACTTTATTACTTGTATTACCTATGCACTTGCAGTGATTTAGACCAAAATGAGCTTTAAATACATATTTTTACATACAACAGTAGAAAGCAATCTTTACATATTTATATGGTCTAAACAAGTTTTTGGCATGAATGCTGGGGATTGAGTATAATCTTTGGTGGTAGTAACGGAATTTGGTTAGTCTAGGATAACATTTGGTCCATGTAAAAATCAATCAAACTGCTACCCATCTCCCATATTTCTCTTTAAAAATCTTCATTCTTGATATAGCAATAGCATTGATTATATCAATAGATTTTGGTTTCCCCACATTCGGTTCAATTCTGAGGTCAATCCCTACTACTTGAAAGACGTTGGTTAGGAGGCGTATGGTAGGATGTGCCCCTTTTTTTCAACAACATGCAATCATTTGTTGTATAATAATGTGCCTTAGATGTAGTCGACGTCCAAACATCAATGAATCAATTACAAATACCTCAAAGTGGGAGACTTCATCTCTATGTCCAACTCTTGGTAAGATGCATTGTTTGACTATATTTTGGACAATATAGCATTGCGTGGTCAACCTAGCCGCACTCGACTTGCTCGTTTTGTTTGCATGTTCAACGCTCCATCTACGTTGCACTGTTTCTCCTAGTATGAACCCCTCCACTTGTGGCCATGTCTTCCTCTCATAAACACGTTCACCAATTGGTGGTATCCCCAATATTTCATATTCTACTACATTCGTAGACTTTGATGAACTCTATGTTTTCTATGTTCCCTTTCTTCCATTTTGGACATTCTCGTTTTATGTGCCCTTTTTTCTCGAACTTGTAACATTGAATATCCTTCACTTTCCTCGATTTAGATCGAGATTTGTTTCTACTTGATTCACCCAAAGACTTGTTTCTCCCATGCTCTTGATTACCCCTAACCACAAGTCCTTCACCTTATGAACTCCCATCACTGGCTGTCCTCCTTAATTAAAGACTAGTAGGACACTTGTGATCTCTAATTCTATGGTTTCTTTCCCCCACGTCAGAGTAGTAATCAAATTGTCATAAGACTCAAGTAGGGAATTTAGTAACATCAACGCCATGTCTTCCTCTTCAATCTTCACATCAACTCGCTTCATATCACTAATGATTTAATTAAACAGATATTGATCTGAATTGATATAACATCTTGACCATGTTTGTAGTAGCATTAGTGTTTGACATGTCGACTTTCAATTTCATCAAAATTGTTGCGAAGATTCCTCATCCATGACATGGTACATCACCTCATCAGTTAAGCACATCCTAATAATCGACGCAATCCTCGTTTCCAAATCCTTCAAATCCGTGACATTCATTCATTCGAGTTGTTTTCTACTCAACGTCTTCACCAAACCCTACTATACCAACACATCCTTAACCCTCATCTAGCATAATCCAAAGTTCTCAGATCCATCGAACTTCACTATGTTCGCAGGGGTGATCGTAGCCATTGTACTCTATGATATGATGCCAGTTGTTGTGACTCCTGTAACAATGGTGATAAAATCGGAGTAAGAACGAAGACACACGTATTTATGTGGTTGTGTGCCTATATCCATAGAACGGCGTTTCAAACTTTTCATTATGCTCCCGAAATGGATTACATAAGAGGGTATTGATAATAACCCTGGACATGACCAAATTACAATAATACCCCTATACCCTAAACATCTTTGTCTTGTATCGTGAGGCTTTACCTTTACCTTGACCTATTATTTTGTTCCCACAACAAGATGAGTAGGCATGATGGAGTAAATGCCCTTGCTATGCTTCATTTCAATTGTTGCCCAACCCTTTTTAACCTCAATATAGGCCACATGCCACAACAAGTCCTCAAAAGATATATATATATATATATATATATATATATATATATATATATATATACTATATATATATATATATATATATATATATTTTTTATTACATTTTTTACGCCTATGTATTTTGCATTTACATCATAGTATTTTGTTTTCATAAATTTTTTTCCTACTAGGACTCGAACCTAAACCCTCTCCATGCATGCTTCGGCTCTTAACCACTTGAGCTATATCTTATTAACAAGATATATATTCTTAATTTATTCTTAATATACATACATAAATACATATATATATATATATATATATATATATATATATATATATATATATATATATATATATATATATATATATATATATATATATATATATATATATATATATTATCGAAACTTATGCACATAGGGAATCATCATTGAATAACAAACTAAGACATAGTGTCCATTACATCTGTTGCCTTTAGCCTTGACCTCAATAGGAGATCATTTTCTCCCTAGTTGAGGTCTCTTTGGTCTTTCCTAAGACGGTTAAGGAAGCTCTCCTCAGTTGGAAGAGCTCTTTGGTGGGAAAAAAGAGGTTCAATATTTGAAAATTAGTTCCCTTGTGCATATTTTGAACAATTTGGAAGGAGAGAAACCGTATAACACACACACACACACACACACACATATATATATATATATATATATATATATGTGTGTGTGTGTGTGTCAATAATCAAATCTATCTGATTTCTATTATATTTTACGCCTATGTATTTTGCATTACATCATAGTATTTTGTTTTTCATAAATTTTTCCCTACTAGGACTAGAACCCTAAACCCCTCTCCATGCATGTCTGAGCTCTTAACCACTTGAGCTATGTCTTATTGACAAAAGATATATATTCTTAATTTATTCTTAATATACATACATACATACATACATACATATATATATTATCAAGGCCTGCATGCACATAAGAATCATCATTCAAATAACAAACTAAGACATGGTGTCCATTATATCCTGCTGCACTGCTTATGGCCAGCCTCCAATGGGAGATCATGTTCTCCCTAGTTGAGGTCTCTTTAGTCTTTCCCAAGATGGTTAAAGAAGCTCTCCTCAGTTGGAAGGGCTCTTTGGTGGGAAAAAAAGGTTCAATATTTGAAAATTTGTTCCCCTATGCATATTTTGAACAATTTGGAAGGAGAGAAACCATATAACATTTAGGGATGGGACTTTTGTTGTACAAAGTTTAAATCATTCTTTTGTTTCTAATTTGTGGAGTTGGAATAACTTGTACATAGGTAAAGAGATCTCTTCACTTATAGGTTTCTTGGAATGTTGGCCTCACATTGAGGATTAGTGATGTTTTTTTGTTTGCTTTTTGGTTGCCTGTATACTTTGTAGCTTTTGTTGAAGAATGATTCAAAGAGCTACACATGTAGCATTTTTCACGTTTGCATATGGTACCTATTATTTAGGCTTATTTAATTATTTATCTAACTATTCATTAACTTGTTTATTAGTTATTGGGACAACCACGTTTTTAGTGGTTTATTTATTTGATATTTTTTGTTAGTTGTTAATGGACGTAGTGGTAAATGGATGGAGAAATGAGGTTAGTTATTTTTTGTAAGCCTATTTATAGGCACTTTTAATATTTGGAATGTAACAAAAGTTGTATGTTTTTCTACTTCTATTTTTGTTTTTTATCTCATCTTTAAATTCCAACATGGTATTAGAGCCATATAGGTCTTGAGAGTGCAGCCAGTGATTCGATGGCGACAAATAATAATTTTTTGCTCATACTCTTACTCTCGAGAAGAATTATCACATATGGGCTATTAAAATGCCTATCTAAAAGGTCTAAGTTTGTGGGAGGTTATTGAGAATGATGTTGATCTTGCTGCTCTTCTATCAAATCCAACACTAATGCAGTTGAAAAAGTATGAAGAAGATTTGACAACGAAACCAAAGACACTCACTTATATACATTTAATCGTATCAGATGTAGTTTTCACAAGCATAATAATTTGAATCACCAAAAGAAGCTTGTGACAAACTGAAAGAAGAATTTGAAGGTAACAATCAAACAAGGTTGATGCAAATCTTAAATCTAAAAAGGAATTTGAGATTCTATTGATAAAAGAATATGAAAGTGTGAAGAAATATTACATCAAACTCATGCCCATTGTTAACCAGATCAAATTACTTGGTGAAGACTTTCCTACTCAGATAACTGTGGAAAAGCTTCTTGTAAGCTTGCCTAAAAGGTATGAATCCAAAATTTCTTCAATTGAAGACTTTAAGGATCCATCAAAAATTATTTTGCAAAATTAATCAATGCACTTCAAGTTGTGGACCAAAGAAGAAATATGAGGCAAGAAGCAATTGGACTAGTGGTTGATGTAGCATATTTGCCAAAGAGTCCAAGAGAAAAGGAAAAATTCCTCGGTGTGATCATTGCAAAAAACCTAGTCATGAAGATAAAGAATGCTAACACGAGGAAGGAGTCACCGATACTTAGTCACGAGAAGATTTGGACATCTAAAAAAATTGTTAAACGAAAATGGAACAAGCAAATATGGTAAAGAGGTTGAAGAAATTCTCATCGAATTAATTGGTGAGAAATGCACGAGAATAATTTTTAAGAGAGAAGTGCGACCATAGTGAGAAGGTTGATAGGAGAGTGCATCGACAGATGATGAAGTGTATCATAAGGTGAAGTGCTAAAATTGTGGAGAGAAATTGTTCCATGAAAATTGTAGTTTAACTTTGATCAAGAGGGAATGTTGAAGAATGATTCAAAAAGCTACACACGTAACGTGTTTCATGTGTACAGATGGTACCTATTATTTAGCCTTATTTAATTGTTTATCTAGTTGTTTATTAACTTATTTATTAGTTAGTGTGACAACCACATTTTTAGTGGTTTATTTATTTGATCTTTTTATTAATTGTTAGTGGACCTAGTGGTAAATGGATGGAGAAGTGGGGTTAGTTAATTATTTTTGTTAAACTTATTTATAGGCACTTTAATGTTTGGAATATAAGAAAAGTTGTATGTTTTTCTACTTCTATTTTTGCTTCTTTTTGCATCTTCAAATTCCAAAAACTTTTCTATATATATATATATATATCCGTTGAGGATAATAACTATTTTAATGATAATGCTAGTGCGATTTGTGACGCCCCCAACTCGACACCCGATGTCAAGCGAGGGTGTCATTTTATTTTATTTTATTTTTTCCTATTTACTATAAACTAATAAACTTTAAACGTTCATTCGCACTAATCATTCAAACATTTAACTTGTACTATATTCGTATTAGCGGATTACAAAAATATACAAGCTCATTATTTGAAAGTGTTCAATTTACAATATTTATATTGTTTACAAAACAAATACATATACAAAATAGACCGTGAGAGGCTTTTCGTGGGCTGGTATTGTTTTGACCTTTGTTCTTGTGTGGATTTTTCAGGGCTTCTAGTTCTTCATACTGTACATACAGTTGAAACACTCGTGCTAAACATAAACAGTGAATAATCCCTTATAGATGACCTCTAATCAGAAATTAAATCGGCGCTTTAGATAAGTATATATTTTAACATTCATTTACCTGTATACACATGCTTATTCATGTTTTAGACATATCATTTATAGATATGCTTCTACATATATCATACTTATTAAATCTTATCATGTTTCATTCCATATCATCTTTTTCCATTTGCGTTTTGTTCTTGTACTTATCCTTTGTTTACGTATCATCACATAGCAATGCTATGCTTCTCATATCATGTCATGCCATTTACATATTCTTGTCATTTATCTTATCTTTATCTTAAATATCTTAGTGAATCTGAGGGAAAAAGAATATCTTAGGAAGGTCTTATCAACTGTATGAGGCAGTGATCTTTATCGCAATATGACCCCAAGCGGGACGTATAGTCCAAATGGAATCTATGTATCATCGATAATGACCTCAGCCTCACAATGGCGTATGCGCAACAAATGCTATCCCTATAGGCATGCCTATCTATCCAACTACCAGTGCAGCGAGGCAATCGGTTTGATTATGTTTTCTTAACAATCTGAGGTATTAGAAAAGATATCTCATACATGAATAACTATTGATATCCATGTATACTTATGAGATATTCATTATCAAATAATCTCTTATAAACATTTAAGCGTACTTTCATATAACAAATATTTATATAACCTTTATACAATTTCAATTTCCGCAACCAGTGCACTGAACAATTTGAGGCAATTCCCAAGTCCATTTTCGACTATAATTTTGACTCTATAAACGTGATTGTTAGAGAAAGTAATCTTCTAACGCAATATACCCCTATGTCTTAAGTTTTTTATGGTTCAAAATTCATGTCATTTAGAGTTTTAATTTGGGAGATATGGTCTAAACATTCCAAACTGCTCCTAGAAAATTTCCAGGAACAAAATCTGGAATTGTGTCCTATATTTGAAAATTTTCTAGGAACATTAGGGACATAAGTTGATCATACTTTCTTCATGAAAGTTATTTTCCCAGATGTCTAGTTTGTACAGAAATTTGAATCATCTCATTTGGATGAGTATAACTCAAGTTATGATTTAAACAACCAGAATTACTCAAGTTTAGGGAGCGTGCAGACTGATTTCGAGGCCAGAGATTTTTTCCCTTATTTTGATGAATTTACATAGCAGGTCCAATGGGGTCAAATTTGGATATACTTATTTCAGGAAGATTTGTTCTCCTAGAAGTCTAGTTTACTTCGAAAGTTGAATCACTCGATTTAGATGAGTGAAACTCAACTTATGATTTAAATTCCAAAACTGTATCATAAATGAACTAGAATTGACCCGAAACAGAGCCTCAATTTGATGAATTTTCTGGGTCCAATGGGGTCAAAATTTGGATACACTTATTTTAGGAAGATTTGTTCTTCTATATGTCTAGTTTATCTAGAATTTTGAATCACTCAATTTGGATGAGTGATGGCCAAAACAAAAACATGGGTTTAAAAAAGCAGAACTGACATATATACAAAGCAAGCATTTTCTCTATACAAATTTTTCTCCATTGAGGACGCAGTAAACCAAACAGAATAGGTAAACAAGAGTTCTACGCCCAAAAGGAATTCGAACCCCAAAACAAGTATCCATACAAAATCATAACAAGTTCCATACATATTCATACAAATTCCTTACATATCCATCTGAAAGTTCTAACATTCCAGCACCTTGATTTCTTCTTCTTCTCTTCTCTTCTTCTTCTTCTTCTTCTTCTTCCTTCTTCTCTTCTTCTCTTCTCTTCTTCTCTTCTCTTCTTCTCTTCTCTTCTCCTTCCGGTTTGCCCTAGGCTTCGTCCAACAAATGAGATATTTTTGGCTTTATTCTCATTTTTAAGTTAAGGCCTTGTTTAACAAAAACCCATTTTTGCTTTATTTTCCCATTTTTGTTATTTGGTCCTTCATCTCTCTATTATTTATACCTCAATTTATCCATATTTCTACTTTAGCCTATAATCTTCTTATCATATGACCTTTGGGTCTAGAATTGGTAAATTACTAATTTACCCTTGACCTTTATATTAATTCCGGACTTTTCTTATTTTATTTTGAGCATTGTTTTATTTTGAAAAAATATACATTTACTTTTAATATACAATAAGGTTATATTGTCGGGGTATAATTTGGGTGTTCTATTTCTCACGTAAAAGAATTTCGTCCTCGAAATTCATACCTGAATCGAAGAGTTGTGGGTACTGCGCTCTCATAGTTGCTTCTAGCTCTCAAGTAGCTTCTTCCCTGCCATGGTGTTCCCAGAGCACTTTCACTAACTGTACTTGCTTATTCTTATTTGCTTGACTCTCAAGCAAAAATGGCAACTGGCTCCCTCATCATATGAAAAATACGCCTATACTTGTACTTCTTTACGCGGTAGTATGTCGACCCATGACGGTATTTACGAGCATAGACATTAGACACATCGAATACTGACTTGGCTAATACGGAGGTGCCGTAGTCTATGTGAAGTACGATTCTCTCAAAACTTCATGAGCCCGATGAACCTCGGACTCGGCTTCCCTTTCTTCCCAAATCTAAGCACCTTCCTCCAATGGAGATACCTTTAGAACATTTTATCCACCCTTCATATTCAATGTCCTTATTTTCAAATCGGCATATGACTTTGTTGATGCCCAGCGTGCTAACCTTTCTTAGAATAACACAGACTTTTGCTTTTGTATCTTTTACTATGTCTGGACCAATAACTTTATGCTCATTCAATTATGTCCAACACATAAGAGTTCCACATCTCCGACCATACAAAGCCTCATATGGTGCCATGCCAATGCTTGAATTGTTGTTATAGGAAAATTCTATCAATGGAATATACTTATCCTAACTTCTAGTGAATTCCATTACACATCCCCGAAGCATATCTTCGAGCACTTGAATCAACCTCTCGGACTATCCATTTGTTTGTGGGTGGAATGTTGTACTGAAATTAAGCTGAGTTCCCAAGGCTAACTATAATTCCTTCAAGAATCTCAATGTAAATTGTGGATCTCTATCGACCGCAGTAGACGGCGGCACACCGTACGATAGCGCAATCTCATCCACATGCTTTCATTCAAATCGTCATAATAGTAAATCTGGCGGTATAAAATGGGCTAACTTTGTGAGCTATCAACAATCACCAGACAGTCATGTTTTGTTGCGTGAGGGAAAACCCGACACAAAATCCATGATAATGTTATCCCTTCCATTGAGGAGATTGGAGAGTTTAAATATCTGTAGGAACTTGGTGTTTAGCTTTAACGGGCTAACGCGTTAAACACTTAGACACGTACTCTGTCACATCTCTTTTCATTATTTCACAGCTAGGTATTCTTTGTTTGAATCACAGTACGTCTTGTGCAACCAGGATGCATGATAAATACCATATTATGAGCCCCGAATAACAACTTTTTCTTTGGCTCTTTATCATCCCAGCACACATAGTACGTCTGGATATCACAGGCACCCTCTTCTTTTACTGAAAACCCAGTCTTATCACCATCTCTGACCATCTGTACCTTTTTCTGCATCTCTTCATCATTTTTCTGAGCATCTATAATCATTTGCTTTAACAGTGTCGCTTTTAATTGAGCTAATATAGCTTCGTCATATCATAGTCTCCATTACTATATTGAAGTGAAGGCGCCATTGCCTTCTATACTTAAGGCATCTAGCATACATTAACCGGGGTGGTAATCCACATTATGCAGTCATAATCTTTGAACAAAGCAAACCACCTCAGTTTAATCTCCGAGATTAAACTACTTTTGCATTTAACAAATATTTAAGACTTTATGATGCGTATAAAGTGCGCATTTTCACCATATAAAGTAGTGTCGCCATATTTTCAAAGCGAGCCTCACTACGTAACCTCTAGGTCATGAGTGGGATAATTTTGTTCAAGTGACTACTGCTTGGATCATAGCCACTACTTTCTTATCTTGCATTAACCTGCGTCGAACCAACGCTGGAAGCATCCTTGTATAAGGTGTACTATTTTTCTAGGAGTAGGTTGTCAATATTTGGTGGTTCAACCAACACATTTCTTTTCAAATTTGTTCAAAACTATTCGACATTTTATCGGCCACTCTGAACTGCTCCACCTGCAGTAATTTGGTGGCGGAGAAGCTATGGCGAAAGAATGTAACACTTGAGAAATATACCTAGTTGTTTTCAACATGTTTAGGTATTTATAAGCATAATTGAATTTTTAAAATTTAATTGAAAATATGGAAAATTAGAAACAGAAAATTTTATCTGACTAAAGAGACAAAAATTGTAAATTGTCAGGGGTATCAAAAGACGCTGGGTTAATATGATTAGAAGGCAGTATAAATAATAAGATTTGTAATGTAATTAATGGAAGTTGGAGGATTAAAAGCTAAAATAATCAAAACTTTTATTATAAATAGATGTAGGAGACCAAAATGCATTAATTTGGTCTCTCAAGCAGAAATTCTACGGGAAGGAGAGGAAAGGGAAGGAAGAAGGAAGGAGAAGAGGAAGAAGGAGATCAAGCCAAGGTATGGATGCTTGACTTTGGTATGAATTTTTGTATAGAATTCTCAAGTTTATGTGAAGGTCCATGCCATTGTATGGTTAGGAGGTTGCCCTAAACCTAGGGTTGTTAGGATTACATCATAAACAAAGTTTTCTTGAAGGTATGGTTGGTAAAACTCTAAATGGTATAAGATGAGTATGAAATCC
Organism: Tetrastigma voinierianum; assembly: GCA_016808115.1. Taxonomy (NCBI): domain Eukaryota; kingdom Viridiplantae; phylum Streptophyta; class Magnoliopsida; order Vitales; family Vitaceae; genus Tetrastigma; species Tetrastigma voinierianum. Next base: position 312,758 of record JAEQBH010004535.1, on the reverse strand, counting down.
TCATATTGAGGAGGGATTCATGGTAATTGAGTTAGGGCTTTGAACAAACCCTAAGTAACCTTTATAATTTGTTTATGTATGGGTTATCACCCATACTATAGTTGTTGAGAGAGGAAATTATGATAGGTTTTTGATGTAAGACAAGTATAGAGTGAATTGGGTAGCAAAATATGGAAAAATGGGAGAAAAACACACATTACGTGCATTTTCGGTGACATGTGCAGTACACCTTGAACATGTACCGGGGTACATGTTAGGATCCTAGTCATTTGGACCCAACATGTCACCAGAATTTTATGTTAGGGTGTCTTGGTACATGTGATGCTCTGTTTCCTGTTTCGACCAGTTTTCGTATTTTAGCCATAAATTGCTCATTTCTTATCCGATTTGAGTGATTCAAGTAGATAATTAAAATAGACTTCAAGGAAAACCAAACATATAGAAATAGCTACCTTCAAATTCTGAATCTAAGTGGCTCAAAAATTCACTCAAAGTGGGGTCATGTGTAAGCCAATTCCTGCATCAGTTTGATCATAGAGTAGTCCGAGTTGTTTCGGACGTATCTTGAGATGGAATCTTTCGGGTGGGTGATTCAGTTGGAATAGAACCCTTAGCACCTGAAATTTAAAGGAGTACAAAGAACCAGTATCAAATATGGAGTCAAGGCACTGGAAAATGAGTATTTCAAACTGTCCCTCGGGTAAAATCGGTAAATTGACTAGTTGGCATAAAAATGCCATAACCTTAGTTTGGATGATCCGATTGGAATGATTCCAATTTCTAAATAAAATAGATTCATAGAGGGACTAGAATACATGAATGATGTGTGAATACATAGGAATTATCTTATCTAGTATGTGAAATGCCATATGTAATAATGCTGTGAAAATATATGAAATGCAAAATATATAGTTGTGTTCGGCAAACATAAACATGATATGAAATATGAAAGCGGCTGAAGCGTGACCATGAATGTGAAATACAATATGTCATGAACACATAGTAATAAACTAAGAATGCCTCTATTATAAGATAGTAGTTCTTGAACTCATATAATTATACAGAAATGCCTAAGGCAGGTTATTGAATGACATGACACCGTATTACTTGGCGAGGGCCGTTGTAGTACTTCGGTACTCACGATTAAGATCTGACGGCACTCGGCGTGTTTGGCACATTATTATGGTACTCCGATTAGTGCGACGACACTCTACGGCGTGTTTCGACATTAGTACTTGGTACTCACGATTAGTGCGGCGACCTCTGCATCGGTGCTTTGGCACTCCTGCTTGGTGTTACGACACTTCAGTACTATAAAGTATCTTCAGATACTCATTGTGCTATGTCTTACTCATTTATTATTACTGGTCTAGGTATTCCTTTAATTATATGAAAATAACCTGAATGATGAATAAGAATAAATGAATGTGTATCATTTTGATCTGTAATACCTGCGGGTATCTCTGAATAAGAATAAGTTCTGTAACTCCTATGGGAGATCCGAATAAACATAAACTTGTTATAAGTATAAGTACGTGTATAAGTCCATTATATGAATGCATGAAATTATGATATTCTTTATTGTTATATACTGATTATAAATGTGTTTATGCATACCATATATTTTCCCACTAAGCGTAAAGCTTAGCACGGGTTTTTAATCCGTGTAGGTACAGAAGAAGGAGACGGTGATCTTCCGCATTCCATTGGAGCGATGCAGTAAAAATTCATCATTGTAGGTCTATGCTCCTGATCGATTAATGTAATATATAGTTTTTGAATATGTGCAAAAGCGGGACTCGTCTTGTATGTATGATCTTTATAAACACCACTACGATTGGTAGTTTCATTTGGAATTTTGTATATGTTATGTTGATATATTATAAGACTTGGATATACCAATGTCTAAATTATACGGGTAAGAGTCAGTATATATATTCTTGCCTCGAGCTCGGTGTGTGGATCGCGATCGGGTGTTTGGGAATCGGGGTGTGACCAGTTAATTGTCGGAGCCTAGGTTTAGGCATTTACGGAAAGTCTTAAAATTCTTGATGTACCTACATAGAATGTGTTCAGCCCCTGTCTGAGATGTCTTTACATTGCATTTGTTGTCTAGAATGGATCCACCTGGGATTTGTAGGCGAAGCGGTGAAGCGTCAATCCTTTGGATCTATGCGCTTCCCGGTTCGTCAGTCAGCGATGAATGAAAATGCTTCTCTTGAAACATTGATGAAAGTCTCTCGGGATATGGCAGGGTCTTAGATCGACTCACTTGCTTGAGCTCCGAGTGATGCAATACGAAAGCATGGGTGGAAGAATTCCATGGTACAGAGTATGGAAGAATCCGATAAGAGTTTGGCAGAAAAACTCGAAAGGGTTTTAGATGAAACGAAATGTCCTGTGGACCAAAAGGTCACATGTGCGGTTTCATTGCTGCAAGGTGCAACTTATGATTGGTGGAAGTTGGTCTTGAGAAATCCACTACTTCCAGATCCAGTTACATGGGATTACTTAAATCCACTGAGTTTAATATGAGTATGTCAGGATGATTACAAGGAGTCAAAATGGAAGAAATTCTTGACTCTAAGACAAAGGGAAAATGACAATTAAATTTGAATATGAGAAAAGAATTTAGAAATTGCTGTAAATAATATGCACGGAATCCGTTCTTACGGAAAAATTTAGATATGGACAATTAGGAAGGCTTACATGAATCTATTAAAGATCACCTCCACATTGCATTACTTATTTCTATTTGTAAATTTTATCGGTGAGTACAGCGGCTATAAAGATTGAAGTCGAAATGAAAAGTCAAGAGAGAAAGAAAAAGTTCTCAAGAGGGGTTCCTCTTCGGAAAAAAGATCTAGAGAGTCACAAGAGTTGATTTAGTACATGGTTGTTCTGAGGGGTAGGAGACGAGGACTACCATGACCTGAAAGTTCGGTCGAAGAGGAGTCATATCAATTGAATGAGAGGGAAAAACATGTATGCCGCATTGCCATAAAGTCATTATGGGTTGTGTAGGCGAATGGCGGGGTTGTTTCGATGTGGGGTCTGAGGATCATGTGTGTATTTGTCGAGGATCGAGAAGTTCACAGAAATCCTCGAGAGTGGTAGGAGGTTAGATGTGCCTCCGCAGACTCGGGAGTGGGGTAGAGGGTGGAAGAGTGGCTCACAAGGAAGGGTAATGTTTGGAGACGGTGGATAGTATCACTGTGGCCACTAGCTCGAGCTTATGGTATGAGAGCTGCGAAGATCACGGTGGGACATCTGGGACTTCTTTGGTACTTTCACTCCTCTCTTGATAATGATTTGTATGCTTTAATTGATCAAGACTCCTACGCATTCATATATATGCATGGAACAAATGGTGATAAATTACCTTGATAGAAGTTTATTAGCTTATGACTGTTGTTACAAGTCCCACTGGGAGCATAGTGTTAAAATCCCGACCGTGTGTATAAGAATTGTCCATAATGGTCCATGATAGGAATTCTCGGTTGATCTAGTGCTTGCCTTTTCATGAGTTTGATTTGATCTTGGGAATGGATTGGTTATCAAACATCGGGCCATAGTTAGCTGCGATAAGAAAAATAGTTACGCCCAAATGTCTTGACTTATCGAGGAAGTAATAATGCTGGTATCAAATCACGAATCGACAGAAGTTATATCGACTACTTATGAAAGCCCGACGTTTTCTAAGAAAAGGTTGTGAAGCCTTTTTGGCTTTGATTCTTGACTCCAAAAGAGAGCAAGTAAATTTAGAAACTATTCCTGTGATTAGGGAGTTCCCTGATGTGTTTCCCCGACAAGGGTTCGCAGGAGATGCTGAGACGAGAAGTGGATCTCTACATTGAGTTGTTAAGAGGAACGACTCTTGTTTCAAGGGCACCTTCTTAGTATGGCTCGTGAGTGAAAGGTTGAAGACTCAACTACGGGAGCTATTGGATAAGGGTTTCATTAAACCTAGTGTTTCAGTGAGGTCGTAGGTTTATTTGTTAAGAAGAAGGGCAATCTCCAGATGTGCATTGACTACCGACAAATAAATAAAATATGATTAAGAATAAGTACGTTGCGAATAGAGGAATTTATTTGATCAATTGAGAGAACTGATGTCTTCTCGAAGATAGACTTGCGATCGGGATATTATCAACTCAGAGTAAAAGAGGTTGATGTTAGAAAGCGACTTCGGGAACCCGTTAGCCCATGAGTTTTAGTCATGCCATTTGGATTGACGAATGCTCATGCTACGTTTATGGACTTGATGAATAGGGTTTCTGCCCCTATTTGGATCAATTTGTTGTGGTATTTATTGATGACATCCTGGTGTCTTCTAAAGATGCACAGGAACATGAAAACCATTTGAGGATAGTATTCTGAGCTTTGAGGAGAGAATCGGTTGTTTGCGAAGTTAAGTAAATGTGATTTTTGGCTTAAGGAAGTGTCATTTCCTGGGCCATATTGTATCTGCAAAGGTATTAGTGGACCTAGTAGAGAAATCAGAAACAGTGTGAATTGGCATTCTCCTCGAAATGTAACCGAGGTGAGAAGCTTCTTGAGCTTAGCAGGTTATTATCGGAGATTTGTACCAGGATTTTCCGTTATAGCATCCTCACTTACAAGATTACTTCGTAAGGGAGTGAAGTTTGAGTGGGATGATAAGTGCCAATCCAGTTTTAAAAGATTAAAAGAAATACTGGTTAAAGCCCCAGTGTTGATTGACTACTTGGGTAAAGGGATTACAGTGTCTGATGATCGCCGAGGATAGGTTTAGGATGTGTATTGATGCAGGATGGGAGAAAGTGGTGGCTTATCTTCGGATAATTGAAGCCGCATGAACAAAACTATCCCACACATGATTTGGAGTTAGCAGCTGTAGTGTTTGCTTTAAAAATTTGGCGACACTATTTATATGGAGAAAAATGTAGAAATTTCATTGATCATAAGAGTCTGAAATATTTTCTAACTCAAAAAGATTTGAACTTGAGGCAACGTAGGTGGTTAGAATTGTTTAAAGACTATGATTGTATAATTGATTACCACCCTGGAAAAGCAAATGTAGTGGCAGATGCCTTGAGTAGGAAAATGATTTCTGCACTGACCTTGAAAGATTATGATTGGAGACTAGTACCTGATGGAGCCTTGTTGGCTCAATTGAGTGTGATACCGAATTTGAAGCAAATGATAGTGAATGCTTAGAAAAATGATGCCAAGTTACAAGAATTGGCTCGGTTAAATTCGATCTGCGGAGACAAAATGATTTGCCATAGATGGAAGTGGAGGTTTGTTGTCTGAGCAGTTATGTGTACGAATGATATGATTGAAAAGAAAATATTATATGAAACCCGCAATCTTGTTTCACCGTAAATCACGAAAGTAAGAAAATGTACTAGGATATGAAACAGTATTACTGATGGCGAGGGATGAAAAAGGACATTTCTGAGTATGTGGCTAAGTGTCTAACGTGTCGACCAAGTAAAAATTTGAACGACAAGTACCATCAGGTTTAATGAATCCTTCAATTCCCATTAGGTGGGATAACATAACTATGGATTCGTATCCAGGTTTTTCCCCTCGCGAAGAAACATGATCGCGATCCTAGGTAATTGTGAATGATGACCAAGTCACGCTCACTTCCTCTGGGTTAGACTTGACTACTCCATTGATCGTTTAGTGGACCTTTATGTGAATGAAATTGTCGAGGATTACATGGCATTCGGTATCGATAGTGTCCGTAGCGATCCTCGGTTCGTCGAGTTTTGGAAAGGATTACGATCGGCTTTAGTGCAGTTGAATTTGCTTTGCTTTCCATCCACAAACAGATGGACAATCTGAAAGAGTGATCTAGGTATTAGAAGATATGCTTCGGGGCTGTGTATTAGATTTTCCGGGAAGTTGGGATAGGTAGATTCCACTCATGGAATTTGCCTATAACAACAGTTATCAATCCGATATTGAACATGGCCCCATGAAGCTACGCCTTGGAAGACGATGTAGAACTCCACCGTGTTGGATATAGATGAATGAGCATAAGATTATCGGTCTGAATTAGTAAAGACAGGAAGAAAGAAGTTCAGATTATTGTGAATTAAAAATTTGCACAGTGATAGACAAAGGTCTTATGCTAATTTGAAGAGAAAGATATAGAGTATGAAGTCGGAGATAAAGTGTTTTTAAAAGTATCTCGTGGAAAGATACTCCGTTTTGGAAGGAAAGGGAAACTGAGTCCATGATTCATTGGCCCTTACGAGATTTTGGAAAGAGTTGGACCAGTAGCGTACCGTTTGGCACTCCCTCTGGAGTTAGCCAAATTACATGATTTATTCCATGTGTCTATGCTTTGTAGATATTGTTCTGACCCATCGCACATATTACTAGTTCAAGATATACAAGTACAAGAAGATTTCACCTTCGATGAAGAGCCGAAAGCTATTCTAGATCGTGAAATAAGACAGTTACGAAACAAGCAAGTCCCACTTTGGTAAAAGTTCTTTTGCTTGGCAACATCACGGTATGGAAGAAGCGACATAGAACCATAATCGTATTGAAGTCTCTGATCACCTCGGCTCTTGATTCGAATTAATTTTGAGAATGAAATTTATTTTAAAGGGGGAGGGGTACTTAACACCGAAATATACCCTAGTTGTTTTCAACATGTTTAGGGTATTTTGTAAGCATAATTGTATTTTTCAAAAATTTAATTCGAAAATATGGAAAGTTAGAAACCCGAAAATTTTATACAACTAAAGGACAAAATTGTAGAATTGGCAAGGGTATCAAAGACAGCAGGTTAATATGATTAGAGGCCAAAGTATAAATAATAAGATTTGTAATGTAATTAATGGAAGTTGGAGGATTAAAAGCTAAATAATCAAAACTTTTATTATAAATAGATGTGGGAGACCAAAAATGCATTAATTTGGTCTCCAAACAAGAAGAGTCTCTGGGAAGGAGAGAAGGGAAGGAGAGAGAGGAAGGAGAAGAGAGGAAGAAGGAAGTCAGGCCAAGGTATGGATGCTTGACTTTGGTATGAATTTTGTGCATAGAATTCTCAAGTTTATGTGAAGGTCCATGCCATTGTATGGATTAGGAGGTTGCTTACTAAACCTAGGTTAGAGTTACATCATAAACAAGATTTCTTAGAAGGAGTATGGTTGGTAAAACTCTAAATGGTATAAGATGAGTATGAAATCCTCATATTGAGGGAGGGATTCATAGTATTAGTGAGTTAGGGCTTTGAACAAACCCTAAGTAACCTTTATAATTTGTTTATGTATGGGTTATCACCCATATTATAGTTGTTGTGAGAGGAAATTATGATAGGTTTTTGATGTAAGACAAGTATAGAGTGAATTGGGTAGCAAAATATGGAAAAATGGGAGAAAAACACACATTCTGGGCATTTTTCGGTGACATGTACCGGTACACCTTGAACATGTACCGGTACATGTCAGTTTAATCATTTGGGCCCAGCATGTGCAGTACATGTTAGGGGTGTACTGGTACATGTGATGCTCTGTTTCCTATTTCGACCAGTTTCGTATTTTAGCCATAACTTTCTCATTTCTTATCCGATTTGAGTGATTCAAGTGGATAATTAAAATAGACTTCAAGGAGAACCAAACATATAGAAATAGCTACCTTCAAATTCTGAATCTAAGTGGCTCAAAAATTCACTCAAAGTGGGGTCATGTGTAAGCCAATTCCTGCATCAGTTTGATCATAGAGTAGTCCAGGTTGTTTGACGTGTATCTTGAGTTCGGTGCTCGAGGTGGGTGATTCCAGTTGGAGATAGAACCATAGTACCTTAAATTTAAAAGGAGTATAAAGAACCAGTATCAAATATGGATTCAAGGCACTGGAAAAATGAGTGGCCTAAACTGTCCCTCCAGGTAAAATCGGTAAAATTGACTAGATTGGCATAAAAATGCCATAACCTTAGTTTGGATGATCCGATTGGAATGATTCCAATTTCTAAATAAAATAGATTCATAGAGGGACTAGAATACATGAATGATGTGTGAATACATAGGCATTATACTGTGCAAGTATGTGAAATGCCATATGTAATAGTAACATGAAAAATATATGAAATGCAAAATATATAGCTGTGTTCATGAAACATAAACATGATATGAAATATGAAAATGGTAAGCGTGACCATGAGCGTAGTAATATGTCATGAACACATAATGTGGCTAAAGAATGCCTCTATTATAAGATGGTAAATTCTTGGAACTCATATAATTATAGAAATGCCTAAGGCGAGTTATTGATTGACATGACACCTGTATTACTTGGGTAGGCACGTTTAGTACTTCGATGCTCGATTAGTGCGGCGGCGCTCTACGGCGTGTTTGGCACATTGGTGCCCGGTACTCTCTGATTAGTGCGACGGCACTCTTATCGATTCTTTGGCACTCCTGCTTGAGTGTTCGACGCCCGATTACTATAAAGTATCTTCGGATACTCATTGTGTTGTGTCTTACTCATTTATTATTACTGGTCTAGGTATTCCTTTAGTTATATGAAAATAACCTGAATGATGAATAAGAATAAATGAATGTGTATCATTCTGATCTATAATACCTGCGGGTATCTCTGAATAAGAATAAGTTATGTAACTCCTACGGGAGATCCGAATAAGCATAAACTTGTTATAAGTATAAGTACGTGTATAAGTCCATTATATGAATGCATGGAAATTATGATATTCTTTATTGTTATATACTGATTATAAATGTGTTTATGCATACCATATATTTTCCCACTAAGCGTAAAGCTTAGCACGGGTTTTTAATCAGGTGTGGGTCACGAGGAAAGAAGGAAGGCGGTGATCTTAAGCGTTCCATTGGGCGGCCGCAGCGGTAGGAGTTCATCATTGTAGGTCTATGCTCTGATCAGTTAATGTAATATATAGTTTTTTGAATATGTAAACGGGACTCAATACTGTATGTATGATACTGTAAACACCACTACGGTGGTAGTTTCATTTTGGACTTTTGTATATGATATGTTGATATATTATAAGACTTGGATATACGATTATCGCAGGTAAGAGTCGATATATATATTCTTGCTTTTGAACTCGGTGTGGATCCATCGAATTGAGTTTGGGAATGTCAGGTGTGACAGAGAATCCCTTCACAAATCTTCTATAATATCCCGCTAGGCCCAAGAAACTTCTCACTTCGGTAATACTTGGGCGGTTTCCAATTCACCACAGCTTCAATCTTACCAGGGTAAAGTCTTATACCCTCAACAGACACAATATGGCTTAGGAATAAAACTTCCTTTAGCCAAAAATAACATTTGCTAAGCTTAGAATACAACTTTTTCTCTATCAAAGTTTGTAGAACTATTTTCAAATGTTGCTCATGCTCCTGCTCATCTCTGGAATATACCAATATATCATCAATAAAGACCATGACAAACTGATCTAAATAAGGTTGAAACACCCTATTCATCAAATCCATGAATGTTGCCGGTGCATTAGTCAACCCAAATGGCATTACCAAGAACTCATAATGGCCATATCGAGTTTTGAATGCTGTCTTCGGCACATCAACATCTTTCACTCTTAGCTGATAGTACCACGATCGAATTACATCTTTGAGAAGATCTTAGTTCCTTTGTCGATCAAAGAGATCTTCAATTTTCAGCAATGGGTATTTGTTTTTCATTGCCACCTTATTGATTTGCTGATAATCAATGCACATCCGTAGGGTGCCATCTTTCTTTTTCACGAACAAAACAGGTGCACCCCAGGGAGAAACACTGGGTCGGATAAACCCTTTATCCAAAAGCTCTTGTAGTTGAATCTTTAGCTCTTTCAACTTAGTTGGAGCTGTCTTGTATGGTTCCTTAGAAGTAGGAGCTGTTCCCGGTAAAATCTCAATAGATAAATCCACTTCTCTTACAGGTGGAATACTAGGTAACTCTTCGGGGAACACATTCGGAAAATCTTTAACAACTAGAATAGTTTCCAATTCTATTTGACCTCTTTTAGAGTCAAGCAGCAAAGCCAAAAAGGCCTCACATCCTTTTCTCAGCAATCGTCAGGCTTGCATAGCTGAAATCACATTCGACATTGGGCCAAACCGAACACCATGTACTATCACTTCAGACTGATCAAAACATCTAAGCACTACTGTCTTTTTATCACAATCAATTATAGCCCGGTGTTTAGACAACCAATCCATTCCTAAAATCAAATCAAATTCAAGAAATGGTAGAGCAATGAAATCAGCAGAAAATTCCCGATCATGAATAATTACAGGGCAATTCTTATACACTCTATTCACATTGACATTGTGCCCTAAAGGACTGGTTACATGCATATCATATGATAAATTTGCTCACTTTGCTGTCATCTTATCAACCCACATGCTTTCGATGTACATATGAATGAGTAGAATAAAGTGCCATTAATGCATGCATTTTCAATACCATAAGAAATTATGCAGTGATTACTTTGGTGCATCCACTGGTCCCCACGACCCTTCATAGCATATGCTCGTGCTGGCGCTTAAGGCATAAGATGATCTCATCCCACATTCTTTGTACCTCCTAATCCTTTATCTGGCTCTGGCCCCCTTGACCTCTATATCTCGGAGTCGGCCGGTGGTGCCACAGACACTCCCTCTGTTGTTACTACGAGGATTCTATTGTCCCACGACTACGTAGGACAATTTTCTATAAAATGTTTAGTGCTTCCACATACGAAACCCTCGCATCAACAATGCAAACTCTGAAATGCCATCGTGTGTGGGGCACTCTGGAGTACTGCGGGTTTCTCTAGTCCATTGAAACACCCTCTGCGGTCTTAGGTACTCTTATATTTCATATCTTCTTCCCCTTGGCAGAACTATGTACTAACTGGAGTTTGGGACTCTCTGACTCTTTTACCCGAGGAGGAAGAAGCTCCTCTAGAAAGCTTCCTCTTTTGAAATCTTTCTCTACTACTTGCCTCAGATTTCTCCACTTTCATTGTCGCTTGAACCAATTGATAGAAATTTACTTGCTAGAGCACTTTCATAGGCGCCAGATATCTTTTTATGGACTCATTTAGTCCATCCTCAAACTGCCTACACCAAAATGCCTCGATGAGGACTGATTCAGGTGCGTACTTGCTAAGATGGTTGAATTCTTTCTCATATTCCACCATTGATAAGTTCCTTTGCTTCAGATTTAGGAATTGCTTCCACTTGTTCTCCCTATACATATCAGAGACATATTTGGCCCTGAAATCTTGGACGAAAAACTCTCATGGTATGGGATCTGGAAGCCTCGGACTCCTTAACACTAGCTTCCACCAATCATAAGCACTGCCTTGCAATAGAGAAACTACACATGTCACTCTTTGATCGGGGGCATCTCACCTCCTCCACTATTCTTTGAAGCTTTTCAGCCCAGGTGACTTGCTCGGGACTCTTCCATGTTTGACCCATGGAATTCCTCAGCTCCATGTCTTCTTACCAAATCTATCGGGGTTTTCGGAGCTATCAATCTCTCCAACACCCAAGCCATGTCATGAGATATCTTCAGCAAAGCTTCATTTGGTTCGGCTGGGGCATGACTCCTCACTTCGACAGGTCGGAAGGATCCAAGAGCGAGGCGGCCCGCTTGATCTCCTGGGTTAAGACTCTCAGCTTCTTCTTCAATTGGATTTGGAGGACAATCCATCTATACAAAACACAAGGACATCCACATCAGTCAACACATTACTAAACACATGTTTTTTTTTTAATCTTATACGCTATCTAGAATCGCCTAAACCTAGGCTTTGCTAGAGACACCTAAACCTAGGCTATGATACCACTAACTTGTGACGCCCCTAACTCGGCACTCGGTGTCAAGCGAGGGTGTCATTTTTTTTTTCCTGTTTACTATAAACTTATAAACTTTAAGCTTGTTCATTCATATAATGTTAAACATTTAACTTGTACTATATCTGTGCTTGTGGATTCTGAAATATCTGATCTCCATATATGGAAGTGTTCCACATTTACAATATTTATATTGTTTACAAAAACAAATACATTTACAAAATAGACCATGGAGGCTTTCAGTGGGCACCTAGTATTATGCTGACCTTTGTTGCTGAGGCGGATTACCCGGGCTTCTAGTTCCTTCTTTTGTACCTACAAGGATGAAACACCCCGTGCTAACCTTATAACAGTGGAATAATCGTATAAGCGACTGTCGAGTCGCGCCGCAAGTTCTTGCATATACTTTAACATTCATTTACATATACACATGCTTATTCATGTTTTGAACATATCATTTATAGATATGCTTCTACATATATCATACTTATTTGTCTTATCATGTTTCATTCCATATCATGTTTCATTTACGTTTTTGTTCTTGTACTTATCACTGTTTACGTATCATCACATAGCAATGCTATGCTTCTCATATCATGTCAAGCCATTTACATATTCTTATCATTTATCTTATGTTTCATGCCCATAAATACCTTAAGTGGATCTGAGGAAAGAAGCGTATGTACGAAGGTACTATCCTTGCTGAGACAGTGATCTCTATCTGTCTGACCTAAACGAAGCCGCTATAATGATCAAAACGGGATCTATGTCATCGACCCAAAAGAGGCCTTGATATCTGTAAACTGTATGTTGCAGCAACTGTATCCCTATAGGCATGCCTATCTATCCAACTACCCGGTCATAAGCTGACAATCAGTTTTATTATGTTTTCTTAACAATCTTTTTGGTATTAGAAAAAGATATTTCATATGCATGAATAACTATTGATATCATGTATACTTATGGGATATTCATTATCAAATAATCTCTTATAAACATTTAACTGTACTTTTTCATATAACAACATATTTATATAACCTTTATACAATTTCAATTTCCATAACCAATTCTGCCTGAACAATTCGATGCAGTTCCCAAGTCCATATTCAACTACAATTTTGACCCTATAAACGTGATTTTTAGAGAAAGTGATCTTCTAACGCAATATATCCCTATGTCTTAAGTTTTTTATGGTTCAAAATTAATGTCATTTGGAGTTTTAATTTGGGAGATATGGTCTAAACATTCCAAACTGTTCCTAGAAAATTTCCAAGAACAAAATCTGGAATTGTGTCCTCTATTTGAAAATTTTTTGGGAACATTAGAGACATAAGTTGATCATACTTTCTTCATGAAAGTTGTTCTCCTAGATGTCTAGTTTGTACAAAAATTTGAATCATCTCATTTGGATGAGTATAAATCAAGTTATGATTTAAACAACTGGAATTACTCGGTTTAGGGAATTTGATGCGAAGCAGTTTTAGGGACGAATTGTTCCCTTACTTTGTGATTTTACGGGTCCTAATTGGATCTAAATTTGGATATACTTATTTCAGGAAGATTTGTTCTCCTAGAAGTTTAGTTTACCCATAAATTTGAAGCACTCAATTTGGATGAGTGAAACTCAAATTATGACCTAAATACCAAAACTGTTCCTAAACCCAAAACTGTATCATAAATGAACTAGAATTGACCCGTAATAGAGCCTCACTTTGATGAATTTTCTGGGTCTAGTTGGGCCAAAATTTGGATACACGTATTTCAGGGAGATTTGTTCTTCTATATGTCTAGTTTGTCCATAATTTTGAATCACTTAATTTTGATGAGCGATGGCTAAGTTATGGCCAAAACAAAAACATGGGTTTAAAAAAAGCGAATGACATCTCCCACTAAAACTGACATTTTATACCATCTGAAAATTTTCCTGGGTGAGGACCTAGCCAAACCAAACAACCATTCCAAACAAGAGTTTTACCTGAAAAGAATTCAAACCCCGAGCAAGTATCCATACAAAATCTTAACAAGTTCCACACAGAATTCACATCAAAATTCCTTACATATCATCTGAAAGTTAAAGCATTAAATGCGCTTGATTTCTTCTTCTTCTCTTCTCTTCTTCTCTTCTCTGCTTCTCTTCTCTGCTTCTCTTCTCTTCTCCTTCCGGTTTTCCCTAGCCTTCATCCAACAAATGAGATACTTTTGGCTTTATTCTCCTTTTTAAGTTAAGGCCTTGTTTGGCAAAAACCCATTTTGCCTCTTTTCCATTTTGTTGGTCCTTCATCTCTCTTATTATTTACACCTCGATTTATCCATATTTCCACTTTAGCCTATGTCTTTATTATCTGCATATGACCTTTGGGTCCAGAATTGGTAAATTACTAATTTACCCTTGACCCTTAGATTAATTATGGATTTTGTTTATTTTATTTTTAGCATTGTTTTATTCCGAAAAAAATATACATTTACTTTTATTATACCCAAAACATGTTGTAAAATTGTCAGGGTATAATTTGGGGTGTTACACGATCTCCACAAAAGGGACTTAAATAAGAGGATGAAAATTTTTGTTTTTTGATATACCGGTCTAGTAGAAGTTTGGGAGCTGAAACCCTTGGTCAACGAGAAGGATATCATGAATGTTTCATAGCTTAAATAAGCAGGCCCACTCAGGAAGAATTAAGTAATGAATTCTTCTTCTATACCCTACATAAATGATTCATAACTTCAACTGCTAACATATGTTTCTCAAGACATCAGCAAGAAGCAGGGTTCAAAAAATCAGCCGAGTTTGGTACGATTCGGCCGATTTGTAACCGACTCAGCCCTAACCGCGTTGATACCGACACCGGATACAAGACGGACATTGAATCGGTTGAAACTTGGTCTAACTTAGTAAAACTCGGTGAACTCGGCCGAATTCCCGAGATGACTCGGTAGACTCGGTGAAAGAAAAAAATCGAATCCCTCAGTACGAAGGAACCAAAAAAGCTGAATTTTTTTTCAATTTTCAGAAATTCCTCTAAAAAGCCAAAAGACCTATGATCTAATTTGATATCACAACAATAAGAATACAAAAAATTTGAACCATGTTTGAACCCTACCTATGATATTTTTACGCAAAACCCTAACAAAAGAATTGTTCTTCTTCTCCCTGGATATGAGATTTTGACATCGAAATCTCAAGAAGAAATGAAGAACGGAAGAAGAGGAGGAAAGAAAACGACTGAAAGTTTGAAACTTAACTTACCTTCTCAGGGCTTAGGCTCGCAATCGCTGGCCACTGGCCCGCCCGTCGCTCTAAAACCTCTGGGGTAGGGTTGAAGCTCAAAGATCTCCATTCTCCATCGGTATCGGTCAGTAGTTCTTCTGCTTCTTCTTCCCTGGCCCAGCCCCACGCCTCCCCCTCTAGTCCATGAATCTGGAGCTAGGAACAAGGTTATATTTTGGCACAAGGGAGGGGTGAAACGACGTCGTTTCGTCTCTATAAGATAGAAAACTACATCGTTTCCTTGTTTATTATTATTTTTTTAAATACAAAATAAAACGACGTCGTTTAGGGCTATCAGAAACTAAAATGAAGTCGTTTTGCATAAGTTGTCACTAACTCAAACGATGTTGTTTTGGACCCTCACAGTCCACGGCTTGATGTCATTAGGTATGTAGAATATAAAAAAAATAGTGAAGCTCTAAAGCGGCGTCGTTTGGCTATAAAAGGCCAAAACGACGCCCGTTTATCCTGCCATGTATTTAGCACCTCTAAACCATTCAACCCCCATTTTTGCCATGTTTCCATCCAAAAAATGTATTTAGCAAACTGTATTTACCAACTTCTAATTAAGTTCAATATATAATATTATAAATAAAATAAGAATAATAAATTAACAAACATAATCATAATTTTGTGAATAATATAAAATACAAATAAGTATTTATTTATTTTGCAAACATTAATAAGATTAATTCAAAATTAATAATTTATGGAAAACGAAGCATAAAATAATAATATTGGAAAAATTAATATGAGTAAAACATATTTTTCATAAATAAATAATTAATCTAATTGTATTAATATTAAATGAATATGGTAATATATTATAAGAAATAAGAATAATAAATTAAAATATAAATCATATTTTGTAGACAATATAAAATACAAATACAAATATTATTTTATTTATTTTAACAGAAAAGCATAAATAAGATTAATTTCAAAATTAATAATTTATGAAAAACAAGCACTAAATCAGGAATAATCAAATCTAATTGTATTAATATTAAATGGAATATTACTATATTATAAAATAAAATAAAAATTGACAAATTAACAAAATAATATAAATCAGTATTTTTTTGTGAACAATATAAAATACAGAAATACAAATATTATTTTATTTATTTGCAAACATAAAATAAGATTAATTCAAAATTTAATAAATTTATGAAAACAAGCATAAATAAGAATAATTAATCTAATTGTATTAATATTAAATGAATATTCAATATATTATAAATAAAATAAGAATAATAAATTAACAAAACCATAAATTATATTTTTGTAGACAATATAAAAATACAAATACAAATATTATTTTATTTATTTTACCAAACATAAATAAGATTAATTCAAATTAACAATTTATGAAAAACAAGCATAAATAAAATAATTAATCTAAATTGTATTAATATTAAATGAATATATGGTAATATATTATATAAAATAGAATAATAAATTAACAAAACCATAAATCATATTTTTGTGAACAATATAAAATACAAATACAAATATTATTTTATTTATTATACCAAACATAAATAAGATTAATTAAAAATTAATAATTTATGAAAAACAAGCATAAATAAGAATAATTAATATAATTGTATTAATATTAAATTAATATGGTAATATATTATAAATAAAATAAGAATAATAATTGTATAAATATTAAATTAATATGGTAAATTTATTTACCACTGGGTATAAATTTAATTTTTGTTGAAGAACAATTATATTAGAAAATAATTTAATTGTATGATATTTTTTTGTTTTAATTTTATACATGGTTAGGTGAACATTTTGGAATGGCTTGGCTTATGATATTGGTTGGGGCATGCGAGAACACGTCGGTGGTAATAGAAAGACCTTTAAATGTAAGTTACGTGAAGAAGTTATTCATGTAGGTATAACAAGATTAAAGTAACACATTGCACGTATCTCCGGACAAGTAGAAGGATGTCAAAGTGTACCTGTGGAAGTGTCACAAAGCATTAGAATGTATATGTCTAATGCTTCGAACGAAAAAATTCAAATTAAAAAAAAGAAGGAACGTCTTATAATTTCTTTAAATGAAGAACATTTTCATGAAATTGATGAGGCCGATTATGATGAAGTTGAGGAAGTCGAGATGACTGATTTCGAAAGAAGACAAATGAAACATGCAATGAGAGAAAGTCGTCGTTTTTTTGAAGAAGGTAGACACGGGCATGAGAGGGGTGGTACTTCCTCAAAACCTTGTGGTGCCGGTATCAAGCGTGGCTCGTCTGACTTCGACATAGAGAAGAGGCAACCTTACACACACCCATACCCCTAAAGGGGATTGATCCCTACATGTTTCCTTCAAAACAAAAATCAATAAAAAGTATGTTTTCTGCTGAAGGTGCAAAGAAAGTGGGTAATCTCTAAATTTTTTCTCTTTAATGGAATACCTTTTAATGCAGCCGATAGTGGGCCTTACTTTCAATCTATGATTGATACCATAGCAGAAGCAGGTTTGAGTATCAAGGGTCTTACAGGATACCAAATTGGCAACGCATATCTGGAGGAGGAAGTGCAAGAGCTTGAGGTATATATAAACACATTGAAGATCAAATGGCTTGTATATGGATGCACCATCATGTGTGATGGTTGGAGTTCTAGAACTAGAAAGCCTATCATCAATTTCATGGTTTATTGTGATAGAAGCATGATATATCTTTCTTCAATTGACACTACTAACATACTGGACGGATCACATCTTTTTCATATGGATAAGATTGTTGAGGAGGTTGGGGAGGAAAACATTGTACAAGTAGTTACTAATAATGAGGCAAGTTTTAAAGTAGTTGGTATGTTGATGGAGAAGCGCAAGCATTTGTTATGGTCTTCTTGTGCAGCACATTGTATTGATTTAATGCTTGAAGATATTGGAAACATGAAGCAGATTAAGGAGACTTTAGATCAAGCAAAGATGATCACAAGCTTTGTTATAATGGCTTTCAGTAGTCAATTTGATGAAAGTGTTTACGAGGATAGAGTCTCTTGTGCCACGGAATAGCAGATTGCCATTAGATTTATTTCACTGGGTCTTATACATTAGAGGCGATTTGAAGATGATGTGCACAATAGATGAGTGGCGTGAATTGATAAAGGTCGGACGAAGAGTTTAAGAGATAAGGTATCAACCTTATCTTAACTGATCGGTTTTGTGAGAAGGCAAAGGAAGTCCAAATCATCATGGAACCTTTGGTCAAAGTTTTGAAATTGGTTGATCAAGATAAAAAGCCTACACTGTCAATCATTTATGAAACAATGGATAGAGCTAAACTGGCTATAAAGGCATCGATGAAACATTGGGAAAGGTATTGGGAAGTCATTGACATAAGGTGGGAAAATCAATGCATAGACATTTGCACACTGCAGGTAATACAAAAAATTCCTTATACAGTTATTATTATTTTATTTAAAGGCAAAGTATTATAAACTAATAATATTTTTTGCCACAAGATATTTTTTAAATCCAATGTTTCAATATTATTCAAAGCAATTCTCCCACCATTCGGAAGTTAAAAATCGACTAAATGAGGCATCAAGAGATTAGGAGCCGACGGATAGTCGGGTAAAAGCAGAATGAGGTATAACAATAACTTATGTTATTTTTATAATACATTTTGTATTTATAATGTGCATTAATAAAGTAAAGAGCATTACAATGTAGGTGAAATTATTTGTTGAAGGCCAAGGAGAATTCGGAAGTGCACTAACCAGAAAAGCAATAAATCACTCTCTTCTAGGTACTCACTATATTTATTTATTTTTTAAATACAAATTGTCATCATTTTCTATTAAATATATATTTGTGCCTAATATGTTTTTTTTTTAATAATAGCTAAATGGTGGAACAATTATGGCGATGAAAGTCCACATCTTCAAAAGATTGTCACAAAGTTCGAAGTCAAACATGTTCTTCATTTACCGTAAAAAAATCGATATTACGGTCGGGTCATTCACACAAAGTCATAATCGCTTGGCAATGAAAAAGTTGCAAAGGTTGTTTATATGCCCATTATAATGTGTGACTTCGAGTTAAGAATTTGATGCAAGAACGAAGAGATGAAAATTTGTACAATCCAATTGACCTGAATCATATTTTTAATGATGATGATATATTAGATGAATGGATAAGAGAAGGAGAAGAACCTATTTTATCATCTGATAATTTGGATTGGCTGGATCAAGATCTTTCCTCTAGAGAAGGTAGAGAAGCAATTCGTGTTGATGATGGTGCAGGCACAAGTTGCGGTGGCAAGTAGGCGTGAAGTGATTTGTGGGAAGGAAGAGACATCAGTTCTTCTCAGAAGGTAAGGCCCTTCTAATAATTGTTTCCAAATAATTAGTAAAGGATGATGGCATCTGTATAGAGTCAATAGAGGTAGCAACATTGTTGGTGATGCTGAAGCATAGTGAAGACACCAAATGGGACAATGGAGCAGTGGTGGCATCGAGCAAGCTTGCCATTGATGCTGGTTATGTTAACTCAAGTTGATCAGCGGCATGTCGTGCGGCACAAAGGAAATGAAAAACAATACGCCACACAAGATATTGATCAGATATAAAGCCAGCATGGTGGAGTTTAAACGTGAAAAGTACCCGGAAAAAGGATCACTTACTATTTCTCTGGGGTGATGATGACTATTCCAAAGGGCATGCATTATAGATCAAATTGTAAATCCGATTGATGAGCAATTTAATCCTCGTCAGATCAATAATTTCATTTGGTGATGGAGATGGGATCCTATCATAACTTTGGAAGTAGTGATAATTCTTCCAATGCTTTTAGTGGGTATGATTTTGATCAATATTCAACTACTGGAACACGAGCTAGTGGTTCCTATGAATATGACCAATCTTCTGATAGTAGTAGCGTTGCTTATTGAGGTTTTCGATACTATCAGCATGGTGTTGAGCCCAAGCAGCCTCCAAGGCCATATTTTCCTAATTATGGATCATCAACCCAATCATCTCACCAACACATTGATGAACAATTCTTCAACCATTCTCACTATGCAAATTATCGCCTTAATTTTTGTATGCTCAAGCAGAAGATTAATTAGATGATGACATTTTTGAGTCTCTCGTCATTCAAGCAATATGGTATCGATTGATGGTTTAGTGATGATTTTGTTAAAAAGAAGAGGATTGATATAAAATAATTTCTTTTGTTACTAGTATACATATCTTTCATTGAAATGCCTATTAACCATTTAAATAATGTTAAATATAAAAAAAATTTGTTTTATTAAATTTTTAGCTTCCTTAATTATATCTATTTTCTAATGATTTATATAATATTTTAATAATTTTTAAAAATTTTAATCATCTTATTTTGCGTATCGCCAATACGATCGATACACTGCAATTCCACGCGCCTCGACTGCTCGAAGCCTACGAGCGATACCGCGACTTTGAACCATGGCAGAAGCACTAGTTGGTAACTTGCACATCCTCCGACTCGGCCAAGGATCGCCTTCGACCGGGATGGTGTAAAAGCGGGCAAAGCGAGCATAATTTGACTCACTTTTTCACATTTTCTTGTTCTGATATCATCTTGTCAAAGGACCTGGTTTCCACCTATTCTCGAGGTGTCAAGCTTAGTGCAATGCTTTCAAACCCCAAAGAATATAGCATCCCTACAAAGTGGATTGTATATATTCACATTTTTATAGTAGTATCGCATAGTCATTATTTCATTAACCAATTTTGCAAAGTTTCATTTCCTTCTTAATGTTAACATACTTTGTCTTACAATCACGAGAAAGTAAATTGACCAAAATATCCCATACTAAACAGATATTTCCTAATACTCACCCTTAAGCTAGAGCAAACACATTTTGCATATCCAACTTGAACAATGATTAGAAAAAGTACCATCAGACAGTGCCTTGGTGAACACATCTCCTAACTGCTCGGAAGACCATAATATATGGAGTGTAAACTTCGCCTTTCATCACCACTTCCTTGATAAAATGACAATCACTTCAATGTGTTTTGTCCTCTCATGATATAGAGGATTTTTGGCAATATGCGAGCTGCTTGGTTGTCACAAAACATGGTAAGGGGCCTAACCACATGCAATTCGCAGAACAGTTCTTAATTGATAAGGCTCGTGCGTTATTGACCAGATATTACTGTGCTTTGAGCACTTTTATGTACTAACTCGTGACTGTCCTCAATTTACACATTATGTCCCTATTATTCTACTCGATCGTGATTTTGTGGCAAATTTTGTAGCTTTATATTATTTATGCCGAAATTGTTGAGTCATCCAAGCACAAGAATTCGAGTCAAACTCAAGATCAAGGACGAGACCGTAAGGAAAGAAGAGGTAGAAAATGCAACAAAATGGAGCACAACAATAATTTCGCACGTTTGAGAATTCCAGATCCCGCCACCCACCGTTCTCGCACGCTACTATTCATCCTTGACTTCTCATCTGCCAGATTTTGTTCCCTTTTTGGTTTTCTTCCAATTTTGCCCTCGTAATAGCTTTTAGTTTTGGTTTTTTTTGTAATTTGTAAAGGGGTTTGGCTATAAGAGGCCCAAACAAGCACTGTTAGAAGAACTTTTTGGCTCATTAATAAAAGGAGGCGAGAAAGCTTTCAGCCCGCTTTTTCTCTTCTGCTCCATTTTCTCGCCTCTTCTTTCATTTTCTTTCCACTTTCTCACTAGCCAAACACCCCCCGAGGAAGACAACTCGGAGGATGAGCGGCTAGAACCCCTTTCTCCTTGAAGACGAAGGCTACTGGGTGTTGGATCTCGAGGCAGGATGAGGAGTCCCCTGTTTTTCACGCAGGTACTCACTGTCGTCTGTGTTCTCCTTTTAACTCTAGGCTTAGGTCCCTTTGATTCGTGGTTGAGGAGTCAAGATTGGTAATTCTTTGCAAAGCCATTGATGCTTATCGCTAGATTCGTGATAAAAATTATTAGTTATCATTTATTACCCATTTGCAAGGTGAGTCAAGGAGACTCGCTTGAACCGACCAGAACACAACGCCGCGGAGCTGGCCTGTGAGAGCTTATTAAGGGTCAATTTTTATAGCTAATGAAGATTCGGTTGAGTCGACTATAGGTCATCCTTTCATGAGGCGATTCTGAAACCCTCAATGTGCCTTAGGAATTCAGTCTCTCGCGATCGAACACTTCGCTGAGTTCTATTTTATTTTTTTTACTAATTTTATTTTCAGTTTCAAACCTTCAATTCTCACCGTTTTTATAAATTCCTTAAATCCAAATTGAATTCACCATTTTTGAACTGTAATCATTTATTAAAGAAAACCCATCCCCATTCAACCCGGGGCGATACATCAGCAGTTTCTGCTACTGCAAAGATAGGAACCTAGGTTATAAATATTGTTGATTCTAAGTACACACTGTGGCACGAATCATTAATCCACTTCAACTTATATGCAGTATGAGTCATACCGCCCTTTGTACCGCTTCACATTCGATCTATATCCGTAACGCCACAAGAGGTGCGTACTTAGAATCAACAATATTTATAATCTGTACTTCCTAACGCCAGAGCAAAAGCTACCCAGTATGTTGGCTCTAGGTCGTTCACGATGGGTTTTCGTTATCAAATGATCGGCAATTCGGCTCAAAGTGGTGAATTTTCGCTTGATTTTTGGAATTTATAAAACAGCGAGGGTTGGTGATTTCGCATTAAAAATAAAAATAGCAAAAATTGTAAAATAGAATTCCTTGTAATGTCGTCATTGGTGCCGGGTCCTGGGCAACTGAGGTTCTCCAGTCCTTTCTCAAGGTTGGGGAGGATGACTCTATAGTCATCTCTCCCAAACCGGTTCTTCATTTAACTGTAAAAACTGACCCTAAATAATTATCTTTGAAAAATCGCATTTCCGCTCTCCCACCGATGGTCTCCTCGACAAAGGAATAACATCACCTTGACTCACTTTCCAACGGCTAATAAATGATAACTAATGAATGTCACTGTATCTAACAATAAGCATACAATGAATCCTAAAAGCTTACCAAGTATTGGCTATTTACAATGAACCGAAGGGATCAAACCTAAAATTTGGGGAAAATAAAAATATTCTTGAATCGCCTTTCAATAATCCATAGATGATAACCAACTACGTCAATAGATTCACCAATAAGCATCCAATGAACCCAAAATCTTATCAAATACGAATCATTCAAAGCAACTCAAGGGATTAAAGCCTACGTTTTGACTAAACCATAAATGGTGAGCCACCGTTAAAACATGGAAACCCCGGCCTGCCTCAATCCCCTGCCTAGTAGCCTTTCACTCCAAGGAAAAAGGGTTCATCCTCCGAGTTGTCATCCTCGGAGGGTGTTTGGCTGCCCAAAAAGTGCCGAGAAAATGAGAGAAAAGGGAGGGAAAGAAGAAAATGAGAACGAGGCCTTCCGCGAAAGTTTAGAGATTTATGGACCAAAAGTCAAAGGTATAGGCTTGCACATCGCTTCTCAGAAAGCAAAATTACCAAAATCAACAAAGGTAGTTAACTATTACAAGGACAAAATGGGGAGAAATCAAAAGAGGAACAAAAAGGCAAAATTCCAACTGGCACAGAATGAAGGCCAAATGTGAACAATGAAGGTAGATGGTGCACAGCATTCCGCAGTTGCCCATTTTTCTTTCTACTTTGCTCTTCTTTCCTTCTAGGATCTGATCTGCATCAACAGTTTGACTTGAATTTTTCGGTGCTTGATCGACTCAACAATTTTGGCATGATTAGCTCCCAAAACCTAAAATTTGCCACAAATGCATCGGGCCATAATTAGTGTCTTAATGTGTAATGTTGATTATTGATTAGAGTACATTGAAAAGTGTTTAAAACCTGTATTAAATAGGTTCAAAATAGCACTTCTTATGAGTACTAATCACACCCCCTTAATCCTACACATCATGAGTCCTTAGCAATGAAAGAAAGAAAGATAGAGCAACAAAACAAAATCAAAATTATGTTCACAAAAATATATTTGCAAGGCAGAATGAGTATGTCAACCTACTATGTAAGAAATTTAATAAACCTTACCAAGAATTAATCTCAGAATGAATGCCATACAAATTATATCATAAGAGCCCATCTTATGAGTCCAATCCGTAAACTCACTCAGCACTATGGTTGGTTTTGATCACTTCTCAACAATAAATTGCCAAACTGCACTCTCCCCCAGTTAAGCTACCAATGTTAAACTATATACTTAACCACAACCTGAATAGATCAAAGACCCACTTTATTCCACAAATCTTTGTGTTGTAGGTAACGCATGAATCACCACCGTTTCTTCTTTCTCCATGGGAAGGATGAATGTGGATTCACTGATGACTCAAACCAATTAAGGCTTGAAGCACCAAACTATGAGGATCTTCACTGATTTAATCTCAAGTCACCTTCTCACTTAAACTCAGCACCACAACTTATAACTTTACCCATCCAATTCGGTGAAGGAAAATGTTTTTATAAGCTCCAACCGCCGCTTCGCACAAGCCAAGGTTACCACAGCACCCTGACCAGTGCTCTCGGTTTCACAAATGCTGCAATTTTTCTTCTTTTTTTTCTTTTTCTTTTTATTTTGAAGACACATCGTCTTCTATTCATGGGGGTCCTAACCTATTGCAGTGTCAATCAAACCAGAAGGTTATTGCAAGGCTTAGGAGGTTGTAAGGCTAAAGAAGAAGAACCATAAAACTGTGGTTAGTTGGAAGGTGAGTGAAAAAGTACAGAAAGCAGTAAATCTAACATCCACTGACTAGGTAATGAACCACTGAATGATCACACTAGAATTGGACAAAGTTTCAATTTTTCAAACTACAAGCTAGGCAAAACACAAAAAAATGGGTGAAATTTTTGAAAAAGTAAGTTGTATAAGATAACAATATTGTAGAAACTACAGTTTAATCGAACATCGTAAAATGGCTGTTCTCAAATGAGTAATGAAACTATAAATGCAAAGCCACTTCCTTCGCTAACTCTCCCCAAACCAAATGTCCCACATCCAGAATAGCCCATTGAAATAGTAGAAGGAAGTGCTACTTTGATGATGTACCAAGCGATTTTATAGAGACTTTTCTGCTTTCCACCTACATCTTGTCACTATTTGGGGGCTTCCAAACAAATGTTAGAAAGAAAGAGAGGAAAAGTGACTAACATAATTTGAAATAACACCTCTAATAATTTCAAAAGTGTTCTTTCACATATTTTGGATTCTACACTCTAAGCTTCCAACCAGAGCCAAAAACACCTAAACTAAGTCTGACGAGAGTTATGGAACCTAAACAAAGATAGTTGCAGTTTGAAAAAGTGAAAATTCCGCCTGTATTAATTTCTCGTGACTGTACATTCTTTGTGATCATAAGGTATAGGTATTATTTATTTTTTTATTTTATTATTATTATTATTATTTATTTTATTTTTATTTATTTATTATTATTTATTTGTATTTTCAAAGATCAATGTGAATATGAGATGATATATATATATATAAATGAAGTTAATAATTAATATATCAGAGGTACTAGTGCACGGTGCACCAAAACCAAACCTATAGCAAAGGAATAGTGAAGGTCATAATTTCACTTCGCTATAATTACAGAGCAATACAGGTTATGAAATTTCAACTCTTTGGGTATTTCAAGAAGAAGTATAAATTTCAGCTTTTGACTCGCAAAAATCTGAATTCGCAAAAAATAAACACGTAAAAATTAAGAGTAACAAAAATGGAAAATTAAGCTAAAAAATAAAGATTAATCAAAATTAGAGAAATTCAAAAAGAAAAATTAAATCAAACTAAATAAATGAAACAGATAATAAACAAAATTCAAACAGTGGGAGACTGTACTCCCAAACCAAGCAAGCTGGAGGCTGTTGAACCGGAAGGAGCTTAGAAATGCTAAGGTCCAGTGCTCCACGCCCAACCAAGACCAACTAAACTGGCCGCTATGTAAATGAGGTCATGAATGGTGTTGATGTAGTTGCAAAGTCTGCATAAATGGCCAAAATTAATTGACAGTTTTTCTACAGTAATGTATGATGGCCTTAGTTTGGCAACAGAGTTTTGGCTGAATGTGCCATATGTATACACGCTAGGTTTGTGAGAGGTTTTTCATATGGCTGCTCAGGCCTGGGAGACTGGGGTTCTTCTGATTTTCCACTACCCTCCTCAACAAGATTGGGAGGTTTCTTCTTTTGTCGCTTACATTGCTTCACCTGTGTGTCAACTAGGCACTCTTCTCTGATCACTTCTACCAAATGTCACCATTAGGTGAGCCTTGGAAATGAAGTACGCAGGCGTTGCCAAATTTCTGCCTATCACCCAAAACATCAATTCTTCTGTTCATTGTTTCCAGATAGTGTCAATTTCAACTAATGAGCATTGATTATCTTCATTTTTCCAACGCCACCACTATTATGGAGGTTAGGATGGCTTGTTCCACTGGAGAGGTTGACTGTGGTGGTTGAGACTGAGGAGTTGAAGCCTAAGATGGAGAAGCAGGAGGTGCATATTGTGGAGGTTCTGGTCCCCATGAGAGGTTTAGGTGGTTCCTCCAACTAGGTTTGTAAGAATTTTCATATGGTACGTTTGTTGGAGGCACCATGCATGAGGCACCATCCAGAGAGTTTTTACACCTCATGGACCACAATTTCAAGGTTTCTCAGATCGACTCATGTTGCTCTCCCTCCAGGTGTTCCATTTGTCTATGTTTGAGATCACCAGCCTTCAAGCTACCCACCTGAATATGCACTCCCGTTAAAAAACAGAGCAAACACCCAACGACCAAGAAGCAATCCTACCTTTACAGTTATGTTTAATAAAAAATGAGAAATCAAGGGAACTGTAATTAAGAAGACTCACGAAAATATATACAAGAAAAGGCTCATCGTGACTTGTAGATGAGATCACATGTTCAACAAAGTCATCAAATGCACTTAGAAAAACATCCATGGAATCACACCATTTGATTCGTGGGCCACAGTAGGTGTACTTAGAATCAACAATATTTATAACCTAAAACTCCTACCATTAGCAAAGCTACTTCACAAAGATAGTGGCTCTAGGGTCAATAGGATGGTTTTTTGCAAATGGATTATAACTACCAAAATGTGAATTTTCATTGATTTTTGAATTTATAAAGGATTTTTAGGTATAAAAGCGATGAGGGTTGGTGATTTTCTGATTAAAAATAAAATCTGATAAAAAAATTGTAAATAGAATTCCTTACGAGTGTCGGGTCATTGGGTGGTGTCACAGAGCAAGCGGGAGTTCTCGAGTCCTTTCCTCGCATTGGGGAGGATGACCTATAGTCATCTCTTAAATGGGTTCTTCGACTGCTTGTAAGGCGACCACACAAATAATTATCTTTGAAAAATTGGCCCACGATGGTCTCGATGTTGAATAACATCACCTTAACTCACTTTCCCCCCAAATCTGGCAATAAATGATAAATCTAATGAATGTCACTGTGATTCAATAATAAGGCCAATGAACTAAAGCTACAAGTATTGGCTATTTATAGAACTCGAAGGGATCTAAACCTAAAAATTGTAAAATAAAAATATCCTGAATCACCTTTCAATAATCCATAGATGATAACTAACTGACAAATAGATCTACCAATAAGCATCTAATGAACCTAAAAAGTTTATCAACAATAATCATCTAAAGCAACTAAGGGATTAAAGCCTACGTTTGATTGAAACCATAAATGGTAGAAAATACAATACCTCGGGTTAAAACATGACAGCCCGGTTGCCTTCGATCCTTGCTGTAGCCTTTCACTCGAGGAAAAAGGGTTTTGTGGCTACGTCCTCCGAGTTGTCATCCTCGGAGGGTGTTTGGCTTTGCCCAAGTCTTAGAGAAAATGAGAAAAGGAGGGAAAGAGAAAAATGAAAAGTTGGAGGCCTTCAGCGAAAGTTTATTTTATGGACCCAAAAGTCCCTTTTTTTGATTACGATTAATACGGGCTTATATACTGCCCCAGACAAAGCAAAATTACCAAAATCAACAAAGGTAGTTAACTGTTACAAGGACAAAATGGGGAGAAATCAAAAGAGGAACAAAAAGGCAAAAATTCCAATAGGCAGTAGGAATAGTGGCTGAAATGTGAACAATGGTAGGCAGGATGAACAGTGGCAGGCATGGAAAGCATTCTTGCAGTGCTCCATTTTTCTTCACTTTTTGCTCTTCTTTCCTTCTAGGATCTGATCTACAACGCTGAGTTTGACTCGAATTCTTTGTGCTTGGATCGACTCAACAATTTTGGCGTGATTAGCTCCCAAAAACTGCAAAATTTGCCACAAAATGCGATCAGTCGAATAACAGGGACCTTAATGTGTAAATTGGGGCAATTATGCTGATTAGTACATAAAAAGTGCTCAAAACCTGTAATAAATAGGGTTCAAAATAGCACTTTTTGAGTACTAATCAATCTAGCAACTACAACTTGTTTATTATTCATCCATGTAACAAGATTTCCTACAATGAACACATAATAGCCACTAGTGGACCTCCTATCCTTCTTTGAACCAGCCCAATCATCATTCGGAATAGCCAACAATGTCCAATCTGCTCCATTTCTTATATAAGACTCCGAGACCAATCATTCCCTTCAAGTATCTCAACACTTTGTAGCATGCATCCTAGTGCCATTGCTAAGGATCCTACATATACTGAGTAAGAATGCTAACTGAAAAGTTTAAGTCAGGTCTTATCATTGTAAGATAGATAAGTTTTCCAATCAAGCTCCTATACCTCTTAGTATCTTCAAACTTAGGACTCAAAGTATCATCTAAAACAACATTTAGATACATAGGCGACCCGGTGGGTTTAGATCTTAGCATACCTGTGGTAGTTAACATATCTTGAATGTATTTTCGTAACGATAATACTACTCCTTGCTTGCTTCTAGCCACTTTAATCCCCAAAAAAGAGTGTAATTGCCCCAAATCCTTTGTTTGAAATTGCCTCTTCATATACTCGTTAACCTCTTCAATTTTTGCTAGATCACTTCCAGAAACAATTATATCATCCACATAAACCACAAGAACAACAATACCTCTAGTAGTTGATTTCACAAGAACCGAATGATCATAATGACACTAGAAATCCAACCTATATCAAGACTCCACTTAGCTTATCAAACCAAGAATGAGGGGTACTATTTTAACCCGTACGTTGCCTTTTTCAATCTACAAACCAGATACATCCCCTCCTGAGCAACAAATCCAGACGGTTGGTCCATATATATCTCTTCATGCATATCACCATAAAAAAAGCATTCTTCACATCAAGTTGAAACCAGGTCAGATCAAAAAACACGACGATAGAGATAATGACATGAATAGAGTTTAGAAGAGTCGGTTGTTTAACATGGTATCATAGCTTGGTCTAGTAGGAGATCCTAGGTTTGAGACCTATCTTTGTAATGTAATCCCCATTTGTTGATTTGAAGTCCATAAAGAACTATTTGATTTGTTTGACGCTCTACGTAAGGGTATGAGACTGCACGTGAAGGAGGGTGTTAACAGGCATGATATTCATATTAAACCCAAATCCTAAAAGCTTGAGCTTTTAGGAGAGTTGGTTGTTTAACAAACTTTAAATTAAAATTCCACTTAACATGCTTTGATGAATTATAAAATTTAAAAACCTCAAAACAGTTCTTGATTATATGGTATTTCTTGTAAGGAAGGTGTAATCTCTTTTTACTTTAAAAAAAACCATTGAGGCATAATGCCAAATGAATGCATGATATGCACAATTAATGTTTTGTAACGCATTGACACTAAAAGACATTTATAATTTTAATCAAAATAATGGGTGGTAAAATGAATAACATCATGGATGTCCAAAAGAAAATTAGTAACATCATGGATGTCCAAAAGAAAATGGGGTGGGGTAAAGGAAGAACCAGGTTCAAGTCTCCATGAGAATAGAATACTACAACGTTATAATGCCAAGTGAATATATATATATATATATATATATATATATATATATACTCCACTACCCCTATTAAAGATTAATCATGGAGGAAGTTCAAGGAGGCAATGCCTTGAGTAGGAGTTCCCTTGTTTTCGGCCATTGAATTATAGTTTACTACTATTTCTTAGTTGAGATAATGCTACTAGTCTTTATTTAAATGTCAACTAAAGGGCATGGCTAATGTATATGAAAATCTATAATGGTTTGGAAATTGTTGTTACCTTGATCATTGGATAATTCGAGCATTAGCAACGCAATGTGAACCTGCAAAAAAGGGCGATCTAGCAACGGTGTGTCGGTCGCCTCTCTGATGATTAAGTTAGCCAAGAAACGGAGAAGAAGATTCAGAGAGTTTTAACACAGTTTGAATTTCTTACCTCTCCATCGTGGGGGATCTTTCTGATTTATAAAAAGTGGTTCACGAATCTCTCCTTGATTTTTAGGAAAGAAAATCTCTTAATCTCAGGGATAAAATCTCTTCTTCCATGTCAAGGATTAATTCTTCCTTATCAAGGATTAATTCTTCCTTATCAAGGATTAATCTTTTTGGGAAATAAGGGATTTGGAAACTGGGAAATCCACTGATATATATCCTTTGTGTATTTCCCGCCTTCGTATCCTTTTCTATAACGAAGTTTCCATATGCAATAGGATGGCTGGCTGGGGGACTTAAAATTTTAGGCGGGCTGCCTTGAAGCTAGTCCATGGGAAAACATCCTAGCTTTCTTTAGGATTTTCCCGCATGGGAGGCGCCCCTTGGCTTTAATATGGTAAGTAGGCTTGGGCATTCGCAGCATGGGCTGACGGCCCCTAGGCAGTTGAGTGGTGGAATTAAGACTATAGTGCCACATGATACCCCCTTTTCCTTAATTTGGAATTTCATGCTTTTCAATTAAGGAAAGTGCATGTTTTAAACCTTGGGTGCGAAAAGTTGAAAGGATTAGGAAAATCAATGAGTACATCGAACGCGCTAGAAGATGAAGTGTGTTTGGATACAAAGCGCATGGGAAGCACATGTTTCCCAATATTTCTACAGCACATGATGTTTTGACGGCACATTTAATGCATCCGTTGATGTTTTACTCCTATATATAGGGGTTGTGCTCCGAGTGGTACCTTTTTACTATTTCACAAAGCCTTTTTCCTATTGCAATTTCGTTCCTCTTGTACTTCCATAAACTTTTCTTCCAAGGGAATTGTCGGAGGTCCCTCGACTACTTTCAATTTTCTGGTGAGTTTTCTCAAACTTTGTTTGTATTACCCTTGTTGTGTTTTTTGTGTCTCTGTTTGTCGAGTATTTTTAGGTCAGAAAGTTCTTGTTTCTTCCTGAGGGTGCGAACATCGTTCACATTGGCGTTCTTAGCTTTCATCGCTAGCGGGTTGTAAGACCACGAAAAGGGGATTTTTTTTGTTTTTTGGTTGATCCCCCTTTATATGTTTGTTTACTTGTAGAATGGCGAGAGGTAACGAAGAGGCTTCCACTAGTCAGGCTAGGCGTAAGAAGGGGACCCCTCGGGAAACGCCCATGGTA
Source organism: Tetrastigma voinierianum (assembly GCA_016808115.1). Taxonomy (NCBI): domain Eukaryota; kingdom Viridiplantae; phylum Streptophyta; class Magnoliopsida; order Vitales; family Vitaceae; genus Tetrastigma; species Tetrastigma voinierianum. The sequence continues at coordinate 281,113 of JAEQBH010004535.1, read as the reverse complement.
AGTAGCTTAGTTGCTGCTATGTTTGTAGAGGACTTGAGGTTCTTCAGGCAAGTCCCTGCCGCCATTAGATTGGAGATGTCAGACAGTGCGACTACCTCGATAATGGGAGCAGTAGATAATGTCGTTTATTTTACCCAAGAGCAGTTTGCCTTTGGACTTTGCCTCTTAATCCCTTCTTTGGTGAAGCAGTTCCTACACTTCACTAGGGCACCTCCTGCAGTCGTATATCTGAATGTCTTTCGGATTCTTATGGGTTGTAATGTGCTAAACTTTCTCTACGAGTTGGATATTTCGCTGGTAGAGATTTTTTTTATTTACACTTTGGAATTGGGGGCCGCCTATCTATGTTGGCCCACAGCCCCTGGCTATAATTTGTAACCTGGCTCCCATACTCCCCTAAGATCGAAGTGAAATGGGTTGTTTTGGTTAAAGGTCCATAGTACGAGACACTAGGCTTTCTAGGGCTTCCCTTTGACCTGAATCAGTCTCTCTCGTTCCCAGGTTTGTTTAAGCTTGATGGGACTTATACTCCCTTAGGCCATTTGTGTTTTTGACGTGCCATTAATTTCTAGAATTTTTCATGTTTTGACGTGTTCTTCTTTTCTAAAATTTTTGTAGGTAGGCGCAAGCGAGGCTAGTTGGTTAGTTAGGTGGAGAAGGCAAGTCTGGAGCGCATCATACGGCTTCTAGATATCACTGAGGGGGAGCACAACCACGAGTTCCTCTTATCTGTGAAGAACTTGCGGGAATTAGGAACTAGCTCCTTCCTTGTGATTCCATCATCCCTGCACATTAGCGAGCTTTATTAGGGGTAAACACTTTACTCTCCTTAGTATCCTAAAGTCAATCCTGACATTCTGCACAAGGGGTTCGCTTAGAAGCCTCGTTGAGGCTTGATCAAGAAACCTCGAGTACCTTTGTTCGCTTACGACTAATAACCTTTAGGCAGAGAGCAGATTTTGGCTCGCCCCCTTTCCCCACTTGCTTTACAGGCGTGAAGAAAGAAGAAGAAGAAGGGAAAGATCATAGTCGTTGGTGAGGTTAAAGGCCTTTGTGGATTGGGTGGATCTAAATTCTAGTGACTCTGTTGAGGAGAGGGAGGATGATATGTCTAGTCTTGCTGCTGGATTTGTCTTGTGGATGTGCAAGTGGGCGACGAGTGCTCAAGGGGAGAATACCCCTGACTCTAAAGTATATGGCGAGAAGCGCCCCCAGCGATGCATCGAGATGAAGAGGCTAAGAGGGCGGAGCATTAATTGATGTGGACTCCCCAGAACGAGCTTGATCTTACTGTAGGCGTTAGAGTTCTTGCCTAGGATGCTTCCCAGGAGGCTTGTGCATCGCTTGACGATGGGGTTCCAACCGAGGGGCCTCATAATGCTGATAGAGTTATGGGGAAACCACCGAAACCGTCGTTGAGCATTTGTTCCGGCTAAACACAAATGCCGACCCCTTGATTTGACATATTTTTATACATAGACCAAATCTAATGAAGTGATCAGCAATTCCATCCAGACTTTTTCGGTCCCAATGAAATACCAAAAACTTAATTATTCAATTGATAAAAATATTTGTGTTAGCCCTTTCGTGAAAGGGATCCATTAAAAATTGATTTTGGTCTAGATCACTACAAGTGCACAGGTCACTCAAGTAATAAAAGTGGATTTAAGTCTAGATATCGTTCCCACAAATATTGATGAAAAATCTAAACGTCAATTACTCCATCTACTCATCATCCTTGCTATTTGAACTCCCAATTTAAAAGTGGGTTGGATTTAAACTAAAGAAAAGTAAAAACTCGATAAAACTCTATAACTATATATAAAGAATTCTAAAATAACTGGATTGGCAAGTTCACTGGGTAAGTAACACTAGGATATAGTTCAATGTATAATTATCAATTTCTACATCATTTTATAACATGGTTCAGCTATAAGTTTGAAATCTGAACTTGTCAAAGATGTAAGGTAGTATACAATTAGATTTCTCCACACACCATACATTTCACTAATTACAGATCCATGCTCCTTTTGGACACATGAGTCTAATCAGTTACTTGTAGAATATAATCCTTTTTCTAAGATCTGGGTATTTTTCCTTCTCAGTACTTCAAACCCATTTCTTAGGACTGAAGACAACTTGCCCCTATAGACAAGATAATGCAAGCCTTCCCTAATTTAATTGGTATCTCATCCACCAAATCTTACAAAATTCTCTATCTCCTTGATTAGATCTTAGCTAACACAGGGTCAAGATCCTTTCATCAAACAGAGGAGAAACCTTTGATCAAATAAATTGATTTATCATCCGACTAATCCTCATAACATGAGTAAATCAGTGATTTATCGAAGTAGTCCTCCAAAGTTCATTAGTTCCATTATATTAGTCTAACATACCCCCAAGTAACTGCTCCATACTCTCAGAAATCTCCATCTCTGTGTCACTCAGAGGGCTTCCTGGAATTCAGAGCAAGATACAATCATTTTCTAGGTACACACTACTAATATTTTGAACAAGTAACTTTAAGAACAATACCACTTAAATAATTTCAGGATTTCGATCTATGACATTCTTTCAAGTTGAGCAAAAAAATAATAATTAACATCGATCCAATCCCAAATGGAGCTCAGTCTTTCAAAACTGGATTACAAACAACAGTGACTAACTAATCAGGTAAATTCACTGAAATTGCAAACAAATTGAAATAGATGAACTCCAGACAATTTCAAAGTTCTATTTAAATAAGACAGTAATGAAAAACAAAATTTTACAGAGAAAACCAGCTCGAAACTTTGCACAAGATAACTACTCAATTCCAAAAAAAACTAACTAAACTGCTACTCTAAAAACTAAATTGAATAAACGAAAATAATATACAAAGAGTCTCCAACTACCCAGAAGTTCCTGGTTTGGCGGAAGCTGTGCACAGTGCCCTAGATGCGTCTATTTATAGATTTTCAAATGATGGGCTCCACTTCAAGGCTGAAATTGTGGATCCCCAAAAATTTGGGCCCAATGGTCACTTTGTCACGACAAAGAAAATTGTGTCACGACATAGTTGGCATCTTCGTTCCCCAGCTCTTGTCGTGGCTTGTAGTTTCTGTTGAGACATAATCTTGTCCCTTTTCTTGAACTATGTTGCGACAGAGTTTATTATGTCACGACAGAGTTGAGCTGAAACAATCTTGTTCTTGTCACAACAGGGGTGTTTTGTGTCGCGACAATTCTTGGGTGCCTTGCAGCTTGAATATTTGAATAGTATGTCGCGACAGTAAACTTCTTTGTTGCGACTAGGTTTGCTTCTACTGAGTTGCTTTGTGTCGCGACATAAAATTTTTGTGTCGTGATAGAGTTTCTCAGTCTTCTACTTGTTTTATGTCACAACAGAGTTTTGGAATGTCGCAATAAAATTTAACTCTTTTTTTGTTCCGACCGTGTTGCGACAATCTTCTGTTCACTTTCAAGTGCTTCTCTTCAATTTATGTCATGACCTAGCTTCCAGTTGTTGTGACAAAGAATTCTGGCTTGAGTTCTTCATTATGTCGCGACAGAGTAAGGAATGTTGCGACATTCTTCTTGTAATTCTTCTTAGCTTTTGTCGCGATAATGAATGTCCCTGTCACGATAAAGTTTTCTTGTCTTTCAATGCTGACTTTGAATTTTGTGTCGCGACATAGTTTGCTTTTGTTGCTACATAATTTTTGCCTTCAGCTTTTCAACTTTGTCACCACATTCTTTACTATGTTGAGATATTCTTTTTGTGGTTCTTTTCAACCTTTGTTGCAACATTGAAAACCATTGTCGCGACAGAGTTTATCACAGTTACATGAGTCTATTGTCGCGACATACCTTTTCTTTGTCGTGACAGAGTCTTGTTGTCTTGCATTGCTGAGACTGAACTCTGTGTCGCGACAGACTTGAAGCAGTCGCAACATATTTCCATCTTGATCTTTGTTGATGGCTGCGCTGTTTGTTATAACATCGAAATATTTGTTGAGACAAATTTGTCTTAGCTTGTCTCATTGCTTTCCATTTTAATCCGCGGCATGGTGCTATTACTGTCGTGGCGAAATTTCTTACCCCTACGGCTTTTATTGTCCGCAGCGTAAATTTGATTGTGAAATGAAAACTTCTGTGCCATTGCCGATTTATTATTGCGTGAAGTCTGCGTGAGTTCTTCGCCCAATGTGGGACATAGAATTTCTTTGTTAAAACAAAATTCACCTCAACCTTATGTTGTGTTTGTTGTGACATAAATTTTCTCTGTTGCGACAAAGTTTTCTGCCCTTGCAATGCTGACTTTGACTTTTGTATCGCGACAGAGTTGTCTTTTGTAGCGATAAAGCTTTTTTCCATCTTTAGTTCTTTATGTCGCGAAAGAGTTGTGAAATGTCACGACAGAGTTTTGTCTTCTGGCCTGAGTTCAACTTGATCTTTGTTGCGACATAGAACTGTCTATTGTGACATAGCTTCTACTGGTTCTATTGAGATCCTGTCGCAAAATAAAATTTCTATGTGCGACAAAGATTTATGCCTTAGCCAAATTTTCTGCATTTCTTGTTGGAATTGTCTCTTTTTCATTTAAAACCTGTGAAACACAAAGTTGGTGAATATTCCATAATCCAGCATTAAAATTGCTCATAAACTTCTAGAATCATGCCAGAAAAATGGATTAAAACTAGATGAGTTTAGGACTCATCAAATTCCCCCAAACTTAAAGTTTTGTTTGTCCCCAAGTAAAGAAAATAAAATTTTTGTTTGTCCTTAAACAATTTAGCTTTTATTTTCTTATGACATTTTTTTGTTGAATCCACAATTTGGCAGAATACATAAGTTAGTTGTAAAAATAATTTCTAGACATGTTTCCAATCTAGAATTAGGAAGATTTTCAATTAAGTTCACTAAACAGCCAAATAATTTCTATAGTGTAAAAAATTCAGTTATTCAGCCCTGATTTGTGAGTGTGTGATGGTCTTCTCTCTTCTTCCTTGGAAGATCAGTTAATCTTTTGGGATAATACTCAGAAAGAATACTTCTTCTTTATTCTTTTAAGTCACATATGCTTGTTTTTCATATTAATCTCCACTAATGTAAGCATATACCACCTTCAGAATCAATTAGGTCTTTTAGGCTTATAATGAGTGGCTTGGGTAATTAGGTAGATAATTGGACAATTTAGGCTCAATTTTACCCCGATTTCACTTACAACTTGACATACTTGCCGTCATTATGCATCCTTGATTTTTCCATTGATGTCAACTCTTGAACCTCCACATTTGGTTGGTGCATCTTCTTGCATACTCTCTATTGTGGTATTTTTCTTGACCACACTCAGACTGTAAATTCTCTCCCTTATCTTACAAGCTTTTTCACTTTTCATCTTTTATCAAGGTTTATGGAATAGTGTAATGTCTTGCCTTTTTAAGCTTTCTACCACCCTTAACAAACTTTGGGTCAGCAACTCCCATACCAGTTGTCATTAGAGTACTAGGTGTTGAAATACCCTTAAGAACTTAATTGTTCAAGGAAGGAAGGCTACAAGGCCAAACTCATTCCACCTTGATATTTTTATTTTCACAACTTATTTTCTTCAATCTTTTCATCTTTCCTCAACTTAATTAATTTCCTTTTTTCAACCCCTTTTATCCTCTTTCCACAATTTGAAATAATATTCCCCCAAACTTGTCCTCTTCTATCCTTGATGTAATTGTCATGTAATCTGGGCAAATAAGGGTTCTTTACTATAGCATTATGTTTAAAGGAGGATCTAGGCTTTTCATTTGCTGGTTGATGATGAAATTGGCTATTGGCTCAAAAAAGGAACTAGTGTGCATGCTTATGCATATTATAAGGGTAGGCTTTGAAAGGCTCAATCTTCCACGAATGGCCTGTATCATTTCCTGTTGGTGGTATTACTTAGGATTTCGCCTTGACTAATAATTTAACAAGTTCTTGGACATTTGGAGATTTAACTGTGATAGATCCCAGAAGATGTCCCTAACCTTAGCACAATCTGTTTCAGAGATAATTTTGACCATGTGCAATGTTAATCAGGATTCATAATAACTAAACTGTTTACAAAAACAAAATTATAGGTCTCATTTGTTCCATCAATTTGTTTCAATCTTCCTTATTCTTAAAGTTCAACACATTAATTAATATCTTTACAACTTTCCTATGTCTGTTCATTTCATCCTACCTGAATATGTTGCTATGCTATTTTACCAGTTAAAAGCTTGTTTAAATAAAACCATTCAATTCAGATATATTTAACACAACAACTATTCTATTTCATCAATAGTCCAATTCTCTAAACAATTCATAGATATTCAGCAATACAAACCAAGAAAACCGGTTTCTCCATTATTTAGCAAAGCTATACACTAAAAGTCATCAATTTCTACTTATTTATCACCAAGGAAAGCAAAATAAAATAGACACAAAAGAAGGGCAAAATGAAAATGGACACCAAGTTTTGCAAAAGGAATTTTTTATCTAAGATTTCAGAGAAGAGATATTTGGTTACAAAGAGGGAAGAGACAACAGGGAAAGTTATTTCCTTCTTACGTATGCTATAGGATTGGTTCAAATTCGCGGGTTCAAATTTATAGCAGCGATGGGGAAAATTCGAGTTTGGACTTATGGCTACTTGGACCTGCTTCCTTCTTTAGCTCTGTTGAATGCAGATCGCTCCATTGAAAGTGCCATTTGTTTAATAAGATCATCTTGTCTCTCTCGAATAGAGTTTAGGGTTCCCTCAAACTCACCCTAGGCATAGTACATTTTGATCAAATTCTTGCTGATCATATATAAACTTTTTATCTAACATTTCTCCCTATAGTTTAGGGTGGCTTCCATTTCTCTGTCCCTTTGTTCAATGAGGAGCTTGATCTCTTTACGTGCTCTTTATCACAGTACCTAAAGGCATGCGCAGCCTGCGTATGTTACGTTCCATGGCATCCTCTCCTTCATATTTTTGGCAACTCCAACATCCTTTACGGTGATGTAACGGGGAAGGCATCTTCCACTGCCACAGTACTTCTTTCAGGTTCTCTTTCTCTTGTTTCCTATCTACTTTTCCACCCTTCATCTCTAAGTTTGAGGGCTTCCTCCAGATTCTAATCCCTTCTTCTTACCTCTGCATCCATATATTCATCTCGTAATTGGAGTTGGATTTGCAGCTGTTTGTCCCTCTCTTGCATCTCTTGTCTCATAGCCTTCAGCAGGTCCATCAATTCAGCATTATTACCCTGATGCTCTGAGCTTCCAGCTTGCTCCTGATGGACTTGTCTCACATCTGGAGATAGTGTTCAAATATTTGGCTCAAACTGTTCTGCTTCTGTTCTTGCTCTTGAGTTGCACTATCAATATGCTTATGATTGATTTCTATGTTCTCTTTTTGCTCTCTTCCAACTTCAACTTCTCTTTCTTTGCCTTTGTTCTTAGGCCCTTTTATTACTCCTGTCAATGTAAGGGGTGAGGTCTTAGGGCAGGTCTCTTCTTCCTCCCAGTCTCCTTCTACACCTCCCAAAATACAGAGCCTCGTGATCAGTGCTGGATGAGGTACTAGTTCCCTGTAGTCTCCTCTGTAATAACTCAAAATTGAGTTTTCTATGATTTTTCCAACACTGAACTTGTAACCCTTCAAGATGGCATACAACAGTATTGCCTCCTTTTCCTTGACAGTACTCAAATGCTTGGAAGGTAAAATGACCGAACAGTAAAAATAAAACCAGACCTTTGCTTGTTCAGTTAGTGAACCTCTCGCACTGGACTCATGTGGGTTCTTCCTGGTGGCATTTCACTTTCCTTTTCTATCAGTCAACAAATCAACGATTTTTTGGAAGTTTGGTTCCTTTACTAATTTCTTGAACTTTGAACCATTCTTCATCTTGTTCAGATTATAGGTTTTGTCAATCTCTTCCCTACTGAACGATATCCACTTCCATCGGACATACACTATCTTGTCCTTCATTCCCACGATATTCACGTAGAATTCCTTCACCACATCTACGAAACTAGGAGCCTTGTGCTCACAGAAAAGATGCCATCCTCTCTTCTTAATAACTTCTTGGAAATGGGAGATCAACATGCTGAAACCTTTTTCTCCTAGGAAATCTCTATGTTGCAATTTGTCCCTCCAGGCGAAATAGGCCAGCTCTGAAACCCAATCGCTTGCTTTTTCCTCACTGCGCTCAGCTCTAGCTTCTACAACTTCTCTCTTTCTCTTTCTAGTTTCTTCAATTGATTGCTCAACCTTTGTTCTTGCTTCAGCCCTTTTTTCTTCTTGCCTTGTTTTTGCTTGAGTCGCTTGAACTGCTTCTTTCTCTTTCTCGGCATGCTCGTCCATTATTTCGTTCTAGGTTAGGAACAAGGTTCGACGACTCAGACATTGTTAGAAGAGGGCTTTGGGGATCTAGGGTTTTCGAAAGGAGAAAAGAAAGATTTGATGAAGAAAGATGAGTGGGTGGATGGTTTATGAGGCCGATGGCCTTTCAGGTTTCAAAATTTATCTATTTATAGGCCAAATGTGTTGTTGTGACTTCATTAAATGTCGTGACAAAAACTAACCTAAGGTTTATTCCCTTTTTCCTTTTATGTCACGGCATAAAGAAATAATGTCGCGACGTATTTTCTGCAATCAAATTAAATCTAGGTCAGTCCTTTGTTGCGATAGAGAAAGAATGTCGCGACATAAAAATGTGATGTTCAAGTGTACTTATGTCACAACAAACATTCTCTTTGCAATATCAGAGTCTAAAGCCAACTTGGTCGCGACATAGAGAAACATTTTCGCGACATAGAAATATGTTGCAACATAGATAGGGATCAGTTCAAATCAAATGATGTCACGACAAAGAAAAATATGTCGTGACAGTGAAACAAAATTTTCTTAGAATTGCACAATTCACATTTTTCAATCAAGTAACATTCAAAGCAATGTGGATTCATTCATACCAATCAAAACATACTTGTGAAAACACAACTAATCATCAAAGAACCTCAATTCAAGTATGAACAATCACATTTCATTTCTTCACTCAATATGATTCAACAAGATGATATTCAGAGTATTCAAAGAATGAGAACAACAAAACTACTATTCATTTTTTGCTCTATAAAATACATTCCCCTAAACTTTAACTATGCATTATCATTAAAGAGCAAGTGAGGGAAATGGAATTACTCCCCCTTGTAGCATTTTCTGCATAATTTGTTTGAGAGAGTGTGCTTTCTAAGAAAATCCATTTCAAATTCAACTTCATTGTCCTTGAAAATTCAACAAAAACAACAAATAAAATTTCAAACAAAATCAAAACCAAACTTCAAATACTCCAATATTAATAAAAAAAAGTTAGCTATGAAAATAAAAAATTGCTTGGGTTGCCTCCCAAGAAGTTGCTCAGTTTAATGTCTTTAGCTAGACATTTGCTGTAGAATTTTTTCTCTTCAGCAAAATTCTTCCTCTCTCTTCAAATCTGGTTAAATCTTCATTTATGTTCCCTCCAAGGTAATGCTTCAATCTTTGACCTTTCACTTTAAATTTACATCCAAAATCATTTTTCAGTGTTACTGCTCCAAAGGGTGTACTTGCTACTACTGTGTAAGGACCACTCCATCTTGACTTCAATTTTCCTGGAAACAGCTTGAGCTTGAAATTATATAATAGGACTTGCTCTCCTACTTTGAATTCCTTCCTGAAAATCTTCTGATCATGCCACTTCTTTGTCTTATCTTTGTAAATTCTAGCATTATCATAAGCTTCATTCCCTAACTCTTCCAGTTCATTCATTTGAATTAATCTTTCTTCTTTGGCAGCCTAGAAGTCACAATTCAGTTTCTTGATGGCCCACATTGCTTTGTATTCGAGTTCCAGATGGAGATGACAAGGTTTTCTAAATACAATCTGTATAGGGACATTTCAATGGGAGTTTTGTAAGCAGTTTTATAAGCCCACAATGCATCATCTAGCTTTATAGACCAATCTTTTCCGCTTGTATTCACTGTTTTCTCCAGAATTTTCTTTATCTCCCTGTTAGAAAATTCTGCTTGCCCATTTGACTGAGGGTGATAAGCCAATCCCATTACATGTCTAATTCCATCTATGCTCATGAGTTTTGCAAAACTTTATTTGCAAAATGGCTTCCCTCATCACTAATGATTGTTCTGGGTCCTCCAAACCTACTCAAAATATTTCTTTGTATAAACCCAACAACTGTATTAGCATCATTTATAGGACAAGCTATTGCTTCCACCCATTTGGATATATAATCCACAGCTAGGAGAATGTATAGATTTCCAAATGATGATGGGAAAGGTCCCATGAAGTCTATTCCCCAAACATAAAAAATCTGCACCACCAGGATTCCTTGCAGGGGCATCTCATTTCTTTTGCATATGTTGCCCATTCTTTGACATTTGTCATAATGTTTTACCCATTCAAAACAGTCTTTGAATAGAGTAGGCGATAAAAACACAGTGGAGAATTTTTGGGCTGATACATCTCCTGAGTGTCTTTCATATGGTGATGCATGGCATTTATCAATAATTTCACCTTGTTCTATTTCTGGTACACATCTCCTGCTAATCATATGTGCTCATCTTCTGAAAAGTAGTGGATCATCCCAAATATAGAATCTGCTATCAGTTCTCAACTTTCTTTTCCATTAGCTGTTGAATTCATATGGCATAATTCCATAAGCTAAGTAATTCACAAAATCAGCATACTAGGGTGTTTGGACTGATAACAAAAATAGTTGCTCATCAGGAAAGTTCTCTGCTATTTCAATTTCCTTTTCCTTTTTAGTAGTTTTTTCCAATCTAGACAAGTGATCAGCTATCACATTGTCACTACCCTTCTTGTCTTTAATTTCTAGATCAAATTCTTATAGCAATAATACCCATCCGATCAGTCTTGGCTTGGCATCTTTCTTAGCCATCAAATATCTAATTGCAGCATGATCAGTGTGTATTATAACATGAGACCCCAATATCTAAGCCCTGAATTTTTCACAAGCAACCACCATTGCCAACATCTTTTTTTCAATTGTAGAATAGTTCTCTTGAGCCTCATTGAAGGTTTTGCTGGCATAGTATATGGCCTTGAACATCTTCTCAGTTCTTTGTCCCAATATAACTCCCATTGCATAATCATTGACATCACACATAATTTCAAACTTCTTGTTCCAATCAGGTGTTACCATGATGGGTGCTGTAACCAATCTGGATTTAATTTCATCAAATACTGCTTTGCATGATTCATCAAAATCAAACTTTGCATCTTTTTCTAGTAGTTTGCATAATGGTCTAGAGATTTTTGAGAAGTCCTTTATGAATCTTCTGTAAAAACCAGCATGGCCTAGGAAACTTCTTATCCCATTGACTATTGTAGGTGGCATGAGAGTTTTTATGATGGAAACTTTTGCTCGGTCTACTTCTAATCCAGTTATAGAAATTTTGTGTCCCAAGACAATACCACCTGTTACCATGAAATGGCATTTCTCCCAATTTAAGGCTAAATTCTTGTCTTGACACCTCTGAAGTATTGTTTCCAAATTTTTCAAACATTTCTCAAAACTGGATCCATATACTGAGAAATCATCCATGAAGATTTCTATAGCCTCTTCCACCAAATCGGAAAACATAGATATCATACATCTTTGGAAGGTGGTAGGAGCAATACATACACCAAATGGCATCGATGCAGCAAAAAGTGCCATAGGACGCGTATAAATGTAGTTTTCTCTTGATCCTCGAAATTTCATGTAATCGGTTATAACCGGAATATCCATCAACTTGATAATGGGGGTGTCCTACTAACTTGTCTAACATTTGGTCAATGAAAGGTAGAGAATAATGATCCTTTTTGGTAGCAGTGTTTAGTTTTCTGTAGTCTATACACACCCTCCATCCTGTCACAGTTCTTGTTGGAATCAATTCATTCTTCTCATTTCTAATCACAGTGAATCCACCCTTCTTAGGAACCATATGAACTGGGCTCACCCAAGAGATGTTTGTGATTGCATATATGAAGCCTGGATTTAGCTCTTTCAGTACTTCTTTTCCTACAACTTCTTTCATTACTGGATTCAGTCTTCTTTGATGTTATAGAGGTCTTTGCATTATCCTCTAAAAGGATCTTGTGCATGCAGATGGAAGGATTGATTCCTTTCAAATCTTCTCTAGACCAGGCAATTGCTTCCTTGTATTTTCTAAGAGTTTCAAGCAGTTTTTGTTCTTCAGGCTTAGTCAATGCAATTGAAATAATAACAGGCTTTGCTCTTTCTAGTTCTAATAAAGCATACTTTAATTGATTGGGTAATTCCTTCAAGGTTAACCCTTCTAAACTTGTTTATGTTTCTTCTGTCTTCTGCTCATTGTTGCATTTTTCTGTATTGTTTTTATCAATACTGAGTACTGCCTCTTTTGATTCAAAATTGGAGTTCAGAAATTCAACATCAAGAACATCAAGATACTAGAAATTCATCTCATTTTCATTCATTGAACTTTGAATCTTACAATCATTTATCAGTTCAGAATCGATGGGTACTTTTGTCTCTATAATCTTACAATCAACATTGTCAAATTTTTAGAACATTTCAAGCGTGATTTAGATTGAGATGCATTGCCTCATCTCAACGCCCAGAGTAGCTCTCCTTTTCTTCACACATCAAGTTGCACACAGCAGCGAGGAAGGCCTTCACTGTGATGACGGGGACTTTGTCTTCTTGATATCAATAACCACAAAGTCCACTAGAAAAATGAACTTACCCACTTTGATAAGCACATCTTCAAGAATGCCCTCAAGTTGAGCTAAGGTTCTGTCTGCCTTCTACAACTCCCCTAAACTTAATCTCTTGACTATAGATAAAGGCATCAGGTTGATGCTCACTTCAGAATCACACAATGCTTTTCCCATCTCAAAATTCCCTATTGTGCAAGGAATAGTGAAGCTGCCTGGATCCTGCATCTTCTCTGGTAAGGACCTCTGGATAACTGCACTGCATGTTGCTGTTAGGCTCACTACTCCTTCATCAATTTTTATTTTTCTGCTCAAGATATCCTTCATGAATTTAGAATAGTGAGGCATTTGAGTCAATGCCTATGAAAAAGGGATATTAACCTCTATTTTCTTGACAATGTTCAAGAATCCAGAGAATTGCTATTCTAACTTAGCCTTATGCAGCCTCTAAGGGAATGGGACTTGAGGCATATAAGCTTGAACCTGTTCCTTCTCCCTTAGATCTCCCTCTTTAATTTGCTGCTTCTGTCGTATTTTTGTTGTTCTCTCTTCTTTAGCAACTTCTGAATTGTACTACTTCAGTTCTCCTCCAATTTCTTCTTTCTCTTCATTAGTTTTCTTCTCTTCCTCTTTTTTGTCTTCTACCTCTCTTCCACTTCTCAGAGTCACCACCACGCAATATTTTGGATTCTTCCTTGTGTCACTTGGGAAGGCATTCATATTGGCCTAAAACATAACTGTGTTTACCTAAAATGCTACTAGATCAGCAAATTTTTGCTCATGAATGTTCAGCAGCCTCTTATTTTCTTCCATGAAAGTCAGCATCTATTCTTCAAAGGAAGAAGAACTCCTTTGTCCTTGATTTTCTGCTCTATGACTTCCTTGTTGCTGTTGTTTTGTTAGAACCCAGGTGAAGCATAGTGTTGTTGAAAATTCTGCCCAGGCCTTTGACCTTGCTGTGCTCCTCCCCCATATGAGAAATTCTCATGGTTCTTGATTGCTAGTGTGTAATGAGTTGGCAAGTTGAGGTTGGGCTTAAAGTTGTAACTTCTATTAGCATTGAGATACTATGCCTCCTTAACTTGATAGGGACCCTTATGGGGTAGTCCCTCTTTAACACTATTCCTCTTCTCATTTTCATCAACTATTCCCACTTCATTTGTTGAGTGCATTCTTCTCTCATGGTTCCCTATTTTGCTCATCAATGCATCTAATTTTGCTTCTATGGCAGTCATCCGATTCAGCTTTGTCACACCACTCCCCTTCAGTCTGCTGCTGCTCCATGAAGTTTCAAATGGAGCTCTATAATTGCATTTGGCAAGGTCTTCTATCAACTACTTTGCCTCTTTAGCACTTTTTCTCTTAAAAGCTCCACAGCAGGCTGCATCAATATACCTTTGGAGGTATAATTCATAGAATGATAAAATATATCCATTTGAGTGGTCAGATCTATTCCATGCTTTGGGCATCTTTTCAACAATCTTTTGTATCTTTCCCATGCATTATAGAGACTTTCATCCTCTCCCTGCTTGAACACTATAATTTCCCCTCTCCTTTAAGAGGTGAGGGTAGGAGGGAAGAATCTGCTCATATACACCTCCACTAACTCCTCCTAATTGATCATTGATCCAATAGGCACTGACTCAAACCAAGTTGTTGCCACATCTCAGTGAAAATGGAAACAGTTGCAGCTTGATCACTTCCGGTCTCACCCCATTAACTTGACTCTATTTGCCATCCTCATGAATCTTCCCATATGCTCGTTGGGGTCTTCACTAGGATGATTAGTAAATTGGTGCTGTTGTACCATTGTGATCAAGGCTGGCTTAAGTTCAAAATTGTTTGCTTCAATAGCAGGCTGTCTCATAGCAGAATATTCATCTTGAATAACTGGCCTCCAAAAGTCTTCCATAGTCATTTGCCTCTGAGGTCTCTTTGCTTCTGCTTCTTCTAGAATAGGTTGCATTATTTCTCTCTGATTTTCCATAGATATTGATTAAGCACTTTTAGCCTTTCTCAGATTCCTCAGTGTTCTTTCCGGTTTGTAGCCAGGGGCATCAATTTTGCTTATGGTTTTCTATGCATCTAAAATCTTCCTGAAATAGAAACACACTGAGATCAAATTAAATCTGTGGTAAACAACTGTATCAATTTAAGCTCATATAATATTTTCAGTAGCTTACTCAGCTACTGCAGTTAAAAACTATTTTTTTTTGATTTTATGAAATTTATGATAAAATAAAGAAAAATCTCCAAATTAGCAATTCTCTCTTTTGTTAGAATATTGATATTTAAATTCATCTTTTTCAATCCCCGACAACGGTGCCATAAACTTGATTTGACATATTTTTATACATAGACCAAATATAATGAAGTAATTAGCAATTCCATCCAAATACTTTTCAGTCCCTAGCTGAAATGCCAAAAACTTGATTGACTAAATTTGATAAAAATTTTAGTGTTGGCCCTTTCGTGAAAGGGATCCATTAAAAATTGATTTTGGTCTAGACAACTGCAAGTGCATAGGTCATTTAAGTAATAAAAGTGGATTTAAGTCCAGATATCGTTCCCACGAAGATTGATGAAAAATCTAAACGTCAATTACCCCATCTACTCAAGATCCTTGTTATTTGAACTCCCAATTTAAAAGTGGTTTGGATTTAAACTAAAGAAAAGTGAAAACTCGATAAAACTCTATAACTATATATAAAGAATTCTAAAATAACTGGATTGGCAAGTTCACTGGGTAAGTAACACTAGGATATAGTTCAATGTATAATTATCAATTTCTACATCATTTTATAGCATGGTTCAGTCATAAGTTTGAAATCTGAACTTGTCAAAGATGCAAGGTAGTATAGTATTGGATTTCTCCACCCACCATACAATTCACTAATTAGAGATCCATGCTCCTTTCGGACACATGAGTCTAATAAGTTACTTGTAGAATATAATCCTTTTTCTAAGATCTGGGTATTTTTCCTTCTCAGTACTTCAAACCCATTTCTTAGGATTGAAGATAGCTTGCCCCTATAGACAGGATAATGCAAGCCTTCCCTAATTTAATTGTATCTCATCCATCAAATCTTACAAAATTCTCTATCTCCTTGATTAGATCTCAGCTAACACGGGGTCAAGATCCTTTCATCAAACAGAGGAGAAACCTTTGATCAACTAAATTGATATATCATCTGATTAATCCCTCTGTATGAGTAAATGTTGATTTTATTGAAATGTTCTTCCAAAGTTCATTAGTTCCATTATATTAGTCTAACATACCCCCGAGTAAGCGCTCCATACTCCTGGGGAATCTTCATCTTTGTGTCACTCGAGGGCTTCTGGAAATCGGAAAAGCGAATCACAGTCATTTACGAATTTTATTTACTAACATTTGAACAAGTAACTTTAAGAAACAGTAAAACCCAAATAATTTCGAGTTTCGAACTATGACATTCTTTCAAGTTGACAAAATAATAATAATTAACATCGATCTAATCCCAGATGGAGCTTAGTCTTTCAAAACTGGATTACAAACAACAGTGACCAACTAATCAGGTAAATTAACTGAAATATCAAATGAGCTAAAATAGATGAACTCCAGAAAATTTCAAAGTTCTATTTAAATAAGACAGTAATGAAAAACAGAATTTTATAGAGAAAACTAGCCCGAAACTTTGCACTAAATCACTACTCAATTTAAAAAAAAAACTAACTAAACTGATACTCTAAAGACTAAATTGAATAAAAGAAAAATAATATACAAAGAGTCTCTAGCTACCCAGAAGTTCCTGGTTTGGCGGAAGCTGCGTATAGTGCCCTAGATGCGTCTATTTGTAGATTTTAAAATGATTGGCTGCACTTCAAGGCTGAAATTGTGGATCCCCAGAAATTATGGCTCAAATGGTCGCTTTGTCACGACATAGTTGGCCTCTTTGTTCCCCAACTCTTGTCGCGGCTTACAGTTTTTGTCGTGACATAATCTTGTGCCTTTTCTTGAACTACATCTCAACAAAGTTTTCGATGTCGCGATAGAGTTTTCTATGTTGCGACATTCTTCTTGTAATTCTTCTTAGCTTTTATCGCGACAAAGTTCATTTCAACCTTATGTTTTGTTTGTTGCAACATAAAACTTTTCTGTCGCGACAATGTTTTATTGTCTTTCAATGCTGACTCTGAATTTTGTGTTGCGACATAGTTTGCTTTTGTTGCGACATAATTTTTGCCTTCAACTTTTCAACTTTGTTGCGACATTCTTGACTATGTTGCGACATTCTTTTTGTGGTTCTTTTCAACCTTTGTCGCTACATAGAAAAACATTGTCGTGATAGAGTTTGTTACAGTTGCATGAGTCTATTGTCACGACAGACCTTTTCTTTGTCGCGACAGAGTCTTGTTGTCTTGCACTACTGAGACTGTACTCTGTGTCATGATAGACTTTGAAGAGGTTGTGACATATTTCCATATCGATCTTTGTCGTTGGCTGCGGTGTTTGTTGTAACATTGAAATCTTTGTCGAGACAAATTTATCTTGGCTTGTCACATTGCTTTTCCATTTTCGGTCACGACATAATTTTCTTCTGTCGTCACAAAAATTTCTTACCCTACAGCTTTTATTTTCGCGACATAAATTTGATTATTGAGACAAAACTATATTGTCATTGCTTGATTATTGTCACGACAGAGATCTCTACATTCAGTTCTTCATTGTGTCGCGACATAGAATTTCTTTGTCGCGACAGAATTCACCTCAACCTTATGTTGTGTTTGTTGCGACATTAAATTTTTCCGTCGCGACAAAGTTGTTTGCCCTTGCAATGCTTACTTTGACTTTTGTATTGCGACATAGTTGTCTTTTGTCGCGACAAAGCTTTTCTGCCATCTTCAGTTCTTTATGTCGCTACAGAGTTGTGAGATGTCTCTACAGAGTTTTTTCTTATGGCTTGAGTTTAAACGGTACTTTGTTGCGATATAACCTTTGTGTGTTGCGACATAACCACATTTGGTTCTAATGAGATCTGTCGCAATAGAGATTTTACTTATATGGGGTACCAGCTTTCTTGCTAGAATTCTCTTTTTCATTTAAAACCTGCAAAACACAAAGTTAGTGAATATTCCATAATCCAGCATTAAAATTTCTCATAAACTTCTAGAAACATGCCAGAAAAATGGATTAAAACTAGATAAGTTTAAGACTCATCACCCCCGCAGGCCAAGGGGCTTTAGCAAGCTGGTGCTGAACTCACTCGTCAATATGATGAAGAGCGATAGGCCTTCGGTGGACACGTTTGTTCCTGATCCTAATGCCACCTAGTCAATTATCGACAGCTGGAACCCCATTAACCAAAGGGACACTTCTGTAGCTAATATGCACGACCTCTACGCTACCAACCTTCGCATACCGATGGTGGCATATTCCGAAGAGTACTCCAACTCCTTCCTCGGCTATTTGGATAAAAAGTCCTACCAGCGCGTGGTGGAAGACGGAATGTACCTTCGTAACCATGACTTTAATTAGACAGCTGAGCTGGTATGGTTTGTCTTTTAATGCTTGATCGTGAGTCTTATGTTGTGATTTTCTTATAATTCCTTTCCTCTTGTAGGTTGTCACGGTCATCTGGAATATGGTGCGCCGGCATAAGGAGTTTCACCATAGGCTAGAAGATGCTGAGAAACTATGGCTCTATGCTTGGTCCATTGCCTCCAAGCACCATGCCACACAGAAGACGGCTTTGAGCGAGGCTAAGGCCAAGTCGATCAAGTCAGAAGCTTAGCGGGAGTGGAAGGCCAAGGAAGGTATGGGGGCCACGGTTGTGAAGGAGAGGATAGAGGCTAAAGAAGGAATTTCGGGATGTCTTGGTTGGGCTGGTAGCAGCAGTAACACAAAGGCATGGGTGGAGGATGAGCTTATTAGGGTTCAAGATGCCCTGGCAGTTGCGGAGAAGGCCAATTGTAGGGTTGAGGTTGAGGTTGCCCGCTTGGAGGTTGAACGAACTTCCCTTTTGCTAGAAATCGAGGCAACAAAAGATAAAGTGTCCTCCCTCTAGTCCCAGGCCGGCAAAGACAAAGAAGCCACAAGGAAGAACTAGCAGAAGGCTTTGGAGCTGATCTTTGCCTATGGTTACGAATGTTGTATGTTCAAACACAACATTTGTGGAGATCGGCCAAAAGTTCTTGATGGTATGCTTGACTCCTTCGACCTACTCCCTCCAGAGTTCTTCATGGACCCTAGGTGCCCCCCGGCCCTAACAGCCATTGAAACCACAATAGTCGAGGTGGATCAGAGCAAAGCGACGAAGGAACTCGAGAAGAGTACTCCTGTTGGTGATCAGAGCTGACTTTTATCCTCTTTCTTTTGTTGAAGTTTTTGTAAGGGGCTCCATTTGGCTGCTAGAATATATATGAACTTTCATGTAATTATTGTCGCCTATCGGCGTATTAATGAAATATGATTTTCTTTTTTACTTATGCAATGAATCCCTTTTCTTTCACATTCTTTTCACGAATTTTGACTAGGATAGTTGCTTTAGGGATTTCAATGTTAAGTTTTATAAGAGCTAGAAGTTGGTAAGGTTCGTACATGGGTCAACAGGCAAGGCACCATTTTTGGACATAGCTCACAGCCCGATAGGCTAAGAGTCATTTGCGTGCAGGTATGTACCAATGTTTAGGAGTAGCTGAGAGTCTTTAGATGCAAACGAGGCTTAGAGTCACGTTTGGTCTTTTGAAAGTGCCAACAGGTTGAGAGCCTGGTCTTTTGAAAGTGCCAGCAGGCTGAGAGCCACTTTTGGTATTTTGAAAGTGCCAGCAGGCTTAGAGCTACATCTGGTCTTTTGAAAGTGCCAGCAAGCTTAGAGCTACTTCTGGTCTTTTGAAAGTGCCAACAGGCTTAGTGCCACTTTTGGTCTTTTGAAAGTGCCAGCAGGCTGTGAGCCACTTCTGGTCTTTTGAAATGGGGGTTATTCAAAAAATTGAAGGAAATAATGCCTTTAAAGAACACTTGATTCATGCCACAGTAGGGATGACGAAATCAACAAAATTTATACCTAAGTTGCTCCTACTGCCATAGTGTAACTACTGCAATATAGCGGCTCTAGGATCGAACACAAGGATGGGTTTTCGTCTTACAAATGACTCGTATAATGATTCAAAATGGTGAGGCTTTCTTTTGGATTTTCGGATTTGCATAAAAAGTGTGGTTGTTGTTATCACTAAACTAGCTGAAAGCAGTTAAAAAGATAAGGTGTAAAAAGAAGGCCTTGAAGTTTTGGGTTACTAGTTTGGCATGATGGGTTGTAGAGGTGTCCTCGGGTTATTTCCTCGTATTAGGGCAAATGACATATAGTCATTTCCAAAACCGGACTTCGTTTAACTTTAAAAACCAACCCTTAGTAACATTCTTATTTGAACCATAGCATTTACTGAGCATTTAATGTTCCTGCAGTTGAAAATAAGCATTTAACCTACTTTCAATGGCTCGTAAATGACATCTTGTAACGACCTAGGCCTTACTGCACATGGGTTGGTTGGTGTCGCGACTGGGTTTTGGTCGCGACTTGGGGCTCATTGCTGGGCGTGTCGCGACAATGCACGCCAGTAGCGACATGCGTAGCGACGGCTTTAATGATGCGTGCGACAACGCCCACGACTTAGGCCTTCTTGCGGTCATGCGTGCGACACAGGTTTTTGGGTGTGCAACTGTACGCAAACCCGATTTTAGTGATAGAAGACGCTGTTAGATCCTTGTTTGAACATTCCACAGGATTTTGAGAGAAAAAAAAAAAAAGAGTACAAAATTTTTAAAAATTTTCTTGTGTATGATTCAAAATATGAGATATTTATATTAAAGTTACTATAAATGCATCGACGTGGTATGTGAAAATTTTTCCGGTGTATGAATAGTGTCTCGGGGCTGTGTTTGAGCCTTAGAGATACTGCATTGAAATTTAATCTACCATTGACTTGTGTAGATGGTTAGTAGAGGACGAGGACGTAGAGGACGTCCACGGAGACGCTGATCGAGCATGAGCATTTGACTGGCTAAGCGCGTGGTATTTGATCGGCGCGCATGCCTTTCTTTGAAATTTGTAGGTGTTGCGTGGTACAGCTATCGCACGAGACGGCGTAGCGGTAGTCAGGAAGGTCCTAGTAACCTCCAGAGGGTTTAGGGCACATCATCCTCCTACATTCATAGGGGAGGAGTCGGAGTGGTGGCGGACCGTTGGTTTTATCACGGTCAGAAGAATGTCTTGGAGGTATGGAGATCACCTCCGATACGACCCGGGATCGGGTTAATTTGCATTCGGCTAGAGGCGAGCCGGGTATGAGTGGAGATGGGTTAGGACTTCTAGGGCTTGAGGTTATGACATGGGCGAGAGTTTTAGGGTGTTCATTGTAGTATTTTCCGGAGACTACGGGGCATGTGCGAGGCTTAGGAGTTCCTAGAGGCAGAGCGGGGCGATGACTATGATGGACTATGTGGCTAGATTCACGAGTTAGCTCGATTCTTTGATGATTACGTGGCCCTTCGTCGGCCCAGGTGAGGAGATTCGAGAATGGGTGGGTTGTCCATTCGGGCGGGATGTAGGACTTCGCCTATGGGATATGGATTCCATGGTTGGGACCATTACGACCATAGAGAGAGAGTAGAGGATGCTCGAGCACTTTCGGGATCACGCGGTGTTAGTGGCAAGAGGAAGGACGGTCGATCTTCCTCCCGGTTAAAGGAAGAAGCGAGGGCCTCTGGATTGCGAGATCTCGAGTGAGCCATCAGAGCGAGAGACGAGATAGGGATTCTGCCGGTCAGGCGGGACGGATGAAGTTGCCCGGTCGAGGCGGGGCGGATGGTGTCTTTACCATTGTCAGCGGCTTGAACCGCATGAGGCGGGGATTGCCCGAAGCGAGGATCGGGTTTGGACATCACGGTCGATCGGTAATGGAAGGATCACAGTACATTCCTCAACAACCGCAGTGCAGGCGAGAGGGGCAGTCTCGATTTCAAGGGCTGGGCACCCCATTTCACGAGGCGAGGCAGGAGGCCCGGGTATGGGTAGAGGTAGAGGACGAGGCCCGCGGTAGGGACATCAGGTCGAGGGGCATGTACATCTTGTCGCACCACGAGCTGAGTCGACGGTCGGCCCGGAGTTATGCGGGAGTACGTTTTGCTATCTCGCCTATGGGCTAGAGTGTTATTTGATTACGGTGCTTAGCATTCATTCATTGCTACATCGAGTTGATTGAGTTGGGCTTAGGGTTGAGACAGAGGGCCCCTATGTGAAGGTTCTCCCCCAGGGATTAGGGCTGAGAATAGGGATGATATGTCGAGGTTGTGGTACGGAGATCTCGGGAACTCTGCTACGAGTGGACACGAGGATCATGGACATGTCGGGTTCGATGTCATCTAGGGATGGATTGGGCGACGGCTTACGGGGTCGTTATCGATTGTGAGCGCGGGAGGGTTCACTTTACCGCGGGGCGATACTCGTGTGGTATTTCAGGGGGACAAACATGATATTTTGCCCCAGACAGTATACGAGTCCAAGTGTCAGGGACAGTTAGCGGGTTGGCTTGCGAGCCTTACCCTAGAAGGGCGAGTGAGACGGACCGTCTACCTCGAGTGGTTTGCGAATATGCGGATGTTTTTCCAGATGAGCTACTTGGATTATCTCCACAAAGGGATGTAGACTTCGGTATTGAGTTACACCCTGGTATTTCACCCATCTCTATGACTCCGCATAGGATGGCACCGGTTGATTGCGGGAACTCGAGTCCGATTCACGGGAGTTATTGGACCAGGGAGGTTCGTTAGGTAGAGCGCCCGTGGCATGGGGCGCTCGGTTCTGTTGCGAAGAGAAGAGGACAAGACCAGCCATTTGTGCATTGACTGCGACGGAGTTGAACGAGGTTACGATCAAGAATCGTTACCCATTCACAGAAAGTTGTGATTTGTTTGATCGGTTGAGAGGAGCGCGAGTCTACTCCAGATAGACCTTACGCCTTTGGTTACCATCGGTTGAAGGTTAAGGATACGAATATCCACAAGAGCGGCGTTAAGGGCGCGTTATAAGGCACTTGAGTTTGCGGTGATGCCCTTCGGATTGGCAGATGCGCCCATTAGCATTCATGGATCTCATCATGGGAATATTCCAGCCTATTTAGTCAGTTTGTCATGAATGTCTTCGTGGATGACATCTTGATCTACTCGGTCAGTGGGAGCATGAGTATCACTTGAGGATCATTTACGAGTTGTTGAGAGACCATCAGGTATGCGCCAAAGTTCGGTAAGTGCGAGTTCTGCGGCACTAAGGTGAGATTCCCGGGACACGTGGTGTCGGCATCGAGTGTCGGTCGACCCGGAGAAGGTCGGTAGTGATGAGTTGGGAGGCCCGAGTCGATTTTCGAATCACGTGGTTTCTTGGGATTGGTACGGGTATTATAGGATTCATTGAGGATTTCTCCAAGATAGCAGCACCTATGACTAGGTTGACCGAAAGGAGGTCAAGTTTGATTGGGATGACCCGATGCGAGGCATTCGAGAGTTGAAGAGGAGACTTGCCCGGCTCCCATCTTGATAGTCCCGAGACCCGGGGACGGGGGTACCACAGTGTATTGTGATGCCTCGAGGCCCAGTTAGGATGTGTTTGATGCGGTCGGGAGGGTAGTAGCTTATGGTTCTCGTCGAGTTGAAGAATCCTGGCGAAATTACCCCACACACGACATGGAGTTGCGGTAGTAGTCGCCGTATGAAGATTTAGGCCATACTTATATAGCGAGGAGATTCGAGTATACTTTCGGACCGCTAAAAGTCACGAA
This sequence comes from Tetrastigma voinierianum, assembly GCA_016808115.1. Taxonomy (NCBI): domain Eukaryota; kingdom Viridiplantae; phylum Streptophyta; class Magnoliopsida; order Vitales; family Vitaceae; genus Tetrastigma; species Tetrastigma voinierianum. Next base: position 257,562 of record JAEQBH010004535.1, on the reverse strand, counting down.
GAATATTTTCATGCAAATGACCCCAACATGAGGCAACGCAGATGGATGGTAGTTCCTAGAGGATTATAGACTTCACTTTGCATTACCATCCCTGAAGGGCAAATGTGGTGGCTGATGCACTCAACAAGTCAACAGGAGTACCGCCAGGTATAGCTTCTTGCTGCTGATGCGCCTGAGACCGTGACAACTCGACTACAAGACAATGAAAGGTGCCTGCATCTTTGGGAGTTTAGTGGCTACACCGTCTCGTTTTGAGGCAGGATTGGAGTCCCAATGGCGTGGATCGCAGAGATAGTGTCCATCAGTGGACCGAGTACGCCAGTACGGTGACGAGGGTTTGACCGCTCACGATGGTAGTCTTCAATATAGGGAATGGGGTAGTGGTCTCAGCTTGACAGGATTTGAGAAGAGATTCTAAGGGAGTTTCACCGCTCTCGACGGTAAGCATTCAGTGGCACGTAAGATGTACCCGTGATCTTCGCCGCCAGCATTTCACGTGAGTGGACGAAGAGATAGGGACTTTGTCGACGATGTCTCCGTACGTGCGGCCAACAGGTCAAGGCCGAGCACTGGCCGCAGCTACTTCCAGCCATTGAAGTGGCTGGAGTGGAAGTGGGAGCACGTCACGATGGACTTGTGACCCACCCGCCACCTGACGCAAATGTACATGACGCAAGAGGTGATAGTGGATCGAATTATGAAGCCTGGCAGACATTTTCTGCGCCTCCGTGCGATGACCTTCGCTCGAGGATCTCACTACTGTGTTATCTGAGAGATAGTCCACATGGAGTACTAGTAACTATATGTTGGATAGGACCGAGGTTTACTACAGACTGGGAAGAGTTTAAAGGCTATGGGCACACCGGCCGACTATGAGCATGTACAGCTGCCCCAACTCTAAACAAATGTCATCTGAGAGACTTATACAGTATTAGGAGGACATGCTAAGAGCAAGTAACCTCGATCAAGGGCAAAATTGGAGGAAAGACTTGTCCCAGGAATTCGCCTTACAACAACAAGTATCGCGAGTATACAGACATGGCACCGTGATGAGGCACTATACTGAGGCCATGTCACTATGTTGGACTCGAGGTGGAGAGAGTCACGGCCCCAGCCGACATTAGAGACACTCCCGAGAAGGTGAGCTTGATATCGACAACGCGCCTTCTCACCGCCAGAGCCCGCAAGAGCTTATGCAAGTATGTGCGACGCCGAATTTAGAGTTCGAGGTCGGATCACGCCTTCAAGGTGATGCCTAAGAGGGGAGGGTCGCTCGCAAGCTGGAAGTTATCGCGAGGTTCATTCGACCTTCGAAGACTGAGAGGATCGCAATCGTTGCGCACGGCCATGCTACCGCCAAGATGTCGTGTCCACGAGGTGCGTTTCACGCTCCATGCTCGGAATGTAATTCACATCCAAATTTCATGCAGTGGATCGGGACAGATCAGATCGACATCGATGGACTTTCGAGGAGGGACCAAGCAGGTACCATGATAGCCGCTGATCAGTTTTGTGACGCAAGACCGCAGCTAGTGGAGGGTACTATGGAGGCACTATGGAGTGGAGGAGTCTACGTGGGAGCGCAAGGACACGATGCGGGCCACCTATCCCTTCTTTTTTAGGGATGAAGGTACGTAATTTAGTCATTTAAGATTTAAATGACTGTTTAGATGCATGGTAGAGTGCACGTTGCATATGCATGTGAGTGAATGTGATTGTCCAGAATTTTGGGACGAAATTCCTTTTTAGGAGGGGAAAATGTAAGACCCGAGAAATTCCAATTTATGGAAAAAGGGCAAAATCGTAAATTCGATTACAAAATTGTTAATTCGATTAAAAATCTAGAATTTATTCTAGATCCTTGATGACAAACGATTTCATCGTTGGAACTGCCTCACGAAATCTAGCTAGCACATAAAATTCCTGTGAGAATTTGAGATACTGAGTCAATGCTTTACGAGGCATCACATTTCGGGTGCCGTAAATCGATTTTAGATGCGACGAAAGTCACATATAACTCGTACTCACGTGCCGTAAGTGGTGTGAGTAGAGAAATGATGAAAATGGATGACCGAGATAGTGCCGAATATCAAATCTGGGAAATGAAAGGACATAATGGTCATTTAGAGAAAAGTTTAAGTCACTAAAGGACAAAAGAAGCATAGTGACTTGTCTTCTCCAAAGTGAAAAAGGGAGAAAACGGGGGAGAAGAAGGCAAGATTCAGTAGCTTGATCTCATTTTAGGTGAGAGAGTCTTCCTTCTCTCTAGAAATACAAGCATCCGACTGGGCTTCAAGCAGCCTTCGAGACAAGAAGGAGAACTATTTACGCGAGAGGCTTTACGGGGTACTGTGGACTTAGAGCTTCTCAAACTAGAGGTAGGGGTTTCTCCCTACTTGGGTTTAGTCTTTGTTTTAAGAACTATGTTGATGCTTGAGTTGAATGAGGCCGTGAGGGGCCGTTTGATTGGTCCCAAATCTTGGGATCGAATTGTTATAATTTTTGGGAGTTACTTTACGTCACTGACCGCTGGTAAGGGATCAAGCATGGGTTGTTTGTACAAGTGATTTATGCATTAAATCATGTTGTGATGTGTGATGGGAGGCCGGATCGACTGAAATACGGGTTCACCAAGTGAACCCATAATTTTGTGCTTTGAAAGGAACAAGGATCGAGGGTTTGATCGTCTTAAAACAAAATATCACATAATAAATTTGTGGAGAATATGTGTTTGGGTCGAGTGGTTCATGGAATTGCTTCGTTTAATTATTAGCCCAAGTGAGCTAATTTTTTGGGAGGTGGAAATGTGAAATTACATAACATGATTGTGTGATTTAATTTTTATGAATATATGCAAAGTTTATATATTTGCATGTGTTATAGATCAGAATGGAAATGGCATGCATGCATTCCATATGCACTGAACATCCTAGACTATAGAGTTAGTGCATGAGAATAGCGAGAGAAAATGGTTCGAGGCTAAGTCGCAAATATTAATTATTGAGGTAGTCCAAATTAAAAATATCAATCGCTTCCGAGCGACCCAATTGATATTCATCGGAGGGTAGTCCATTGAACAAATAATATATCAATCGTCTGAAATGCATTTCAATCGATATATATATACATCTGGAAAGTATTGCCCACTAACAAAACAATGTAATTCTCGCAAGGCTGAAGAGTGAGAGAGTCGGGTGAGGACTCGGATCCGAGTTGGTCAGTGTAGACATTCAAGCAGGGACTCTGGCTTCCGCTTTGAACGTGTGTTTATTTCGTGAGCATTGCATATGCACTTAAAGCTTGAGAAGAAATCTGATGGTGGTGATTCCACTACTGAGCGATAGCTCACCCCGTCGTGGGAATTTATTCTTTCAGGTACAGGGAGCGCATGGGGAGACGGCTCATCCTAGAGGCCATGAAGAGCCGTTGTGGCTTTGGTTTTGTGATGTACTACATATGAATTTTAGATTTTAATATGTGTTGTATAAGAGGAATTTTAACTCTCAGAACTATCAGATAGTTAGTATGTTTAGCGAAGATTGATTTATACCCAAGAGGCCGTTTCTACTCATGTGATTGTTGTTTGGGGACAGTATATGCAGTGTATCAGATTTTGGGCAGAGCCCTCCAGATAAAGGAGACTCTCCGATTTTCTCTCAAGGGTGTTTAACCCGACATCCACTTATTCCGGGTTAATCCGGTAGTCAACCCGGACCCTGAGAATGGGGGCGTCACACATCTAATGGATGTCAGTGTATCTACCATTAAGAATACATTGAACCCTAAAGCATGCCAAGTATTAACCAAAGAAAATACGTCAAATGACATTTAAACCAAGTTTGGAAAGTTTGAAACACAAATGAGCAGTACCTACTTCATGAAAACAGAGGAACACCTGCAAACCCACATCAACCAACCTAGCAACCCTCCCCTTCAAGGTTTTGAGGCTTAGCTAAACATCCCTTTAAAGGTTGTCATCCCCAAAGGTGTGTTTGGCAGCCTAGAAAATGAGGGAGAGAAGAGAGAAAATGTAAACCAAACAGGTCAGAATAAAACTAAGGTGGAAAAGAATAGCAAGTATTAGGTTACAAAATGTTCGCTTATTACGGCTTATACAAATTTCTACAAACATGCGAAAAATACCAAGCTAACCTAAATAACATGATTACATTGAGGGTAAAAGAGGAATTAAACAAATGGAGTCGTTTAGATCACAAAAAAGCAGAAATTTTCGCTATGCATAGTGATTTTCGCTCTATGATAGCGAAAATTCGCTATGATAGCGAAAATTTCGCTACCATTGCGAATTTTCGCTATCATTGCGAAAAATTCGCTACCATTGCGAATTTTTGGTAATCATCGCGTAAAATTCCTCGCTATGGTCACAAATTCCCCGGGTCTTCACCGCCGCATCCCCGCATCCTCCACTTACAATTCTTCATCCCTGTGTTTGGTGAAATGGACAACGAACCATACGAATCCTCGGGCATAAATCAAATTTCCTCTACTGGCCCCAAGTTTAAATGATGGTAAAGGTTTAATAAACCCAAACTACGAAACCACCTCGAAACAAAATCATTAGTACAAAAGGGACCTATACATGTCAATCGGCTTAAATAATATGATTAGTACACAAAAAGTACTCAAGACCTATCTCAAATAGGACTCAAAATAGCACTTTTTGGGTACTAATCAACACTTGATTGGTAATATTCCAAGGATTGAAAGAAAATACTTTAAAGGAAATTTTATTGATAACCCCCTTAAAGAAAACTTCATTGATAATACCTTTTAAGGTGCATAGCATTCACATTTCCGGGCATTATGCTCCTATCTAGTCTATTTATCGCAGACTTGATCACTGCTTATTTATCACGATTTGCCCCTCCCAATTTAGTTGAATTTGCCAATCTGCCAAAGTCAATGATTTTCAAAGACCCTTCAAAGCACTGTGGTCTTGACTGCACGGCGTAGCTTACATGCCTGTTATATAGGTTTGTCAGTCTTTGTTGGTACGACGCTACACACACAACTGCAGCTTCGCGGAGTTCGTCTGTCATATCTAAGTCTTTGGTGATGACCTCAACATTAGCTTTTTCAGGGATTTTAGTTTGAAGTGTGGGCACCTTAATCTCCGTAGGAATTATTACCTCCATCCCATAGGTTGCAAGAGCGATGACATTCAATCGGCTCCCATTGGTTGTTTTCAGAGCCTAAAGAACCTGCAGCTCTTTCACCCATTCCCTTAGTCGCATGTGATGCTTTTCACGCCGTTAAGAGAGTGTCATTTCCGCCTCGCTATCGCTTCCGTGGTACCGTGGGTTGAGTACAAGTTTCTCGACTTTCAAGTCACATAAATTCCCAGATACTTTGCTATCAAACTCGTGGCCCATTTTCAAGATAATCGACTTCAACGGTAGACAATATTTTCCACACAAATTGGAATGATCGTCCCTCGTATTTGATTGGAGCGAAGGCCTACTATCCATTTTCTAAAGTGAAGTCAGTAGATCAACAGCTTTTCTAAGTCGGGCTAAGAGTAGTGGTCCAATCCATCCCACCGACCAAAAGCGGCCAGGGCTCGTGATGGTGGTTAGATTCAGCCCGCTCCTTGAGATGGTATTATCGCTGGCAACTACAGACTTTTCCGACATAGGCGATGCATCCGGCTTCTCATGGTTGGCTAATAATAAACCTATGTATGGGCTCTATGAGCTAAAGTTCTGTTGCCTGGATGGTTTCCGCATATCATGTGAAACCCCGAAAAATTCGAATTTTCGAGAAAGGGTAAAATGGTAATTTCAATTGAAAATCCAAAATTATTCTAGATCTTGGATGACAAAATGGACTTAACCATTGGAATCGTCTCGCGAAATCTAGCTACCACGTCGAATTTCGTCGAATTCCAAGATAGTCAAAATTTCACGTTTTTCGAGGCAACGAGTAGCCATGACACTTCGCGCATCTTGAGTGGCTCAAGATGAGACATGTGTCATGGAGCTAGCCAAACAAATAGCCTGGCGGACCTGTAAGAGACATGTATAATGACATGATCGAGGGAAATCCGCTGTAGATATTGGCACAAAAGAGTCACTTTAGAATTGATTAAGTGACAAGTGAGAGGACATCTCACTCGATTTCATCTTCTCCCAACCCATTGTAGAGGGAAAAGGAGAGAGAGAAAGGCAAACCAGATTTGAGAGGAAGAGTTAGAGAGAGAGGCTCTACCTGCTCTCTAGATTTTCCGACGATCGGACCATTGGTTTTTGGTGAAGCAAGAGGGAAAGTCTTTCCTCGTGATAAGAGCTACAAGTAGAGACCAGAATCGGGGAGTTTCGACAAACTCCAAGAAGTAGGTCTTCTCCTACTTTGGTTATTTTCTATCCTAAGGGTTGTGTGGTGGTTTTCTTGCCCTAAGGGGAATGTTTGGTTGTATTTTGAACCATGGGAAGCTGCCACATTGTGGTAGTACAAATTAATCGGACTTTAGAATTGGTTGATGCTTAAATGAGGGAAATTCTATGTTGTGTCCTCTGCAATCAGATCCAAATCAAGAATTGATGTTAGGCTTTGAATTTCAATTCGGGGCCTCTATAAAACCAAGTTATGGTCTTTTACCCCGAATGGGCCATCGGCGAGGTCACCAGATAGTCAGTCAGGAGGTCGCCAGAGAGGCTGCCATGAGGCCAGCCATGAGGTCACCGCTGTGAGGTCAGCTCGGCTAGAGGTCACAGCCGAGGTCATCTCGCCTGCCGCCCGCCGCCAAGTCAGTCGCCACTGGCGACTACGTGTGACCTCCAACTTCGAAAGGTCATGGCTTCTTCGTCCGAACTCCGTTTTGGGTGTTCTTAGACTTTATGGAAAGCCCATTGAGTCTATATTCCAGAAATATGTCTGTTGAGGGCAGTAGGTAAGCTCAGCCTATGTCAGATTAGCTCGGAAAGGTCAAGACAGCTCGGCCAAGTTAGGTCAGGTTGGCTAGGTTTGACTACGTGTGACCTCCAACTTCTGAAGGTTATAACTTCTTCTTCAACTCGCTGCGTTCTCGACTCTACGGAGCCCATCGAGTCAAGATTCAGCCATGTCCCGTGGAGGGCACAGGGTGGCCATCTAGGCCGCCTTAGCTCATCCAAATGTGACAACCTGGCCAAGCTCGTCACTGGTTGGGTTTGACTACATGTGACCTCCTAATTCGGAAGGTCATAACTTCTTTGTCCGAACTCCGTTTCTGGTGTTCTTAGACTCTATGGAAAGCCCATTGAGTCACGATTCTAGCCCTATTCATGTGGGAGTAGGTGAGGTGAGCTCAAACAGTCACTTAACTCGCCGTCAGATAAATTTCATCCAAGTCAAGCTAGTCATCCGTCAGTTAGCCTTCCTACCGGGTTTGACCACGCAGACCTCCAACTTTGGAAGATAATAAATTCTTTGTCCGAACTCCGTTTCAGGTGTTCTTGGACTCTATGGAAAGACCATTGATTCAAGATTCCATCTATGTTCTTTTGAGGGCAATAGGTGATCATAACCTTTCGGAAAACCTATATTTTGCACCAAGTGTACAGGTTGCTTGGTTGTGTCTATGTAAATAGCCGGGTTTTGACATGACCATTGTATGGCATGTTGTAGGCTACTGTATTGGGTATGGTAGGGTTGTCTATGGGAGGCCGTGAGAGGCTCTATGGTTTAGTTCCAAAACAAGGATTGGAAGGATATGATTTCATGACTCTGGCTTCACACAAATAAGGCCGTATGGTCAGGGTTTGAACTGGAAACTAAAAGTTTCTAGGTTTTCTAGTTGTTTGATGTTGTATGGATGATTGGAACCAAACTAATTAATGTTTGTGAAGGGATCGTGAGGCACCCGGTTTGATGGGTCCAAGATCGTGACCTGGTTGTGTGTTATTACTATGTTTGAATAACATGTTGTGTGAAAATTTTGTTAATATATGCATGCTTGATATATTAACATGTATTGTATGAAAATGGAATAATGCATTTCATATGCACTAGGGCACCCAGAATGTGAGGTGTGAGTGATGACATGTTCATGGTCACAAAGGGCTAACACGGAGTATCCACAAACGAATGAAAATCTGAGGGTTGTCAAAAGAAATTTTTATCGGAAAGTTGTCCGAAGAATTGTTGGGAAATCATCCAACAATTCACGTCGGAGATGCCCATGAATTGTTTCGAAGAGTTATCCAACAAATTCACCTCGGAGGATTGTCCAACGTATTTATATCGGAGGTTTTCCCACAAATAAAACAAATATTTTTGTTTGAAAACGGTTTTCATACATGGCATAAGCATGTGTGAGGGAGCTCAGAGGACCGAGACATGGATCTTACGTAGATTATCTCAGCAGAATCATAAATTCACTTGAATGTATGTGTTTTTCCATTACATGTGAACTTAGCTGGGGATTAACCCTTGTAGGAGATTATCACCTGGGCATTGCTCACCCTGTCGTGGGATCCCCCTTTTAGGTACGCGAGAAGACGACGCTCCTTCGAGGCCGTGAGTATGAAGAAGGCCGGGTTGTGGCCTTGAGAAATATTTTTGTAAAGTATATTAGAACAATATAGTTATATATATTTTGGTATGTAAAATATTTGTACATTAAACTCTTGTATGGAAAAAGATCCTCGAAATTAGCGCCACATACTACTGAGTTTCTCACAATATATCGGGTTCCCCAATGAGGGGCGAGGCACAAGATGTGGCTTCATTCAAGACTACTTATATAATTGCCCGTTTACAAGGGAAAACTTAGCTTCCTGGACCTGAATCTGCGGGCTTCAAATCTCTATTATCTAGCAGTTTCGAAGCTCAAATAATGCATTACGGCTCGCCAAGAAGGGATGCTTCCTCTATCTGACCACCGGCTCCATTTAGTAGACGACGCCACTAGTAGTGCATGTGAAAGAACACCTGCTTTTTTCATGATGGATGGGCCACTACCGCCAAAGTGTCTCGCTTTTCATTCGAGTTCTTAGGATATGTTCGAGCTTTGTCGCAAACCCTATATAGTCATCAAGCCACCCGTACTTCACATTTGACTATGCTGGTTTCGTGTTTCGTGATTCGCCATCCGTCCCGCATTACTAGTTGAAAGTCACTATGTATGATGAGTTTTTCTGAGGATACAAACTTTGCGAGGTCGACTCTAGCTAGGATTGCTTCGTATCCTATCTCATTATTAGATGGGTAAGTCCATCACATGGCTTGGGTTCTTATCCTTCCCTACTTGTGGCTCTAAGTTGTGTTAACTCAGTCCTCGGGCTTACGAGAAGCATCCACATTAGCTGACCCACTAGCTCATACCTACCCATATCCGCTTCGTAGTTGCCAAAAATTCAATAATACCTGCCCTTCAATGCCAGGGAGGTTTATGGCTGAATACCGACTAATTTAGTTCAATCGCCCACTCCGCTATCCTTCTCGATAAGGGTCGCTTAGTATAAGTGTTTAAAAGGGAGATTGATGTGCCTGGAAGTAGGGCTGCTTCTGGGGATGCCATACAAAGGGCTAGTGATGCTTGTTCGAGACGGGTATACCAGGTTTCTACTTCGGACAGAGATTTGCTCACGAAGAATATTGGTCTCTCGCTGTTATTTTGTCTCTTTGAATGAGTCGCAATTATCGAGGCTTCGACACCACTAGTAAAGGTGTAGTGTATCACCGTCTCAGTGGCTAGCCGACCGCGGTTTGGTAAGATATTGTTTGATTGTCTCGAAGACTTGGTCGCATTCGTCATTCAACTGGCCCTTTTGGCTCCCCTTGGAGTGATAAAAAATGGTTTTAACCGGTCAGTGAAACAAGATATGAACTACCCGAGAGCTGCCAACCAGCCAGTCAGTCAGTTGCTGTACTCATTTCTTGGAGGTAGGAGCTTGAGAGTCCATTATAACTTTGAGTTGAATGAGATTGGCCTGTATCCCTCTCTTGGTCACCATAAAGCCTAAAAAATTGCTCGAATTAACTTCGAACGCGCATTTCAAATGGTTGAGTTTCATGATATACCTTCCCAACAACACAAAGGGCTCTTGTAGATGCTTGGTGTGGACGAAGCGTTCTTGGGATTTTATGAGCATGTCGTCAATATAGGCCTCCATTGTGTTTCCCAACAGTGGTCGGAATATCTTAGTTATCAATCTTTGATAAGTGGCCCCAACGTTCTTTATGTCTTCATTAAACATTTATCTTTTCATCCCTTAACCAAGGAATAACACTACGTTTAAACACCTTAGCAAATGAGGGTAAGAAACAATGTTTGCTCAACTACCGGATTCGCTTCACCGAGGCGACGAGGTACATAACATTTTTCGTATAATTTATATACTTGCATGAACCCTTTCATTCTCTTATTAGGATCCTCATTAGTCCAATGGAAGATTGTTAGAATTAACGGAAGAGAGGAACTAAAATAGAGTTTACAAGTACGCTTGTGGCTTAAGCTTCGCTACGCCAGTTGAGGTTCACCCAGCGGAGAGCATTGCCATACACCTAGGCGGACTGTAGTGCAAAAAACCCCGGGGTTTGTCCGCCCCAGCGAGCCTCCGCCTAGGCGAAGGAGCCTCCGCCTAGGCGTGCACTCCTACGCCTCGGCGTAGGGGTGTTGGGCTGAATGTAGAAATGGCCAGATTTGTCCATTTTCACCCGCAAATTTCCTTCTAAACTACAACCAAAAACACATTTATAAACCATAAAACTCATCTCTACCAACTAACAATATTTCTAATAGGGTTTTTCTTTCACTACTTAGATAAAGTGGGATTTCCATATTTCTAAACAATTTTCCTTACACAAAGTTTCCATACCTTGGCTTTTCTTGAACTCCTCTTCTTCCTTTCTTCCTCATTTTTCTTCTCTTCTCCTCTTCTCTCTTTCTCTTCTTTTTCTCTCAAACGTGAAATGCCCCAACTCTCACCCAAAATGGGATATTTTGCTAAGGTCATGTTTGGCCTTGTCTTTTATTTAGCTTCAATTTTTCCCTTTCATTTAAGTCCTTCATTTTCACTTTAATTGCAATTCAACTTATTCCTATTTCCACTTTAGCATGTAATCTTATTATGTTATGAATCTTGGGTCCTCAATGTCAAATTATCAATTTATCCTTTGCTTTTGTATTAATTCCGGGTTTTTATCCTTTTCACTAAGCCAGACGTAAATTTAAAAATACTAATTTATTTATTTTATACCCTAAACATGTTATAAAACTGTCAGGGTATAATTTAGTGTATTATAGGCTCCAAGCGAATACATCCATATTATTCAACAACATAAGTCGTAGCTGCTCCCTTTCTTCATTGGACAAGATAGAGCTGATGTAAGTGAACTTTTCCGGCCCGTCCAACGTTACTTTTTCCAAGGGATCCACCACCAACTGATCCTTCTCTTCCGCTTTGATCTGGGAGGCGAACTGTGATCTACCTTATTATGTTATGACTCTTGGGTCCTCAATGTCAAATTATCAATTTATCCTTTGCTTTTGTATTAATTCCGGGTTTTTATCCTTTTCACTTGTTGCATTTAAATTTAAAAAATACTAATTTTATTTTATACCCTAAACAAGTTATAAACTCATTGCAGTATAAATTAGTACATAAGTCGTTAATACATCCCATATTATTCAAAAACATGAGTCGTAGATGCTCCCTTTCTTCATTGGACAAGAGAGAGCTGATGTAAGTGAACTTTTTCGGCCAGTCCAACGTTACTTTTTCCAGGGGATCCACCACTAGCTGATCCTTCTCTTCCGCCTTGATCTGGGAGGCGAACTGTGATAGCTATGCAGGGGTTTGATCTTCAAGGGGAGGATTTACAGTGTTCTTCTCCCCTCTCTATTCCTACATAGATAGTTGATAACACCGCCACAGCCGCCTACTTAAAAGGTCAACCCGCCCAAAATTAACAAATAGTCGACCGCCTGCGGTAGGTCGAGGATATCTTCATCATGCAGCAAGGCTGGCAGCCCTATTATGGCATTGTAAGGCCCTGCCATTCATATCAGAATGGAACCCGCTGAATCACCGCTCTGACTTTACAAGGAGCCGACATCTCCTAGAATTACTGTGAAGGCACCATTGGGAACTGAGAGGATTAGCCCGGGCCGAGTTCACCATTATCTATGAAAACTTCATTTTCTTTGAAGTTCGTAGTTGCAACATGTTTGCCGATTTCTGTGGATTCATCGGTACTTTATTGTAGGGTGAGGCACTGCTGCATCATAGTGGGGCATAATAACCTTGTTCGGGTTGAAAGGAGGAAAGGATATAGGGCCGTCTATTAGCTTGGTTTCTTCATGTCTGCCCTCTGCATGGATAGCATTTATTCGGGCCTTGACTGTAGCGGCTTTCAAGAGCTTATTCTGTTGGCGCTTCAACTGATACTGGTCGTCAAATGGTCCGCCTAGTATATAGTTAATGGATGGTTTAGATTCTGATGGAGTTGCCGCATTGGTTTTAACTCTGTCCGTGGCATGCCCTGATTCCTCCTTATGGTCAATTTCCTTGAAATATCTCCCGAGGTGTCCCGCTTTGATAAGCTTTTCCACCATAAACTTCAGGCTTCGACACCTGTTGGTCTCATGCCCATGATCTCTATAATAATCACACTGCAAGGATTTGTTTCTTTAAGAGGGATCCGTCTGGATTAGTGTTGGCCATTTAAACTCAACAGGCCACGAATAATGGGCAATAGCCTTTCATACAAGATGTTCAAGGGAGTGAATTGTGGGAGCTCTCTCTTTTTCTGTGATTGATCACGGGATCGCTTTTGGTGTCTGCTTTGACCTTCCTTGGACTCAGACGAATTCTTCCCAAACGACTTATTTCCCTCGGCCGATTGGTTTGTAATCATGACAGTCTCAGTTGCTGCACGGATATTGTCCTCCAGCATTGAGTACCTACCAACTCGCCTGTATAATTCTTCCATTGTCTCGGGCGAGTATAAAGATAGTGATTGAAAGAAAGGAGTAGATGGCCCAAAGCTTCTCCTAAAATTTTGGAGGACTACATCCATGCTATAAGACTCTATCTGCTAGACGACTTGCCTGAACCTCCTTGTGAAGTCTCGAATAGACTCTTCTTCTTGATTGAGAATAGTCTATAAGGAGCTAATGTTCATGTTTTGTCACACTGAACAAAGATACTGTGATACGAATGCTGCCCATAGTTCATGGAACGAGTTTATTGAGTTACGCGGGAGCTTGTGGAACCAGGCTAACGTAGGCCCCTGTAAGCTAGCCGGGAACACCTTACACAACAGGTGGTCATTACTAGCATTTAGGATCATGACCTAATTATAATGGATTATGTGATCGTAAGGGTCAGCAGAACCATTGAACGTGGCAAAAGCTGGTATGACAAACCCGCAAGGTGGCTCATGGTAAAGGATGTGCTGCCCTAGGGGCGAAGAGAGCATGTCATTAGGTTTGCTAATTAAGGCTGCATGCGGCATGCAGAATGCTGGCCCTGCACCAAAGGTAGAATGTACAAATGACATTTGTGGCATCATACCTACGGCTAATGCTGGTGGCATCGTGCCTTCGGGTAATACTGAGGCGTTCCCAGGGGCTTAAACTAGTTGGTTTTGCCTCCTGCTTGTCTCCCTCCTTGCCCTGTGGGATGCGCCACTTATGGCATCACTGAAGGCAGGGTGATGTGAAGGCCTCTTACGCAACTTTGCCTTCGCGTCCTCCCGAGCATTCTTTGTCTGTGAGAGACTCAAAGATGGGGAACTACCTGAGGACAGCTCATCGTCGGCTAGGGTATCGACATCGTCAGGAACAACGACCTCCTTCCCTTTATTGGGGGCGGTTGGAAGTGCAGCTCGTTCGCTATCTCGTATATCTTTTCCAAGATCTCGACATTTCTCTATCTAGGCCCACAACTGGTCATTCTCCTGTAGTAAGCGTTCAGCGTGGCCTCGTAGCTCCTTCATCTGCCTTGCTTGCTCCTCCTATTTCTTCTCTGTGTCCTGACGCCAATGGAGGAATTGACCCTCTAGTGATTGGATCATCGGATTGGTTGACATTGCGATTGCTTCGGGCGAATCAGGTGTGAAAGGGAGAATCGACAGAGTTCTAGGTGATGTAGGGCCATTAAACAATCGTTGAAGCCAAGCCCTCGCAGCTTGTAAACGAGTTTTTGCACAGTTTGAATTGCTTACCTCTCCATCGTGGAAGATCTTCCTGATTTATAGAAAGTTGTTCACGAATCTTTCCTTGATTTTTAGGAAAGAAAATCTCTTAATCTTGAGGATAAAATCTCTTCTTCCATATCAAGGATTAATTCTCCCTTATCAAAGATCAATTCTTCCTTATCAAGGATTAATCTTTTCGGGAAATAAGCGATTTGGAAATTGGGAAATTCGCTGATAAATATCATTCTTGTATTTTCCGCCTTCGTATCCCTTTCCATAACAAACTTCCTATACATGGTAGGATGGCCAGTTGGGGGACTTAAAATTCTAGGCGGGCTGCCCTGAAGCTAGTCCATGGGATGACATCCTAGCTTTCTTTAGGATTCTTCCGCCTGGGTGGCGCCCCCTAGCTTTAATATGGTAAGTGGGCTTGGATTGCTTCACAACATGGGCCAAGCGGCCCCTGGGCCTATTTAGTAGTGGGTCTAAAGACCATGGTACCCACAGAAACCACTCAAGAACTTAGTTGAAGAGTACTCAGTTACTTACTACTTGTATAAACCAAATCATGCACAAATGCAAATATAAATAAATAAATAAAAGATATATGAGATTTTTAATGTGGTTCCGTGATCATTCTATGTTCATGGAGTTCACCAACACTCAACAATCGACTAATTAAAGGAATGAGAAGGGATTATAATGGCAAATCTTCAAAAAAAAATTCAAGAATAGTTGGCCTTATTTAAAAACAAAATTATAAAATATAAACTGGTTAAAATATTTAACAGGGAGAAACTCATTAACATAAAAAGAATTCCTCAAAAGGGTACTACTTTTTTCAATCCAAATCTCTTGAAATCATTTAACAGTAAACTGTTACTACAATCAATAAAGCCGAATTAATTAATTCCTTTAATCAAATCAATAGTAAACAAGCTTAATAACGACATCTTCATATGAGAAGTAGTGGAGAGTAGATGAAAATAGGAGACGCCCATTCTCAAACTTTTTAAATACCATGACAAATTAATCTTAGAAAATTATAGTCCTTCATGAAGTCATGATCCTGGCCTTTGCAATAGAGATAACAACTTATTAGGTAGTGTAATTCTTTTAAAGATTGTCAAACAATAGAGTTTCTACAGAAAGATTTCAAAGAGATGCATTTTCAAAATAGAAAATATATATAGATACAATTACATCCAAAATTAGGTCCTAAAAAAGGGAAACAAATTGCTCATATCTATATACAAGATTGGTCAACTGTCAGGATTTAGGATTAATTACACAAATTGTTTATATATCTATATACAAGATTTGGTCAACTAACAGATTTCAGGATTAATTACCGAATCAATCTAACATTGCATACAAATTTCATGCAAGACATCTCCCTCAAGTTATATAGATGTCTATCATGCCCAACTTGTCAATTATACCATGAAACACCTTCCCGAACCGCCTTTGTGAGCATATCGCCTAACCGACTTCGGGATTGAATAAATGGGAATTGTATAATCTTTTTATCGAGGTTCTCCTTGATGAAATGACGATCAACTTCAACATGTTTAGTGCGATCATGTTGAATAGGATTTTGTGCAATTTGAATGGCTGCCTTAATATCACAATGGAGATTCATAGGTGTAGCATATTCAATCCCCAAGTCCCTCAGTATGTTCCTTATCCATAACACCCGCATACACCATGAGCCATACCGAAATTCAAATAACACTTGATCTTGCTACTACCTTCCGTTTCTTGCTTTCCAAGTGACAAGATTACCTTCACAAAAAGTGGCGAGCCGATGGACCTTCGGGTTGTCTGATCACTCACCGCTCTAATCGGGACCACAGGTATCCTTCAATGCTAGAGATACCATTTTTCGAGAACAACAAACCTTTCCCGAGCACTCTTTAAGTATCTTAAGATCCGATAGATCGTCTATATGTTCTTCACTGTGCATGCATGAATCGGGGTTTCACAACGCCACCGCATATGATATATTTGGCCTGTGTGTGATAAGTAGATTAATCTTCCAACTAATCGCTAATAACAATTTTAATCGCTAGCTCGTCTCCGAGTTCGAGCTATGATTCATTTCCATGGGTGTCTCTACTGGTTTGCAACCAAGCATTCCGGAGCCATAGAAGATTCAACACATTTTTTACCAGCAAGACTCATGTTTCATCTCTGCACCTCACTCTAAAAATATTTGTTGCCCGAGATCCTTTCATTTCAAATTTAGTGGCTAAATAATTTTGTAAAGCTTGTTTCGTGATAATGGTCTCTCATCATAATCATATCACTGAAGATACATAATAAAGTCATATTTTCTTGTGTTTTATAAACAAAGTGTGATCGATTTACTGTATAGCCGAACTCCTTCATTGTAGTCGAGAATCTCCAAACCATGCTCTAGGTGGCTGTTTATTACATACAATGACTTTTTTAATTTACAGACTTCACCTTTACATGAAGAACCATTTTTAACTCCGAGTGGTAGCTCCATGTAGACCTCTTCTTCTAAATCTCCATTGAGGAAAGCATTTTTAACATCAAATTGTTATAGAGGCCAGTCTCGATTTGCTACTATAGATATGAGAATGCGGTGTGATGATCTTAGCCCAGTGCAAAGTGTACGATAGTCTATCCATACGCTGCACATATCCGCCCGCGCTAGTCGGGCTTTATATCTATCAATACTTCCACATACGGTTTAGTTTCATAGTGAGCACCATCTGCGTCAATTGGCTTCATTCTTCCTTTGGCAGTGGAACAAGTTCCCAAGTGGCATTCTTTTGTAGAGCCTCCATCTCTTCGTTCATTGCCTTTCTCCATTTTGGATCAGCCAATGCATCCTACACATTACTAGGAATAGAAATTGTGGACAATTGATTAATAGTAAATGCATACGATTTAGTCAACCTATGAGATGACACATAGTTGTTAGTGGGTATTTGTGGTCTTGGCCGGGATCGGAGTTCTATCTTGTTTTTTGAGACTCCCTATTCAATCTTTGTGGATATCTAGGAGCTGTATTTTCTGCAGGAACATATGTTTCATTAGACTCTCCAAACACAGGATTCATACTTACTTGAGGAGGAACATTCTGGGTTGATTCTTCAGTTAATGGTGTAGATGGGGGCAACTCTGAGGGTGGTGTAGATGGGGGCAACTCTGAGGGTATCGGTGGTGATTCACTCTCAGTTTCATGATTGTGATCACGGCGCATTTGCTGGCTGTGCTTAAATGTTCATTCACCTCTTCCAGCTCAGCCGGCTCATCCTCCACCACTCTCTTGTTGAATATTCTTGACTTCCAGTAAACTCATCACCTACCTCCGTTCTCTCTTCATGACTCTCCCCGAGAAGAGAATTTTGAGGGCTCCCAGTTAATAAGGCAATTCTCAGAAAGAAGCATCTAGAGTCTGTATGTATGGCTTTAGGGTTTGTGGATCATAACACCTATATCCTTTTTAAAATTCAGAGTAGCCAACAAAACACATTGTTTTGCCTGGATCAGTTTACATTTCTCAAGATTTTGGGGATGTGAACATATCGGTACATCAAAAACTCGGGGTTCAAGATTAGGAAGATGGGGTGAAATGGGATTGCAATTTATGTTGGGGAGTTTGAAAGTCTATTACTGAGAAGGTGTTTGGTTGATGAGGTAGGCAGCACATATTTCACGGCTTGGTAAATCGAGGCATGTTAAATGCCAGAAGAGGGCTGCGCACTACCTCCAAAATTTGTCCTATTCTTTCTCTCTGCAATCCATTTTTGTTGTGGAGCATAAGGTGCATGAGGTTTGATGGCCGGAATTCCATGGTTTGCTCGAAAAGTGCGAAGAGAGGCATCATAAACTCGATCGTGTCCGGTGCCAAACACGAACTTTGCTTTTGATCACGGGTGTGAGTGCATTTTGTGAAAGAATGCGGAATGCTAGACACACATCACTTTTTAATAAGTAGAGAACACCCAAGTCATTCTAGTGCATTCATCAATAAATGTCACAGTAGCGAGCTCTGAATATAGGGGAACTGCGGGACCCCAGGCAGTGAGTGAATAACTTGAGGTTCTAAACTTTTATTCGGACTTGGTGAATAAGAAATCTGAGTGGCTCTTGATTCTAGAATCGGTGCCATAAACATATAGTTGCTTTCGAGCGCATAGCTCTTTGCTAGTTTGATTTGCACGTGATTTTGATCCCCATTCTCTAGCAACTCTAAGTAGTAAAATTGCCCAGATCTAACACCATAACCAAGAATCTTCGGGTTAGAATGTCTGAAAGATACAAAATGAGAGACCAAAGTTCTGTTGATGACGAGTTGAAGTAATTTGGCGAAACGAGACAAAGGTTGTAGAGATGAACAACAAAGGACAATATCTAATGTGAGTGATAGACAAGATAGCAGATCTTCCCATTAATAGGGAGGTGCTATCGTGGCGGTGAAATAAGCGATTGAAGAAGGAGAGCAGTTTTAAGCGGCGGAGTCCTAGATAAAGGCATGATCGGATACTTTTGTATCAATAATCGAGTTCTATTCTTAGAAGTTAAATCTGAGTGCTTTACCCTTAATACGGATGGGCAACATTTTTCGAGTGAAGCGGCGGTTGATTTTCTTTGACGATGTCATCATAGCTTTCAACAATCTTTACGAGGCTTCTTTGAGAAATCCCACCCTCCCAGAACTCCACGAGGCGGCTTTGCAGGGGTGATGGGTTTGAGGGAAAAAATACGTATCTGATGGTTTAACTGCGAACTACTGCTTTGGGATCAAGCTTTGCTCGATACCATATAAAACAATAGGGTTTACGTAGAAAGATTTCAAAGAGATGTATTCTTCTCTAAGCAGGTAATATATAGATACAGTACATCCTAAAAGTGGAGTCCTAAAAAGGAAAACAAATTGTTTCTATATCTATATACAAGATTAGTCAACTAATAGGATTTCTAGGATTAATTACACAAATTGTTTATATATCTATATACAAGATTTGGTCAACTAACAGGATTTCTAGGATTAATTACCGAATCAATCTAATATTGCGTACAGCTCATGCAGACAAAGATTCTTATCATTTCTACCCAAAGAAAGTTTTGGAAGTTACAACATGCAATGTCTATCAAACTCCATGTCAAACAAAATTTGAAAGATATTTGGCAACTAGCGGATAGCTAATAGGGGATAGCTGATAGTTGTTAGCTGTTTGCTGTTAGCTGATTCTATTAGTTGATTCAAGCAGTTGATTCTATTAGCTGTTTGTATAAATTTGTTTGGTAAAATTTAATTGATAGCTGATGGCTATTTAATTATGTAAAATGACCAATAAAGAAATTTGCACAATTTATTATTGAGTATTTTTTTTGTTAATAATTTAGATTTATAAGGTGAGTTCATTGGAAATAAGTACTATTGAAGAATTAAAACATCATTTACAAAAAAAAGATTAGTCATTTTAAAGTTTTAAAATATACAAATTTCTTGAGTTGCTAATTTGCAAAAATATTAACCTTGTGGAAATAGATAAATATTACTATTAGTTTATCAATAGAGTTGTGAACAATTTTTTTTTATGTAAATTAGTGATAAATATGTCATATTCTTAATATGTCAATTTCTTCATAGTAATTATATATTAATTATTGAAGATGGGGCAATTGGCTAGTGAGCTCTCGTAGGGTTTATGAGAAACTTTGGGTAAGTCGTAAGGACGGTAATTATTGACAACTTTGAGACAAACTTGTCATTTCAACTCCACATATGCAATCCTTTATTTGAAAACGCTGCTCCCAATAGCGTTTTTGAAACTAACGGATTGGACACAATTCACTCTTCCAATCCTCTTCATCAAACAACATTAGAGGTTTTGACCGGTCAATCCTCTAAAATGGATCCAATCCTCTAAAATGGGTCAAATCCTCTAATTTTTGCACAAAACTCTCTCCACCAAACGGGGCCTATGACTCAAACATCATAAATGTTGGCAAAAGTTACTGCATTTCTCATCCTAGTACTCAATATCATACGTTTCTAATAATCACAACGCAACCAAAACATCATCAAATTCAATGAAACCAAAAACTAAAGGCAAAATTCTCCATAACATCAAATCCATGCAAACCAGAAAAAGTAATCAAGGAATTAGCTTTGAAATTTAAACCATTAATCTTTCCTATTCAGCATAAAAACTATTACCATTAATTGTTGAAAGTATAATGCATAGAATCATTCATACTTGGAAAAAGAAATATACTGGGTGTTTCATCAGGCAACTTGCATTACCCAACCCCTACTTTGCTTAATTCTCTTAATCAAACTCCCCATATTCACCACCAAGCGCTAAATAAAACTCAAAGCTTTCAGCCAGTAATCATGAAGTCTTAATTACAAATTTCAACAAGTATCAAAACTTCGATTCAAACAAACTGTTTGCCTAAAATATTGAAGAAAATAAGAAAAACTACTCCTGAAAGTAGAATCATAGTCACAACTAGAAATAAGCATCTCTTGGAGGTGCATATAATGGATGCATTATATGAGGCTAAGAAATTAGATCATAAGGAAGCTGTCGAGCTCTTCAGTAGGCATGCCTTTGTACAGAAGCATTCCAAAAAAGATTATGAAACACTTTCAAACTCTATGGTGCGTTATGTTGATGGTCTTCCGTTGGGTCTTATGATGAATTGGATCACACACAAAAGGAGATTTTCCTAGATGTTGCTTGCTTCTTCAATGGAGAGGATAAAGATCGTGTTATGAGAATCCTAGATGCTTGCAACTTCTATGTAGAGAGTGGAATGAAAGTCCTCAGTGATAAATACCTTATAACTATTTTTGACAACACAATATTGATGCACGATTTTCTACAATAGATAGGACGAGACATTGTTAGGCAAGAATGTCCCAAAGACCTTGAAAAATAGAGCAGATTGTGTTATCCTGAGGTTGTAAATTGTGTATTGACTAGAAAATTGGTAAAAGCAAAGTACAAATAGACTTAGTTTCATACTTGAAGCTTATTTTGAACACGTAAGCTTCAATAATGCCATTTTCTTTTTTAAACTATTTATATACCTTGTTTAACTTCAATCTAATTTTCTCTTCAATTATCTTCTACTCTTGTTTGTTAGGGAACTGAGGCAATTGAAGGCATACTATTTGACGTGTCCATACCAAAGCAGATACATATTACTACTAAATCCTTTGAGATGATGAAGAAACTTAGGTTGATAGCTCAAAATCTCTTGGATCCATGAATCTAATAAAGTAAGGTTGTCCATAGACTTTGAATTCCCTTCGTATGAGCTAAGATATCTCCACTGGCATAGATACCCTTTGAACTCTTTGCCTTCAAGTTTTGATGCTGAGGACCTCGTTGAACTCGACATATGTTACAGCAGCTTAAAACAACTATGGAAAAGCGACCTCATATGATGATTGATTATTTATTCATGTTTCTTTCTTTAGATAAAATCTTTGGTTATGGTTGTATGAAATTACTCTTTTTCCTCTCTGTACAGCTTCTTGAAAAGTTAAATACTGTCAGAGTTAGTTTCTCAACACCTCATGGAACTTCAGACTTTTCAGTTGGTACTCAAACCTGGAAAAACTAATTCTTGATGGTTGTTCAAGTTTGCTTATGGTCCACCCATCTATTGGAAGGCTAAGCAAGCTTATTCTATTGAGTTTGAAAAACTGCAAAAAGCTTAGCAGTTTTCCAAGCATTATCGACATGGAAGCACTTAAAATTCTTAATTTCTCTGGCTGTTCAGGGCTTAAGAAGTTTCCAGATATTCAAGGTAACATGGAACATTTGTCAGAGCATGGCCCAGGCTTTAACTGCATATCAACGAGCACACCCTCAGATGGGCATACTCACTGGACTTGTTTTGTTGATCTAAAGGTTGCGATATTAAGGAGTCTTCTGCAGAGTATTTGTAAGTTGGGATCCCTCCAATATTTCTTCCTCTCTGGCTGTTCAAAGCTAGAGAATTTTCCAAAAATGATGGAGGACATGGAAAATTTGAAAGAGCTTCTTTTAGATGGAACACCAATAGGAGGGCTACCATCATCGACTGTCTACAAGGTCTTGTTCTTTTGAATCTGAGGAATTGCAAAAACCTTGTGAGCCTTCCAGAAGGCATGTGTAAATTGACATGTCTTGAAACACTTATTGTCTCTGGTTGTTCACGATTAAATTGCCAAGGAATCTCGGGAAGCTGCACCGTCTAGCACAGCTCCACGCAGTCAATTCTTCTTTTGAGAAACCTACAAGTATTGATGTATCCTAGATGTAAAATATTATCACCTACCTCATTGGGATCACTCTTTTCATTCTGGTTATTGCCTAGAAACAGTTCAAATGGAATCGGTTTGTGCTTGCCTTCTTGTTTTTCTAGTTTCCAGTTACTGCAAGTATAAGCTAAGTGACTACAAATAAAATGAGCAATCCCCAATGACATTTGGCACCAGCCAATCTCTGATGAAATTCTGCAGATCTAAGTGAAGCAATTTTCTTAACACTTCTGACATCCAGTGAACTTACAAGTCTGAGGTCTTCAGTTGGGGCAGCGGTGTCTAAGAATTCAAAATCATACCACCAGTTTTAATACATAGATGCACACAATTGCACAGCTCTTTTACCAGTATCATCATGTGTAAGCACATTGCAAGGGCTACAGTTCTTGTTCTATGATTGCTCCAAACTAGTTGAGGACCAATCTAGTGATGATAAGAGGAATGCCTTACAAGGATTTCCACATAATGATGCATCTTCCTTTGCTTCTACTTCACTTGTCGTGATGCAGAAATTGCTTGAAAATATTGCATTTAGTGTTGTTTTTCCTGGAACTAAGTTCTAGTGGATCTAGCGTCAAGAATAAGGGATCTTCTATAAAAATAATTACTGCCCTACAGTTAGTATAATGATGACTTGCAGGATTTGCTCTCTGCTCTGTTTTGAACATCTTCCTGAGAGAATTATATGCCATTTTAATTCGATGTTTTGATTAGCGGAGACTTGAGAAGGCACAGATCTTGATTTCCACTACGACAAACGACAATGTAACTGTTGGAGTTAAGGCATGTCGGATGGGTTATCAACCATGTTCCCAGTTGAGGTTGTTTCAATTCAATGACCCCAATGCCTGGAATCATATTGAGATTTCTTTTGAAGCAATCCTCAGATTCAAATCAAGTTCATCCAATGTGGTGAAGAAGTGTGGGGTATGTATTATATATTCAGAAGATCTGGAAGGAATCAATCCACAATATAGAAAACAGCTTAAAAGTAGGGGGCGTAATGTAGTCGAGGGAAGCAGTGAAAGAGAAGGACTCCATCGAAATGGAATGTTCTCTAGTTCTAGCAGCAGCAGTGATGGACCCACCAACAATCCCATGCTCAAGCTCAAGCACATACGTTTTCAAGAATGACTGCCATCATCTAGGCTCTTTTTTCCAACAAAATCATCTTTTTCTGTTGATTTGGTCATGCATTTTCAAAATCAGACCCAATCATGTCTGCATATTATAGCTCTGTCTGACTTTTTAGTGAGTCTTCATCTATTCCCTGATTGAGTTTCTCGGATTGAAGCAACTAAAATTCTTTAAGGAGTCAATTTTCTTGTTTTCTTCAATATTTTAGGCAAACTATTTTGTTTGAATCTGAGCTTTGATGCTTTTGAAATTTGTAATTAACACTTTATGATTACAGGCTGAAAGCTTTGAGTTTTATTTAGCACTTGGTGGTGCATATGGGGAGTTTGATTTTGAGAATCAAGCAAAGTAGGTGATGGGTACTGCACGTTTCCTGATGAAACACCCAGCATATTTCTTTTCCATATATGAATGTTTCTATGCATTATAACCTTTAAGTTTTAATGCTAATAGCTTTTTATGTTGAATAGGAAAGATTAATGGCTTAGGTTTCAAAGTTAATTCCCTGATTACTGTTTCTGGTTTGCATGGATTTGATGTTATGGTGAATTTTGTCTTTTGTTTTTGGTTTCAATGAATTCACAATGTTTTGGTTGTGTTATGAGTATTAGAAACTTATGATGTTGAGTACTAGCTTAAAAACTGCAGCAAATTTTCGTAACATTTATGATGTTTGAGTCACAATATATGGGTCTTTCACAATTTGTTTGACATAGAGTTTGATAGTCATTGCATGCTGTAACTTCTAGAACTTTCTTTGGGTGGAAATGATAAGAATCTTTAAAAGAATTACACTACCTAACAAGCTGTTTTTACTATTGCAGAGGCCAGAATATTGACTTCATAAAGGGCTATAATTTTCTAAGATTAATTTTTCATGATATTCAAAAAGTTTGAGAATGAGCGTCTCCTATTTTCATCTACTCTCTACTACTTCTCATATGAAGATGCCTTTATTAAGCTTGTTTACTATTGATTTGATTTGATTTGAGGAATTAATTAATTCGGCTTTATTGGTTGTAGCAACAGTTTACACTTAAATGATCTCAAGAGATTTGGATTTTGTCCCTTTTTTTTTTCTTTATAATTGTTGGTTGTTTCAAAATATAAATGCTACATAACATTCCAAAATATAAGTAGTACCCTTTTGAGAAATTCTTTTCATGTTAATGAGTTTATCCCTGTTACATATTTTAACAGGCCACTTTATATTTTAGAATTTTGTTTTTAAATAATGCAACTGTACTTGAAATTTTGTTGAAAGATTTGCCATTATAACCCTTCTCATTCCTTTAATTTTGTTGGTGAACTCCATGAACGTAGAATGATCACCGAACCACATTGAAAATCTCATATATCTTTTTTAATTTTTCTTATTTATTTATATTTGCATTTGTGAATGATTTGGTTAATACAAATAATAAGTGACTGAGAACTCTTTGTTGGAATTTCCTTTTTTCCAATTGAATGAAATTAACGTATATTTGGGGATTTGAAACAGTCATATAAACGTATAATGGGTTTAAAGGATTTTAATACACTTATGGGGTTTTATTCCTATCGTGTCCGTTGGCTTGAAACCACCGGAGTTAATCACCTCGCCTGTTCATACCTTTTGTAATCTATTTATACAGGTGTGAGTCTCTTCAAAAATATATTCACTGAAGTCCAAGGAATCAGAAATTGTCTACTTCCTCTTTTGTTTGGTTGTTGATAGAGCAGACACTTTCCAATTTGTCGGAGTGGCTGTAGGTGATCATTCGTTAAGCCGTTTCATTTTGGGAGACAGGCGTCGATGTGATTTTCTTCAAGCATGAGAGAGACGATAAATTTGTTTTAAGGAGATCGTGACTCCTCATGAGACTCGGCGCATTCGATCTTTTCCATTATATGTGTTTTGGTTTTCTTTTGTTATCTTCTTTCTCTCCTTAATTTTTCGTTTTCATGTATTTGTAATTTTTGTAACAGTCTTAAAACAACAGATTGTAAAGAGAAGAAACGGAAAAAAAAAGTGAGATCGGAAAGGGTGGTCGGAAAAGGAGATGACAATCGTCGATTGGTCGAGAAAAAATTTCCTTTTTTCCTTAAAGGCAGAGTATGAAGAAAAAAAGAAAAATGAAAAGACAAGAGATTAGAAAAAGGAACAAGTGAAAAAAAAATTACAATCGGTCTCTCAATATTGGTTGAGGAAAAATTTGGTGGGAAGGAAAAAAAAACTACTTTTTAAACCTTGTCCAACTAGTTAAAAGGAAAAACCTTTCCCGAAAGGAAACAAAAATCTTTTGGAAAAACAAAGGGGAAGTTTGGATCCTTTGGAAGATTTGTTTTTTTTTGATAATTTTTTGAGATAAAAAGTATCCTTTTTTTTTAATGAATTTTTTCTTGAAAAAAAAAATAAAAAGAAGGAAGGTGGCCTTTATTTATCCATATAAAACCCCCCAAAAAGGTCTTTTCCTTCTGTTTATAAAAAAAAGAAAAAAGAAAAAGGAAGCTTTTCCTTTCCCCAAAAAAAAAAGTTAAACGTTTCCTTTTTTGTACAAATAAAGGTGAGATTTGTTTTGGTATAAGGAAAATAATTTCCTTTAAAACAAAAAAACAAAAGGAAAAAAAAGTCCTTATCTTTGCAAAATAAAAAAAATGGGTATTTTTTCTTGTTAAAAAGAAGTTCTTGTGTTTGGGTAAATCTTTAGGAAAGTGTTCAACTGCGACATTTTCGGATTCATAAGATAAAAAGCCTTCAACCACTATAATGCGACTATTGGTTGTGTTTTTCTTTTCAAGGAATATATGATAAGGAGATAAGTCTTCTAGGCTAAACTCTACACTCATTTTCAAATATGGTCAATTCCTTGTACTTAATTTATAAATCGGAAATTAATGATATAAAAAGAAAGCTTATGCTCCAAGGAGTTTGGATCTTGGCGGATCTGTTTTACATCCCTCCTCCCAACTTTCCCCGGGAATTGAATATTCCTCGGTTTCCAAGGAGGATGATTCTGGTCTGGGTTTCTATATCCTACCAATCTTTACTCTGTTACACATTATTTTCAATTATTTAGAGAATTGGTTTTGGGAATAAAATGACATATTTTCTACAATTGTGTAGAGAAATGGACTATGATTCCAGCAATATTGTTCCAACTGCATCTGCCAAAGTGGCAACCCCTACTGTGGCCTAAGCGCTAATGATGTCTACTGTTGTGCCTATCTTTGTCTCACTTTAAGAAAAACCAGAGAAGTTCAATGGACTTAATTTTAAAATATGGCAACAAAAGATGTTATTCTACTAACACCTCAATCTTGCAAGACTCGACCTAAGACGCTCCTGCCTCAAAGAGTGATGAGGTGCGATATCCAAGTCATCAATGTCGTGGATGCTTGGTAACATTCTAACTTTCTAAGCATAAACTACGTCATGAATGCTTTGACTGATTCTTTATACAACGTGTATTTAGATAAGAAAACAACTAAGGAGCTATGTGATTCACTAGATCGGAAATATAAAACCGAGGATTTTAGGGTCAAGAAGTTTGTTGTGGGTTGTTTCCTTGATTACAAAATGGTAGATTCCAAGACCATGGTCAGTCAAGTCTAAGAACTTCAGGTAATCCTCCATCAGATACATTTTAAGTGAATGATGTTGAGCAAAACTTTTCAAGTTTAAGCTATAATTGAGAAGCTGCCTTCGGCTTGGAAAGACTTCAAGAATTACCTCAAGTATAAGAGAAAATAAATGAAGATCAAATATCTTATTATTAGACTTTGCATCGAAGAAGACAATAGAGGATCTGAGAAGAAAGGGGCACATAACCCCAGTGAGGCCAAGGTTAACTTTGTGGAATATGGTCAAGGTTCTAAGTTCAAGAAAGCCAACAACAAAGGGAAGGGCACTAAGTTGGGACCTAAAGGGGGAGTCTCGAAGAAGCTTAAGTTTTAAGGAAAATGCTTAAATTATGGGAAGCAAGGTCACAAATCTACAGATTGTAGATTGCTAAAGAGGAACAAACCCAAAGAAGCTAATGTGGTTGATGACATCAACAAAGATGTATCTGACATTGACCTCACATCAATAATCTCTGAGGTGAATTTGGTGGGATCCAATCCCAAGGAATGTGGGATTGACACTGGAGCTACTCGCCATGTGTGTGATGCCCCAACCCAGCACCCTGTGTTAGGAAAATGTGTCACAAATCTAAGAACTATAAACTTACAAAAAATATAAACATATACATTATCATATTACAACCCCACCATTGGAGTGATCAACATATTCAATTCCGTCATATACAAAAATTTTCATTGTTTTCAAAAAAAAAAATATGTACATCATCTGAAAATAAACCAAAACATCAGTGATGGGCACCTATTGTTGTGTTGGCCTTTACTGATGTGGGACATCCTTTCATCATCGCCCTCTGATACCACACCTGATAAAACACCAGCCGCTGGGTTTTATAGCCTTAAGGTGATCCATAAATATGGACGACCACTATAACGATCATTACAAACACATGTACAAATGCATCTAACTATACATATACATATACATTTAACCATATATGACACAATACTTCAACCACTTATCACTATCATTTCAACTAATTGATTTATTTGCATTTTCATTACATTCATTATCTTTAGCCTTATGGGTTATGCTTCATGTCTTATATCCTGTCATTTATAATTTTCATTACATTTTTCATTTCATGTAGTTTCCATGTTTCATGTATTTTAGAAACATTAAAAAAAAAATTTCATCTCATCTTATGTCATGCCTGCATATTCCAAAGAAGTGGATCATGGGATGAAACTGTATGTCCCCAAAGGTACTATCATTGTACGAGACAGTGATCTATAAACTATACTGTATTGTATGACCTAAACGGGGCCATTGTAAGGATCCAAATGGGATCCATTTCATCAACCCAAATGGGGCCACTCTGTCTGTAAACTGTATGTTGCAACATTGTTATTCCTATAGGCATGCCTATCTATCCAACTACTCGGTCATAAGCAAACAATCGGTTTTATTATGTTTTCTTAACAATCTTTCAAATATCAAAACACATATCCCATATACATGAATAATTACTGATATCTTGTATACATATGGGATATTCACTGTCAATTATTCTCTTGAACATGTGAGATAGTTTCACATATTTCTTATGATCATTTGATTATATTATGTGCTTCTTCATATAACAAAAATACATGTACTCTTCTTCACATGATCATAGTTCATATCCTTTCGTATCTTAATCATCTCAATATATTTATCCTATATCACTTAACATTAATTCATGTAACTTTTATACAATTTTTATTATTACATACTCATAACTAGGCACATATCTCTTTTTATTGGTCTTCTATAATCATTTAAGAGACATTTAAGTGTCTCAAGGTCACATAGGAGAAGACAAAACAAGGGTTCGTTGCACCGAACCTTAACTGATTGAAAACAGAGCTCCACTTTGATGGATTTTTTAGGTACAATGGGGTCCAAATCTGATACACTTCCTTCATGGAAGTTGTTTTCCTATAAGTCTAGTTTACCTAAAAATTAGAATCATTGCATTTGGATCAACCTATCTCAAGATATGACTCAAACACTCATGACTGGTCTGGATGAACCTTAACTGACTGAAAACAGAGCTCCACTTTGATGAATTTCTGGGTACAATGGGGTTCAAATCTGAATACACTTCCTTCATAGAAGTTGTTCAAAAAGAATTTAGTTTACCCATAAATTAGAATCACTCATTTTGGGTCAACAAAACTCAAGATATGACATAAACACTCAAGGTTGGTTTGGTTGCCAATCAAAACCAAGAACTGAAATTGAATCCCAAATTTAGGGCTCATAGTACCATAATTTGACTTGGTGGTCTTTTGAATATTTAAAGCTACGGGTCTTGGGATTCTCCTCAAATTATAATCATTCCATTTGGAGGTCTCTAGGCCAAGATATGGCCAAAACAAAAACAGGGGTTTTAGAAAAATTTTGACAGCAAATCCCTTAAAATACCTACTTGTTTCTTTACACATTTTTCACACCAAACTCCTCCAGATTGAGTCCAAAACAAAATCACAACACCAACAAACAAAAAATAGAAGAAGGAAATCCCAAACCTTAATCCAAACTTCAAACCCTAGCTTTCTTCTTCTCTCTCCTCTTCCTTTCTTTTTCTTCTTCCTTTCTCACTAACAAGTAGATTCTAAAGAAATTGAAGAGAAAGCAACCAAAAATGGCTCCTCCCACAAGAACCCGTAAGGCCTAGCTCTCTTCTCCAAACACCCAAAATGAGAACTCCTCTTCTCATAAGACCAATTTTGGTCTTATCCCCTTTTTGTTACAAGGCTAAAAAAAAAAAAAAAAAAATCTCATTTTTGGTTAAACTTTCTTCTTTTTGCATTTTAGTCCCTCTTCATTTTATCATTTGCAAATCACTTATCAAAAATTCTAATATGGCATAACATCATTTAACTACTGTCTCTTAAGTCCTTCTTATTTGTACTAACCATTATACCTCGACTGATTATTCCGGAAGCTTATCGTTTTTCACTCTTGTACTTACCTCCCCCTGAAAAATACAAATTTTACTTTTATTATACCTCTAAACTGTAATAAACTACTAGGGTATAATTTGGGGTGTTACAATGTGTGCTTGGACAAGAAGATGTTCTCCACCTTTGAACCAACTGAGACTGGGGAAAAGGTGTACATGGGAAACTCTACCACCTCTGAAATCAATGACTAAGGAAAGGTGGTCTTGAAGATGACTTCTAGAAAGGAGCTAACTCTAACAAATGTATTGTATGTGCCTGAAATCCAAAATAACTTCTTGTCTAGTTCATTGCTGAGGTATTCAAGTCAAACAAGTTTGTACTATCCAAAAGTAGAATGTATGTAGGGAAAGGGTAAATGAGCAATGGTATGTGGAAGTTAAATGTAATGGCTATTATCAAGTCAAACATGAATAAAGTTAGTGCTTCTACTTACGTGCTTGAGTCGTCTAATCTATGGCATGGTAGATTAGGATATGTTAATTATGACACACTCTGTAAATTAATTAACTTAAATCATATATCAACTTTCCTAATTGATGCAAAACAGAAGTGTGAAACTTGTGTTGAGGCAAAATTGACCAGGTCATCTTTTGGAAGTATTGAAAGACAAACTGAACTTCTTGACTTAATTCATTGTGCTATATGTGATTTGAAATTTGTACAAACAAGAGGTGGTAATAAATATTTTATTACCTTTGTTGATGATAGCATCAAGTATTGTTATGTGTACCTACTCAAAAGTAAGGATGAGGTGATGGAAAAATTTGTTCTATATAAAAACGAGGTTGAGAATCAGCTTAACAAGAAAATTAAAGTGTTAAGAAGTAATTGAGGTGGTGAATATGAATCACCATTTGTTGACTTTTGTGCTTAACATGGGATTGTCCATGAAACCTCATCACCTTATTTGCCTCAATCCAATGGAGTGGTTGAGCGAAAAAATTGCACTTTAAAGGAAATGATGAATGTAATGTTGATAAGTTCTGGTCTACCACAAAACATGAGGGGAGAAGCCATTTTGACTGCTAATTATCTTTTGAATAAGCTGCCTAAAAAGAAAGTAGATAAGATTCCATATGAGTTATGGAAAGGAATAAAGCCATCATATAAATACTTACGAGTGTGCAGTTCCTTCCACCTAAAAAGGTGAAAATATGACTTAAAACCATTGATTACATTTTCATTGGTTATGCACATAATAGTACTTCTTATCAATTTCTAGTCCATAAGTCGAATATCCCAGATATTCACAAGAACACAATAATGAAATCAAGGAATGCATCATTTTTTGAAGATGTATTTCCATGTAAATGCAAATAAGAGCCAAGTTCATCAAAACGAGTGCGTGAGACTATGAATGAATATAGTCAAGATGAAAATAATGATGGTGAGGTAGAACGTAGACGGAGCAAAAGAACAAGGACAAAAAAATCTTTTGGTCCAAATTTTCTAATGTCTGTGTTTGAAGGGGAATCTCAGACTTTCAAAGAGGCAGTGAACTCTACAGAGAGTTGATTAGTGGGAAACTCATCTATTTTTAAGCCTATTTTTCATGAATATTTTAAGCTTAAAGGTTCAATTTAATGAAAAATTATAGAGTCTTCACTCAAATTTGTGTTTTATAGGAATTTAGAAATAAAAAAATAAAAAATTAGCAACAAAAGCAGCAAACAGTGGTCAAAAGTCTAGAGTCGCAACATTCGATGATCAAAGTCACGACATCAAGACCAAAGTCGCGACATCAGGTGATCAGAGTCGTGACATCATATCTAGAGACGCAACATTAACTGAGGAATGTCATGACACCAAATTCCAAAGTCGTGACATCGGCAATTAGAGTTGCGACATCAGCAATAGAAATCAAAGCTGCAACATTAGCCGAGGAGAGTCGCGACATTGGCTGAAGGCATCAGAACAAAAGGATCAGAGTCGCGACATCATATTGGAGTTGTGACATTAGAATTCAACAACAACATTCAGAGTCGCGACACTTACTTTGGAGTCGCGACATCATAACAAGGTTCAACATTGAAGACATCAAGTTCAGAGTCGCGACTCCGAAAACAACATTAGAGCAAAGTCGCGGCATTGTATAGACAACCAAAATGCAGAGTCGTGGCACCAAACTGCAAAGTCGCGACATCAAATATGTAACGCCCTCAAAATACCCTAGAATTTTTATAATAAAAAAAATTATTATATATTCCGGGTATAAATTGAGCCAACTTGGGTATTTTCCGGGAATTGTTAAATGAATACTGATTAAATGATTATATGGCTAAGAGCCAAATGAAAATATTAAATGCTAAATGAGAATTGATTGGACATGGAAATTTACCTAAGTTTAAAGGGCAAATTTGAAATTTGTAAAATGAGGACCTAAGGGTCAATTGTAAATAAGTTAATATGTCTAAGTGTAAATATGAGAGTTGAAGTGCAAATAAATGAAATAATGAGAAAAGTCAAACAAGGCTTAAGAAGGAAAAGGAGAACCTAAGGGTTAAAAAAATAGAATAAGCTTAAAATGCTAATGTGAGTTAAATGAAGTAATGGAATAGTTAAATGAGAAAAATGGGAAATGGAAGTAAGGAGTGAGCCAAACATGGCCTTAGGTTAACATGGGATTTAAAGACCAAAAGTGGTCTTAGATGCATATTTTTTTGAGCAAACACGTTTTGGTTGAGAAAGAGAGGAAAAAGGGGAGAAAAGCTAGGGTTTGCAAGAGGGAGTGATTTTGGTTGGTTTGCTTCCTATTTCTTGCTCCTAAGAGATCAAGCAACCTATAAAAGGAGATTTGAAGAGATTCAAGGTAAGAACTCAAACCCTAACTTTCATCTCAGGATTTTGATTTTGGGGAAAAGCCCTAACTTAAGAAAAAGGGGGTTTCATTGATTCTAAACCACTTTTGGAGTTGATTTGGGTGGATTCCAAGGTGGATTTTTGATATGGGATGAATTGGAGGAGGTTTATTAAAGAAAAATGGGCGAAAATGCCAAAATCCGACATTTTCAGTAAAACCATATGTGCACCGGTACAAAGAGTGGCGGTACCGGCACCACTATGCGTAGGGAGGAGGGAACCGGTACCACCAAAGTGGTACCTATGTCTATTGTAGCTGAGGGACCGGGGTACCGTACTCGCCAAAGTGGTACTGGTACCACATCTTCCAACAACCTTAATTTGGCATATTTTTGCATCATTAAGTCCCATATTCGTACACGATTGTTTAGGGACCCTAAGAAATGATTAATGGGGGTTCAAATAAGGATAGAACTAAGTGAAAAACGTACCGTACCCCGCCGCCGAGGCAAATCTTCGTCTTTGGGCAGACTTAGTATCTTAACCCAAAACCGTTAACAAAGATAAATTGTCATTCACTAAAAATATGATAATTGTTTATCCACTAAGAGTGGCATGATTGTTATCACCAGCGACTATGATCATCGCTCTTCAACCTAGGACCTAGATCGGGCTATATGAAACTAGAGCCACAATGGCTTGTTCCCTTCCGACTTCATTCTTTATTTCAAATGTTTTGGTAGTTTACCAAATAAATCTGAAATGATTATAAGAAATGGGCATATCTTTGAAATGATATTACGAAAGTGCATATGGAATTGAAAGGTGATATTTGAAATGTTTGAAAATCGAATGAATATGAATGATAAATCAAATTGTAAACGAATCGGTCAATTCTTGACATCTTGAATTGAATCGATATACCGAATGAACCGCTTGAAAGGATGCACCAATCGACATCCATCATGAAGGCACCCCGAAATTATCCATTGTCCCACTTGGCGGGATGCACCAATCGACATCCGTCATGATGGTGTATGGCATTGAAGAAATGTCCCACTTGACGGGATGCACCAATCGACATCCGTCATGATGGCGTATGGCATTTAAGTGATACCACATGTCGGGGTGCACCAAACGGCATCTGTCATGATGGGAGATCAAATTGTTAAATGTGTAAGCGCATTACTGAATGATAAAAAGGACGGGATTCATCAAACGGAATCCATCACGAATGTGAATTGAATAGTTAAGGTGAAATAACCAACATTGACGAGTGTAAATGGGATTTTATGTATATGCTTAAATCTCATAAATTGAATTGTGAATTGAATTGTTGATTGAAATGCATGTTTGTGGATATGATAAATGATTTAGAAATGAAAGATGCGAAAAATGAATAGCATGAGTATATTTGGATATTAAAGGCATGGTTTAATGTTAAATGCATGTCAAGTTAAATTGAATATTGGAATAGAACTGTATAGAACCACTAAGCATGAAAATGCTTAGCGTGTAGTTTTTATCTATGCACAGGTTTTGAGTAAACAGGAAGAAAGACAAGATCGTGAAGCGCAAAGTCATAGAGCAAGTTGCGGCGTATAAGTATATACCCCGCCATATGCATATCATTTCATTCTTGAATATTGATATTTTGTAATCAAATGAGTTAAACTCATAAATATTGTTTTGTACTTATCGGCGCGGAATGCCCTAATGTAAATGTGTTCAGATAAACGTAATGTTTACGCCTACCATTTGAAATGCTTACGCATAAATGAGAACTCTAAATGAAATGACGTGAAAATAAAACGTTTTGATAAGATAAATAAAACTGGTCGGAGTAACCAGTTCGTCGACCGCCATTCAAGTCGCCTGGATTCGGTCGCTACATTTTGAAAAGAAAATTTATATAAACGGTAACAAAAGAATTAACCGAAATGGCCCTCGTTTTGCTCTGATCACTTAATCGGGCTTCCGACCGGCTCGAGGGTCGCTACAAAAGATGAGCCATGACATCACAACATCAATGTCGCGACATGAAGTAGGACTAGGGCATATTTTTTTTAGGCTTTTCGAGGTCCGCATGATCCGCCTCGTTTTCAAGGCCCAATCATTATGGCCTATAAATAGAAGCTCCTAGGGAGGAGTGCGCAGTTGCGGGGGAAGCATTAATTAGAGATGGAAGGGACAAGAACGGAGCTAAAGCTTTTGTATATATTTTTATTTTTATTTTTCTTTATTTTCTTATTTTCTTATTTTGATTTTTCATCTTTTAGATTTGAGTAGTGGATCTGAGCTAGAATATCGAGCTGGATTGTTGTAATTAAATCAAGCTTTATTTCTATATGAACTTGAGTGGAATCTGGAGTTATTATTGGAATTCATTTTATTTAGTTTTGATTGCATTTTCAATGAATTTGTTTGACCAACTAGTCATTGTCATTTGTGATCCAGTTATGGAAGGCTAAGCTCCCTCTGGGAAGGAATTGATGTTTTGATTATCGTTTTGTAGTGTTTAAATGAATGTTGTGAGTTTGAGTATTGGATTGATTTAATTGATATTGTTCCAACAATGAACTATTCTAAGTATCAACAGATTATACCCAAAAAGAGCTATATTTGTGCTCTAATTTCTAGGATCCCTCTGAGTGACATAGAGATGGACTACCTGAGATCAAAGAGTAGTAACTTAGGGGTATGCTAGGATGATATCTTTTGAACTAATGTACTCTAAATATTAATATGATGAATCATGGGTGATGCTCTAACCTCTGACTTCAAGGTTCCTTTCTAGGTGATAACAGAAATGTGTTTCCGAGGCATAAGAACCATCTACTGACTAGTCATTTTAATATTCAGAGAGTTCATCTCAATTTGAGAGAATGTTTGTGCTCTTGTAAGATGGGAGTGATTATTAAGACCAAACTGCAGATTGAGGTGTCAATTAAATTGATAGAGGCTTGTTTTATCCTGCCTATGGGGGGTAAGCAAACTTTAGTATTAAGAAATGGCTGTGAAGTACTGGTTTAGGAAAAACAACCAGATCTTAGAAAGATGATCAAATCCTAAAAGTAGTTATTTAGACCCATTGACCTGGTTTAGGAATATGGCATTCTAAAGAGTGAAATGTATAGTGTCAGGAGGTATTCCAAGGCTATACTACTCTACTCTTGGATAAATCTAGAATTCAAGTCCATGACTATCCTGTTTTAGAAGCTGATGCAAATTGATAATCATAACACTGATTTTGTAAGACCAAGAAATCTGAATCTATGGAAAAAGAAATCAGAATTCTGCTATTAAATCAGACTTCGGCAAAATCCAAAATTTATTTCAGACTTCTTTACGATCTAAACGGATTGCACCGCTGAATCGGCCCTTCGCGAAATCTAGCAGCACTAGTACTCACACCCCGAGATAGTCGAAATATACACGTTTCAAGTCATCACGCTCGGGTGCCAGAAACGATTTTCGACACGGCAGAACAAAGTCATGGAGATAGCACATACCACGCATCATATGGAAAATAGAGTAGTAGAATTACGAAACTATCACCGAGATAGTACAATGTCAAACTAAACGGCGTAGATATAATAGGCATTTTGGATTTTGATTTAAGTCACAAAGTGACAAAATAGTATAGTGCATCTCTCCCATTAAGCCAAAGAAACTGGAGAAGAAGAAAAGAAGGGTGAGATGCAAGTACAAACACTGAAATTCCTAGAGAGAGAACGTCCGACTTCTCTCTAAAATATCTAAGCGATCCGACCGTCGCAGCCCACAAAGGTTAAACTGCTGACGCCGGAGCGGCCTACCAGTGGGTACTGTGATTGGTGAGTTTTGACAACCTCGGAGGTAGGGTTTCTCCGTTTCTGGTTTTGGCCTTTTGTTTGCTACCATGTGCTGTTTTTGCTGCTGAGGCCTTGAACGGTTGTTGATCTGCCCAAAACCTTTAAACCCAAATGTTTGGATTTGAGACCCACCTAACAGTTCAGATCAGTCCCACGGACTGTTTGGGTTGAATGTGATGAATGGCTCCATAAATCATGTATTAGTGATTTGAGGCCGAAATGGTCAGAGATATGGGTTCACAAAGGAACTCGATGATTTGTGGTTTGATGAACAATAACGAGGCTTTGACTGCTCCTCGAAATTGGCCAATTTCACAAAATATAAATCGTGGAAAATACTGGTTTGGTCAAGTAATTCAAATCAATTGTTTGTTTGATCACAAATTTCAAGGGAGCTAATTTTTGATGTTCAAATGATAATTACATGACATGATTGTGTGATTTAATTTTTATGTGAATATATTCATGTTTATATATTTGCATGTGAATTAGACTGTATTGGAATTG
This sequence comes from Tetrastigma voinierianum, assembly GCA_016808115.1. Lineage (NCBI taxonomy): Eukaryota > Viridiplantae > Streptophyta > Magnoliopsida > Vitales > Vitaceae > Tetrastigma > Tetrastigma voinierianum. The sequence goes on along the minus strand of JAEQBH010004535.1, from coordinate 220,242 downwards.
GCATACATGCATTCCATATGCACTGGAACGTCCTAGAACTATAGGAGTGAGTGCATGAGAAGAGTCTAGAGAAAATGGTTCGGAGGGTAGACTAAAAAGGTTAATTATCGGAGGGTAGTCTCAGAATTTAAAATATCAACCGCTCTGAGTTTCACCCTGATATTCACTCCAGGGTAGTCCACAACAAATAATATATCAATCGTCTGAAAGGTTCCAATCGATATATATATATATACACACTCCAGGTCAGTTCACAAACTAACAAAACTATAATTCTCATGCGCAGGCTTAGGCAAGTGTGAGAGAGTCGGCGCAGGACCTCGGGATTTTGAGTCAGTCATGTAGACATTCAAGCAGTGATCGCGCATACGCTTGAATGTATGTTTATTTCTCAAGACAGACCGCACTTAGGTGGAGAGATCACTGGGGTGATTCCACTCACGTAGCGATAGCTCACCCCGTCAGTGGAATTTATTATTTCAGTAATAGGAGCGCATCTGGGAGATCGACTCATCATAGAGGCCACTTTTTAGAAGAAAGTCGAAGTTGTGGCTTTGATTTTGTGATACCACATGTATTAGAATTTAGATTTTAATATGTGTTGTATAAGAGCAAAATTTTAACTCTCAGAACTATCAGAGCATAGTTTGCATGTTATGATATTGTAGTATGGGCCCAAGAGGCCGTTTTTATCCATATTTGTATTATTGTGATTATATTGGACTACTGGGACAGGTTTCATGCAGGCGTTGTTAGTGGGTAGAGCTCCCCGTACAAAGGAGACTCCGCCCAATTTTCTGAAGAGGAGTCTGCAACCCGACATCCAATTTCAGATTCAAGCAATGACAGAAATAACTGGACACCCTGAATCACACATTTCATTCCCACAAGTTATTCCAACTCAGTGAAACCTCTAATCTATTTAGCTTGAAATATCCTTTTCATTAAAGAAAAATATACAAAAATACTTTTATTCATTTTAGACTAGTTAATCATATCTTTGAGTTAGAGGTTCAAATAGTAATGATCTTGAGTAGTAGAGGTACTTGATCTTTAGATTTTCTCATCAAACCCTATGGGAATGATATCTGAACTCCTAGAGTCTACTTTATTACTTGTATGACCTGTGCACTTGCAGTGATTTAGACCAATTTGAATTTTCAGTATATTATCATAAGCAAACGGCAGAAAAAGAGTTTTATCAGTCAATCAAGTTGTTGGCATTGTTGCTGAGGATCTTAAACAAATCTCTAGTAGTAATGATTCAACAATCTTAACAAAAATTTGGTCTATGATTAAATCAGTTTGTCAAACAAGTTTTTGGTGCTATTGCTAATGACTATGAAAGTAGTCTTTAATAGCAGTGTTTCAGAAACTCTGGTTGGGAAACATGGTTTGGTCTAAGAGAAAGTTAATAAGTTTTATGGCACTGTCGTTAGGGATTGAAGTAGATGTTTTAAATATCAATATTCCAGCCAAAAAGAAAATTTCTAATTTGGATATTATTTTCTTTTTACCAGGAAATTAGAAAAATTAAAAAAAAAATAGTTTTTCACATAAAGTAGTTGATTCAACTACTTATATTTCTATTGAGCTAGTCAAAGATTTAATCATTTATCTAGTTAACTCACTTTAATTTTTATAAATTTCAGGTGATTCTTACATGAATAGAAGAACATGAGCTGATTTATTGCTACTGGATATTGAACTAGAGAAGACACTGAGAAATCTGAAGAAAGAAAGAGTAGCATAAGCATCAGTCATGGCAGAACAAAGAGAGACAAATTAGCACATCCCTGTTGTAGCTCCTGACATACCTCAGCGGAGATAGAGGAAAATGGAGGACTTGTGGAGGCCAATAATTAGAGAGGAGCATTGTTCAATGAGGAAGCCAGCTATAGAAGCCAACAACTTTGAATTGAAACCTGCCCTCATTACTATGGTGCAGTAGAACCATTTTACTGGGCATCCTAGTGAAGATCCAAATGAGCACCTAGGTAGATTTCTAAGGATGGTAAATATAGTGAAGTTGAATGGAGTCAACTCAGATGTGATTAAATTACAGTTGTTTCCATTTTCTCTAAGGAACATTGCAGCCAGTTGGTTTGAGTCCCTACATCAGTGCGTAACTAGGAGGAGCTGGTAGAAGCATATTTGAGCAGTTTTTTCCATCATGCTCTCACTTTAGAGAGAAGAGGAGAAATTATTACCTTCAAACAAAAAGAAGATGAGTCCTTGTACAATGCTTGGGAGAGATACAAGCAGTTGCTGAGAAGGTGCCCAATGCATGGGATAGAGCAGATGACTCAGATGGACATCTTCTACCTTGCCATGAACTACTCTTCGAAAGGAGTCGTGGATGCAATATTTGGAAGTGCATTCAAAAGAAAAAGTGTTGAGGAAGCTACTCAACTTATTGAAAAGTTAGTTAAGAGAAACTATAGAGCTCCATCTTAGGCTTTAAGGAGCAGTAACAGGCTAAGTGGAGGTGTAATTGAGCTGAACAAGATGTCAGCCATAGAAGCAAAGCTTGATGCAATCATGAGCAAAATGAACAACCAGGAGAGAAGAAATCATTTAGCCTATGAAGTGGGAACTGTGGAAGAAGCTGAGTAGAAAGGTGTAGCTGAACAAAGACTTGCTCATGAAGGTCCATATCAAGCAGATGAAGTTCAACACTTAAATGGGAATATGAATTACCATTTCAAGCCTAACAACAACCTGCCAACCCACTATATACTTGCCTTGAGGAACCATGAGAACATATCTTATGGAGGTGGACTGCAGCAGGGTCTAAGACTAACTTAGAATTTTTAGAATTATACTCCACTTGGGTTCCAAGGATAACATCACTAGGGTATTCAAAGAACAGATAACCAAGGCCGTAAACGATAGTTCTGGCTGAGGGATCAAATGCTAGTCTCTGTGTCCCGAGAACAAAAGGAATATCAACCCGCATGAGTAGAAGTTTGGTGAGCTTATAGTGTTCTAGGTAAACACAACTATGTTTTAGGCCAATAGAAATGCCTATTTGAAGAATTTGGAAACTCAAATAGGGAAACTAGCCCTCAACATGCAGAGGCAATCTAGGGATTCTTTCCCTAGTGACATAAAGAAAAATCCAAAGGACTGCATGGCCATTAATCGGCGAGAGGTGGGATTTAAGCAGGTAGTCATAATATGACTATTGATCGAATAATGTATTGTAGGTTGATAAGCAGTGAGGTAACAGAAGGATTTACTAATAGATGATTCAATGAAGGAGCAGTGAAGGGCTTCTCAAAAGAGACGTATTGTATGAGGGAAGTAAGAGCTTATCAACCTCCTGTCCCATTCCCACAAAGATTGAAGCAGTCCAAGCTGGATAGTCAATTTGCAAAGTTCCTGAATATTTTCAAGAAGCTGGAAATCAACATCCCTTTTGCTGAGGCATTAGCTCAAATGCCACATTATGCAAAATTTCTGAAGGACATCATTAGCAAGAAAAGGAAGTCGACGTAAGGGAGAAAAGTGGGTGAGCTTATCACCAATCATAAAGGTTATAATTAAGAAGAATCTACCTAAGACAAGATCTGGGTGGAGTTTCACAATATCATGCACCATTGGGACCTTTGAGTCTGCAGCTTTATGTGATTCTCGTGCAAGCATTAACTCGTGTCTCTCACAATGGAGAAAAGTGGCTGCCTGTGGGAGTTAACTCCCACTACAATGTCCCATGTGTGGTGATAGGTCTGGCTGGCTCATAACCAAGGCATCCTAGAAGATGTGCTGGTCAAGGTGGGAAAGTTCATTTTCCCAGTTGACTTTGTTGTGATTGACATGGAGGAGGATAAGAAGATTCCACTTCTTCTTGGCAAACCATTCCTAGCTATAAGAGCAGCCTTGATAGATGTGAAGAAAGGAGAGCTTACCTCGAGAGTTGGGACTAAAGAAGTCCACTTCAACCTTAATCAATGTCTGAAGCAACATGATACAGAAAATACAGAATGTATGAGAATTGAAAATGTAACTCCTGTTTGTAATGAGCAGCATTATGATTTAATGAAAGAGAACTCATTCGATGACTACATTTTTTCTTCATTCTATGATGCTGAATTTAAGATGGAAGAGCTTATTGTAGAAACTGTTTTGAGCTTAAATGAAAGAAATACAGATAATCTAAGTAGTGAAGAAAAATTCCAACTAGAAGAAAAGAGCTCTGAGGGTCTTGTACTAAAAGAGTTGCCAAAACATTGGAAGTATGTGTTTCTAGGAGAAGAGAGGTTCAAACTTGTGATAATAGCAGCAAATTTGATTGCAGAAAAAAAGAAAAAGGTTGTGGAAACTATTAGAAAATACCAAGAGGCTATTGCTTGGTCAGTAGAAGATTTGAAGGGGATTAGCCCATCAATTTGTATGCATAAAATCCTCATGGAGGAGAATTCCAAGACTTCAATTGAGCACTAGAGAAGATTGAATCCAGATATGAAAGAGGTGGTAAAGAAAGAGGTTCTCAAATGGCTAAATGCAGGATTTATATGTGCCATATCAGACAGCCCTTAGGTGAGCCCTGTGCATGTGGTTCCAAAGAAGGGAGGTTTCATAGTTATCAGAAATTAAAGGAATGAGATTATTCCTATAAGAACTGTGACTGGATGGAGAATCTGCATTGATTATAGAAAGCTAAACACTGCTACCAAGAAAGATCACTATCCTTTGCCATTCATTGATCAGATTTTGGATATGCTAGTAGGACACCCTTATTATTGTTTTCTGGATGGTTGTTATGGCTACAACCAAATAGCCATAGCTCCTGAGGATCAAGAGAAAACTACATTCACATGTCCTTATGGAACCTATGCTTTCATAATGATGCCATTTGGATTGTGTAATGCTTCTGCTACTTTTCAAATTTGGTGGAAGAGATAATGGAAATATTTATGGATGATTTCTCTATGTATGGATCTAGTTTTGAAAACTGCTTGGATAATCTGGCTATTGTACTTTAGAGGTGCAAGGAAAAGAACTTGGCCTTAAATTGGGAGAAGTGCCATTTTATGGTGACTGAAGGCATAGTCTTAGGGCATAAAATTTGTGCAATAGGCTTGGAAGTAGATCAAGCTAAGATCTCTTTGATAAAAAATCTGTGCAACCATTTACAGTGAAGGGAATCATGAGTTTTCTGGGGCATGTAGTGTCTTACAAAAGGTTCATCCAGCATTTCTCAAAAATTGTAAGACCATTGTGTAGATTGCTGGAGATGGATACAAAGTTTGAATTTGATGAAGGCTACAGTTCTGCATTTGAGGAAATCAAGGCTAAATTGGTCATAGCTCCCATCATGGTCACACCTGACTGGAGCAACGAATTTGAAATTATGTGTGATGCCAGTGACTATGCAATGGGAGTTGTTTTGAGATAGAAAAAAGAGAAGACATTTAGTACCATCTATTATGCCAACAAAACCTTCAATGAAGCTCAAGAAAATTACTCAACAACTGAGAAGGAAATGTTGGCAATGGTTTTTGCTTATGAGAATTTTAGGCCTTACATATTAGGATCTCATGTCATCATACACACAGATCATGCAACAATCAAATACCTGATGTCAAAGAAGGATGCCAAACCAAGGTTAATCATATGGGTGTTATTACTGCAAGAATTTGACATAGAGATCAGGTACAAAAAGGGCAATGATAATGTGATAGTTGTTCACTTATCCAGAATAGAGAGGCCTACTAAAGATGAAAAAAGGACTGACATAGAAGAAAATTTCCCTGATGAGCAGCTATTCCAATTGACAGTTCAAGCACCCTTGTATGCTGATCTGGTGAATTACTTAGCTTGTGGAATCATGCCATCAAACCTCACTTACCAGCATGAAAGGAAGTTGAGAACATATGCTAGATTTTATATATGGGATGATCCACTGCTGTTTAGAAGAGGGGCATATCAGATTATCAGAAGATGTGTACCTGAGAATGAACAGGCTGGGATATTAGACAAATGTGATGCATCACCATATGGAGGACATGTTGCAGGGGATATAACAACCTAGTAAAATCTCCAGTTAGGATTTTACTAGCCTACATTATTTAGAGACAGTTTTGAATGGGTGAAGCACTGTGATAGATGCTAGAGAATAGGCAACATTAACAAAAGAAATTAAATGCCTATGCAAGGGATCTTAGTGGTGCAGATTTTTTATATATGGGGCATAGACTTCATGGGAACTTTCCCACCCTCTTTTGGAAATCTATACATTCTCTTAGCTGTGTATTATATATCTAAGTGGGTTGAAGCCATAGCTTGTCCCATAAATGATGCTAACACAGTTGTGGGGTTTATTCAAAGAAACATCTTGAGTAAATATGGAGCCCTAAGGCACACCACAGCTTACTTTCTAGGAAGCTATTTGCAAACAAACACTTGGAAAAACTCTTAAGCAGTATACGGAGTTGCAGAAGAACTCCTGAAGTCATTCAATTCACATGGATTCAAACCGAAACCCACGCCAGTTAATTCTTTTATTAACCTTTTATTTAAATTTTCTTTTCAAAATGTCACGACTAATCCTCATTGCATTCGAATGGCGATCCGAACTGAGCCTGCTTACTCGGGACGCTTTCATTTATCTTATCAAAACATTTATTTATGTCCTTTCGTTTCACGGTTTTCAATTACGCGGAAGCATTTTCAAATGGTAGGCCCATAACATTACTTTTATACAAATTGTCTACAAAATGGCATATCATGCCTTTACAAAATGATATACAAAACATTTGTTCAGAGTTCAATTCATTTGTTCACAAAATATCACATGTTCAAAAGATATGATATGCAAATGACGGGGTATACACTTATACGCCGCAACTTCTTTATGACTCATCGCTTATGTTCTTGGCCTTCTTTCTTGCTTACTCGAGACCTACGCATAGATAAAAACTATTTTCATGCTTAGTGGTTCTATATAGTTCTATTCCAATCTTTAATTTAACACGACATGCATTTATCATTAAACCATGCCTTTTATATCAAACTATACTCATGCTTATTCATTTTCGCATGCTTTCACTTTACAAATCATTGATCATATCAAATATGCATTTTCACATGCAACAATTCAATTCATGAGATTCAACATACACTCTAAAGATGTGTTTAGTTTACAAATCTCATTTCTCACTCATCAAAGCTCGTTATTTCACTTTGTCTATACACCACATTCTCGACTCGATTCGTCGGTGAATCCCGCCATTTTATCATTCTAGAATGTGTCACTTGGCCAATTTCGCCTCCCATCATGCCGGATGCTGATTGGTGCACCCCGACATGTGGTATTTAAATTCCATACACCATCATGACGGATGCCGATTAGTGCATCCAGCCAAGTGGGACATTGGACAATTTCAGGCGCCTTCGACCTGATACGATTAGCATCTCGCTGAAGGCTGTTCATCTCTAAGATATCGATTCACCCAAGATGCCAAGAATTAACCGATTCGTTTACAATTTGATTAATCTTTCATGTAATTAATCGCCAATCATTTCACTATCACATTTTTAAATCCATATGCACTTCCGTAATATATTTTCAAATATATACTCATTCCATATAATCATTTCAGATTTATTTGGTATACTACCAAAACATTTGAAATAAGGATAGAGGTCATTGAACAAACCGAAGCTGTCGGCTCTCGTTTCCTTCCCTTCGATCTCGGTCCTAGGTTAGGTGATCCTCACCCTTCCTTAGTCAATAACAATCATGCCACTCTTAGTTGATAAACAATTATTATACATTTTTATTGAGTGTCGATTAATTTTCGTTAACGGTCTTGGGTTAAGACACTAAGTCTGCTTGAAGACAAACTCGCCGAGGTGGCGAGGTATGGTATGTTTTTCATTTAGTTTTATCCTTATTTGAACCCCCATTAGTCATTTATTAGAGTCCTTAAACTATCGGTGCACGAATACGAGGCTTTCAGAACAAAATCCGAAAATTTTGCCTCTCGCGGAACAATGTCGCCAAGTAACGAGACTGCCATTACAAGGAAGCACTGCGCATAGCATACGCCAAACCCGAGGGGGCCCTTTCTCGTTTTTTTGGCTCGCATGGCTGAGGGCAAAATTCTCGTCGCGGCTAAGGCTACGCCAAGGCGCTAAGGCTCGTGATGCCCAATTTTTCTGGTTGTTCTCTTTTTGTGATTTTCCTCCAAAATCCTCAAAAACCTAAACTAAAACATGGTAATTACTCCCAATGACATCCAAATACCATCCTAAACCAACCAGGAGCAAAACCCATGGATAGATTAGGGTTTTTGTAACCCAAATATCATTTAGAGAAATCTAGGATTTGTGTAATACCTTGAAATCACTTTGCACTTGAAGCCTTAGCTTCCTTCTTCCTTCCTCCTTGCAAGATCTTGCACAAACAGGGAAGAATCACACCAATCTTTTGACCTTCACATAAAACCCTAGCTCTTCTCTCTCTCTCTTGTCTCCAAAAGTTTTTTGCACAAATAGGAGGTTTCTAAGACCAAATGTGGTCTAATACCACTTATCCACTATAAGGCCATGTTTGACATATCATTAAATCCCATTTTCCAATTTTTTTGCGTTTTAACTCTTTATTTCACTTTCATTATCATTTAATTCACTTTAGCATTTAAGCTATCATTTGACCCTTACGTCCTCATTTTACAAATTTCCAAATTTGCCCTTTGTCACTTGGGTTTATTTCCGGGTTCCATCAATTTCTCATTTTAGCATATAATACTTAATCATATGCTCACATTTTCATTTCACATTTCACATTTTAACAATTTATCAATTTTCCTGGAAAAACCAAGTTTGGCTCAATTTATACCCGGAATATATAATAAAAATTATTATAAAAATTCTAGGGTATTTTTGGGAGGTTACAACTCTCCCCCACTTAAGAAAATTTTGTTCTTGAAATTTACCTTATTTAAACAAATATGATATTGTCACAAGATCGTTTCTTCACTTTCCCAAGTGGCTTCCTCCATCTTGTGGTTTCTCCACAACACTTTGACTAGCGGAATCTTCTTGTTATGCAATTCTTTCACTTCCCGAGCCAAGATCTCTACTGGCTCTTCTTCATATGTCAAATCCGGTTTAAGTTCAATTGTCTCCTAAGAGACTATATGCGATGGGTCCGATCGGTACCTCCTCAACATCGAAACATGGAAAACATTATGGATATTTTCAAAGTCCGGAGGTAATGCCAAACGGTATGCCACTGGACCCACTTTTTCAATCACCTCATATGGACCAATAAATCTAGGGCTCAACTTGCCATTTTTCCCAAATCTCATCACCTTCTTCCAAGGCGATATTTTCAAAAATACTTTGTCACCGATCTCATATCGACTATCTTTTTCTTTTCTTACAAGCTCCGCATATGATTTGGCCTAATGTGGCCACTTTCAATCTCTCTCTAATCATTTTCTTACTTTTCTTCGGGCCTCAGACAAGTCAGGGGCCAATCACTTTCCTTTCACCTAATTCCGTCTAACACAACGGTGTTTTACATCTTCTTTCATATAATACTTGATTGGAAACTGTTGTTGTACACAAATTCAACTAAAGGAATGTGTCGATCCCAACTACCCTCATAGTGGATCACATAACTCCTTAACATATCTTCCAGCATCTGGATCACTCTCTCTGATTGTCCATCCAGTGGAACGTCAGACCAAATCTCACGAAAGTGCCCAAGGCCCTTGCAATTTTCTAAAATCTCAAAGTAAACCTCAGATTCTGGCCTCAATAATGATTCAGAACTTGCATGAACCGAAATATTTCGATGTAATGTACCGCCATTTATCGCTTAATAGTCTGGCTCAATCGGTAGCTAGTCGACTCGTCAATCTGGCCTACTACGAATTCAAATCGAATAATGCTTCCTCCTCACACGGTAACCCAACCACAAAATCCATGGTACCCTGTTCCATTTTTACTCCCAGATTCATTAGTCGTACAACTCAAGGAACTTGATGCTCGCTTTACTTTGACACACTAAACACTGGGTTACAAACTCGATATTTCTTTTTAATTCTAATTCACCGTAATGACATTTTCAAATCTTGATACGTCTTTGTGCTATCGGGATGGATAGCAAAAGATCCACTATGTGCCTCTTCTAGAATGGATTTCCTCCAATCATTATCATCGGGTACACAAACCCTATCCTTATAATACAAGGATCCATCTTCCTTTAACTTAAACTCGGTTTCCTTACCATCTCCAATCTGTTTCACTATGGCATTAATTTTCTCATCACTCTTTTGTGCTTCTAGCACTCGGTTCAACATCTTCGGTCTCGCTATCAATTATGCCACTACGGTACCATTGTCTGATAATGACAAATGGGAATTCAACGCTTGAAGCATTTGCATTGACTTTCTACTTAAAGCGCCGGTCACTACATTGGCCTTTCCTGGGTGATAATCAATCATGCAGTCATAATCTTTTATCAATTCCATCCATCTACGTTGTCTCAAGTTAAGCTCGTCAGGAGGGCAACATTTCAAGACTCTTATGATCGCAATGAAACATTTTTCTCCATACAAATAATGTCTCCAGTCTATTGGGCCAAGCAAATACAATTGCGCTAATTCTCGAATCATGCGTGGGTGTTCTTTCATGTGGCTTCAACCTGCCTCAAGCATAGGCTACCACTTTACCTCTCAGACAGTGACACATCTAAGTCCATTTAGTGACGTATCACTAAAGATCACATATTCTTTACTGCAGGTCGGCTGAGTAAGAACTGGAGCCTCGGTTAAGAATGCTTTCAACTTATCAAAACTTCTTTGACATTTTTCACCCCATTCATATTTTATATTTTTCTGGAGCAATCTCACATTGGCCGCAGTCATAGAAACCCTTAACGAATCTTCCAGAAGAATCCTACCACTTGAAATCCACGCACTCTCGTAACATTGCTTGGTGGCTTCCATTCAACAACCACTTATATTTTCTTTAGATCCACTCGGATTCCTTCTTTCGATACAATGAGCCCTAGAAAGGACACTTCATTAAACCAAAACTCACACTTGCTCAGTTTTGCATACAACTGCTCTATTCTCAAAATCCCTAACACTACCCGAAGGTGTGTGTCGTGATCTTCTCGATCCTTTGAATACATAAGAATGTCGTATATGAACACTACGACAAACTGATCCACATACGATTGGAAAAACACAATTCATTAGGTCCATGAAAGCCGCTGGAGCATTTGTCAAACCAAACGTCATTACAAGGAACTCATAATGTCCATATCGCGCTCTCTAATGCCAGCTTTTATGCACATCCACATCTTTAATTCTCAACTGATGATACCTGATTTAAATCTATCTTTGAAAAGATACTGCACCTTTCAATTGGTCAACAAATCATCAATCCCGGGTAAGTGATACTTATTCGTCAATCCTTGTTCGCTTGTCTATAACAAGACATAGCCGGTTACTCATCTTTCTTTTTAACAAAAAGCACAGAGCCTATCAGGATACACTTGGTCGAATAAACCCTTTTCTGTAGCGCTTCTGCAACTTCATCAATTCTTTAACTCCACCGGAGCCATTTTGCATTTGTAATGGATGCCGCTGTGGCACCTGGTACAACATCAATAGCAAATCCCACCTCCTCAGAGGCAATCCCCGCAAATCCTTCCTAAAACACGTCCAAAAGTCACCAACTAGTGGACATCGATACACTAGGGTCACTTTTCCTTTTCAATCACATAAGCTAAGTAGCTTCTATACCCTTTCCGCATCATCGGTTTCAGCAAGATACGACATCACATTAGAGAGGTGGTTTGATCTCTCGCCGATGAAAGTTACTTCATCCTTATTCGGTGTCCTTAACTCTTTTCATATTACAATCGACCATCATTTGGTGTTGGGACAACTAATCCATCCCCAAAATCACATCAAACTCTTTAAAGGATAATTCGATCAAATCCCCAAGAAACTCATACTCTCGTATTTGGATAGGCCAATCTCTATACACTCTATTCACAATAATACTATGTCCGAGTGGGTTTGTCACCAAGGTGTCATACTCGGTTTCACTCCTCGGTAATTTACCCTAGCTGGGTATGTCCGTACATATGTATGAATGAGTCGATCCTGGATCTATCAATGCATGCATAATAGTATCAAAGATGGTAAAATTATCTACTATCACATCCGGGGCGTCTGTATCTTCTATTGCTTTCATTGCATATGCTATAGCTGGAGCACGACCATCTTGCCTACCCAAAGTCTGTGTCCCTTGTCTCGGAACACTCGGTGATGCAACACTTTTGCTGCCTTTCTCAGATCGACAAATCATTGCCTCGTCTGGGTAGCCGTGGAAGGGACGTGCCCCGGTACACTCGCATTCAGGCTCCATGGATCCACAACCCAAGCAAGCACCTGTCAATCTCCAACACTCTCCCTTGTGTCTTCTCCCATACTGAGAACAACGAGGAACATCTTGTCCTCTAGTAGCACCTCCTTTGTGCACCCAAACCGATGATGCCGATGTGAGTAGTATTCTACCTCTAGCCTCAGCCGAGGGTCGACCGAACCCTATGGTCCCCCTCAGACTTTACTCGCCGGCCGATGAGCACTTGAATGACCGGGATATTTCTTTCCCTGTCTTCTATCTTTTCTTTGATTTTCCTCTTTCTTTACTCTTTCCACATTTAGAGCACAAGCCATAATTTTGGAGAAGTCATCATGATAAAATCCTGTGACATGGGCCCGAATATGGTCATTAAGGCCTTCTTCAAACTTACGGCACTTCTTGTCTTCACTCACTAACATCTCGGGAGCATACTTGCTCAATCGTGTGAACTCTCTCATATATTCGATTACACTTAATTGCCTATGTTTCAGATTATGAAATGCTTGTCGCATTTTGTTTAAATAAATGCGACCCAAATAATGCTTCTTGAACTCATCCAAGAAGAACCCATGTAACCCTTTCGTGGTGCTACCCAGTGACTCAAACTCCACCATTGATAAGCCTCATCCTGTAGGAGTGAGGTCGCACATTCCAACTTCTCTTCTGATGTGCAATGCATTTATACAAGCATTCTCAGCCCCTTCGAGCCAATTTCTCGCTATCAAGGCTCATCTTCTTTGGCTTCCCAAGAGTTTATACCTGGGTGACTTCGCTCATTCTCTCAATGGATGATCGTCGTCGAACAATTGCAGCCGGGTTGCCGGTGCTCTTGCAAAGCCTGAAGTTAACCGCTGAGGATACCCATAGTACCTCCTATCACTTGTTCCGGTTCACTTACTGGTGGAGCATAAGATGCTTGTCCACCTACCACACTAGCAGGACTATTAGGACAATTTCCCTGGTCACCTTCTACCTCATGGGTACCTGAAACATCCATGCTTACCTATTAAGACCGACAAGTTCCACGTCAAAGTCATGTCATCCTTTATATGCAAATGTAATGTATGTCAAATACCATTTTCAAAATCATTTTCCAAACACGTATTCTTTCCGTGTAAACGCCTCAAACCTAGGCTCTAATAACACTAACGTATAATGACTCTCGAGTCTTGGTCCGACTGGTTGGCTGATCCAAACCGAAACCCGGACGCTCTGCTAATTTCTTTTATTTACCTTTCATTTAAATTTTCTTTTCAAAATGTCGCGGATCCGAATCCTTCGCCACCAATGGAGGATCCAAATCGGAGCCTTGTTTACTCTGACATTTTCATTTATCTTATCAAAACATTTATTTATGTCCTTTCGTTTCACGGTTTTCAATTACGCGGAAGCATTTTCAAATGGTAGGCCCATAACATTACTTTTATACAAATTGTCTACAAAATGGTTATCATGCCTTACAAAATGATATACAAAACATTTGAACCAGAGTTAACCCTACGTGTATACAAAATATCACATGTTCAAAAGATATGATATGAAAATGACTGTATAAGCACTTATACGCCGCAACTCTTTATGACCCGCTTATGTTCTCGGGCCTTTTCTTGCTTACTCGAGACCCGCGCATATGTAACTATACGCTAAGCATTTTCATGCTTAGTGGTTCTATATGTGTTCTATTCCCCACCTTTCAATTTAACACGACATGCATTTAGTCATTAAACCATGTCTTATATCAAACTATACTCATGCTTATTCATTTTCACATGCTTTCACTTTACAAATCATCATCATATCAAATATGCATTTTCACATGTGCAACAAATCATTCATCAAATTCAATTCACAGATTCAACATGCACTCTTAAAAGATGTGTGCTTAGCTTCACAAATCTCATTTTCACTCATCAAAGTTTATTATTTCACTTTGTTACAATTCACATTCTAACGGATTTCGCTCTAAGTGAATCCTCCGCCCTTTTTATCATTCTAATGCGTTTACACATTTCACAATTTCGCCTTCATCACGCCGATGCTGATCGGCATCCCGCCAAGCCGACATCGGACAATTTCGGTGCCTTCACGACGATATCAATCAGCATCTCACTAGGTCGCTCATCCGCATATCGACCAATCAAGATGTCAAGAATTGACCGACTACATAATTCGACACCTTTCACATGCAATTAATCACAATCATTTCAATTTATCACATTTTAAATCCATATGCACTTTCGTGAATATCATTTCAAATATATAATTATTCATAACGTTTGCATTTATTTGGTATACTACCAAAACATTTGAAATAAAGATGTATATCGGAACAAACCAAAGTCAGTGACTCGCTTCCTTCCTTCGATTCTGGCTCCCAGGTTAGGTGATCCCCCACCCGTCCCTAGTCAATAACAATCATGCCACTTCTTAGTGGATAAACAATTATTATACATTTTATTAAGTATCGATTAATTTTCGTTAACTAGGCCTCGTGGGTTTCACATTTTCACACTAAGTCCGCTTGAAGACAAACCTCGTAGGCTACAAGGCACAGATGTTTTTCATTTTAGTTTTATCCTATTCAACCCCCATTAATCATTTATTAGGTCCTTTAAACCATTCGTGCAACGAAATACGAGGCTTTCGGAACAAAATTTGAAAATTTTGCCTATGTGAACAATGCCTTCGCCACGATGAAGCACTGCTTCGCTACGACAAAGCACTTCGCCTCAGCGTAGTAGGTCTACGCCTTGGCAAACCCGAGGGAGCCTTTTTTCCTGCTCTTAGTCTCGGTCGCGATGCAGGCGTACTTTGTCGCGGGCAAAGGGCTACGCCACTCACGGCGGCTGGTGATGCCCAAGCCTGCTGTTCTCTTGTGATTTTCCCTCCAAAATCCTCAAAACTCAACTGAAACATAATCTACTCCCAATGACATCCAAATACCATCCTAAACCAACCGTAGAGCAAAACCCATGGATAGATTAGGTTTTCAACCCAAATATCATTTAGAGAAATCTAGGGTTTGTGTAATACCTTGAAATCACTTTGCACTTGAAGCCCTAGCTTCCTTCTTCCTTCCTTCTTGCAAGATCTTGCACAAACAGGGAATAATCACCCCAATCTTTTGACCTTCACACAAAACCCTAGCTCTTCTCTCCAAAAGTTTTTTGCACAAATGGGAGGTTTCTAAGACCAAATGTGGTCTAATACCACTTATCCACTATAAGGCCATGTTTGGCACATCATTAAATCCCATTTTCCATTTTTGGCATTTTAACTCTTTATTTCACTTTCATTATCATTTAATTCACTTTAGCATTTAAGCTATCATTTGAACCTTAGGTCCTCATTTTACAAACTTCCAAATTTGCCCTTTTTCAACTGGGTTTATTTCCGGGTCCCATCAATTTCTCATTTTAGCATATAATACTTAATCATATGCTCACATTTTCATTTCACACTTCACATTTTAACAGTTTATCAATTTTCCCAGAAAAACCCAAGTTTGATTAAATTTATACCCGGAATATGTAATAAAATTATTATAAAAATTATAGGGTATTTTTGGGACGTTACAGTTAGACATGCTATGGGATTGGCTTATCACCCTCAATCAAATGGGTAAGCTAAGATATCCATTATAGAGATCAAGAACATAGTTGAGAAAACAAATAACACAAAGTGGAAAGACCTGGTCATTGTGCCGACGATGCATTGCGTGGCTACACGCTTATAAATCTTTATCGGGTATGTTCCATACATGATTGTATTTAGAAAATCCTTCCATCTCCCTCTTGAGCTTGAATATAAATCTATGTAGGCAATCAAGAAGCTTAACTGTGATTTCCAAGCTGCTAAGGAGAAGAGATTACTTCGGGCTTAATGAACCTAGTGAGCCGAGAATGAAGTATACACAATGCTGTGGATCTACAAGGATAAGACAAAGAGGTGGCATGATCAGAAAATTCTGAGGAAAGAGTTCAAGGTAGGAGAGCTAGTCCTATTGTACAACTCCAAGATCATACTATTCCTAGGGAAACTTAAGTCAAGGTGGAGTGCTCCTTATACAGTAATTGCAGTCACACCTTTTAGAGCAGTGACATTGAGAATATATTCAGAGAATGAGTTCAAAGCGAATGGCCAAAGACTGAAACATTAAATGGGAGGAGTTGTAAATGAATAACAATCTTAGATCAAAATTGTTGAAGAAATTGTT
The DNA here is from genome assembly GCA_016808115.1 of Tetrastigma voinierianum. Lineage (NCBI taxonomy): Eukaryota > Viridiplantae > Streptophyta > Magnoliopsida > Vitales > Vitaceae > Tetrastigma > Tetrastigma voinierianum. Next base: position 203,627 of record JAEQBH010004535.1, on the reverse strand, counting down.
GAAAAGAGAGCATATTACATCCCAGTCCAGCTAAGGACATGAAATTGAGCAGCTACTAGGAGGCAACCCATATTTTTTTTTTTTTTCGTAATTGTCAAATTTCAGTGGAAAATTCTTTAGAATTAGGAAATTCTTGTCAAAGAAGGACGAATTCAAATTTGAGCTACAATGAAATCTCTGTGCGAATTTTCCAATTGCTTTATTCTTTTAAAAGTTATTTATTGTTATTTCCTTTCATGTCTAGTTTAATTTTTGTGTGCTTGATTGTTTGATTGATTGAAGTTCTTTTGATTTCTATTAGTTTAGATAGATTTAATCAATTTAATTGTTGTTAGATTTTTTGAGATAATGATCTGTGTTCAATGACAAATCTGTGAAATGAATTACTGATAACCGATGAATTGAGTATGATGTAATGAATAAAATTGAGGAAAACAAGCAGGAATCAGGAAAAGGAAAATGCCATCTTGGAGTCGTGACATTGATTTAAATGTCGCGACGCTCCCAATTTTTTTCCAAAGTCACGACACCAGGATCAGAGTCGCGACATTCTTTTTAGAGTCGTGACACAATGTCTTCAATGTCGCGACATTATATGCAGAGTTGGGACATCGCATCTATAGAGTCACGACTCTAACAGTGTCTTCATAGCAAAGTTGTGACATCAAAATTCAAAGTTGCGACATCAAACCGGAGATACAATGTCGCGACATTGGGTCAAGTCACTTAAAAATGTGAATTAAAGTCGCGACATTTCCTCAGAGTCGCGACATCACACCTAGGGCAACCTCCCTATTTAAGAGAACACTTAGTAAAAAATTTCAAATCCAAACCAGTTCTTCAAACTTTTGAGCCCTAACTCCTTCCCACCCTCTATTTTCGAAAATCTAGCCAAAATGTCTAGCCCTAACTCTCCTACTCTAGACAAAGTGATCGAGAACATCATGGAGGATGTCCAACGAGAGAGGGTTGAACAACCAGAGAACTAGGAAACTGTTCCTGCTAATGAAGTAAGGGAAGAAACCAAGGAAGTAGAAGGTGAATCAGGAGGAGCGAGGGTGTTCTTTTCTAAAAAGGGGTAGAGGTTTTCAAAAAGACTCTCGCCAAGAAGGGTTTCATTGAAGAAAGGGGGTTCAAGGAATTAGATATTCCCTTCAAGGATGAAATAGTGAGAAAAGGTTGGGAGAGGTTATCTACAAACATATGGAGCCTAACAGAATAGCTATAGTCAAGGAGTTCTATGCCAATCTGGGAGAAAGAAGAACTTGACGTGCTATGTCAAGGGGAGATGGGTGCCTTTTGGAGAAAGGGCCCTCTCCCAATTGTTCAAGCTTAGAGCAAGAGGAGACTGCTCAGAATTTGAGCAACTCCAGAAGAATCCTTACTTCGAGGAGATAGCTAAGGAGCTCACAGGAGGCCAAGGGGAATGGCAAAGAACAAGGACCATCTCCAACGCCTTCATTAACATAGGAGATCTCACCGAAGTTGGTAAAGTATGGTTCTACTTTTTGAATTCAGTGTTGAAGCCCTTAAAACATATCTCTATTATGAGACAAGACCATGCCATACTTCTGTATGCACTGGTCAAGGGATATGAGATAAATGTTAGGAGGATTATTAAAGAATCCATCTTGGATTATGCAAAGGGGAAGTTTGATAGAAATATCCCCCACCCTTCCTTGATCACACTTTTGTGCATTAAGGGGTGGATTTGAGGCAAATTCAAAGCAACCAGTGCTCTCCCCTACTGTAGACCATGGTGCACTAGCTCCAATTGGAGCTAAGGAAAGAGGAGAGGAAAGAGAAAATGAAGAGAGCTCTAGTGCAGAGCAACTATCTCCACTCCAGCAAAGGGAAAAAGGGAAAAAGAGAGCTGCAATTGAAGAAAGTAGCAACTTTGAGTTGCTAGCCCTGCTGAAAGAAATGAAGGAGGTGGGAGAACACTACTCATGAGGGTTTCTCTCTCTAAAACCTTCCCATTTTTCAGTTTAGCTTAGGGTTTTGATTTTTAGTAGATCTTAAAGTAGTTTTAGAGTATATTTTTATTTGTATTGAAGAGATTTCGATGTTGTACTCAGAGATCCAGATTTCATTATTATTGAGATGAAGATTGAAGCTCAAATCATGATTTGTTCTCTCACTCCTTATCTTTTGATTTATTTTTTTCATTTTTCTACTTGTTGCTTGATTGGTGATTATTGGAATCCAGTAATGGAACATTAAACACCCTCTAAGGGCGGGGATTAATTGTTGAACATTGAGATTTGTAGATTTATAGTTTATTTTGTGGGTTTGAAGACTAAATTTAGATAATCGATACTGTTCTTGTAATAAACTATTCTAAGCATCGGTAGATTATACCCAAAAAGAGCTGTATTTGTGCTTTGATTTCTAGGAGGCCTTTGAGTGACATAAAGAAGACCATACCTGAGAGCAAAGAGCAGTAACTTTGGGGTATGATAAACTGATGTTTTTAGAACTAATACACTCTGAATATCACTATGATGAATCACAAGTGATGTTCTAACCTTTGACTTCAAGGTTTCCTTCTAAGTGACAACAGAAGTGTGTTCTCGAGGCATAAAGACCATGTAACACCCCGAAATATACCCTAGTCGTTTTCAACATGTTTAGGGTATTTTGTATTATTTTCCTAAGTGAGAAAATTCCGAAACCCGGAATTTGTACAAGGTACAAGGGTAAAAGTGGAATTTGTCAAAATGGGACACAAAAGTCTTAAGATAATAAGTTTATATGTATAAGTGCAAATATTGGAAGTTGTGGTGCAAATAGAAAGGAATTTGAGGACCAAAGTGCAATAAAAGGGAACTTAAGTCAAATTAATGCATTTTTGGTGGCCAAACAAGGCTTTATGGGAATTGGACCAAATAAGACCAATTTTGGTCTCTCTTTTGGTCATTTTGGGAGCAAAAACGTGAAGAAAAGAGGAGAAGAGAAGAAGAAGAAGAAGAAGAAGAAGAAGAGAAAGGTATGGAACTAGGATTTTGTATGGAAACCATGTTTTTGTATGGATTCAAAACTTTGAGTATGGAAGTGTTTGTATGAATATTAGTGGTTCCATTGTGGTTTAGTTAGAATCCATCCTAACCCTAGATTATTGAAAGTTGGGCTGCAACACTTATTTTGTACAAGATGAGTTAGAATCCTCCTCGTGGTATGGATTCTTGGTGCAGCATGCGGATACCTAAGCCAGATTAGAAGTTAACCTAACTTACAAGTATTTGAAGTAGGGTTTGAAAAAACCCTAATTGATCTCTATGATTGGTATTGATTGAGTTAGAACACACTTGGGAGATGTTTGTCTGACGAATATATGAATATCCTTTGATTTTGGTTGGATTTTGGAAAAGAAAAGGGTTAAAATCAGCAATTCTGGGCAGTTTCGGGGGGTGGTCCCTTCGCCGCGCAGGGGCGAAGGGTTCCCACGCCGCAGAGTGGCCGAGAAGGAAGAATGGCCCGGCCTCGGGTTCGCCGCGGCACAATGGAGCTACGATGCAACGAAGAGCTGTTCACAGCATGAAAAATTGCTGTGTTTTGGTTTTGTTTCATTTTTGTTGCTCCAAGGACTCGTCTATTGGACAAATGACCTATAAGTGTATGACAAGGTCCCTTCATGTTTGTAATATAAAGGAAAAAAAAAATTATATCGTACCTCGCCGCCTCGGTGAGTTCGATACGGGCAAACTTAATGCCCTTATGATAAGATAGTAAGTTCTTGAACACATATAATTGTAGGAATTCCTAAGACCAAATATTGAATGACACGACACTTCTGTTATGTGGGCAGGCACATACTGATAAGTGCTTCAAAGACTCGCTTAGTGTTAATGACACTCGTTACGGCGCCACGCTCGACAAGCTGGGCACTCGCAAGGCCACGACACTTCAAGCATGCGGCGTGCACGCTCGATCGCTTCGCAAGACTCGCCAGCGCTACTACACTTCGTTACGTACAGCACGTTCGATCGATCGACACCTTGCTAGTGCTACGACACTCGTTACGTGGCACACGCTCGATCAAGGCTTCCCAAGACTCCGCTTGTGCCACAAGACTCAAGACATACGCACCTTCCTGGTACTTTATCGTCAGGTCCTACTCATTTCTTAATATCGGCCCAGGTAGTCAAACGCTATAGTTAATGTACATCGCTCGACCGTAGTACCTACTACTCGCACAAGCATATTCAGAAGCACTCCATGGGTACATCAATATAAGCATAAGCTTCCGTAGTACCTACTCAAGTACACTAATATATGCATAAGCTCGTAGTACTCACTTCAAGTACATCATTATAAGCATAAGCTCTGTAACTCCTACGTGAGATTTGAATAAGTATAAATCTGCTATAAGTACAAGTATGTGTATAAGTTTGTTATAGGAATTCATGAATCCTGATATCTGTTACTGTTATATGTTTACTGAAAAAGAGTATGAATGCATGTGTGTATATATAAGTTATATGTTCCCATTGCTGCAGTTTAGCACGTTTTTAATCCGCAGAGGTACGTAAGAGGACGTCCAGACTCGGCGATACCGCCGAGCCAAAGACACGGTAGGTTCACTACATGTAGGTTCCAAGTCAATATGTAAATGTAAATGTACGCTTTGTATATGTATATGTAAATGGGACTCGTGATCGTATGTATTGATACCAAACACCACTATGGTGGTAGTTTTATTTGTATATGTTATTGTGATCCAAATATAAGACTCGAGCTAATCCAATGCTCAAAAAAGCTGTAAAGAGTCCCAAAGATAGTATCGCATCCGCTTCACACTTAGGCGGGAGTAGATGACCATTTGCCGATTTATCAGTTTAATGTTTAGAGGTCTCATCTCAGTTTGTGAGAATGTTTGTGCTCTTGTAATATGGGAGTGATTATTCTGACCAAACTGTAGATTGAGATACCAATTATATTGAAGGAGGCTTGTGTTGTCCTTTCTATGGGAACAAGTTGATTTCAGTCCTGAGAAATGGTTGAGAAGTACTGGTTTAGGAAAATCCAACCAAATCTTAAAGGGAAATCAGATCCTAAAAGTAGATGTTTAAGACCCATTGACCTGGTTTAGGAATATGGTGTTCTAAATGGTGAAATGTATAGTGTCAGGAGGCATTCCAAGGCTATACTACAATACTCTTGGACAAATCCAGCATTCAAAACCATAACTGCACTATTTTTGAACCAAATGCAAATTGATTATTAAATGATTATTCCCATCCCTAGTGCCTCTCTTCATACATTTTAAACTTTAGTAGTTGTTTGCTTGGTAGATTGTAGGATTTGTTGATTATTTTTTACTTTAGTTAAATTTGTGACGCCCCCAACTCGGCACCCGTTGTCAAGCGAGGGTGTCATTTTTTTTTCCTATTTACTATAAACTTATAACCTTTAAGCTTGTTCATTCATATAATGTTAAACACTTAACTTGCACTATATTCTATAGCAGCGGATTACAAACTATATACAAGCTCCATATATGGAAGTGTTCAACATTTACAATAATATTTATATCAAGCATAAAAAGAAACAAAAATACATATACTATACCAAATGGTCTTCTAAAGGCACCTGAACATGTGTTGACTTTGGATCACGACAGGATCAGTCTCGCCCTCTCAAGTTTTCTGTACCTACACGGATGAAACACCCGTGCTAAGCTTATACCTTAGTGGGAATTAATATGTATGAACGACCTCTAATCAAAGTCATCACACTTAGACAACTGCATATAACTTTAACATTCATTTACATATACACATGCTGAACATATCATTTATAGATATGCTTCTACATATATCATGCTTATTCGTCTTATCATGTTTCATTCCATATCATCTTTCATTTACGTTTTTGTTCTTATACTTATCACTGTTTACGTATCATCACATAGCAATGCTATGATTCTCATATCATGTCATGCAAGTTACATATTCTTGTCATTTATCTTATGTTTCATGCCTGCAAATACCTTAGAAATGGATGCGAAAGAAATCAGATGAAAATTAAAGGTACTCATCGACACGTACGAATAAAGGATTTCTATCTTTATGACCCAAACGGGGCCGTTATAATGATCCAAACGGGATCTATGTCATCAACCTAAACGGGGCCTCTATATTTGTAAACTGTATGTTTCAGCAACTGTATCCCTATAGGCATGCCTACCTATCCAACTACCCGGTCATAAGCAGACAATCAGTTTTATTATATTTTCTTAACAATCTTTTAGGCATTCGAAAAAGATATCTCATATACATGAATAACTACTGGTATCATTATGAGATATTCATTATCAAATAATCTCTTATAAACATTTAACTGTACTTTGTACTTTTTCATATAACACAATTATAAATGTATTCTTTTTAGCTTTCATATAATAATACATTTATATAACATTTATACAATTTCAGCCTATAACCACCCGCCCGAACAGCTTCTAGGCAGCCCAAGTTCATTTTCGACACAATTTTGACCCTCAAACGGGATCGCGTTAGGAGAAAGTGATATTCTAAATCAATATACCCCTATGTCTTAAGTTTCTTATAGTTCAAACATCATGTCATTTGGACTTTTAATTTAGGAGATATGGTCTAAACATTCCGAACTACTCCTAGACAATTTCCAAGAACAGAATCTGGAATTGTGTCCTATATTTGAAAATTTTCTAGGAACATTAGAGACATAATTTGATCATATTTTCTTCATGAAAGTTGTTCTCCCAGATGTCTAGTTGGTACATAAATTTGAATCATCTCATTTGGATGAGTATAACTCAAGTTATGATTTAAACAATCGGAATTACTCCAGTTCAGAGGACTGTTCTGAGATAGATTTCAGGGACCGAATTGTTCCCTTACTTTGACGAATTTTCTAGGTTCAATGTGGTTCAAATTTGGATACACTTATTTCAGGGATATTTTTTTTCTACTAGAAGTATAGTTTACCCAGAAATTTGAATCACTCAATTTGGATGAGTGAAACTCAACTTATGGCCTAAATACCAAAACTGTATCATAAATGAACCCGAATTGACCCGAAACAAAGCCTCACTTTGACGAATTTTCTGGGTCCAATGGAGTCCAAATTTGGATACACTTATTTTAGGGATATTTGTTATTCTAGATGTTTAGTTTACCTATAATTTTGAATCACTCAATTTCAATGAGTGATGGCCAGGTTATGGCCAAAACAAGAACATGAGTTTAAAAAAAACGGACAACATCTCCCCTAAAACCTAACATTTTCTCTATACAAATTTTTCCTCCATTGAGGAACACAACCAAACCAAACAATCATTCCAAACAAGGATTCTACACAAAAAGAGGTATTCCAAACCCCCAAACAAGTATCCATACAAAAATTCATACCAAAATCCATACAAAAATCCATACAAAAGTTCCTAACAAGTTCCATACCTCTGCTTTTTCTTTTATCCTTCCTTCTTCCTTCTTCCTTCTTCCTTCTTCCTTCTTCCTTCTTCTCTTCTCTTCTTCTTCTTCTTCTCCTTCTCTTCTCTTTTCCCTTATCCGATTTGCCCTATCCCAAAGGCCAAAAATGAGATTTCTTTAAAGCCATGTTTGGCTTTATCCTAACATTTGACTTAGATTGTGTTTTTTGCCACTTAGTCCTTTAATTTCCTTTTATTTGCAATTCCACTTATCCTAATCCTATATTAGCATACAATCTTCTTCATTTATGACCATTGGGTCCTAAAATGGGCAATTTACCAATTTACCCTTGACTTTTGTATTAATTCTGGGTTTTGCTTATTTTATTTTTAGCATTATTTTATTATGGAAAAATATGTTTTTACTTTTATTATACTCTAAACATGTTATAAAACTGTCATGGTATAATTTGGGGTGTTACAAAATTGATCTTAATTCTCATCATATTTGGTCACCTAGATAGTGAATAGCCCTTGTACTCGGAGTGCTCAAATTCCAATTAGAGAGAACCTCCAATCTTCGTGGGTACGAAATCCAGACTCGTAGAGTCCACTTTATTACTTGTATGATCCTTGCACTTGCGGAAAGGGGTTTAATGTTGGTAATACTTTTCATTTAATTTTTTTTGAGTATATTTACTTTTTCAAATCAGTTTTTGAGTATTTCCCACATTCACTTCCTTGGCCACATATTTTCGTATATATACATCATTTAGCCTCAACAAGAGTCTTGATGAGTATACTTTATACTCATTTTATCCCTATGTTTTGTGTGTTATTTTGTATTTTTTAGATATAAATAAGTATTCTAATGCCCTAAATGTTCATCTTTATGATTAGATCAATCATTGGATGCATACGAGCAAAATCGGAATGAAAACAAAGTGAAAAAGTGGAAAATCAACAAACACCTCTACAACATGCAACAATAGCTATTGTATTTCAACCTTTTTAGCTATAAGATGGCCTCAAATGGAATCAATTTTTATATGGATGAATTTTACACTTCAAGAGCTTTCCAATGGTACCAAGAACACCGAATTTGGAGTTCGGAATCCATGGTCGCGACTGTAGAAATCCACGGTATCAACCACTACACTTCATGGTCACGACTGTGGTCGCGACCACAACCTTTTTTTGGCATCCACTGCATTTTTCAACATGCAGTGTGGTCGCGACCATAGAACTTTTATGGTCACGACCACACGACGATTTCAGCCCATAACCTATTTTAGCCCATTTTCGGCCCATTCTCGGGAAGCCTATATAAGAGAACATGGTCTAGGGTATTAGGGGAATGATTTTAGGGGTTTCTTAGGGTGGAAACATTCTAGGAACCAAGTCTTTTGAAGAGGAGAAACAAGAAGAAGAAGAAGATGGAAGAAGAGAAGGGCCTTCACATCCAAATTTGTTTATTCTCTTCCTTTCTATGTTTTTCTTCATTTTGATGGTTGTAATTCCTTTTCTTAAGATGTTTTAGTTTGCTTTCTTAGGGCTAAGATGCAATCATGACTTGTTTGTATGAATCTCTCTTAATTTCTATTGATTAATGTATTATTTAAGATCTATGTTGAGTATTTCATTTGGTTCTTAATGCTTGTGGGTATTTGGCCAATATTTGCATGATTTATGGCTTGATTTGAGACCGAGAAGTGATGATTAAGCTAGACCATGGGTGATTTACCATCTAATTATCATGAGATAGAGGTATAAATGAGATTAGGTGTGGTATTGGGTTTTTTAGGTTCATAGCACCCTTAGTTATGATGGTTTGAGGCAGAGATGCAGTATAACCTTTTCTAAGGGTAGTGTGTGGATGCTCGAGAGAGATTCACATATACATTAGTGAAATCGCCATCTTCATGATGAAATTGATCATTGATTAATTGGGTTAGGAGGTTCATATAGGCTTGTTTAGGTGAAATCTATGCCCTAAGACTTTTTTAGTCTTGAGTCTTTGTTAATTTAGGATTCTTTCATGCTAATTAGAGTTATTTTGAGTCTTTTATAGATTTTCCAGCATCTAAATATAGCCTAAGCTAGATTAGAGTCGGTAATTAGTAACCCAATTCTCCGTGGGATGATACTTGATGAGTGTCTTAAGTACTCATTTTATCCCCATGTTTTTCTTAGTTTTTAGTAGTTTTAGGAGATAAATAAGTGTCTTAATGCTCTCTTTTCTCAATTTTGTGATTAGGTTAACCATTGAGCGAAATCGAAGAAAAATCGGCAAAGTCATCATGTAGTAGTAGATAATATGTAATCATTTCGCCTATGAGACGTCCTTCTATGGCTCCCTCATTGGCATGGACAAATTATAAACTCCAAGGGCTTTCTGTAGACACTAAGATCTCATGATTCGGAGTCCATATGAAGAAGTTATGGCATCGAGAAGTCGAGAAGCAAAAGGAAAAGCAACAAGTCGACCTATTGCTCAAACAGTTGACCGGTTGCTAAAAATCACCACAAATGGACTTCACGCTACAACATGGAGTTCTCCATGCTACAACATGGAGTTATCCATGCTACAACATGAGAATCTCCATAAAAGAGAAGGCCACGCGCATAAAGATGAGAATCTGGGCTTATAAATATGAGAATCCACGCTTAAGATGAGAACACGCCATAGCGCGTGAGTTTTGCCACACTCTCAGCGTGGTTTTTAGCTCACCCTTCAGAATATTCTCATTTTCGCACGCCGTGAAGGCTCAATCCATCACGCCATACGTGATGCCGAGGCCCATGATTTTTACTGAAGCCCATCTCACCCCTCTCTGTTTTTTGGCCATTAAAAAGAAAGAAATTAGGGAAATTAAAGGGAGTTTAGCAGGGGAGTGCAACAGGGGCTGCTCTTGGGGGCAAGGGAGAAGATCCTTTGGGTGGAAACACCCAAAGGCAAATCTCTCTTGGAGGAAACTGATTTTTGGCCAAGAAGAAGAAGAAAAAGGAGATTTGAAGAGAAGAAATGGGTTTCATCTACATTATTATCCTATTTTCTTGCTTTTCCTCATTTTCTATGGTTGTATTTCTCCCTTTCATGAGCTAATCTCATTTTCTAGGGTTTTTTATGTAGTCTAGACAATGAACCATGGTGTTTAGTTTTTATTTGTGAACTTTGATGTTTGGATTTATATATATTAAATGTTCTATTCAATTTCTCATGCTTGTTGATGATTGATCACCATTAACATGATTTGTGACTCCAATTTGGAGTGTTGAGAAACAATACTAGGTTAGACAATGAATATAATGTCATGTTTTTCCATAGAATAGAAATATCAGGGTTACATGTGGCTTTTGTGGGTTTCACTGCTTAATGCATTCTCAAGCTATGGTGGTTTGAGGTAGAGATACATTAGAACCTTTACCAAGGGTAGATTGTTATTGCTTGAGAAAGAATAAAATGTGCTTAGGTGAAATCCGCCATTAATATATAATTTAGGTATCATTGAGACCATTTCAAATCTCACTATAGGAATTTGTTAGATAAAATCAAAACCCTAGGCTTCCATGTAATTACATTTTTTACTTTGCATGTTAGACATTTTAGTTTAGGATTTATTTAGTTTAATTTGTTTTCCATTTCAACTTCACCCTTTGTGTTAATCCAAATAAAGATATGATTATTTCACTCTGACTTAGTAACCTTAACTCGTGGAACAATACTCTTACTTTTCATACTACTCCCGAGGCTTATTATCGCCAAAGTATTCCTGTGCATATAGGCACACATTATTTTATATAGCACACATTTTCGCCTATCAAGTTTTTGGCGCCGTTGCCGGGGATTGGTGTTTTTACTAATATTGATACCAAGTAGTCCTTTTTTTCTTTGGATATAGTTAGTTTTGTTTTATTTTCCTTTTATATTTTACTTTGGCTTGTTTTCATTTTTTATTTTTTATTTTTTTATTTTTTAGGATTTAACACAATGGATCCTTTCATGGAAGTATCAATTGAAATGGCCTTCCTCACTCAACAACTAAGGTTAAGGAAAATGGTCAATGAACATCATCGAAGAGTGACAAATCAAGTGAGGAGTCATGCAACCATATAAGGTTGAGTGGATGATGTTCAATATGGAGGTACCCCATATTTGAACAATCATAATTTTGGATGGGACCATTACTCAAACACCTCATGGGACACAAGTCATAACACTCTTCAATCTCCACAAGTCCAAAGATCAAGCCTAGAAAGAAGCTATGGATGAATTAAGAAGAACTCAAGCTGAATCTACTATGGCACAAGTGGAATTTTCAAGATCAATGGCTGATATGGACTACTCTCAAGTTGGTTTACCTAGGTTGTGTGTGCAAAATGAAATGAATCAACCTCCCTAAGAGGAATTGTTTAGCCTAGAGACTACTATAATTGAACTAATAAGAGTTCAAGCTGATATGGCAACATCTCAAGCTCAATTCATGGAGGAGGTGTACACACCTCCACAAGAGGAGTTAAATGTTGCACAAATGGAGCGATGAATCGCCTTCACAATGGCTAATTACTAAGTATGGGGTCGATTTATCCATACGTAGGAATGACTATGGTCATCTATGTCCAATCAATCAGAGAAAAATCCAATCCCCACAAGAAAGAAAGATATAAGAACCATTAATAAATACACAGATATTAGTGAAGAGAACATGGCCAAAATGTCCTTTGAAGGACAACATGGGAGGTTGTTATCCCTTTTTGAGGTGATTAAAGAAGAGAGCTTGAACTATAATGAAGATGTCACCTCAAGAAGCAAGGATGAACTTGAGAAAATCACAAATGTGGAGGATGATGCACAAAATTCGAGAATCCTAGTTGTGAAGGAAGATGAGCCAACTTCTCCGGAATCACATGAAAAGATAAAGGGGAATGAGACTAAAGGCCATAACAAAATAAGTCAATATAGTGAATACCCAACCAAGCTGACTAGAGATCCCAAAAACTAGGTTCAAAAGGGATTACTAAATTGTAAAGACTTTATTTTGATCACTGTGAGGATCTTATTCCCTTGTCCATTCCTATGATGAAACAATGATGCTCATACGAAGAAGGGTAAGCTATACTTTCAATGATCTCTATGAATTGGAAAGAGTAACATGAGCTACTCTTAATTAAAGAGATCACCTATATAAGAGTGAAGTGGGACCTCTTCAAAGGGAATTGAATAGGGTGCAATTCCTATTAAAATCTTGAATAACCAGGAGCATGTTCATGGTCAAAATGAACATAAAAGTGAGAACTGGGAAATGTAAGGAAGATTCTTGTGTGATGCATCTCATCATCTACACAAATGACAGAATAGTTCAAGGACATCATGTCTACTGTTTAGTTAGTAAAGTAAACATACTTATACAAGAGAAGGTTCAAAGGGTAACACCTACCTCTCCTATGTAGGTTTCAACTATTGAACTCTATCAATTTTGAGGGATCGTTTGTCTTGTCTTTGGGTGTCAATTTCATTCATGTGGGGACTTGGAATTTCCTTTTTCCGTTTGAATGAAATTAACTTACATTTGGGGATTAATTTTTGAAATGGTCGTATAAACGTATAATGGTTTAAAGGATTTTAATACCTTTTATGGCTTTTTCTTCCTATCGTCAGTTGCCTTGAAATCGTTGAAATTAATCACATTGTCCATTCATACCTTTTGTTATCTATTTATACAAGTGTGAGTCTCTTCAAAAATATACTCACTGAAGTCTAGAGAATTAGAAATTGTCTACTTCCTCTTTTGTTTCGTTGGTGATAGAGCAAACACTTTCTAGTTCGTCGGAATGGTTGCATGTGCTTTGTTGACCATTCCTTAAGTCGTTTCATCCTAGGAAACAAACGTCGACGTGATTTTCTCCAAGCACTAGGGAGACGACAAATATATTTTAAGGAGATCGTGACTCCTCATGAGACTCGACGCCTTTGATCTTCTCCATCCTTTGTGTTTTGGTTTTCTTTTGTAATCTTCTTTCTTTCATTTTTCTTAATTTTCCGTTTCAGTATATTCATAATTTTTGTAACTCTTTTCAACTAAATTCTTGAGTGGTTTCCAAACCATTATAGATTTTCATTTATATTAGCCATGCCCTCAAGTTTACATCTTTAATGAAGATTAGCATCATACCTCAACTAAGAAATAGTAGTAAACTATAATTCAATGACAAAGAAAACAGGGGAACTCCTACTCAGGGCATTGCCTCCTTGAATTTCCTCCATGATCAAGCTTTAATAGGGAGAGTGGAGGAGGTCTTGATGTTCACATTTTATATTTAATATATGGTAAAATGATGTTATTCATTTTAACACCCATTATTTTGATTGTAATTGTAACCGTCTTATAATGTCCATGCTTTACAAAACATTAATTGTGCATATCAGGCACTTATTTGGCACCATGCCTTAGCATTTATTTTAATAAGTAAACAGAGTTTACACCTTCCTTCAAAGAAAGAAAATATGTTGGTGATTTTTATGAATTTCATTTCAACATACATAATGACACCTTAGAAAAATACATGTTGGGAAATTTAAGTATTTCTAAACTGAAATTGTGCCAAAAATCAGACTTCTAATCAGACAAAAATTAGGTTATCTGTTTCTCTTGACAGTTTCCTAAAATCTAAGTGAATAATGCCACAATAAGTAAATTGAACGCAATAAATGGAATGCTATAGAAACTACTGTAAAAATTGCTTAAAGCTATAAATTACTAGCATGCCAATAAAAAAGTATCACAATATGTTTCCCTATTTTCCTGTCAGCGGTTCTTTTTATATCAACTTCACATCATATTTTCAAAAATTTTCATTATTTTAAATTTTTTTGCTTTCAATATTTGACTCATGTTAATTATTATCTTAATATAAATACCTAAATTACTTCCATTTTAATAAAAATGTTTGATTCATGAAAGAAAAACAACAAAACATATCTATTACTGAAAGAAGGAATTAAAGGGCTTGAGGCTTTGACATTGACCAGGGAATTGGGGATATGAAATGAAATCCATTGCTATCAACAAAAAGAAAAATAACCCACATGGCTATGAGCCTATTCGCGATGCACATCGAGACGAAAATGATTGGAAAAATCACAAATTGGCCAGGTGTAAAGGTTGATGACAGAAAATTTTATGTAGATACGCAATATAGCATGTTCATGTACACATATGTGATAGCAAAGTAGGATCCATAGTTTCTCCAGAAAGTGACTGCTGTTGAAAACTGAGAGAGAGAGAGAGAGGAGATGACTGCTCTCTATCTGATATGCCAAAAATCATGAAAACCCTAATCTCTGCTGGATGGGGAAGTCAGAGAGGCTCTTATCAGATGAGAGTAGGACTTCATAAAGAGTACTCGCGGATAGTCCAGCCCCATCATAGACTATTAATACGTCACACGTATTATCTGGTCAAGTGCTATATCGCTACATAATATAATAATATTACATAATTGATATTATTAAATAATCCAATAAACAAATCTTAATAATTGATTAATACTAATCCACAAAAAAATTAAATACAACATTCTCCCACTTGATAGCATTAGTCAATTATTAGAATAAGGGATTATTATAACTATGATAAAATATCAATTACGGTACTCAAAGCACATAACAAACTAATAATAAAATATATATATATATATATATATATATAAAGCCTTCAACGTGCAGAACATCTTATCCGATAGGGAAAAAATGTCATACACATCAACAAG
This sequence comes from Tetrastigma voinierianum, assembly GCA_016808115.1. NCBI lineage: Eukaryota > Viridiplantae > Streptophyta > Magnoliopsida > Vitales > Vitaceae > Tetrastigma > Tetrastigma voinierianum. The sequence continues at coordinate 188,443 of JAEQBH010004535.1, read as the reverse complement.
CTCATATTTCATGTAAAGAGATTATGAATAGAGAACTGCATGAGTGAATAAAACAAAATATGCATTTCTCAAACAAATGGTCCAAGCATTCAATGATGTCAAGCCGTGAGATAAGGATGTGATATTATTGACATGTCATCATCACATACCCTTCAAACAATTACAAAGAAAATAAATGCATAACCAGACTCCACTAACCCAAAATATCAAAAAGACTAACCAAACCCATATGAGTTACATGACGTTGATAAAACTCTATAGGTGTTTCCTGTTCAAGTGGATCCTCGCAACATATGGTCCTGTAGTAGTATATTCAATTCGAGTCTGAAATTCCTGAACTTTTTCTCTAACAAACAAGTATTTTATATCAAAGTGCTTTGAGCAAGTAGCACTCCTGTTGTTTTGAGAGAAATGTACAGTAGCTATATTGTCACAATATATAACAAGTGGCTTGGATATGCTCTCAACAATATGAAAGCCAAAAATCAATTTCTTTAGCCACATGGCTTATCAATTAGCCTCATAACGTTTTTACATACTGGGCCTATAGTCGAGGTAAATGTAAGTGTTTGTTTAACACTTTTCCAAGAAACAGCTCCTCCTACCATAAAAATAAAACCAGAAGTAGATTTTATGTCATCTGGGCAACCTCAAGTAAAATCGAATCGAATAGCAAGGACCTTCAAGTCGAATTTACTTTATAGGTCAACATATAGTCCTGGTACCTTGCAAGTACCATGACCTTTTCACGGCTTTCCAATGATTCAAACCTGGATTGCTCAAGTATCTCCCTAAAGCATTAACAAGAAAAGGCAATATCGGACGAGTACAAACTTGTGCATTAAGATCGTGCCGCCAACAGATTTCCTCGCAAAGGTTACAAAGATTATCGCCCCTAGAATGCTCCGTCTAATTAATTTCCTCCATGGCATATTTCCTCATAACTACAGGCACACTCGTCTGAAAGTGGATCCCATTTTTCCCGAGAAGCCTTATCAAACAATGAGATTGATCAGTTAAAGTGTGGGGCCTCGCCTCTCAAAACCAACCATGCTGGTGATAAATAAATATAGATCCGCAGACTCTTTCCAATCCTCATAATCGTCCTATCTCGTATTTTGACAAGTCAATTGTAGTGCAATGAGGTCGCACTGTGAAAGGTAGAGGGAAAGCATTTAATATGCATGTAACATAATATTACCATGCGGTCACAAATAAATGATTCCTTACGTACAGCCAAACATGTCTATTAAACAGATTTCTTATTTATCATGATCCTACGAAGTGGGTCACGAATCACACTTTAAAAAAGAAAGATACGATACAATGTATAAGGATTCATGTCACTAAAATTCTAATACCGATAGGGTAATTAAACATAATTTGACATAAGTTTAGAACAAATAGTACACTACATTAATAACAAATTTCATACTAATAACAACATACCCATAGGTACTATTTTTAGTGCAAACATTCATATGAATTCAATTAAAATTCTAAAAGAATTTAAATTATTTAATTTCTACAATGTTTTGCATAAGCTCACGATAGGAAAGATCAAAATTATGCAAAATAATATCATAGTTGCTGGTACAGATCAATATACAATTGCATAATCCACAAAATACATCAATTTAACCAAAAAAAAAAAAATGGGTCCAGAAACCGAGAGTACAGCAACTAAATCCCGGATTTCATCTCCCTTGCCTGGTTTTTGAACTCCTCATTTCTCCACCATTTTCGACGATATGATTTAAGGTTTAAATTTACGAAATATCACCTTAATGTGTAAATCGGCTGAAAAACAACGAGGGTTTCTGGCCATGTCCACGTAAGGTTTTAGACACTTTTTTTAATTTTTTTTATTTTAGCAATTTGACGAAAACAGTCATATATCCAACAATATAATCCCAAACCTTTGATTCTTTAGAACATATCCAAAATAGAGACTCATATGTGAGATTAACAAAGACCCTGGAAGTGAAAATTTCACATAAAACAAGTAAATCTCAATCAACACAAATTATTATGGTTCATACAGATGAACAGCCATAATTCGTTATCTGATTTGGCTCTGATACCAATTGATAGAAAAATTTTATGTAGATACGCAATATAGCATGTTCATGTACACATATGTGAAATTGAGACTCAACCTATGTACCTGGCACCAAAGTAGGATCCATAGTTTCTCCAGGAAGTGACTGCTGTTGAAAACTGAGAGAGAGAGAGAGAGATAACCGCTTCTCATCTCGATATGCCAAAATCATGAAAACCTAATCTCCTGACGGGAAGTCAGAGAGGTTCTTATCGATGAGAGAAAATCTCACAAATAGGTACTCGCGGATAGTCCAAATTTCATCATAGACTATCAATACTTACGTGACACTGTCAAGTGCTATATCGCTACATAATATAATAATATTACATAATTGATATTATTTAATAATCCAATAAACAAATCTTAATAATTGATTAATACTAATACACAAAATTAAAATACAACAGTTGATAGTTGATTAAATTAGATGACCACTAAATTATTTTCTGTGAGCCTATCCCCCGCCCTTCCCCGAGTTTATATTCAAAACAACCGCTTTAGAAACGATGATTTTCAAAACAAAACCTTAACAATAATCAGTCACCAACTTTGTTCAGTAATTTTTAACGGAAATATTCTTTTACCTCAAAATACTTTTTAAGTACCAGTTAATTTGTATAAAATTAAGCATGCAATTGTGATAGTGAAGTCCTACGAATTAAATAGTTTGGGCAGCGTCCGGACTAGTTTATTTTAACTTTTGGACTTTTATAGCGTATGCTTTGAGAAAAACCAGTCAATTAATTCCCTTTTAAGAAATTGTTTGGCATCACCACGGTGCGGCCTCAGTTGTTCACCACTGATTCCACGAGTCTTTAAATATTGGGAGAAAAAGACTTGATTATTTCTTAATTAGGTGAATGGAATAACGAAATTTCGTCCTCCATTCCCACCTATATATAAAGATGGAATCTATAATAATAATGTAAACTAAATAAATATCATATAAAGATATAATTCTTATTCTAATCCTAACAAATATTATATAAATTTATTAGGATTAGTATAAGATTTAAAAAAAAAAACCTAGCTTCATTTTCTCTCAATTTTTTCTCTAACAGCTTTTTTTCCTTAAGTTATGAGGGGTGATTTTTTAGTCATTATTGGTTTGGAATCACCTATTTGCACCTCTTTATGTCATTTTTTTTTCAATAAAATGGTTATTTCCACATAGATATACATATAGGGGTTTTTATTTGTTTTTTCGCGATTATTGCCGTTATTGTGAATTAAGATTATCGCGGCTTTGACAAGTGCAAGTGGTTGTGGCATGTTGGTCTTGATCGTTTATTTTTCGTCAGTTTCGCATCGACATTTATTTATTTGTGAGTGATTTAATGTATAGGCTTTTAATTGATTCATTATGCTATTAACTTGGATACTGTTTCATTCTCTATAGTATTTAGCAAATTTAATTTTGTATTTCTATGGATGAATTAGTATTTTGAATCAATAAAATTATTTTTCCTTCAAAAACAGAATCAGAAGTATCTTAAATAAATAAAATTTGTGATTGAATATGTTACTGATTAATAGCAAAATACACAAATAGAAAAATGAAGATGGTGATGGCAACTTCCACTTCAAAATTGGAAAATTTTAAATTCACAAAGACAAACAATCATTTTGACCTTCTGTCATTGCATCCGCCTTCCATGGACATTCGTTGCTTTTTTTTTTTTTTCCACCAACTAGTGTTTTCTTTTCTTTGTACCAAGAAATTGCCGAAGCTCAGCTGAGCCCTGATAGTAAGATTGTCTCTGGTACGTACCTTTGGAAAACAACCTGTCAATGGCTTCTGTGAGTCCTCCAAGGTCGTCTTCTTCTTCTTCTTCTACTTCTGCCACTCGTCCATGGGATTACGAAGTTTTCTTGAGCTTCAGGGGTGAAGATACCCGCAGAAATTTCACATCTCATCTCTATGCAGCTCTGATTCGGAAAAGGATTGTGACCTTTATAGACGATGGACTCTCAAGGGGAGAAGAGATTGCATCAGATCTTTATAAAGCTATTGAGAAGTCAATGTGCGCTGTCGTGAATCTCTCCAACAACTATGCCAGTTCCAGATGGTGTTTGGAGGAACTGGCGAAGATCATGGAATGCAGGATAGAAATGGGACTGTTTGTTTTCCCAGTTTTCTATCATGTGGATCCCTCCGATGTGCGAAAGCAGAGTAGCAGTTATATGAGGCATTAGCCAAAACATGGAAAAGAACGGGCTGGCCACCAGACACTGAGGTGGAGTAATGTTTTGACGGAAGTGGGCCATCTCTCTGCATGGCATGTAGTATATTGTGGGTAACTAATATAGCTTATTCCATATAATCGCTTGCAAGTATTCTTAATTTAGTGTTTGTTATGTTTCTTGTGGAATTTTGGAAAATTTTTGTTTACACAGATTTTAGAAAATTTGAACATTGCTTGTCCCACTGAAAACTCTTAAAAAGAAAAAAAAAAGAAAGTATTACATTCAAAGGTTATGCTAATAGGAGGTTGATCCCACTCAAGTAAATCCTGGCCTGCAGATTTTGTTAACAACTGATGTAGGTGCCTTGCTACTGACAGGTCTGATGCGGGATATATTAAGGAAATTGCATCGGAAACTCTTACATGTTGACGAAAACCTCACTCGGTGATGACATTATCTCTGATGCATTAAGCATCCTAACAAAATCAGAGATCACAAGGAAGCTGTTGAGCTCTTCAGTACTATGCATGCGTTTGAGCAGAAGCGTCCCAAAAAAAATGAACTTTCAGACTCAATGTTGCATTATGTTAGTGGTCATCCAAGGTTGTCTTCTTCTTCTTCTTCTTCTTCTACTCCTGACCGTTCTTGGGATCACCAAGTTTTCTTGAGCTTCAGGAATATAGATACCCGCAAAAATATTGCAGATCATCTCTATACACGTTTGGTTGAGAGAGGGATTCATACCTTTAAAGGTGATGAGGAGCTTGAGAGGGGAGAAGTACTCATTGCCTCTAAAGCATCTGGGACATTCAAGAGCCCAGGAGGTCCTCGTGTGTCGACACGCGGATTGACGCGGACACGCATTGGATACGCCGGATACGGTCCGATACGCCACGTGGCGACGCTGACCAAACAAGAGGGTCAAAGGATTTGATATACCGACACGACGAGACACTACCGACACTCCGAAGAGACACGGCTGGGACACAAATGAGCAGATTTTGCGGCTTTTTCCTTCTTTGGGCTTAAAACCCACCGATTGTCTCTCTCAATAAGTCAAATACACAAACCACAAAAAGGAAATCGATTGGCCGACTTCGACTAGAAGCCAGAGCAGGACGATCGATGATGTCGGATCGACATCGACAACGCCGACAACACCGAGAAAAGGTGCAATCGCGTTAATCGCTAAGTTCTTTTTTCTTCTTTTTTCGCATATGATCAATCGATCGATCACGGCTTTTTTTTCACTAGATTGCATTTTTTTCTCATGATTCATGAAACACAAAGAAATCTTCAGGAACTCATCGTCATCACCCAAAGGAACGCCTCATCTCATCACCCAAAAAATGGAAAATAAATTCAAATACCAAATTATGGCTTACTGGCAGATAAAGAAGAAACAAAAGAAGAGAGGGAAGGAGGAAATAAAAGAGGAAGGGGGAGCGAGAGGCTGGGTGTGCCTTAGGCAAAAAGGAAATAAATAGCTGCATCCCGCGGCCGGGGGCGTGCCAGAAAGGCTTGGTACTACAGCCATAGCTCAATGAAGAGAGGTGAGGGTTTGGACTTTAGAGAGAAAATTTTATCTGAATTTGGAAAAAGGATAAGCGAGGTGAGGGACTCCGAGGGTTGTACTGTAGGGAACGGAGGAGCTCCAAAGATGGGCGCCAATGAAGCCTACGATCGGGACTCCATCTCCGAACTCCAAGCGGCAAGCTCGAATTGCTTTCCCCTGTTTTTCCATTCAATTTCAACGTTTCAATTTTGTTTCATTGTTTCTTGATTCTTCCTAAGGCCCAACACACTTAAAATAAAAGGCCTAAAACACTTTAAATAAAAGGCTTAAAACAAATAAATAAAAGACCTAGTACAAAGGCCCAAAATAAGCTTCGTCATTTGTGCTACTCACAGATTTTTATTTATTTTGAGATTCTAACAAAATAGGAAGTCGAAAGTTGATAAAATGAATGAAGGTAAGTTGAAATTTATTGCCAATGCAATTTATTTATTTTATTTATTTTTCAGCTTTGTCTAATTGCCTTTTATGCAAACTGTTTTTTACAGTTTATTAAGGAAAAGTGGCGAACAATTAGATTAGATTGTTTTATAATTTATTTTGAATTTCAATGAATGCAAACATGCAAATTTTATGGAATTAGCCTAATCCAATTAGGGTTTATGGATGGATCAAAAATTAGATTGATTGGGCTTTGAAATAATTTAGATTAATTTAAATGCATGATTATTATTATTATTTTTATGATTCAGAATTATACAATGAGTAGTAATTCTGAGCCTTCAAGTGATCAACAGAATAATCAAGATGACAATGCTCCTTTATGGAGGTTCGTCACGAGAAAAGCGAAATTAGGTAAAGGGGGAGGAAATGTTGCTTTTCAATGCAATTTTTGTAGGCAAATATACAAAGGGTCATATTATAGAGTCAAGGCTCACTCAAGAAAATTAGCAGTCAGGTTGCATCGTACTAAAGCAATGAATGAAAATTTAGTCGTAGATGAAGGGTGATGGAGGAAGTCGAACAAATGGTGAAACAATATAATCTCAAGCAAGTTCCTTGCATCTACATCAAGCGCAACATCTAATTTTGAGAATTTTTCTAGCGCTAGCATAAGTGGCTATTGATCCAAAAAGGAGAAAGGGTCTATCGATCAATTCGAGAAGGCATTCAATATGGGTGCACGTGAAATAGCCTGACACAAGTGATAGCTTAGGATGTTTTACACTGGGGTTGTCTTTTCACTTTGCTAGAAATCCTTATTATGCTCATGCCTTTAAAAGTGCAAGTCAACTTCTAGGTTATGTCCCACCAGGCTATAATGCATTAAGAACTACATTATTGTAGAAGGAGAAGAGTAATATTGAGAATTTATTGGAACAAATCAAGAAGACTTGGAATGAGAAATGAGTGAGCATTTGCAGTGATGGATGGTCGATGGCTCAAAGAAGACCACTTATTAACACTGCGGTGGTTTTTAAAGTGGGTCAATGTTTTTTAAAGCACAACCTGTGGAACAAGAACAAGCACTTTATAGCTGATTTGTTGATTAAATTACTATACAAGAGGGATTGGTCCTCAAAAAAGTAGTTCAAGTTATAACTGATAATGCTGCAGCTTGCAAAGCAGCCATAGTAACAGCACGTGAAGCAAAGTTCGACATATCGTTTGGACCTCGTATGTGGTTCATATTCTCAATCTTGCTTTGAAGAACATATGTGCACCATCAACACACCCAAGATATGATGATGTGATGGAACAATGTGGTTGGATCTCTCTGGTTTCAAGTGATGCCTCTTTCATCAAGAATTTCATTATGAATCATGCAATGAGATTGTCAATGTATAATAATCATTGCAAGTCAGTTACTTCGTTGGTCGATACATCGCCATTTCAACTATTGTTATGCTTAAACGACACAATAAAAAGAGGGTTGGAGCAATTAGTGATAAGTGAAGAATGGGAGATGTCTAAAGAAGATGATGTAGTGAAAGTTAAAGAAGTAAAGGATAAAATCCTAAATGAAGACTTCGATGGATGTGGATTGAGATCTCACTTTTACACCCATGTATGAGATGCTTCGATTAGTCGACACCGATTAAACCTTGCCTTCACAATATTTATGAGGGTGGGATTCGATGATCAAAAGTGAAGGAAGCCATTTATAAGAAAGAATATAAAAGTTTGAGGTGAATCTAAGGTAAGGACTAAGATTCATTAGTAAATATTTGAGTTTTTGATTGAAAGTTTTAATTATATCAACCTCAGAATTGTTTTAATAGTCTATTTGGATATTAGAATTAACCTCAGAAGAGAGACCTGTAATACACCTTATATCCTAGTTCATCATCCCAAACCCACAACTAGATTTCAACAGATTTGCACTCAAAGAGAATGATCATGAATTTAACTTTGACACATTTATGCTTGACCTTGACTTTAGTGGTATTAATCAATCAATGGTCGATGATGTCCTATGATCTATCCACCCAGGCTGGCACAGAGAAAATATTCTTTGAGAGGTATCAGGTGAGTTAGTGAGGATGAGTGCCTGAGGAAAGGTCGTCCCTCAACTCAGCATCCCTCCCAGCATGACCTCAACAACACAATGAGTCCTGTCAAATGCGGTGGATTGTTCCATGTGTGAACTTCCGTGACCACAGTCGCTCTCCAATCTATAGTACTGAACAAAGGTGACAACTTGTTCATCTCATGCAGAAAAGAAATTGAGCACATATAATTTCATTCACTCCATGAAGAGAAATGTTGACACCCCAAAGAGTCAGAGGACTTGGTTTATGTCCATAACAATCTTCACTTCCTCAAGGGACTTCAAACTATAATGAAGGTGAATCTAAAATGTGGGACATTGAGGAGAGATGGTTTTGACTCAATGGATATTGAGAATGTTGGAATTTTCGGTGACGCGACCTTTCAGATGAACCTAACCGAAGCCATTTTATTTGATTCGTATGAAATGCTAGTCTTTAGTATTACTTATGTTTGTTTTTTAATATTTCAGAAGAACAATGTTTGTTTGAACACTTGTTTTTTATTTATCTAAATTTCTTTTAAGGACACACATTTGTAAGAATAATTATTTTTATTTTATCTATTATGTCGCAACTCGCCGTGATCCATCTCTGTTTTTTGAAATTTGTCGTGTCCTCGTCCCACCGTGTCGTATCCCGCGGATCAGACTGTCCGTTTAGCTCATTGCATCGTGATCCATTAAAAGCTATGGAGAAGTCAAGGTGCGTCATTACTTTCCGAAGAGGACTTTAAGGCCTGTGATGGTACTCGAGGAACCGCCAAGATCGCTGGAGTGCAGGCGAACGGATTCATAGTTTTTCCAATTTTCTATCATGTGGATCCTTCCAATGTGAGAAAATGTGAGGGCAAGAGGAGAGATGCATTAGTCAAACATAAAAAGAATGGGTTTGGCCTCCATAAAGAGAGGCGGGAGGGCGCCTTGATTTGCGGGCAATCATGGCATCTACATGATCAAGAAATATAACTCTTCCTCTCTTGCAATTATTCTTTATCTATTATTCTACATAGCGTTAAAATTTATAATCAACACATCTATGTTATATTGTTCATTATTCAATTTAAAGATTCATTCTGACTTTGAAAAGACCACCCAGATTCAGGGTCCTATACAGTTTTAAAATCTGGATTTTGTTCTCTCAATACTAGGTGTTATTGTTTTCCACATTGTGTGGGAATTGCATTTCATCAATTGTTTTAAATAATTATATCAAGTGTTGAAAACTGAAATGGTAAGTCATCCACTGATCTAGTTAATTTTCACACCAAAGTAAAAAGAAAAATATGTCGCAATATAGTTGTGAATTATTGCGATATTTTGTACCCGTGTGCTTTGGGCAATCGCGATGCTCTTTTCAGACAGAGTTTGACGTCAAGGTAAAGAAACTTCTTGGTTGTCTTGAACTTTTGTCACGACATAATTCGGAAATGTCGTGACATTCTACATTTTCATTTTAGCCATTTTTACGCATTTTTGGCCGTGGTTTTTGTCTCTTTGCATTAAAACCTTTCAAAACACAACTGCAGGAAGATTCCATAGTTCTTTATTAAATGAGACCTTAAACTCTCAAAAATGTAAGAAAATGAACTTAAAAATATATGAGTTTTAGACTCATCAATAGCACATGGAGACAATAAAGGAGAGTTTGGTGGTGAGGATTATGATGAAGGGAATGGTGATGAGGGGGGTGAAGGATAAAAGGACATGGATAATGGTGATGAGAACCAACCTCGTGTAGATGAGGTTGTCAATGTCCCACAAATTACCATGGTGCACAACATGCTTCAAAGTAAACAGTTGACCAGAATATTACCTCACTTGAAGGTCACATGGAACGACTTGAGCATGTGGTCATTTAACAACATCATGAGTTGACAGGCATAATTTACCATTATTCCCAATGGTCCTCTATATACGACTTAAGATTAGTTACTAATAGTTGATGGTTGGTTAGTAGTCATTGATAGTATTATTTGTTTTTATTTTCATGTTTTCATCCATTTGTATGGATGTTTTGTTGACATGTTGAAACTAAACTCGATATATTTCAGGATTTAAAGAAGTGTGCTTTAGTCACTATGAATTCATTCATATCAAGTAAAGATTATAGTCAAGGTTCATTCCATAAGTAAGATGATAATTTCAAAAAATTCATTATACACTTGGTCGGGCGCACATTACAATTATCGTGATATAATTACATACATTAATGCTATATTATGACCCAAATAATGAAACTCCATATACATAGCACTTTAATCCAGAGCGCCTCGCTTCCTGGCCCCGACCCAAATGCCGAGTCCGAACCCTGATCCGGATGCTTTTGATACCACTTACTTGTGATGCCCCCAATCAAGACCCTGTCAAGTGAGGGTGTCACTTTTTCTTTTCTTCTATTTACTATAACCTTATAACTTTAAGCTTGCTCATTCATATAATGCTAAACATTTATCTTTGTATCATATTCTAGTGTAGTTTAATTACAAAATATATATACAAGCTTCAGATATAGAAGTGTCTTAACATTTACAATATTTACATTGTTTGCAAAGAAACAAAAAAGCCATATACATGACACCAAATGTCTTCCAAAGGCACCTAGTTACGTACGACTTGACCGCCGATGTGTGCATTGTCCTCGTTTTCGGCTTCCTTCACCTATACCTGATGAAACACTGCGGCTGTTTATACAGGAATTAATACATATGGACGACTCTAATAAGGGTCATCAGAGGTTTTAAACACATGCATATCCTTATGACAAATATAACATTTACATATACCTATCCATTTTCATCTACTTTTCCATAACATGCTTCATTTCTATTATATTTCATATACTTTTCGTAAGCTATTTTTATACCCTTTACTTGTTCTTGTAATTGTGGTCTATCATCACATAGTGTTGTTATGCTTCTCATATCAAGTCATATACTATATACATCTCATTTTCTTTTATGTTTCATGTCTCCCAATACCTTAGAAGCGGATACGGAATAACCGTATGTACTGGTGCCATTATCACCAGTATTTGGGAGACAGCTGATCTCCTCAGATGACCCAAACGGGGCCGCTATAATGATCTAAATGGGATCTATGTCATCGACCTAAACGAGGCCTCGATATATGTATCTGTATGTTGCAGCAACTGTGTCCCTATAGGCATGCCTATCTATCCAACTACCCGGTCATAGGCAGGCAATAAGTTTTATTATGTTTTCTTAATAATCTTTCATATTGTAAAGAGATATTTCCTTATATACATGAATATCTAGCTGCATATCATGTATACTTAAGTGAGATATCTTATTATCAAACAATCTCTTATAACATTTAACCGTGACTTTTCATATAACAAAAATTATACAAGTATTTGTTCTTATAGCGCATTTATACTCTGTTTAGAATCCTATCATGGCATTAAGTTTGCCCACATCGTCGCTTTGGCAAGGTACGGTCTAATGTTTCTTTACTTTAAACATGAATGGACCCTCTTATACACTTATGGTCCTCATTAATTCAATAGATGTCCCTGAATGACTGAATAAATAAACAAAACAAAAACACAATAATTTTTCCATGTTAGAATAAGGTCTTTGCTCGCGGCGTAGCATCAAGTACGTCGCATGAGAGCTAAGCCCCCAACAACCCGAGAATATCCAAATTCTTCCTTCTGCCACGCCAAGGGCGTGGGAACCTACGACTTCTCGCGCATTGCAAAAGTGGGGTCGCTTACCCACGGCATAGGACCCTGAGATGCTCAGAATTTGTTGTTTTGGTCCTTTCTACAAATCTAACCAAAACAAAAATAAAACTCATATATTCTGAAAAACGCCTCCCAAGTGGGTTCTAACCTAACCCACACTCAAACATAGAGAGATTAATTAGGGTTTTTCCAAATCGGAATTCAAATACTGTGTTAGGCACTTTCCTAACACCCAAACAAGTATTCATACATCATAAACCAAGAATCCATACTCAAAGAAAGGATTCCATACTTATCTTATACAACTAGGGTTTTACCAACTCCACTTTCCATTCTAGGGTTAGGATGAATTCCTAACTAAACCCTAGCAAGGGAACAAACTTAATTACCCATAATAAACCATAGAATTCATTACAAAAATCATAGTATTCCATACCTTTAATTTCTTTGTCTCCTTCCTTCTCTTCCTCTTCTTCTTCTCTTTCTTCTTCTTCTTCTCAAACGTGAAACCCCAAAATGAAAGACCAATTTAGTCTTATCTTCCATTTAAAGTTAAGGGGCTGCTCTGGGCTTCTAACTCACTCTTGAAGTCTTTTCCCATTTTGCATTTTTGGTCCTTCATTTCTCATCTATTCTCAATTCAACTTATGCATATTCCTACTTTGGCATATGAACTTATTAAATTATGACCCTTGGGTCTCGAATTGGTAATTTACCAATTTACCCTTGACTCTGGTACTAATTCCGGGTTTTACTTATTTTATTTTTAGCATTATTTTATTCCGAAAAAATATATTTTTACTTTTATTATACTCTAAACATGTTATAAAACTGTCAGGGTATAATTTTGGGTGTTACATGAACACTTCTTCGTTTGTTTTTTGTCTTCATCTCCACAGTTGGGAGTAAGAAAAGATATTCCAACAACAGATCCATTAGGTCCTTTCCATCTTGGTGGATATAGAACCCATGATCGCATAGCTTCATCCATGGAAGTGTAGGTTTTGTATAGACCTCATTTGTAGAATATTACTCTTCTTTGACATTCAATCCATGAATCGGTGACACTCCACGTTTTTTACCATCAAATACAACATAATAGTTTATCATTTTCTCTCTGGATTTACCTGCAAGCATAACTACTACTTTTTAGGCATCCATTATAAATCAAATAATACCTAAAGTGTTATGATAGTACCAAGTAGTACACCGAGTATACTACGGTAGTACACCTAATATATTATGGTAGTACCACCTATTCCAAACATGTAGCTTACCAATGGTCTTACTCATTACAAACTATGAACATATAATAGTTTGTCAACATACTATTTGTATGGTATCGCCTTTTTTTTTTGTTTTCAAATTGCTTATTTTTTTCATTATGGTAGTATCAACTAGTACTCACAACACGTTATGGTAGTGTCTTCAGCATGCTATGGTACTAATTTCAAAAGATAGTCAGTCTAATATACTGTATAACATGGCATTGACACTATAATAGAAACCTCATGAGTGTTTTCTCCTTCCCATAGAAATCTTGTGATGGGTGTTCCAATAAGGAAGAGATGTTCCAATGAAGAATAAGAAGATGTTAAGGTTTTGAAATTACCTTACCTGTAGATACTTCAAAGGGGTTTTAATGGCGTTGTGATCCGAGGAAAAAGAAAAATATGTGTTTTATAAGATGTTAAGGTTTTTGAGATTAGCTTACTTAGATATGGTTCAAAGCAGCCGATTGGACGGGGGTAGGAAGCTTTGCCCAATGACACTCATCATATAATGGAGTCGTGATGGATACAAGGAGAAAGGATAAAGAAGAAGACACAGTCATGTTGACTTTCAATGTTTAAACGACTGTCAGCTAAATCATTAATTCTCTTTCCACTGATCAGTGTTTCTTTCCGTTCTACTCAAGCAACTCCAGCAGTGGAGCAAAACACATAGCAAAAGCCAAATGCTCAGCATAGCCCTGATAGTAAGACTGTCCCATCAAACTTTAGCATAGAACCTGTCAATGACTTCTTCGAGTCGTCCAAGGTCTTCTTCTTCTGTCCGTTCTTGGGATTACGAAGTTTTCTTGAGCTTCATGGGTAAAGATACCCGCAGAAATTTCACATCTCATCTCCATCAAGATTTGATTCGGAAAGGGATTCGGAAAGAGATCAAGATTTGATCTCAAGGGGAGAAGACGTTAAATCTGATCTTTTAAAACTATTGGAGAACTCATGGTCCGCTCTCGTGATTTTGTCTCAAAATTATGCCGTATCCGATTGGTGTTTGGATGAACTGGCCAAGATCATTGAGTGCCAAAAAGAAATGGAACTGTTAGTTTTTCCAGTTTTCTATCATGTGGAACCTTCCCATGTGCGAAAGCAGATGGGCAGTTATGGCGAAGCATTTGCCAACCATGAAAGAAATGGGATTAGCGAGCAGACACAGATCAGGTGGCGTTTTGCTTTGAAGGCAGTGGGCAAACTCGCTGGATGGCATGGCATGTAGATCGTGGGTAAATATAGCTTGTTCCATATAATCGCTTGCAAGTATTCTAAATTTTTTGTGCATAGGGTCAAAACAGAAATCTTTGTAGTTGACCAACATATTATAAGTATCTCTGCTTTATTATTCATTATTCAATTCAAAGATTCATTCTGGTTTCGAAAAGATCACCCCAGTTCAAAGGCATTTACAGTTTTAAAATCTGGTTTATTTCTTTAAACCATATATTGCTTCAATTATCTTTTAAATAATTATCAAGTGTTGAAAACTGAAATGGTAAGCAATCCTAATTGATCTAGTACATTTCCATCAAATAAAGTGGAAAATTCATTGATTCTCTGGACGGGTTCTCCAAATTGGTTTTCCTGCAGAATAGATGTTTGGACATGTGACTATTTGAAATGTACGGGGTAAATTCGGTGTTTTTCTTTTTTGTGTGATATAGCATTGGTACTTCAAAATATAAGTTGAATATTAGAGGGCTTCAATTGTTTGTTTTGTTTTGTACTTTGTTAGCTCACCCATGAATGTGTCTTACTAGTGGCAGGGACGAGGCATATATAATTGAGGAGATTACTTTCCATATATTGAAAAGATTTCAAAACAAACTCTTACATGTTGACAAAAACCTCATTGGGATGGATGATCGCTTGGAAGAAATTATTCCAGAAATGATAGACCCTTCATCAAATGATGTCTGCATGGTTGGGATCTATGGAGTTTGGAGGAATAGGGAAAACAACACCACAAAGTTGTACAATTCAATTGCCTCTCATTTCATGACTACCAGCTTTATTGCTAATGTTAGGGAGGATTCTGAAAGCCGGGGTCTACTTTATTTACAAAACAACTCCTTCATGATATCTTGCCGATACATAAGAACTTCATTGGGGCAATGTTGATGAAGGGATCCAAATGATAAAGAAAGGCTATGCTTAAAAGTTCTTCTTGTTCTTGACGATGTCAACAATCTGGACCAATTGATAGCTTTGGCTGGTGATCGTAATTGGTTTGGTCCTGGAAGTAGAATTATTGTAACAACTAGAGATAGGCATTTGTTGGAGGTGTATAAAATGGATGCATTCTATGAGGCTAAGAAATTAGAACACAAGGGAGCTCTGGAGCTCTTTAGTAGGCATGCCTTTGAACAGAAGCATCCCAAACAAGGTTATGAAACACTTTCAGACTCTATGGTGCGCTATGTTGATGGTCTTCCATTGGGTCTTAAAGTTCTGGGTCAAGCCTCTATTTGGAAAGACATGTCATTGGGAAAGTGGAATCTTTGCAAAATCAGATCAAGAACAGAACCCAGAAATTCAGAGTGTGCTCAAGAGAAGAGGATGAATTAGGCCCACAGAAAAGGAGATATTCCTAGGATGTTGCTTGCTTCTTCAATGGAGAGGATAAAGATCGTTACAAGAATTCTAGATGCTTGTAAGTTCTATCCAGAGATTGGAATACAAGTCCTCAGTGATAAATGCCTCATAACTATTTTTGACAACAAGATATGGATGCACGATTTGCTACAACAAATGGGACGAGACATTGTTCGACAAGAATGTCCTAAAGACCCTGGAAAATGGAGCAGATTGTGCTGTCCTGAGGATGTAAATCATGTATTGACCAGAAATTGGTAAGAGCAGAATGCAAATGAACCTAATTTCATACTGGAAGCTTATTTGGAACTACTAAGCTTCAACAAGATGATTTTTTTTTAACTTACATACCTTATTTAACTTTAATCTATTTTTCTATTCTGTTAACTTCTACTCTTGTTTGTCAGGGAACAGAGGCTATTGAAGGCATAGTCTTTGGATTTGTCTGTACTGAAGCCGTGATACATGTTACTACAAAATCCTTGAGATGATGAATAAACTTAGGGGTTGCTCAAAATCTATTGGGCCGATGAATCTGTTCTATGAGGGAGGATAATAAAGTAAAGTTGTCCACAGACTTAGAATTCCCTTCCTATGATCTAAGATATCTTCACTGGCATGGATATTTTTTGCAATCTTTGCCTTCAAGCTTTGATGCTGAGAACCTCGTTGAACTTGACATGTGTTACAGCAGCTTAAAACAACTTTGGGAAAGTGACTTGGTATGAGGATTGATTATTTATTCATGTTTCTTTCTTTAGATAAATATCTGAAGTTCATGAATGCTTATGCATTGAAGTATTTGTTTTTTCCTCTGTTACAGCTTCTTGAAAAGTTAAATACTGTCAGAGTTAGTTTCTCTCAACACCTCATGGAACTTCCAGACTTTTCATATAGTGCTCCAAACTTGCAAAATCCAATTTTTTGATATTGTCAAGCTGCTTAAGGTCCACCCATCTATAGGAAGGCTGAACAAGATTACTGTATTGAATCTAAAAACTGCAGAAAGCTTAGCAGTTTCCGAGCATCATTGACATGAAAGCACTTGAAATTCTTAATCTCTGGCTGCTCAATGCTCAAGTAGTTTCCAGTACAAAGGCATTATGGAAATATTTATTGGAGCATCATTTAGGGCTTCAACTGCAATCGAGGAACTTCCATCTTTCAATTGGGGATATACTGGACTTGTTCGATTGACCCGAAAAGGTGCAAAAATCTTAAGAGACTTCCTGCAAGTGTTTGTGCTGAAACTCGGGAGTGTCTCTTTCACTGGCTGTTCAAAACTCGAGAGTTTCCTAGAAATAATGGAGGATTTGGAGAACTTGAAAGAGCTTCTTTAGATGGAACATCCATAGAAGTGCTGCCCTCTTCAATTGAATATCTAAAAGGCCTTGTTCTGTTGAATATGAGGAAATGCAAGAATCTTGTGATCTTCCAAACAGCATATGTAATTTGAGATCACTAAACACTGATTGTCTCTGGTTGTTCACAACTATGCCCACCGTCAAGAACATTGGGCCTGCATGTCTTGAGCAGCTCCATGCAGATGGAATCTGCTATAACACAACCACCTGACTCCAATTGTTGTTTTGAGAAACCTCCGAGTGCTGATCTATCCTGATGTAAAATACTACATCAGACCTCATTGAGTTCACATTTTCATTCTGCTATTGCCTAGAAAGAGTTCAAAAGGGATTGGGTTTGTGTTATTTTCTGGTTTTTCTAGTTTCAGGTACTGCACAAATGTAAACCTAAGTGACTGCAAACAACTAGAAGGAGCAATCCCCATTGGTATTTGCTTGTTAATCTCATTGAAGAAATTGGATCTAAGCAGAAACAATTTTTTAAGCATACCTGCAGGCATCAGTGAACTTACAAACCTAAAAGACTAGCTGGGCAGTTCCAGAGTCCCACAGAAGTTCTGAAATTCCATTATGTGTTGCAGACAATTGCACCGCTCTTTTACCGGTCTCATCAAATGTAAGCATGTTGCAAGGGCTACAGTTCCTACTCGGTAGTTGCTCCAAACCAGTGAGGACCAATCCAGTGATGATACGAGGAATTCATTACAAATATTTCCACATAATGATGCATCTTCCTCTGCTTCTACATCACCTGTCGTGATGCAAAAATTGCTTGAAAATATTGCATTTAGTATTGTTTTCCCTTTGGCACTGAGATTCCTGAGGATCTGGCATCAGAATGAGGGACTCTGTAAAATAGTGCTGCCTACAGATTGGGTACAAAGGATGACTTTTGGATTTGCTCTCTCTCTGTTGTTGAACATCTTCCCAGAATTATACGTCATTTAATTTGATGCTTTTGATTATGGGAGACTTGAAGCTTCGTCTTGATTTCCACTGCGTATGACAATGTAACTGTTGGGTCAGAACATGTCTGGCTGCTATCAACCATGTTCCCAGCTGAGGTTGTTTCAGTTCAATGACCCCAATGCCTGAATCATATTGAGATTTCTTTACAATCCCCACCAAATCAAGTGCATCCAAGATGGTGAAGAAGTGTGGGGTATGTCTTATATATGCAGAAGATCTTGAAGGAATGCATCCACAAAATACAAAATTGCTTAAGAGTAGAGAATGTAATGTAGTCGAGAGAAGCAGTGACAGAGCAGGATTAAATCGAAGTGGAATGTACTCTAGTTCTAGTGGCAGCAGCACGGACCTAAATAATCCCATTGACTCAAGATCGGAAGCGCAAACGTCCTCAAGAATGACTACCATGATTCTGGCTCTCTTTTTCCAATAATATTCTCTTCTGAGAATTTGGTCAAGCATTCTTCTCAAAATCAGAGATGGTACTTTTCACAGTGATTCCCGGCGAACATGTCCATATTATGCCTCTGTCCGACTCTTTGGTAAAGTTTCATTTTTATCTTATTGAGTTATATTGATTGAATCAACTGAGATTCTTTAAGGAGTCATTCTTTCTTGTTTTCTTTGATATTTTAAGCAGACAATTTTGTTTGAATCTGACTTTTGATTATGCTGAAAGTTTTAATTAAGACTCCATGATTACTTGTTGTTGAAGCATGATATTCATATTGAACTCGTGAGCCCCATAAGCTTGAGCTTTAGAGAGTTCATTATTTAACATTAAGATGATATTCATATTAAACCCAAACCTCTACAAAGCTCAATTTTTGTGAGAAATGGCCATTTAACACAGACGTAGCTTGGTTTAGGAGGTCCCGGGTTCGAATCCTCTCCCTCACTCCCATCCCCTACGCTTATTCGAAGTCTATAACCCGACTCAACATTGACTCTCCACGGCGCGTGGGTATGGGGCCATGTGCACGATGAGCAGGTCAAGACGACATTTATATTAAACTCCAAACCATGCTCGAAATTTTTGAGAAATGGCCATTTAACACTACAATGCTTTGAGTTTTATTTAGCACTTTGTGGTGAATATGGGGAGTTTGATTAAGAAAATCAAGCAAAGTTGATGTTGGGCCATGCAAGTTGTCTGATGAAACACCCAGCATACTTCTTTTCAAAATATGCATTATAACCTTCAACTTTTAATGGTAATAGTTAAATTTTATGTTGAATAGGAAAGATTATTGGTTTAAATTTCAAAGTTAATTCCCTGATTACTATTTTTGGATTGCATGGATTTGATGTTCCATAGAATCCTGCCTTTTGTTTTTTCTTTCAATGAATTTGAGGTTGTTTTCATTGTGTAATGATGTTGAGTACTAGATAACAACTGCAGTAACTTCAAGATTTTTTTCGATGTTTGAGTCACAGTATCTGCTATTAACATTTTGTTTAACAGCAGCTATCATTGCAAACTGTAACTTTCAAAACTTTCGTTAGGTGGAGATGATAAGATTCTTCAAAGAATTACGCTATGTAACAAGCTGTGATCTCCATTGCAGAGGCTAGAATGTAGAACTTCCATAAAGGGCTATAATTTTATTGCTTTCTGCAGAGCAATTCCTTCGCAAAAGCAGCGGTTCCACTAGCTTGTAACGTTGCTTTCTTATGAATGATTTTATGTACTAATCTGCTGTTATTTATGAACCTAGTTGTTTCTTTTATGTAATAAATTGAGAAGAAACTTAAATTTTTTATGCACTTTATATATCATTAAACTAATTGTCACCATTTATCTGGATATATCTTTCTTTAAAATATTGGTATAGACTAGTGATTCCAAATCTGCTCATATAGATTTTAATGTTTTTCATAATTGGGTTTCATTGTTATTTATATTGTGGAGACTTTTCGGTAAAAGTCTTCATCTTCTCTTATTTAGTTATATTGATTGAAGCAGCTGAAATTTTTTTAGGAGTCATTCTTTTTTGTTTTCTTTGATATTTTAGGCAGACAATTTTGTTTGAATCTGACTTTTGATTCTGCTGAAATTTGTAATTAAAACTCCATGATTACTTGCTGAGAGTTTTGAGTTTTATTTAGCACTTGGTTGTGAATATGGGGTCTTTGATTAAGAAAATCAAGCAAAACTGGTGTTGGGTGATGGAAGTTGCCTGATGAAACACCCAGCATATATACTTCTTTTCCAAGTATGAATGTTTCTATGCATTATAACCTTCAACTTTTAATGGTTCTAGTTTTTATGTTGAATAGGAAAGATTAATGGATTAAATTTTCAGCACTCTGACTACAGTTTTCGGTTTGCATGGATTTAGTGTTATGGTGAATTTTGCCTTCTGTTTTTAGTTTCAATGAATTTGATGATGTTTTGGTTGTCGAGTACTCGGATAAAACTGTAGTAACTTTTGCTAAAATGGGAGAGCTTGATAATCATTGCAAACTGTAACTTTCAAAACTTCCTTCGGGTGGAAATGATAAGAATCTTTAAAAGAATTAGACTACATAACAAGCTGTTATCTCTGTTGCAGAGGCCAGAATTAGAACTTCCATAAAGGGCTATAATTTTCTAAGATTAATTTTTCATGATATTCAACAAGTTTGAGAATAAGAGTCCCAATTGTCATCTACTTACAACACTTTCTTGCTGTTTTAGTATTGATTAATTTGAGGAATTAATTAATTCATCTTTGTTGTAGCTACAGTTTAGTGTTAAATGATTTCAAGATATATGGATTTTGTAACTTTTCTTTTCTTTTATCTTTGCTGGGCTGTTTGTTCTTAAAATCTAAATGCTACATAAGACTCTATTCTTCAAGTTTGTATGCTTCAGGACTCAAAGGTGTTTCAAATTTCTAGTCATCTTCAACATTATCTAATTGGCATAGACATATAATATAACCAAGTTCATTTTAGGTGATTTTATATCTTTTCCCTGAAGCCTGTAGATCCCAACAATGTGAACGTCATTTATAACGGCTCTACCATCTTCCAATTGATAATCCATCCCAATGAAGTTCTGGTAAACCTGTAAAAGAATTTTTTGTTTTATTCAAATATCATCAAAATATAGTTTGTAATGTCTTTGATCAACTTCGCCTTATACCAGCTGTATGCCCTCCAGTAAGGCACATATATGGGTGAGCCAACGAAGTAACAAACAGTAGAAAACATGAAGTTGGATTGATTATGCTTGTTTCACGTAGAAACTTGTGGTAACTAAGGATCAAAATATCGGTAATCACGGATATATCGATATTTGGATTTTACGGATATATCGGAAATATCGTAACATCGTGATATTGACAAAATATTGGTAGTTTAAAATTAACAAAAATATTTGAAATTCATGGAAATATTTTGTTGGGAACTATAAAAAATTAAGGTAAATAAGCAAACATACATTATCAAGAAGATATTCATTATAATTTATCAAAAAATTACATTACAATAGTCTTTTAAAACTAAAATGAAGATCGATGTGGCTTCATTACATTATTGGACGAAGGGATCTCATCTGGTTGAAGACAATATTCAAAACCAAGATCTTCAAAATATTGAGAGCAATCACAAAAGAAAAATAATTTAAGAAATCAAATGAGCTGGATGTGTATGGATGAGTTTTTAAAGAAATTGTATGATTTTAGGGGTATTTATATAATTTTTTGGAGTCAAAATAGTCATTAGATTGTCAAAAAAACATTGTGATTTAATTCTAATTGTTAGATTTGATTTTGGTTCAAATCTGACCGTTGGATCATCATATATCTGTTGGAGATCAATCTAACTGTTAAATAAAGCTTCAAATTTAAAATCAACCGTTGGATAATTATATTTCGTTTGGAAATCAATCCCTAAGCGGATTAGATCGAGGCTTGAATTTAAAATCGATCGTTGGATTGTATCATATAGCCTTTGGATGCTTTTACAAAAGCAAATGAAATCTGGACCTTTTGATCAAAGCATGAATGAATCTGGGTCGTCAGATTTTTGGTCAAAAAGTCAAAGGCACGATCGATTTTTTGAAAATATTGTCGATATATCTCCGATATTTCCGATATTTCCGATATTTTATCGATATATCTATGATATTTACCGATAATTTTCCAAAAATTCTAGCTCACGCGCGCATGAGATACACTCTCCATATTTCATTGAAATATTGAAAAGTTATGATATTTCAGTAATCACAAGCCCGATTTTATCGATTTTTTATTGTCGACTTTGGTTGGAAAAAATCGTGCGATCTTAACCGATATCCGATATTTCGATCAATATATCCGATATTTTGTTCCTTGGTGGTAACAGACGGTAGAAAAGATGAAGTTGGATTGATTATGCTTGTTTCATGTAGAAACTTGTGGCAACAAACAGTAGAAAACATGGAGTTGGATTGATTATGCTTGTTTCATGTAAAAACTTGTATATAAGCTGTCGGCAATGTGCCTATATTCATAGAAACAACAGTTGAAACTTTCACTATCACCAAATAGGATTAACTATAAGTGAGTATGATAAAATTACAAAAATACTCCTATACATATGTTTCCTTCAAATATGAATCACATACTACAACATAAACAATTAGAAGGGGGTAAGGTTGAAACATATGTCTTTCCAAAATTTGTGGAGGAGCACTTCCATCAACATACTGGAAGGGCACTCACCTCCTTTTAAAGAACAAGCAAAATATTTTACTGATTTTCATAAAAAAAACTGTTAAGTAAAAAGTCCGGCTTTTAATTTGTTCAGTTCTTTTAATTGTTTGAAAGCGTAAGTTTCCTAGCTATTTTTTATTCTAAGCTTACTTTCATACATGGTTATCGCTTCCTTCCATCAATCGTATTAAAATCTATAAAAATAAAAATCCCTTGGGAAGAAGACATGAAGCCTGCCAGTGCCAGCTCACTAGCACCATTAATATCTAGAAGGCATGTGCAAGATAGTTTAACATAAATCAACTCTCTTTCAAATTTTCATCTCTTGGAGTCCCATAACCACATGTTGAATGGAATGGAATAGGAAAACAGAAGAAGTATGATAACAAGAAGAAGATGAGTGGTGCCAGCTGGCTCTATCAAGGTCAAAGTCCCTTTTCTTTTGTGAAAAATTGCAACTTAAAAGTCATACACCAAAATCTGAAGAAAGGAATATATTTTTAAAGAGAAGGATAACCTAAAACATAATGCTTTGCATACTACCCCACCCTACTGTTGTGGAGTTCTGGAACAAGACAATAAATGTTAAATTATTGTATTTTATCTTAATGTTAAATTGGTTGACAGCTCTTGATCCTTCCTATGCAAAGGATACAACCAAGAAAAAAAGAAAAAAAAGTGAGGTATTTAAACATTTAAACCTCAAATGCTAATAAAACATACTTGCTTGAGAGTGACAATTCATCCACAAATTTTTTCCTTATTTTGTACAACTGTAATGGAGTTATACATACACTACATAGTAGTATATTATGATTTTCTCCATTAATTATAAGTGCTAACAAAAAATCTATTTAAACCTAGTATTTATTTCATTTATGTAGCATGGTAACGCTTTAAGAGTCTATTTAAATGTGTTTGATCCTACAAAGAATAAAAACTTTCTTCAATGCCTGAAAACACTTCCTTAAGAGTTAAATATTTCATAGAATCTCATACAAAATTATATTTTCACCCAAAAAAAAAACAAATATTTCAACAAATTTTATTTAAATTAAAAAAAGGGCTTTCCCTTTTCATCTTTTTCACTTCCGAATCAAGGAACTGAAAAGGTTTGTCTAATAGGCGGTTTTTAGAACAAGGAAGCAAGTGAAGCCATCTCTACCAGGGAATTATCAACTTGCAATTAATCTTCAAGAATTCATTTTAATAAATATATATTTGGAATTCCAAATTACAAGACAAATGGTGTAACTACAAAAAGTTGATTATGATTCAGAAGCAAATAACACCCTACAAAATAAGTTAATGAACCTTTGACTATGTTATACTGCCACAAAAATGCTGACTATATACAATCCATTTATAGCAGGGATGCTATGCTGGGGGGATTGAAATTGTAGCCTACCTTCAAGCCCCTTCAAGAATAGATGGAGAGTTCAGAAACGGTCCTTTGCCAAATATAAGAGGGTTCCAAGAAAAGGTGGAAGCATTTGAGGAGTAATGATCGCTTTGCCCGCTTTTGTCTCATCCAATCAAGGCAATCCTCAGTTGTCCCAGAGGGATGTGCAAGTTGCCATTGAATCAGTTTTTGTTGCTGTCCAGAGAAAGAAATGTTAGTTGTTGAAGTTATGAATCATTTCTGTAGAGTACTGTTGGGTTATCCCACATCGGTTGTGGAAGGGGTTGGTGATGAGTTTATAAGTGTGAGGGAAAACCTCATTTCATGAGTTAGCTTTTAGGATTGAGAAGGTTCAAGATCACCTAACAAGTACAGAGTATAGAAGAAGAATTCCTTACCCAATCTTTCACGAGGGGGCCTCCAGATTTAAGCTGCAAAACATTCATGATATCCTTCCCATTAACCAAGGGCTTCACCTCCCAAACTTCCTCTAGACCTGTAGATCAAAAATCAGAAATTTTCATTGTCTTATCTAAGTTGCTTTATCATACTAGAATTGTCATAATAAGAGTGTTATTATTCTTAAAACAGAGATTTTAAGATTTTCCAATATCAATGGCTCTCTCAAAAACGACTATCTGACTTCGTCATCAGATAAAACCAACTTGTGGAATTTAAGTTTAAGTCATCTTATTGTATGCAACCAAACACCGTGTTAAAACTTTTGAGTGAGGCTCACCAAACCTTTATCCCTCACATATCATGTATGTATTGAATACATAGAAAGTTTTAAGAAGATATCTTTAAGTTCAAAACTAGCTTCATTAAAGTGATTAGAAATGACTGGGAAAAGGTTAGGTTAAAAGGCATACAAAAATAAACAATCAATCATTTTTCAACTTTTGTCATCATGATGCAATGGAAAGCTACAACTATAAAATTCTTGGTCATCAGAGAAATGAAAACAGAGAAGAATGGAAACTACTCATACCTAGTCCAACAATTGCATTCTCAACCATTTCAAAAACTTTTCTTTTCTTATCCAATTGGATGTTATTCTTTGAAATATCTTCTGCATGATTGATATCACTTGGGTATAATAATGTATACACCATCAATGCCACTCGCCAAAAACCTTTAATTTCCCGCAGAAGCAATCCTGTATATATAAGAACAAGTAGTTAGCACTAGGACAAGTAAGCAAGTTAAATCTTTATGAAATTAATCAACAATAGGCACCGTAAGGTAGAATAAGGTACCTACAAAAATCCAGCATTGGAATATTATGTAAAATGTAAACGGTTGAGAATTAAAGAATATTCCTTAGATATTCTTTGATTTGTCTCCTACCTTTTTTTGTACATTATCCTCCTTCCTTTTACACTTTATTTTGTTTCCTTTTTGTTCCATTATTTTGTATATATATAGGGGTCTATATACTATGTAATTAAATCACTCATTCAATAAAGAAAAACATTATTTTCTTCTCTAATTTCATATGGTATTAGAGTCATGGTTGGTTCTGGAGTAAGCCATCTTCTCCGACGGACCTTCTCCGATGGACCTTCTCCATCGGATCTTCTCAATCGGATCTTCTTCGTTGAATCTTCTCCGTCGGATCTTCTCCGACGAACCTTCTTCGTCAAGCCTCATCGGACCACCCCTAACGACGGACCCTCTTTGATGGACCCTCTCTAACGGACCCTCTCCAGCAGACCCTCTTCGACGAACCTTCTCCTGCAAACACTCTCCGATTAAGTACATATGTAACAAGGTTGGTGCATATGACCTATATGCTCCAGCTTAAGGGGGAATGTTGAGAATCAAAGAATATTCCGTATATATTCTTTGGTTTATCTC
Organism: Tetrastigma voinierianum; assembly: GCA_016808115.1. Classification (NCBI taxonomy): domain Eukaryota; kingdom Viridiplantae; phylum Streptophyta; class Magnoliopsida; order Vitales; family Vitaceae; genus Tetrastigma; species Tetrastigma voinierianum. The sequence goes on along the minus strand of JAEQBH010004535.1, from coordinate 162,227 downwards.
CTACCTTTTTTTGTACATTATCTTCCTTCCTTTTACACTTTATTTTGTTCATTTTTGTTCCATTATTTTGTGTATATATATATATAGGTGTCTCTATACTATGTAATTAACTCACTCATTCAATAAAGAAAATCATTCTTTTCTTCTCTCATTTCACATAAACTATATTACAGAAATATTTATTTTCTAAATTGGTTCACCAAGGAACACATAAATCCTTCCATTTTCACAAAGATTATTTGTCACTAATGGTATCCAACACTACTTTTAAGGATTCATAAAAAAATATTAGCATAAACATTGCTAGTAATCCACTTCTTGAAAAAGATGTCTTAAATGCTAGATAAGAATAATATCACATCTAACAACTTTGTTGAAAATTCCCCCTCCCTTCTATTCTCTGTTTTTGGCTGACCTCTTCTTTTGGGGGGTTCTTCAGGCCTGGGGGGTTATTGTGGGGATGAGATGTCGACTTATTTGGAACCGCTGTGTGTGATTGTGGCTAGCGAAAGGGAGTGGATCAAGGAGCCCGATGAAGAGATGTTTGGCTTTGAGAAAGGGGTTAGAATTGATTGATAGCTTGAGACAACCACAGTCTTGGCTTTAGAATGTTCGAGTTCTAATGGCTGGGAGGATAGTTGCTTGATCAAGTTTAGTGAGTTCCTGGGTTTCCCTATAGTGGGTTATGAAGATGAGATCCCCAGACTTGATCTGCTGAGTGGTGGCTAGTCGAGAAGCGGGATTAAAGGGTATTGGGTCATAGATGTTTAAAGCGAAATTTAAAAGTTGGAGTGTCCCATCAATTACAATGGCGGGTAATAGCAAGGTAGAAAGAGATAAAAATTTTAATAAGTTAAAATGAAGTTAAAAATTATCTGTTGGAATGTTAGAAGGGTGAATAATTCGGACATGAGAAAAGTGATCAAAATGTTTTTGAGGGCTCAAAGAGCGGATCTAGTGTGTTTGCAAGAAACTAAGATCCAACAAATGAATTGTGCCTTGGCTCGTAGTATTGGGGTGAGCAAATTTTTTGATTGGAGGGCTTTGAGTGTGGAAGGGGCTGCAGGGGGCATTATCCTTCTCTAGGATAAAAGAAGCTTGGACCTGGTAGACTCGATGACTGGTTCCTTCTCTATCTCGTGCGTGTTTCGATGTGTCTAGGACGGCTTTTAGTGGACTTTTTCGGGTGTTTATGGTCTATGAGAGAGGTAGGAGAATTGTTTTGGGATGGCGGGTTCGTTATAGGCCTTTGGGAGGGGTCCACTAGTATGTTGGGGGCGATTTTTAATGAGGTTTGTCCGCGAAGAGAGGCGGGGGGGGTGTGAGTTGGTCCCTTCCATGAGGCGTTTTCTAGATATCATTAGCGACTTGGGGCTTAGAGATATGCCGCTTCAAGGGGGTCCTTTCACTTGGAGTGGGGGTCGCAATAGGAGCTCAATGTCCCGGTTAGATTAATTTATGGTTACAACCGATTGGGAGATTCAGTTCAGTAAGGTAGTGTAGTTGTCCTCCCCAGGCCTGTTTCTAATCACTTTCCTATTATGCTAGATAGTGAAGGGATAAGATCGAGGCCTTCCCCTTTTTGTTTTGAATTAATGTGGCTTAAGGTTGAAGGATTTAAGGATCTCCTAAAAGACTGGTGGCAGAACCTCTAGTCTTAATGGTCCGTTCAATTTTATCTTGGCTACCAAGTTGAAGGCTCTAAAGGGCATCTTGAAGGTTTGGAACAAAGAGGTGTTTGACAGGGTTGAAACAAACAAAAGGGAGTCTCTCCGTATGGTGAAGTCCTAGGATAACTTGGAAAAGGAGAGGGAGTTGTCTCTAAGGGAGTCTAAGGAAAGGAAAAAGGTCGTAGATGATTTCAAAATTTGGGCAATCATGGAGGAGGCTTCCTAGAGACAAAAGTCCAGAGAACTCTAGTTGAAGGAAGGAGATAGGAACACTGGGGTTTCACGGGACCTTGAAAGCTCACGAAGGAGGGTTTTCGGGAACATCGGTATCAATGGTAGAAGGTGCAATGAGGAGGCGGAGCTTAAGGAGGGTCTGGCTGGGGCTTTTCAGAATATTCTTTCTAATCCAGGGGGTGCCACCTGAGCTTCCTTTTAAGGAAGTTAGGGCTAAGGAAGCTACTAGGCTTGAAGAGATGTTTACTGAGACTGAGGTTATGGCTACGCTATCTGGGCTTAATGGTATAAAGCCTTAGACGGATCGTTCCACTATACTTGTCCCGGTCCTTTTCCTCGGACTTTGTGAAGGATGAGATTATGGGATTTCTTAAGGAGTTTTTTTATAGGAACAGGTTTGTCATAAGCCTCAATGCCACTTTTATGGTCCTAATCCCTAAGAAGAGCAATGTTGAAGACCTCAAGGACCTCAGACCTATTAGCCTAGTGGATGGCCTTTATAAGATTTTAACAAAAGTCTTGACCAACAGATTAAAAAAGGTTCTAAGGAACATTATTTCTCAGTCTCAAAATGCCTTTGTGGAGGGTAGGTAGATTTTGGATGTGGTCTTAATTGCTAACGAGGTTGTGGACTCTACTTTGAGAAGGAAAGAGCGTGGGCTGATTTGCAAACTAGACATTGAAAAAGCCTAAAATCACATTAGTTGGAAGTTTGTTCTTCAGGTTATGGAGAGGATGGGTTTCGAGCGCAGATGGCTAAACTAGATCAAATAGTGCATCTAGACGGCTTCTTTTTCGATCCTTTGTAATGGGCCTCCGACAAGCTTTTTCTAAAGCACCAGAGGCTTGAGACAATGGGACCCCCCTTATCTCTTTGTTATTGGCATGGAAGCCTTAAGTTGCCTTTTAGTGCGAGCAGTGGAAGGAAACTTTATCTCTAGTTGCAAGTTTGTAGACAGAAAAGGAGAGTCTCTATCCATCTCTCATCTATTGTATGCGGAAATGGCCTCTCATCTTCTGCGAAAATGACGAATCGATGCTACATTTGGGATGGACTTTGATGTGATTCAGAGCTATTTCAAGGCTGAAAATTAGTTTGAATAAAAGCGAAATCATTGATGGGTAGAGTGGCCAATGTGGCAGAGTTAGCCTCGAGAGAGGGGTTGCGGGGTTGGTTCTCTTCTGCCAAGTACTTAGGGCTCCCTCTTGGGGCTCGACAAGTCTTTAAGGGTTTGGGAATCCATCGAAGAAAGGTTCTGAGAGAGGTTGGCCTCTTGGAAAAGGCAGTATATTTCCAAGGATGGGAGGAGTTGACCACTGTCACAGGCGCTCATGCTAGCTTACTTGCCAATGATTTTCTTTCTCTTAGGATCTGCATTTGTTTGAGATAGACTCGAGAAGATTCAAAGGGATTTCTTATGGGGTGGGGGCAGCCTTGAGAAGAAGTTGCATTTGGTTAAATGGGGGCACTACAAGAAAAATCGGAATTAGAGACGGAAATTAGAGACGGACACTTATCGGAGTCTCTAAATGAAAACGGTCGAGAGACCGGATTGCATACAAATTAATTAGAGCCCAATTTAAGTCTCTAAATAGAAAACGGAATTCGAATCTCTAAATAGAGACGGAATGATTTCCATCTCAGATTTGAGACGGAAATTATTCGGTCTCGTATAGAGACGGAATGATTTAGTCTCTGTCGAGTGGAATCGGAGACGAGAGGAATGATTTAGTCTACATTTAGAAAGGCAGTCATTAAAGTCTCTATTTAGAAGGCAAATAGAGGCAGAGATAATTTTAAAGTGCTGTTAGAAGAAGACGGAATAAAATCCGTCTTTGATTAGAGAAAGACTGGACTGATTCGAGTCTCTATATAAACGGAATGATTTCCTTCTCAAATTTGGGAAAATCATTAAAGTCTCTATTTGAAGATGGAGCGTCTGTCTCTAATCAAAGGCAGTTTTATTCGAGTCTGGGTTAGGAGCCGAAAATTGATAGGTCTCTATTTAAGTCTCTAAATAGAGAGGCAGACAATTAGATCTCAAATTTGGGACGGAAATCACGTTGAATCTCTATTTGGTGAAGCTCAAAACTGAAATAATCGATCTCTGAATTACCATTTCTAAGTATTGACACTTGAAAAGTATGAAGCTAAAATTAGAAATACTCTTTGTCCCTCAAAACAATCTAAGGTTTATCCCTAATATTTGTTTTATTTTAGAAAATATCATGTTGTCCATCTATCTTTAGATCACATAATATCTATGTATTTTTTTTTTTTCTAGCATAAGTAATGAAAAAAAAAAAAACACAAAATGAAAAAAGAACTAAATAATTTGTTTATAAATAGAAAGTCTAGAATCACAACATATACTAGTCACTCAATTGAAAAACATACATACCCTATAATAACAATAAATTGAAAATGGTCAAAATTTTCCCAACGTCATATCAAGGAAAAAAAAACTCTTACATATCATAAATAGAATTATAAGTGTCATTTAGTTTAAAAATGAATTAAATTAGCTTTCTTAATTCGAAAACCAATACGCTGGTTTTTGTCTATTATTATTGAAATTCTGATTAATTTAAAATTCTTTCCATTTTAACAAAAGTAATAAGATTTACCCATCAATCTTTATATATATATATTATTTTTTCAAAAAATGTTTGGGAGAAAAATAAAATGAATAAAAACTCTTGAATAATTAGAAATAGAAATAACTAATTAATTTACTAGAATATGAACTTTATCTCTTTTAAAAAAAATAAATAGACAAAAAAGAACCTTTAAGAAAGGGATATATATGAAACTATAGTAGAATAAATTTAGGGAGTAGTTAAATGATTAATTAGCTAATCATTTAATTAGAAACAAGTGTAGAGGTGATTAAAAATATTCAGAATTAAAATATTAAAGCGATTATCTATAATTTTTTCAGAATTCTTAGTTCTTACCTTTATGTACATAATAATGTAACTTTTGGATAATATTTTTTTTTTTTTATTTCTATTTTTATATTTTCAAGTTTATTAAATTTTAAAATATAAAAGTATAAAAAATAAAATAAGCAAATCATAAATAAAGTATTATGAATATATATATATATATATATATATATATATATATATATATATATATATATACTAACTTATATATATATTATACAAATAAAATTTTAATAAAAGAATAAAATAATGAGTAAATAAAATTTTTAAAAAATTTTTTTAGTAGATTTTTCAAATAAGTGAAAATAATATTTTATATTATCAAAATGAGATTAAAAATAAGAAATTAAAAATCATAAAATTTGTGCAATTTAAAAAAAAAAAAAAAGATAGACTATTAGATAGGTTGGATGAAATTGAGTGGGTGGGGAGGGTGCCTGGGGTGTTGGGAATAGGCGTTGGGTAGGTTTTGTTAGGCAAAAATTAATTTGTTAAATATATTTTTGTTTCATTAAGTTATATAATATTATGTTTAATTTTTAATAGTTTAATGGACCCTTTATTAAATAAATAAAGACAAGGCGTACTTTATCCTTGAACCATAATTCCCCTAAATCTTTAGTAGGAGTGTGTAAGAGGCTACTTCTAAACATGGCGACATGTGATAGATTAGATGTTTCATAATTCTCTTAATTTCCATCGACCTTATAATATATATTATTATTTAATATGGTGGTAAGTCGATGTTGAAGTGATGAAGGGAATGAAAGAAAGATCAATATGAGTGTGTAGCGCACATACTATATATGACAATTAAAGATTTTGTCAACTCCTCCATAAAGAAAAGAATAGTAAAAAGAATTAAATAGAAAATGTAAAAATGAATCAAGAAAAATTAATGCGAACCAACCTCATGGTCATCCACATATGTACATGGCAACTTCCAATATATACTTTATTAGGACTAGTCTCAATATTAATATTATTAAACATTATAATTATAATAAAATCTAATTAATAAATATTAGTGTGAATATTGGATATATAAAATATGAGCATCCAATCTTTATTAATTTAAATAAAGTGTCACTTACAAGTGTCCTAGATTCTTTATTAATCGGAAGACACTAATCTCTATGTCACTTGATCATGATGCTTTCCGGCAACTCGTCTCTATTTTTTTATATATTATTATAAAAGAAATGTTATAGTAATAGATAGCTTCAGGTGAGTATCAATTTCACAATTTACACAATTTTGAACTATTTTAGTGAAGATAAAACATTTAAATGGATTATTAATCCAACAAGTATGGTGCCAAAAAATGTATTTTAAGTGTTAAAGAATAAAATAATTTTGGCTTCATTTTACATATCTATTTCAAATAAGTATAAATGCAAATATAAATATAAATATATAATTTTATTTTAATTTTCAATAATTTAAATATTATACATCTTTCATAAAAGTTTAAAAGCAACTATATATAAAAATAAATAAATAAAATTATATTTTTAATATTTTTAATTATTTAAAAATATATAATTTACATATATTTATAGTGTCATACAATTCAATGATGGTTAGCCAGTTAAACCCGATGAAGAGTATTTTTAAGTTCAATCCGATTTTTAAAACATTGGTTATACCCCTTTGGGTCAACGAATTTCCCCTTTTTACTAAAGTCATGAATAGCTAATACAATCTTCGTTATGAGTCATGACATATACATTATATATACATTATATATTGAAGTCTTGTTACGTTGTGCCTAAATTCTATCAAAATTTGCAAAATAATTTCTCATTTTTAAAAAAAAAACAAACCTTTTGATTTTGGAATGAAGAATAAGATCAATTAGTGCAAGAAATGAACAAAGCCGGAGATTTATAATCCCTAAGCAAGTATAATAAACCCTTTTACAAAATAAAGTTCTTACAAAAACGTTCATTTAAAGATCTATAAGTGACATGAACTTTTAATAAAAACATACTAAATTCATGAGTTTTTATATAATCTGCAGAATTTTCTAATACAATTTTAGTACCCAAAATGGATCTAATATCATTTTCCTATACATTAAATCAAATTGTTTTATTCATAAATATACATGGATATACATGCTTTTTTTTTACTAATTTAAATTATGTACAACATAACGTTTACAAATTTTTATTGATCACTATCTCAAAGTACACATCTGCCTTTTTCAGCTACATGGGATTGTTATCAATGGTTTGCAGCTACATGGGAGGAGAAACCGAGGCTCGACCCGCACCATGTTGGGTTTGGACTTAGGCTCGTAGTTGGGTCTTGCTCTTCACATTTGGACACGAATATGGACATCCCATTTCAATGTGCATGTGAATAATAGACTTTCTATTAATGTATTTCATTTATTTTATTCATCCTTTCATACCTTATTTCTTAGGAAGTATCACTTAATTTCTTAGGATTATTCTATATATATATATATATATATATATATATATAGAAAAACACTTTTTTAAGTTCTATGAGTAATATTATCTTTTGGAAAAATCGGTAGAAGTAGAAAAACCTAGCCTTCTTTCTCTCTAGTCTTGTGATCTTCCACAGTAGTCTTCAGTTGTCTTCGTTCAGCCGGGCTAGGTTTTTCGAAGCTCCCGACAGAAGGGTTTTCTCTAAATCCCTCCACCCACATTGCATATTCATGAGCTTCGCCACTTCTCAATAGCAGTCCAGGTTTACTTCTTTTTATTTTTCTAGATTGGCTTTTTGAATTGTTTCATGTGTTATATTGTCTTGATCATTGGAACCTTGCTTTCTTCCAATTCAGCTGCCGATTCATATACGGTCGGGGGATTTAAGCGCTTACGAATTGTAAACCAGAAACGTCTCCCTTTGAGGTAAATTTGGTTTTGTTTTTATAATTTTGATCGATTTCCATTTCAAGATCTGGTTTTGTTTGTTTTTTATTATTTGGCGGTGGGGATTGAATTCCGGTGAGACATTAGAAGTCAAGATAAGATTTAGTATGTCTCTTTCTTCTTTTCTTCTTCATCTTCCCTTACTCACGGATTGACACTGATATGGGAATATTTTTCATGTCAAAACCAGGATTCTTGTAAATACCATTTGGCCCTTTCCACTTTTCGCCCCTGGTTTTTTTTCTTTTTCTTTTTAATTTGTTTGTGTAATATGTGAACAAAATGATGTGAAATCAATGATGAAGAGGATGGATTTGATAACCCCACGACAAAAGGTCTACAATTCTTTAGAAGAAAATAAGAAATGTAGGAAAATAAGAAATGGAACATATATTTTATTTGCTACTTTGAATCAATTTATTTATTCCATCTTGCCCAAAAAAAAATTAAAATAATTTTTATTCATCCCAAAATGGCTATTCATCAATATAAACACATATTTTATTTATTCCATCTTTAAAATAAAAAAAAATTTATTTCTTAAAGATGTCTGTTTTTTCTTCTGAATCTGAAGATGCAGAAAACTGCTAAGCTTATCCTTGGAATGAACCAACCATTAGTTTGTCTTAGGTTTGATGTTTTTATGCAATCCTCCTCCCTTGTTCCTGCTACCTACATACAAAAGAGAAAGCATAGATTTAGAATAGGAAGAATGTACTTTTACTTTTATGTATGCATGTCTTTGTATAGAACCTACTTTTAAAAATATGGGGAAATTTTTTTGGGACATATAGCCTATAAAATGATCATCACTGTGCTTCATGATTTCAGTAATTGTTATATTGTGTGAACCTGAGGTTATAGATTGTCGTAGGTGATAACTTGTGGAGCTAATTTGGCTAGAACCACTCTTATTCTCACCATTTATTCACGCACTGTGGTTGTTGCAGGCTAACTGAGGTAGAGCAATCTATTCTTGAAGACCAGCGAAATCATGTACAGTTGAGTAGCACAGCACTGCCCTCAGTCAGCTTCTATACTTTTCTCAATACACACAATGGGTAATGGTCATAACCTTATTAGTTTTATCTTCATCCTTTTATTTGATTACTCCTGATTTCACGTTTGTGTCTAAAGTTACAAGGAAAGGAAACTAGTTACAAATTGTGTCCTTGGTTTGGCGCCGCGCCGGTATCTTACAGTGGATCTTTGGTTGCTGAATTAGTTCTCATTCATCACGAAGGTTGTGTTTTTATGTCATAACTTACCATGTCTAATTGTTTTATTTTTATTTTTTATTTTTTTAATGTTTTGAATCTTACCTCCACGGATGTGATTGCATGTCGGTGTTTTATGCAGTAGTATATTTTTCTTTATGAGTTTTCACTTTGGTTTGCAACTTGTTATGAAAAGTTTTTATTTTGATAAGTACCTTATTATGAAAAGTTACCATACAGTTAATAGCTATATACTTTATGAAGTAATAGGCGGAGCTTTTTGACCATTGGTTTCTTGATGTGGCTTCCAAGGCCACATGTCATTCTTTTAGGAAATCCAATCTTCTCTGCTTTTGTTCTTGACAAAATGAATAACTCTATATGATGTAACACCTTGATCCAGTCTCACTTTGGTCACTTAGGACAATATGGTTCACTTGCTATCATTGTGGATTAATTCTTCCCCTGATGGAAACACAGGGAACACAAATTCCTTAATGGGTACCACGGAACACGAGTGGCTTGTGTCAGTTGATGCATCGGCTAACAAACATCCAAGCAATCGATTTTCCAACTCGTAAATACTAGGATTTACGAGGAAAGATGGAGAACGGAAGAGGCATTGTGGGATCTACTGGATTTCCTATTCCTTCCCTTTTGACGCACTGCGCATCACCTTTATGGGGTTCCATTTGATGTTTATTTCACTATAGAATACACAGACAGCCTAAGGCTACTAGGAAGTCCCTCATAGAAGCAACCAAAGGAATAACCTTCCTCTTTGCTATTCTATCATCTTCATGATTGAACTGTTCGACCTTGGTGTTCAAAAGCATTTTCATGAGTGGCTTTTACATTTTGAAAGTGGTGTAAGGAAAGGATCAGCTACGCTGGAAGTAACCATCCTCTTGGTGTCTATTATTTTCGATTCTTGATATAACTATGGGGCTTTGGGGAGTTTGAAGACCCTCTCAACTTGGTTTTTTGCATTTTAAGTGGTGTGAGGAGAAAATCCTTGAAAAAACTAACTTATTATTTACTCATCGAGTGATTTCTAAGTAATTTATTTTGTGTTAAAAAAAGAAAAGAGAAAGAAGCGAATTGGAAAATCATATCCTTTTCCATTGTGGATGTGCATTCAATATCTGATGTCTTAGAGTGCACTTTAAAGCTCCATGGATTTTGTTTTGTGAGGGCCCCTTGCTAGGAAGAGTAGGCAAATTCGGGGAGGGACTATTTGTGCTTATCAATTTGCAGTGTTGGAAAAGAGCGAATTAGAGAGAGAGAGAGGAATTTTGAAGGTTCTGTGAGCTGAGTTGGCTTTGGGAGGGATCATTATAATCAAATCTCATCTTCGTTTACTTTTAAGAATCTATTAGGAGATGAAAATATATCAGTCCACAGTATCATAGATGGCTCGTTAGAGGTTTAGACTTGCTTTGTTAATTTGTTGTTCCTTTTCTTTTGTGTTGTTTGGTGCTCCTTCCATGCTTAACTCTCTTAGGGTGAGGCTTCACTCTTGGAGACATCTCTTTTATGGGGAACTAAAGATTTCATTTCTATATAAGAAATTTGAAAGTGTGCAAGGCTTTCAAAATTTTAAAATTAATTTGGGTGTTTGGCTTTGTTTTTTATTAAATTTAATTAAGTTGGATTTATGGGTTATATGTTACCTTTTAGTATTATAATATCAATGTGGTGATTAACTAAAGAAGATTTTTCAACTCGGAAGCTCCTAGCGTCTTTGCGAGGAATATATATATATTTTTAATGGGGAAAGAGATAAAAGATATTAGCACAAGAGAAGCTGAGCGAAAAGGCGACCTATATAGCAGTATAAAAGGGGAGATTTATAATACAAAGAGGCCCGAAACAAAAAACTTACTGCCCCAGTACCAGGAATTATAGAAAACACAAAAAGTTTCTTACAATAGAAAGATCCACACTAGGAATTAACCAAGCCCAGGATGTTAGAGAGCTAACGAAAGAGAGTTTAAGCCTGCTATAGGAGAGATAGAAAGATCAATATGGGTGTGTGGCAGAGCCACGGCCCACGATGGCAATCGCTTTTATTTAATTTAAATCTTTTATACGAATTATTTGTTAGTAAGTCCAAATGTAGAGGGTTCCCTCTTCACAGGTTGTAAAAATTTAATCAAAGGAAGGGACGTGATATTGTGATAATGTTGTTTCATGTGACTTGGTTGGGCAATTATTTGTAAAATGTTTAGTTTTACAAATAAAATTTACTATAAAAAAAAAAATTAACCTTATTAATTTTGTTGTTTCCTCCACTTTTCTATTAATATAATTCATTTTCTATTTGTTCTTCATTTTTTTTATTAAAAAACGTTTTTAATAAAATAAAGAAGGAATTAAAAAACATTGTGGAAATTTAAAAATATTACTTTTTTAAAAAACATTCTGAGGAGTTAAAATATTCTATTATTTAATAAAATAAATACTTTTTATTAAAAAAAACAAAATTTTAAATTTGAATTAAAACCCGAATTAGTTTTACTCAAACCTCACAGGAAAATAAGTTAAATAAAAATTAACCTCAAAAATATTAATTAAAAATTAATAAATTTCGAAGCAGGAGAGAAAATTTATTTCGTTTATAAATATTTGGCAATCTTTCTAAACAAGAGAATTGTTTTCGTCATTTACTATTTTGTTAACTATGATTTGTTAAATATTTTTTTTTTTTTTTGCCTTGAAATTACAACAAATCTGTTGTTTATCTCGAAGATATACACTTTCTTATCATAATTTAACGTGATCTCTCTTTCTAAAAATTAAGAATGTAAATTGTATTTTATAATAGAGTTAGAGTTTTATTATTTTTGTAGTCTCTCCCGATTCATCTTGATTAGTCTGAATTGATATGATTTAAAGATGTGTTTATATATGAGCTAGATTCGTAACACTTTTGTAGTATGTGTGAATATATATATATATATACTCTCTCCATATATATATATATATATATATATAATATTAATAAATAATTTATTTTAGAAAGTATATTTTATTTATGAAAGAAATGATTAATATTAAATCAAATTAGATGATGATTAAAAAGTTTAGAAAGGGAAGGGTTCTAAGAAGGAGACTTTATCTAAGTCCCATGATGAATAGTACTATGACACGTGACAGCACCGCACCCAAATGTTTGGTGATTGAGGCATTCTTAGTAAATCGTTCACATTGAAAACAAAAGAAGACAAAGAAATATTTATTTAAAAAACCTCAAAACCCAAAATTTGTGCGTCTAAAGCGTATTTGATTCTTATTTTTTATAAAAATAATTTTTAAAAATACATAGAACATCAAAATTTGTTATATTTATCTAATTTAATGATTTCTTTATTTTATGACAAAAATATGGGAACAAAAAACACGTTTTTCTTGTCTCTTTATTAAAAACTTTCCATACTCTCATCCTCCTCCTCTCATTTATTTTCTTTCAAAAAATTTTCTTTTATTTGTTGGAATTTTTTAGATTTTCAATTACATTTAATAATTAAAAACATTGACTTCATTGAATATATATTAAAAACCCGAATGCTCAATCATCAAAATATCTGAAATATCTAAGTGTTTATAGGGATATTTAATTCTTCCATGTATACTTAGTAGCCAATGCCAAAGGAAAACTCTAATTGCCCTGTGTCACCTTACAGGTATGTGATTTCTGTGAGATAGATTTAGTAACCCTTCTCATAAATATGTTTGGAATATATACTTGCTTGTAGTTTTTACCTGGTTGTTGATTTTGCTAAATAGTTCCTTTTCCTTTTCTATGCATAAAGATGGTCTTGGATATCTGAATCTTGCAGTTAATGTTTTCTTTTCTCCACTTGCAGTTAATCTTGCAGTTAACCCTTCTCACAATAGTGGAATAAATAACTTATTGATTGGACATAGTCAAGCTTTTCTGGGTTGTTCACCTTTGGAATGAGGACAAGAAGAGTACCATTGGTTTGTAGCTGCATGATAATACCTCATGTTCTAGATCCTGAAGCTATCCATTTCACTCCCTTGCTCTCTGAAACCGAACATCTCTTCCTGATTCCGGAATTTAACTTCTAGATCTTTTTAAAGTTTCCTCTCAACTTGAACAAATTCTTATTATCTGGATGCATCATTGCTTTCTGGTCCTGCCAAGCCAAGGCCCAAAGTCTCGTTTTCCTTTTCTCAATGTGCCCGAATTGTTCCTTATTCCAGTCTATCAGCCGGTTGGCTATCACCCTATTGTTCTCTGTGAATGAGATTTCTTTTGTCCAATGTGTCTGGACTAGATTATGGAAGCCTGGGTGGAGAAGCCAGGCTGCTTGGAATTTAAACCGCTTCGAGTTTGGATAGTGTCTCGACCCTGAAAGGGATATGAGCATTAGGGAGTGATCAGATTTTATTTTTGGTAGGATGTTTACCTCTACATCAGGAAAACGGATTCTCCAGTTTGTGTTGCTTAAGGCCCGGTCAAGTCATGCACCAGTGAAAGTATTTGGAGTTGTCCCCCTAGTCCATAGTAAATTTAGGTTCTGTTAAGCCCGTCAAGAAGGCCATGTTCAAAAATCCAGCTGGTGAAACCCAAATACTATATTATGTTCATAGTAAATTAGGGAGTTAATATATTATATATAATATAATATAATATAATATATATATATATGAATTGAATTTTTTTCAGCATATTCTTTTATGTGTCTCTAATTATAAGCTTTTGGGATGTCCTTTTTAGCTTCACATGTTTACCAATCAATTTGTTGTCCATTAATGCATAGTCATAATTAGCTAAATAACATTAACAATATATGCTTGTTTATCATATAAGGACTAAGAAATTTAAAATATATAAAATATTGAATTGTCCTCGTGTGTTTTCATTACTTGAGGAAGTAAGTATGAGTTCTGACAGACAATGGATGTATAATAGGATGCGCGATTGGATTATTTAAACCCAAATTTGTTGATGGAGTGCACATTTTTGTTAGGTTTGCAATTAGTCAACTAGAATGGGTAGTGAATGAGAATAAGATTAATCAGTGTAGTATGTGTAAGAATCGAAAGTTTTTAGGCTGAGAATGTGATTACACCTATTGAAAAGGGTTTGTATCGGATTATTATGAGTGGAGATTTCATGGGAAACTACAACTCGTAGAAATTATGAGCAAATTGAAGGTCATACATCAACTTATGCGAGATCACACGGTCCATACCATACTATAGTTATGGATGCGGGGTGGACTGACTTGGACTTTGACACTATGGAGGAGAGTCAAAATCCAGATAACAAAATTGTATGAGATGTTAAGCGGTAGATCAAACATTGTGGCGAGGGTGTGAGAAGCACTCACAGTTATCTGCAGTAGCTCGATTGTTGAATATTAAGTCAGAATATCATTTACCGGAGAGATGTTATGATTCCTTATTGGAATTTATGAAAGAGGCACTACCTCAGAGAAACACATTGCCGGAGAATTTTTACGATACGAAGAAGATGGTTGAAGGATTGGGTCTTCCTGTGGAGAAAATTGATTGTTGTGAGCGTGGGTGCATGATATATTAGGGTGTAGATAGCGCTTTGAATTGTTGCAAGTTATGTGGGCATCCTAGAATACAAAAGTAGGAGAAGAAATTCGACAAAACATAAGGGTGTTCCATATAAGAGGATGTATTACTTTTCCTCTCATTCACACAAGGCTACAGAGATTGTATGCTTCAAAAGCTACTGCTGAGGATATGCGTTGGCATGATCATGACAAGGAAGACGGTGTTATGCATCATCCATCTGACTCGAAGGCTTGGTTTCATTTTGACCAGATGCATCCTTCATTTTCCACGGAGAGTAGAAATGTCAGGTTGGGATTATGCACAGATGGATTCCAACCGTTTGGTCAATCGGGTAAGCAATATTCATGTTGGCCAATCATTGTAACACCATATAATTTGCCCACTTAGGGATGTGTATGAGCAGGCCTCATATGTTCTTGTCATTAATTTTACTGGTAGAACAACCCTAAGCATAAGATAGATCGTTCCTTCAGCCCTTGTTAAGCTGAATTGAAACACTTGTGGGTGATGTTGAAACATATGATGTGTCTCAAAAATAGAATTTTCAAATGAGAGCATCTTTATTTGTGGACTATTAGTGATTTAGGCATACTCAATATTTAATGCGGATGGAACTGCTTAGGCAAATTAAAGCATCGCGTGTATGGAGTACTCAGATGCATTTTCACTCCCAAATGGTGCGTAAGACATCATGGTTGATAATCATCGAAAATTTTTGCCTCCACAAATCACCCGCCGGGCGAAACAGAGCGCTTTATTAAAATAAAACAATTTCTTCCGATCCTGCCAGCAGGTGCGGAGCGAATTTTAGAGCATATCGAGATGTTGGGACATAGAAAGGTAACTGAAGCTGATGCAGATGAGATCAATAGCAACATTTGAAAACCTAGTGGTTGTGGTTGGAGAAAACGTAGTATATTTTGGGATTTGCCTTATTGGAGTACCATCCCGATTCGTCACATTCTCGATGTCATGCACATGAAAAAATGTGTTTGAAATGTGTTCAATCTTTTATCATGAACATTGAGGCAAAACAAAGACAACATCAAAGCTAGGGAAGTTTGGCGATGTTTTGTCGTGAAAGAGTTAGAGAGAAGAATGCTAATGTTAAATATCAGGCAAACTACACTTTGGATAGAATGGTACTAAACAAGTTGTTTGTGAATGGGTAGAAAACCTTAAATTTCCGATGGCTATGTCAAATATGGGACGATGTGTGGACTTAAAAGTACAAACTTTTTGGAATGAAAAGTCATGACATCCACGTCTTTATCACGAGAGGTTAATTCAATAGCAATTCGAGATTTGATGCCCAATGAATGTTTAGGAACCAGGCGAGTTGAGCTTATGCTTTAGGAATAACCTTCTGAGAAACTGAGGAGGAAGATATGAGGAGATTGGAGTTGAGAAATTCTAGAAATTCTATGTAAGTTAGAGAGGATATTTCCTCCTTTCTTTGACTCAATGGAACATTTGCCTATCCACTTGCCATATGACAAGGATAGCGGGCCCATCTGGTTCGTTGGATGTACGGATTTGAGAGAACAACTACTCATATTAAATTTTTCATTTTTCCTTGATATTTGATGGTAATAACATGAAAACAATTAATTGTTGTCATATATATATATATATATATATATATATATATATATATATATATATATATATATATATATATGTATATGGGTTCCTTCGTCATTTGAAAAAATGTCGATAATAAGGCTCAGTTGAGGTTCAATATGTAATGCGTATTTAGTTGAAGAAGCATCAAACTTTTGTTCACATTACTTTGAATCGCATGTTCACACAAGACAACGGAATGTGCCCCGTAATGATGATGGCGGGGTTGCTGTTCCAATAGAAAGTAATTTGTCAATATTCCATTATCTGGACGATCTTATGGAGCGCAAAGCTAGACGATTGAAGGCGGGGAACTTCAAGCTGCTCAAACCTATATTCTTTTGAATTGTGATGAGGTTACACCTTATATCGAGTAAGTATTTTGGAATATTAGT
This sequence comes from Tetrastigma voinierianum, assembly GCA_016808115.1. Taxonomy (NCBI): domain Eukaryota; kingdom Viridiplantae; phylum Streptophyta; class Magnoliopsida; order Vitales; family Vitaceae; genus Tetrastigma; species Tetrastigma voinierianum. The sequence goes on along the minus strand of JAEQBH010004535.1, from coordinate 145,650 downwards.
AAAATTATTGATTTTTGTATTTTAATGGTTTTATTTTTTTATTTGAAGTATTTACATTCTCAAGCTAAAGTAAGACAAGAATAAAAGTGAAATGCGACATTGATCAAATGCTCGATAATAATTTTGTTGAATGGATTCGAACTTTATGTAAAGTATTTAAGTTCCCTACGTAATTTTTCATGTCAAATATTTTAAATCAAATACATATTGACATTAATATTTTTGATAAACGAGCACGTAATCCTAGTAACAGCATTGACAAACATCTTTGTAAAGGCTCTTCTTTGAAGGACTTAAATAGAACCACCTGGTCATATAATGTAACTGTCGATAGTTTCAATTTCATACTATAGGCCACGGGAATTTGAATTAGAGCTACCATGAGCGGTGGTGTTTGCATTAAATTTACAAACTATAGTGAGAATGCTGATGATTAAGCTGTGAATTGATTGATAGAGATATTGGGTTAGAGTATCACGGTTATCCATTCAAAGAGCATTCTATTTAAAATGTGATTGGTTTGACCCTTGAGGTAGCATGGTATTAGGAGGCGCAAATTCTGACCTCGTAGAAGTGTCAGCAAGTGAGGTTTAATAAATATGAACCATTCATACTTGCAATGCGGGCGTGCGGGTATATTATGTACCATATCTTCATTAAGGCGAGCCCAGATAAGTTGGATAAGTTGTAATGTGCAAGATTAAGGCGAGGTAGTTGTAGAGATGCACGAATTGTCGAAAACTTCTTGATCTGGAATTGGCCTTTCAGACAATGAAATTAATTTACATCAAATTGAGGGTGGTGGAGGACAATGATCTTGGTCTTCTTAATGATCGAATGGTGAACATAGGTTCTGGTGTAGGAGATGATGAATTTGAATGCGAAGATGAGATTGGGTATGTTTGGAATCTGAATCGGAGATGAAGATGATGATGAAGACTTTTGCTGATTTGTAGTATTTTTGCAATCTTGTTGCGAAACACCTAAAACAAACTTATCTCCAATTATTATAATCACTAGTTGTCCATTTTCTAGCATAACCCTAGCTTTTGATGTAATGGGAAGGGATGAGTTTGGAATTTTGTGCTGGTTTCTAATTTTTAGGAAAGAGGTGTGTAACAATCTTGCTTTAGTGTACGAAACTTTTTAATGATTAACCTGCACTTGAAAATAGAGTTATATCCAAATTTCTTCATTTATTCTTTATTTCCTTTTTATTTAATTGCTTTTGTCCACGTGATTTTTCTTAGTATATTCTGTACAGTATTAGTAGGCGGTATTTCTAGTTCTTTGCTCCATTTGCGGTGTTATACGATTTGTACATCAAAGACCCGAGTCAGTGTGGACAAGATGAATAATGTATGCTTTATTGTTAAATTATGGGCCCACATTACATGTGTGATGAATAGTCTTATTTTTAGATGATATAAGTCGATAATCTATAAATAAGTATATTTGCTCTCTTGAATCTCTACTTGTTCTTAGAAACTTTCTTTGGTATCATTAAATAACATGATTTGGAAATTTATTGGAAGGAGTCGTTCTTTAATCGAGGATGAGTATAAGAATGAAGCATAATATAAATGGTATTAAGTTGTTTGGTGTACATCCAGAGTGAAGAACTAGGTCACGGTATGGTTTGATTTAGACTGGTGATATTTGTGCCACGGATCATCCTCCTTACCACGGGCAAGAGGAAATCGCCGAATTGAAGTAAGTATCACCGCACCCATCAACCTGACCCTAAATTTTCTTTCGTTTTCATGGTTCCCAGAAGTGTCGATTTTCTTTTTGTTTCTTGTGAATTGTTTGATTTGGGTCTTTGTTGGGGAAAATGAGAGTGTTTGTGATTAATGATTAATCTTTATTTTCCATTATCTTGTGGATTGATGTTTTGATTTATTCTATTGGGTGTCTTGAGTTCGATCATGTGAGAAAACCATACCATTTTTAAATTTTCTTGAGTATATCTAGGTAGTTGGCTATTATGGCTGAGTACTTGAACATTGGGGATTTCATGGTTTAGCTATTAGGGAGCCCAATGCATGGATTACTAAGGTTTCATTTTCATTACTTTGTTTTCCATTTAGGCTACATATGCGTTTCTGTTTAAGTTTTAATTGATTGGTTTTCCTGGTATCTGGATTTTGCTATTGTGATTTGGGTAGAGAAGATATAGGGTGGTGTCGTGGCGGTTGTGATTATGATTTTGCTGTTGAAGCTATTTCCTATCTTTTCCTTTTTCCAGTTTTGCTCTACATCGGCTGTTTCTTTTTTTTTTTTTCTAATTTATTTTTCATTCTTATTAATGTTGTTGGGCTTATGTCCACACGATTCCATGGCACAGTCCTGAGATTATAATTATCCGGTTCTAGAGTGGTTCTTTGTCCTAGGCTTATTGATCCGGGTTTCAAACAATTGAGAAAGTGCTAGTTAAAAATTATATGTTATTTATTGAAACTTTCTTTGGTTCTTTTCTTTTTCTTTGTAATATGTGATATGTAATATGTAAAGTGAATAAGTGTAAAAATAAATACAAATTTATAAAAAAATTTTAAAAATAAGATAATGATTAAAGATATAGTGTGGAGGTTTTGTTTGATTCAAAATAGTTTAAAAAAATATTCCTGAAAAAAATATATTATTTTCGAGCCAGAGTTCGAAGTACAAGATTTTGAGAAGAGCGGAAGCGCCCAGTGGGCCGAGGCTTTTTGTAGTATTTAATTGATATTCAGGCGAGACAAATACATAGATCCATGGGCCCATTGTATGGATGCTTATAAATTGGGTCATGAGCCATAAGGCCTTAGGACAATGCGTGGGCTAATACTGAAAACCTATATCTAATTTATGATTATTATCTTTTGAAAAATGAAGACTCTTATTGTACATTAGGAATATTAAAATCATGCTATCAAAAAAAAAAAAAAGAATATTAAAATCATTATCTTAGAATCAATGTCAAATGCTTAGGTTATACGTTTTATAATACAATGTTTTTTTTAGAGCTAAACACTTTGTAGTAAACCCTTCTTGTCACCTTTTTAAAAATGTTGAATATTCTATTATATGAATTAAACATGATGCTGATAATAAAATATTTTAAGAGGTGTTTTTCCACAAGATTATAATGTATATGTTTCCATTTCTTTGTCTTTTGATTGGCCCAGTAGACCAAACATAACTAAATATTCCTTATTATGCCTAATATTATGGTATATAGGCTCTACCTCAAAATACAACCAGTATGGTTGGATACTTAATTAGGACAAACTTATACATGTTAAAGTGCATAAACCTTTTATCTTGGATGGGTATATTACTCATAAAATCGATTCTGTGAAATTTTATTTTAAAATATTGGTCTCCTTTTAACTAAATGCAGAAAACACATAATCTTTGGTGAGAAAACACATTAAAAAACTCGTCTCATCAATATCATTTTATGGTACAGTGATCCAAGCGAAAAGAACTTTAGAGTTGACAAGGCAAGTTAAGTATGGTGCATGATACCTTTATACAAAAACAAGTATGAGTTATGCTATTTTTATGCTATCGAATATTGCTTACAACTATTGTGATCATATTTTAAGCAATCAGGGAAGGACTATAGTAGAAGTAAGTACTTACAATTTGTATGCCATTATGCTTTATGCTATTGTGATCATATTTCAAGATAAGATACAACAGTGACTTTATGCTTGTAGATTAACACTTTATGCTTGTTGATGAACTTCTTGGGTCGTTGGTTTACTAACCATCATATGTGCAGATGGGTAGAGGTAAAGGAAGAGGAGGAATCCATGAAGGTAGAGGTAAAGGAAGAGGAGGAAACCATGAAGGTAGAGTTAATAATAATAGTAGATCTTGGGCCAGTCTATTGATGAGATAAATCATGTACCGAGAGACGAGACATGGCTCCCATGATACAATCACAAATTCCTTCGTCTGACCATCACCTCCTCCGCCCGGCCTGGGCACCCGACAATTTGAGAGTGGCTCTACATTAGCATCATTCTTTGAATCTATAAATGTTGAGGCCAACATTGATGGTGCTTAAAAGTTGACCCTAGAGATGTGATCACTAGTGAGAACAAAGTAAGTTTTCATCAACTTAATTTTCTTCTAATAAATGCAAATGGAAGCATATCTTGTATGAACCAAAAATTTATTAACTTGAGTTGTTGTTGAAAATTAGAAAAACTCTTATAAACAAATTTTTTTTTCTCAAATTTAAACTTAAAAGACTATTTTGGCCTTGGGGTAGGTTGATGGACTTTCCATCCTCTGCCACCTTTTTTTTGTTTTCCCTCTTCTTCTCCACAACATTAACCCTAATTGCATCAGGCTCGCAGTCACAGTTGACTGCATATTGTCGGATTCCTTCAAAATCAAAATCAAATCCTCAGATTCAAACGTCTAACAGGTTTTCCTTTTTCCTTTTTCATTTTCCATTCAATTTTCTCATGGAAATTTCCATGTTTTTCAGTGACATTTCCACTGAATTTTCTGGGCATTTCGCCAAAAAAAAATCAAATACGAAGCCAGTCAGCGGCTTTCGCGAAGAGAGGGTATGAGGACTTTCAGTTCACAGGTTTAAATGTGCATCACACCTTGTGATTTGGTGTGGGATAATCAAACATGGCGAGATGTCGAGCTGCAGTGTGTAATAATTCTTTATTATGAATTAGCTGACAAGCCGTTGTTTCCATAATCTTTAACTAATTGAGATAAATAAGGAAAAGAGATTGATGGTAGATGATAAATTGTTGGGAAGTTGGAATGGTTGCTTCACTTTGTTTAATTTTGTTGTAGTTTTTTATTTTTATGTTTTTGTACTGGTCGGACTTGCAATTTTATAGCTCTGTGGATAGTTATTTGGAATGAGTGCAGTTTTTTTCCCAAGATTTGAGGAGAGTTGTTGATTGTCTTCATTACTCGTGCCTAGTGTTTGAAACGAGAGCTAATTGCAATTATTTACTGTCTGAGTGTTCGGATCTTATTAACTTCATTCTAAAAATAATAATTTAAAAAAAAAATATAGGTAGGTTGTTTGTTTGATGATGGAAATTTGTGAAAGTTAATGTTTGAGGCTTAGATGGGAGTGTTTGTGTGCATTTGTAATTAAGTTATCCTCTCTCGCGGGTTTCCTATTTGTCTGAGTGGTATTTCTTTCGGTGAATAGGTCTTCCATTCCGGTTCGGCCTTTGTTGATTTACGAGATTTGATTAGTATTATTAACTCTTTTCAATCACCTGAAACTAACAAGAAAGTAATTTTCATCATAGGTTGTTGCCTCCACGAAAAATGCTCACGGATGATCACTTAAGACTTTGACGTGACTTCCACGAGGATGGGTATGCTTGGAAGGACATTCCTCAGACACTAAAGATTTGTATTTTGAGGTTTAGGCAATATTTCTTTCAAATATATTGTAAATTTTAAAATAAAATGAGTTTGTACCTAACTATTTTGTTTTTTGCAAATTTAGAAATATTTTCGGTGGGATCGAAAATAAGTGGCATAGTCGAGATTCATTGGGAGAAACGGGCGGCTATTGAATCTGAGAGTTTCATTTGGACCATTACAAGAATGCCAAGCAGGAAGCGGAGCCTATGTTTACGATGATATTTGGAAGGCATGGAATGATGAATTCAATAAGCACGAGTACATAGAGCGCGACGAGCAGGCTCATCGGCAAATTTGGTAGACACCTTGCTCCTCTTAGGAGGATCTATCACATTCTTCCATACTAAACTCATGGTTAGGTTTTTTATGATAAGAAAATTTGTTACAATAATATTTTAATTGTGTGATCATATTATATACAATTTTTGTTTTGAACTCACGGGAGCAGTTAGGAAAGAAGCTGACATACTATGGAAGGTTGTTTATTCGCAATCATACTAAAGGGGTGATGGCTCATTGCGTCAATGAGAAAGCCAAAGCTTTGAATGTTAGCATCTTAATTAAATTTAATGTTTTATTATATTATTAATAGTTAATTCTTTCATTACTAAATTTATAAATTCCTAATGTGATGTGTTGTTGTTGAGTGCGGGATGATTTCATCCGTACGGGAGGAGATGTCCTGACCAAAGGAGGGTCGTGAACCTCGTCCGATTGATGACAATAAATATTTGTTATTAAAGTATCGGGAGTGAAGAAATCAAAGACTATATGGTAGTGGCTCGAAATATCGACTATCTTGTGGCATTACTCTTTTAGTGGCACTTCCACTGCTGACGGGTCCATAGCCATGAGTTAGGATAAATTGCGGCTTATGCGGGAAGAAAATAGGCGTATTCTGTGATCAGAGTTTAAGGATTTGCAAGACCAGCACCAAAAAATACAAGAGCAAAATGAAAAAACGCAGGAGGAGATGCATAAACAAATGCAGGAAGAGATGTGTAAACAAATGCAGGAGATGCAAGAGCGAATCTGAGCGGATGAAATCCACAGTTAGTAGCTTTTTCATTAGTGACAATGTCAGTAGCTATATTTGACACTAATATTACCATTTGTTATTTAAGAATACTATTGATTTTATATTAATTAAAAGTATTGTGTATTTCAACTTATTTAATGATATACATTAATTTAACTATTAAGCTATCTTAATGATTTCATATAATTGGCTTTGAATGACAATAAGATCAGTATGAAAAGTCAAGACATGTCAACATAAAATTTTTATAAATATAGACAGAATAGAAATAATCAGAGACGGAATGTTGCGGTCTTTGATCAGAGACGGAATTTGAGACCGAAAATTCCGTCTCATTCGGAAAACAATCATTCGTCTTTGAGCGAAATTGAGACCAAAAAATTCCGTCTTTGATTAGAACGAATTTGAGGCCCAAACTTAGTCTTTGATCGAAAGAAGAATCATCGTCTCGATCGAATCACGAATTTGAGACCGAAAATTCCGTCTCACGATCGGAAGGCGAATTGAACCGAAAATTCCATCTTTGATCAGAGACAGATTTGATTCCGTCTCTAATCAAAGACTGAATCCATCCGTCTTTGTTTAGAGACGGAATTTGAGACCGAAATTTCGTCTCTGATTAGAGACGGAATCAATCCGTCTTTGAATAGAGACGGAATTTGAGACCGAAAATTACGTCATAATAATCGAGCAATTGGCCAACAGAATTATTAATTTAGAGCGGAAAAATCCGTCTCTAATCAGATCTCCCGATTAGAGGCGGAACTCTCCGTCTCTAATCGACGGATTGAGCGGTCGAGAAATCACATAATAGCATTTTTGGGCTGAGGCCGTCTCTAATCACCGTCTGTAGTGTTTCCTAGACGGATTGAGTGAACAAAATCTCTAAATGGAGGTTTTTTGTAGTGGGGATTGTGTGCACGGAAAAGAAAAAAAGGGGTTTAGGGTGAGGAGCCTCTCTAGGCTGAATAAGGCACTCCTCAGCAAGAGGAGCTAGGGGTTTGCCAATGAGAGGGATTCTCTTTGGAGGTTGGTCATCAATAGTAAATTTGGCATTGCTTCTAGGGGCTGGAGCATGGGTAGCATCAAGGGTGGCTATGGCACTGGGTTATGGAAAGAGATTAGAAAAGAATGGCCACTCTTCTTTTAGAATGCAACCTTTTATGTTGGCAATGGCATGAAGATAAGCTTTTGAAAGGATATTTGGTGCGGGGAGGAGCCATTGAGCTCAGCTTTCCCCACTCTTTTTAGCCTGGTTGTCCACAAAGATAATAGAATAGCGAATGCTTGGGATAGCATTAGAGGGGGAGGGGGGTGGTCTCCAATCTTTTCAAGATCTCTTAATGATTGGGAGGTGAAGGAGTTGGAAGGTTCCTTTATACTCTCTACAAGAAGAGGATCAGCCCTCAACATGAAGATCAATTCATTTTAAAGAGCCCGAAGGCGGATATCTTCTTTGCAAAGCTCATGTATAGGATGTTAGAGTAGTCCCCTACCACTACCTTCCCTTATAGGTCTGTGTTGAACCCTATTGTTCCCCCCCTAAGGTAGGATTTTTTGCCTGGGAAGCTTCCTGGGGAAAGGTCCTGACTTTAGATCAACTAAAACAAAGGAAAAGAGCTCTTTCTAATAGGTGTTTTTTATGCGAGGAAGAGAATCCATTGGCCATTTGTTGTTACATTGTCATAGTGCTAGATAGCTTTGGGATATCATGCTGGAAATTGTTGGTATTCATTAGGTTTTCCCATTAACAGTTCTACAAGTTCTCCTCTCTTGGCAAGGAGCCCCTGTTGGCAAGAAACGTAAAAAATTCTGGTTGGCTGCACCTCTTTGCTTATTTTGGACCCTATGGCTTGAAAGAAACAGGGTGGCTTTTGAGAATGAAGCTTTTTACGCGAATAGGATGAAAGTCAGTTTCTTGAGCAACTTATGGTCTTGGGCTTGCTTGTATAATGTGGATGACACATTCTTTTTTGGATTTTTTGACTTGGATAAGGTCTAGGCGAGACAGTCGGGTATATGTATGGGCTGGTGGGTTTTCTTTGTCTTCTCTTTTGGTTCTCTTTCTGTTCTCCGCTTCTCTCCTCCTTAGTATACTCCCAGTATACTCTCTGGCAGCCTACAAGCCCTCCTTTTTGTTCAATACATTGCTTTTACCAATAAAAAATAAATAAAAAAATCACATCTAATAAAAATGACACTCAAGCATGGATAAAAATCTCACACTTCCCATTTTAATTTGTCGGCTATGTTCAAGAAGAACTATGAAATCGTGTTTAACATTTAAGAAAACAATGTGAAGGCATGCGAATGCGAGACATCTACGTGTGATGAGTTTCAATCATAACTATTGAAATTATGTAAATGTCGTCTCTCATGTTATTCCATAGCATATGAACTTCATAGATTTATGTTGCCATTGAAATATCATCACAAAATTCTTAAGAATTGAAATTTATACATGACAACTTTTTTCTTTGTTTGAAAGATCTATATGTGGAACACCAATTTGCATTCAGAATCATATAGTGATCCATTTTTATGCCATGTTCAAGGCTTCCAAATTAGAATTCTAACAACGCAAGACAGATGCAACAAGCAAGATGTATTCATGATTCATTATATTTAGGTGATGTTTGGAATGGCTCCTTGGAAGCCAAGCTGTTTAAGTTCAATAAAAGTTTCTACATGTAAATTTTATAATCACCAATAAGCTCTTTTTCTTTAGAAAGAGGAAAATAAAAGAACGAAAATAAACCTTAAGTAAGTAGAAAACAATGTTGCTTCTCTATTAGAAGCGCATTGATCAGAAACTGTTCCATATTGGACACCTTCTATAACACCAAGCTTATTGTTAAAATCACAATTGCCTACCTGTCAATATTCGCAATTTTGAAGTAACAGGAAGATCAAGAATTTCAATTCCCCATTCAGCTTCAGAAATTTGCATGTTTTCACTGGATTCAATAAAGGGAATCAAGGATATGAATTTCTCCACTGCACTGTGTATGCTTACAACCTACACAGCAGCAGATATTTTAACCAATATAACATACAACAGTTTCGAATACACCATTCAACATAAAAATCCAGAATATTAGCAGACGTAAATATTAGGGATTTAAAAACATATTAATAAATCAAAACTAACCGTGTCAGCATCACTAGCTCTTAGCTTAAGAGAGTTTCGAATAATGTGGTTGGCAACAGGAATCTGTTACAATACATGCAGCTCAAGGTTATTTTTGAACAGGATGGTGTGGGTAATTTAGGACATTAGCACTCGGACAAAGCATAAAATTCAGGATAAGAATCAACGTCCAAAAATTACCAAAAAATCATAAATCATCAACAAAAGCCAGGGAAAATTTATACTGAGGTCCACGGCTCAATGCTGAGTCTGAAACAATTTCGCTCCAGGTGAACCACAAAAACAATTATTCAAAGGCACACTTTGGTAAATATATTAGCAAGCCAGGAGGCCCATAAATTTGGAAAACACCAAGATCACAGCCTAAGCAAATCCCTGATGTTTGTTATTGCCACTGGATAAGGCATGTTGTTAGGCTGACTCAAGGAAGTAAAACAAGGAAAAAAATTTCACTGCAATCAATTAAATAACACATAAATTTGGTATTGGCTGAAAACTTCCTTTTCATGTCATCTATCCTTCAAGGTCCTGAAAGCTCTTCAATCAGAGGAAACATAGCTGAGTCTCACCTCCTAGCCAAATCGTGTGAAGCAGTAGAATTTGTGGCCATCACGCTCCTCATTATGGCACAGCCAACCTAACCGTTAAAAAACTAACTCTCATAAAAGTTCAAGCACAAGATTTGGTTTAATATGAATATCATACCTTCAACACCCTCACTCACATGCGGCCCCATACCCGCACGTGGAGAGTCAAACAAACCAAACAAAGTCCTTCATGGACTTTTAAATCAATAAATGGGGATTCAAATCGCAAAGAGTGGTCTCGAATCCATGACCTCCTACTAGACCAAGCTCTGATACCATGTATACGACTAACTCTCCTAAAAGTTCAAGCTTGTAGAATTTGAGTTTAATATAAATATCATGCCTTTAACCATAATCAAATGTAGTTTCACTTGGAAAATTTCTCAAAATCTCATCAACCTTTTTGTTTGAGGAGATCCATTACGACAACCAAAGTCCCAGTTTCATCTGATACCTTGTCCAGTTCTAACCTCAATTTACCCAATACATGGTCTCAGTGATGCTAATTCTGGATGAAGTGCCCAGTGGATTCCACTGAGACTTGTCTTTGGATGATGACGATGGGAAAAAAGTGTTGGGAAATAAACACAAGACTGAATATTTTCCCTTGTTGATTTAACCTGTTAGGAGTCAATAAAATATAGTGAATAAAATAATAGGCAAATCTAGCCTCAAATCAAGACAGATTGATGAAGATCTCACCATTGTCCCTCCCGAATGATCAATAAGAAAACCTTTACACGTAAAAATATGCAAATAAATTATCGCGCCACTTTTCTGCAAAAGCTGTGCTTTGCAGTCGATTTACGCACAGAACCACACACATTCACACCTCTTTTACGATGGAAAAAAGCGCTCTAGCGAAAAAACCTTTGCACGGCTCCTCAGATTTTTATTATAAAACCTATAGCCCTAATGGGCTTAAGAGAGAAAAATGGGCTACCTAACTTTGGGCTGGACCCACATTACAATCTCCCCCTCCAGCCCAACATAAGGGGAGATTACACTCTAACATCTCAGTTAGAGTCCATCTTGACGACGAGCCGCAAGCTTCGACTTCTCTTTGGTAACAACTTTTGTCATCATATCGGAAGGATTAAAATGCATTGTGAATCTTCTTAAGCTTCATAAGCTCTTTTCCAATGACATCCTCGTAACCAATGATATCTCACATCAATGACTGCTGTCTGCGGAATGGTCTGAAGTATTCTTGCTCAAGTCAAGCACTCGACTATCACAAAAACACAACATACTCATCTTGCATCAAACTGACTCTTGGACAAATCTCTTCATCCATAACATCTCTTTTGCTGCTTCAGTTGTTGCTATATATTCTGCCTCAGTAGTAGACAAAGCGACACACTTACGTAGTTAAATCGCCAGCCAAGGCTCCTGACAAAAGTGAATAAAAACCTAGAAGTTGACTTTCTACCATCAAGGTCCTGCCATATCGGCATCTGTAAAACCTTAACAGTTTTGAACTGAAAACTCAAACACAATTTTAGTACCCCTCAAATGTTTGAAGATCCATTTCCACTTTGCTTCCCAATGCTCCTTTCACGGATTTGAAGAGAAATCTACTCCTTTGTACTAACGGCATGTGTCATCGGGCCTTATCTGAAACCATACAATACATAAGACTCCCAGCTGCGGAGTAGGAATAGAGGCCATCTTTTCCTTTTCATCTGTTGTAGTAGGGCATAAGCTTCTGCTAAGCTTAAAGTGATTGGCTAGAGGTGTGCTAACTGATTTAGCATCTTTCATATTGAACCTTTCAAGCACACGTTCAACATACTTTTCCTGTGACAACCACAACTTCTTTGCCTTTCTATCTCGAGTAATTTGCATATGACATTTGTTTTGCGGGCCTACTAAGTCCTTCATGTCAAAGGACTTGAACAACCTCTCTTTCAACACTTGATCAATTTTGAATCATTCCCGCTATTAACATATCATCAACATAAAGTAAAGAATAATGAAGTTACCATCACGTAAACTTCTGAAATAAACACTGATGATGCATCTGTCCTCTTATACTCGTGGCTCTACATAAAAGAATGAAGCTTCTTGTACCCTTTGCGCCCCAGTGCTTGCTTATTATAAAGACTTTTCTTTAATTTGCAGACCATGTGCTCCTTACCTTTTACTTGAGCCCTCGGAGTTGTAACATATAAAATTTCTTCATTCAAATCACCATGAAGAAACCGGAGTCTTCACATCTAAGCTGTTCAAGCTCGAGGTCTAAACTAGCGGTCAGGAAGCAAAACAACTCACGATAGAAGACATTTTCTGGCTTGGAGAGAATATCTCATCAAAGTCGATACCCTTTTCTGCACAAACCTTTTACTACCAAGCAGGCTTTATACTTCAGCAATTTTCCATCGCTATCTTTCTTCAACCAGACACCCATTTGTTCATGTGTGCCTTTCGCCCTTTGGAAGTTCCACCAACTCATAAGTGTCATTCTTTAACAAGAATGCATTTCTTCTGCATAGCTTTCATCCGGCTTACCTTATGCGCATGATGCGTACTTCTTGAAAATTCTGCGGCTCCCCTCATCATTAATCAACACATACTGCGAAGGAGGATACTTGGATGATGGGCGACTCTCCACATTAGTCCTTCTAATTTGAGGTGCAGGAAATGACTTGTTGAGAGGCTACTCCCCTGCTCAACCGAAGCAGTCACTCTGGCATCCCATCATCAACCACTTTGTCTCTGAACTGTCGCTGATCATCTACACTCCCCCCGTCTATGATGCGGCGCAGGAAAATGAATAAGCGTAGGATCAATAACACCATCAGCGATAAGCTTTAACCTTTTTAGTCTTCTCACAATGAAATAGTCGATCTTCATAAAATATCACATCTCTAACCACGAAAATCTTCTTTTCACTTTGGACCATAATTTGTACCCAAACTCTTCATTCCATAGCGACAAGGATGTGAAAAGCTTTGTCATCGGCTTTGACCTCTGCTCTTTAGGGACATGTGCAAAAGCCTTGCACCCAAAACCTTAAGATGATTATGTATGACATCTTTTCCTGTCCATACCTTCTGCGGAATGTCAAACTCCAAAGGAACTGAGAGACCTATTTATCAAGTATTAACAAGCGATGCGAATAGCTTCACCCCGAGAACACTTTAGGTAGCTTTGCCATTTTTGCATGCATTTGACCTTCAACGTGGTGGTTCATCCTCTATGCAACACCATTGTGCTGTGGAGTACCAAGAACTGTCTTCTCATGTCTAATACCATGTGCTGAGCAGTAGTTTCTAAACTCCTTTGATGTATACTCACCTCCATTGTCAGTACGAAGACACTTCAAAAACTTTCCTGTCTCTTTCAACTAAGGCATGAAATTTGGAAGCGATACACTTGATCTTTGCTAGCGGATAAACCCACACCTTTCTTGATGCATCATCAATAGATGTGACAAAATATCTATTTCCACCCAAGGACTCCACCTCAAGGGACACAAAACATCGAATAAACCAATTCCAAATATTAGATTTCCTTTTTTGAAGATTTAGAAAAAGAAACTCTATGATGTTTTCCAAATAAACAATAATCACAAGGTTAAAGTTTGTTACCTTTAGTAAAAGGAATGAGAGCCTTTTTGGCTAGTATATGTAACCCTTTCTCACTCATGTGATCAATCTTTTGTATAAATTTGGGGAGGAACCATCTTCGATTGCATTGATTCATCTCTCCACATATTTTTTCCTGTTGTTTTTGTAAGTGTGCTTCTAACCTTGCCTCTAGCGGCTACTAAAGAACCTTTAGTAAGCTTCCATTTCTTTGTTACGAAGTAATTCACATATCCTTTCGATCCAAGGCAACTCCAGAAATAAGATTAGGCGTAAGTCGAGAACATACCGCACATCTCTCGAGTCAATGAGCAGACGGCGTACGTGCGTATGCGAACATCACGATACCAGCGATCTTGGAGTAGGCGGGTGGTACCCATCTTCACGGTACCAAAGTCTCCTGGCACAATGCGATGTGAAGAACTCCTTATTAGGAGTAACTGATAAGAGGCTGTTGTATCGTATCCACTCCAACCTCATTATACATGCAGGCAAACATTCTTCATCTCAAAAAGCCAGAACTTCCCATCTTCGTCGGATAAAGCGGTACGTAGTATTTTTTATTTTCATCTTTCCTCGATTTTGCCTTCTTTTTGTTCCCGTTCCAAAGCATAACAATTTCTTTTCCCATATGTCCTTCCTTACCACAATGATAACACTTTCTTCTTTCATAGACTTTCCTGCGGATTGCGACCTTTGGTTACCACGACCCTTAGGTTCTCTAATTTTTACCTCTTCCCTTTGTTCTCTGTGACAAGAGCCTCGGTCATAAGATATTCCTTGTTCCTTCCTTGGCTTCTTCATTAAACAAAATATCTTTTACCATATCATCAAAGTTGAAATTGCCATTAATTTGAGTTACTAAGTGAGATAACTAGAGTATCCCAGCTACTCGGCAAGAACTCAAAGTAACAATGCTTAGCTCATCTTCAATCTTCATCTTCCTAGCATTTAAACTGGTTCACAACCCTTGAAAGTCAACTTTGGTGTGCTCACCCCTTTCTGTTGTGCCCATTTTATACTTGATTTACTAGCCTTCTAATCAAAGTGGCTTTGTGCATGCGATCTTTCGTTCGTACATGGATTCTAATTTTTTCAAAGCTCGGTAGCATCAGTCTCATGTGACCGTGATGAAACACACTGCGGTCTATCGACATGCGATTCGAATTTTATTGTTTTTCTATGCATGATCTTCCGTTCTGCCGATGACATATCTTTGGGTTTACTTTTATCCCCGTCAATAGGCGCATATGAATCCTTGCAATAAAAGAATATCTTCCATTCTTAGCTTCGAGATAGAATAATTAGATGAGTGAATCAATCATAAGCGGCACTCAGAAAGATTCCTCCATTTAAACCCAGCACCAACCCGCAATACCGAACCAGTAGAACCGGGCTACGATACCACTTGTTGGAAATAAACACAAGGCTGAATATTTTCCCTTGTTGATTTAACCTATTAGGAGTCAATAAAATGCAGCCAAGAAAAATAATATGCCAAGGAGATAATCACAAAAAAAACAGAGAGAATTTTTAACGTGGAAAACCTCCCCCAAAGTGAGAAGAGGAAAAACCACGGGACCTTTATCGGAGTCCACCCAAATATCCACTATAATAATTTAGGTACAAAACCTAATTCTAAACTAGGTTCAACACCTAGTTTTCAACACAATCAGAAGATGCACTTCAAGATCCCAAAAACAATGAAATCTTCTAAATATAGTGAATAAAATAATAGGCAAATCTAGCCTTAAATCGAACTGATTGATGAAAGATCTCACCATTGTCCTGCGAATCGATCGATAAAAACTAACTCTGTAAAAGTATACCCCAAAAAATAAATTATCGCGCCACTTTTACGCTACAAAACTTCTTCTTTACCAATTACAGTTCTTACTTTTAAAGAACCACACACGGCTTCGCACCTCTTTTAGCTGGAAAAAAAAGCTGCTCTAGCCCAGAAAAAACAACACCTGACTCCTCAGATTTTATTATAAAACCTATAGCCTAATGGGCTTAAGAAAGAAAAATGGGCTACCTAACTTTAAATTTGGACCCACATTACAAAAAGCAGCATGTTATGATGCTTTTTCAGCACACTGAAATGAGACCAAGTGCATTTTCCATTTGGTAGCCAGATTTCACTCTCCTCCTAACTAAACCACCTAGTCCTGCTGCTACAAAACACAAATATCTTGGCTTTTGCTCCAAATAGGGGCTTTTGGAGAGACACTATCATAGATTGTCACCTTTTGTGTCTCCAATCTTCCAGCACTCATTAAGTAGAAGCTCATTCTTCCAGAAGTCACAAAATGCAAGACCACTGAATGGACCTTTGATGTATTAAGCAAAGGAGCTTCGATGTATTAAAGCAAAGGTCCTAGCATTAGATCCTTTTCAAAACATCTCCTCTCTCCCTGTAGTCTGTCATCACCCAGCATACACAATGGGGTGATCCTGCTTTAGGCCCTTAACGCAATAAATAAGAATATTTGGTGATGCTACTGTAATCTAGACCATTGTCCCTCTACCATCAAAATTTTTCAAGGTTGCCAGTCAAAGAATTGTAACTCGCTCCTACCTATCTTGCTACAATTTCACCCATGCCTCAAGATCAAAGTGTCCATGAGCCTCAGAGGCTTCAACAATAGCGATGCTACCTTTGTACAAAGTTTAAATGCTTGGTCGACTTCAACAACCTCCCCGTATGGAGAAATATTTGTAAATTCTGGACAATTCTCCGCTAAATGTCACATTACAATGCCTATGCTCTGAATCCATCCAGCAAGTCATTGCTGAAATTTATAACCATCCCTTGGTTAGGGTTTTTATTGATCTACTTCAATTCATCATATCCAACTGGCCTTGGTCTTCCTTTGGAGAGCTCACATTAATCAATAGCAATTGGTTGGACGTTTGACCATGTCATGGAAACTTGCATGCTTCTTTCATACATGATTGACCCTAGAAATTACGGCGCAATGTCATGCTCACACCTAGGTTTCTCTGATCTAGAATATTAGCCATTTCCCAGTTCATCCAATTCCCTAGGGGAAGGCACGATGGGTTATATTCTTGAGTCTCTTGAAGCACATTGATACTTCAAATGATTTTCAAGGTCCCCCTCCACAATATCTACTAGAATGTACCGATACCCATGCAGTATGATAGATAGGATCAATAGCTTATAAAATCAAAAAACAAAGTATTGAGTAATATCTAATTGTAACTTACTAAGCATCTCAGTTACATGGAGGCCTAGTATAGGATCCTTGGAAATTAAACTACAACATGCTGCCAACAATCCACACAAATGGTAGATATATGCATAATCATGTTATCAACATGGACTCCATTTTCCCAAACATTGAGGAATATTCGCGGGCCCATGGCACGAATTTGCTACTATATGAAGAGTGTAAACATGCCATTCTATGACCCAATCAAAACTAGTGTCAGGGTCATGTACCACATATACATGCACAGTCTGCAATGAACACCGGAAAACTCCTGTAGCAAATTAGTACCTTCAAAACTATATCTTGTGTGTTAAAAGAGAAATATGTGCCTCTTGTAATCAAGGACTCCCACAAAGTGGAATTAGTAGATCCCTAGTGATTGGAAATCAACAACCATGGTATTTGAAAAGAAGTCTAAAGCATCAAACAAACCTGAATCCGATTCTGAGCAATTCTGAAAATGTAGCATAAGGCCAATCGGTGACTTTTCTTTAGAAGCAAAATATTTGCAATCACTTATATTTCAAGCACCCGTTTCTTCTTTTGGCATTCCTATTATACCAGGTAATTAATAAGGTAGCACAGCTGAAATTTCTCTCTTTCTCCCAGGCCCAATGAAGTGACAAAGGAATAAATTTGTAACTAAACATTCGAATGTCGATCAAACGGATGAAGGAATTTAAAATAAATTGAATAAAGATTTATTGCTCTCCATACTAGTTCTTAGTGAAATATTGAGTGCTTCAATAGGTTGAAGACATTATTTATCTCTCTTTGCTCCAGTAACTTAAGCTGCAAGATAGTAATTCAACATGACAAGGTTGGAACAGTACTATCTTAGTTTTCCTGTCTCTTTTACTTTTTCTTGGTCATTTCTAAGTTCTTATACTTTTCCAAGATATCTAGAGCATCATGCCAAACAAGGATAATTGAAGTTATAGTTCGAAATTTTTCCAACCCCTTTTGGTGATGGGGTTTACACAGGTTCACTTGCTACATGTGTAGTAAAGCATAAATGCTCTGTGACATAATTATACAGTTAAAAAGTGCATGTATAACGATACTTGACAGGGATGGAATGGTACCTTTCTAAGCTTTGCCACCCTCGTCTGATGTCTTTCACGAATGGAAGAAACAAAGCTGCATACAAGTAGAGCCTTCTTTGTTCATCCTAAAATTCACATGGAATGAAAAATCATCATCAGAAAACTGAAGACTAGAAAATAAACATAAGAAAAACTGGATATAGATTAGGAAAACAGTGTCTCCCAGTAATGGACCAAAAGTGTCTCAAAGTAGCAGAAGAAATTTGGGCACAGGACAAGTTAGAAGATTTGTGCAGTAGGTTGCTTTATCTGGGGTGATTAATGTGAATAGACTAGGAAAGGTCCATGAGATTGATTAGTCCATATCAAAAGAAATGTGCACATCGTATGTTGGGCACAGAATAGCTCGAGAGAGATTTAGAGGCCATTTGGGACTTAGCCATTACCAAGACAAAGCATATGTTCTCCAATTACAAACAAAATAACAATTAGCTACCTCTGTCCATCAAAGGGCCTTTTGGGGGACCTGTAATTATCAGTGTCAAAGTTGAGGAAGAGGCATGTAGTGGAGATACTAGAATAGATGCTGTACCATACGCTGTGTGAGAACAGAAAACAGTAAAAATATTTCTTTAAATTTGAATAGTATAAAATTTGGGAAGGGGGGGGAGAGAAGGAGGAAGAGCGATAATATTGGTGATTTTGTAGACTTCCTTACTTCCTTAAACGTATTTCCCGTTCATTGTTCGTGGTTAAGGCTTTACAAGCTATCCCATAGTTTTCAAATCAAGGTGCAACCACTCCCTAGTTATAGAGTATCAATTGCCAAGACATGCGCCTTATTGAAGAGGCTTGCCTTGAAGACTTTAATTTCCTATATATACTTTTATCCTTAAATTTTCTAATTGTATATTGAAATTTATATAATTTCATAATTTTTTATTGAATGTTCTTTTTAAAATATTATGAATTTTAAATTTTTATTTAATTGAATTTGATTTTTAATCATATTTTATAAATTTATACACATACTTCACTTCACTCAAGCGTGCTACTAGTGTTGCACTGAAGCTGTAGAAGACTTTTGCGCCTAGAGTGCACTTGCACCTTTTGAAACTATGAGCTATCTTCAAGAGACCCATAAGGAATAGTTAATAAAGAATCCATGCATTCACCTTCTATAAAGAATAGATTAATGACACCAAAAAAGTAAAATTGCACTTACACGGATCTTTCACATGTTTGCAATGGAAGGCACATATCATGAATGCATAGAAATATGGAAAATAGAAGGAAAGGTTAATAAAGGTGGGTTGACACTTTTTAAATTGCAAGGACAGTAAAAAAGTTCAATTAAATGACACGGTAGTCTTTCCTTTTCTTTGTTTAAAAGCTTAATTAAGTATAGGAGTAAGATCAAAAGGCTGGAACCATAAAAAAAAATGGAAAGAAATATCATGTTTAAGTGAAGTGTATGGAAAATGTATAAACATCAAACAGGTCATGTATAGTGATGGAGATGGAAGTGGATTTGAAGCCACATTTGATACTTAAAAAGTATGCCTGGCCCACCTTTGTAATTTTCTTATTTCAACTCTTTATATATATATAACCTCCGGCTCCACCCGACCCTTTACCACTTGACGAGCCTCAGAGCTTGCTCATTTGACTCACCAAAGCTCTTTCTATGTATTTAAGAATGGTTGTAAAGTTTTTATCCTCATTAGTTCCACCCGGGGATGAATCGAAAACTTGATATGATTTTCTAGATTCTATTTTTGCAGTTTCCCTAGTGATAGATGACCATTTCCCATCTTTTCTACACTAATGACACTCACTTGTTACGCGGAGCCAATATAGAATATTGAAATTTACGAGTTGGACATGCACTTACCCCTCATGTCCCTCTTCGAGAATCCACTAAGTCAATTAGCATGAGACTTGAAAGAATCAGAAGGAATTCTGTGGAGGTGGGCTTTGGATAGGAAAATCCACAATGTAAATTGGAAGATTGTGAACTCGAGCGGGGATAAGGGGTGGTTTGGGAATCCGAAAACTTTCTTCTCTCAATAAGGCTCTCTTGGAAAATGGTGCTAGAGGTTTGGGACAGAGGCAGAAGGTCTCAGGAAAACCATTATCCAGATAAAATATGGGGCAGAAGAAGGAGGTTGGCTTACAAATGCTATGAGAGGCAACTTTGGGTGGGTTTATGGAAAGAAATCTATAAAGAATCCTTCTCTATAAAATAGCACAACAGCCTTATTTTAGGTGAGGATGCGTGGTGGGTGAGAACCCTTCGTGTCATCTTTTCCTATGCTTTTGTAAGAATAAAGTGGAAGGAGATAGATTCCCTTGTGATTTATTCATTGATCCATTATGAATATATACAAAATCAATCCCAACCTTCTAATAGATTACAACTACATAAGACAAGTTTCCTAATAGGATACATATCTATATGTAAAGTAGATATATGCTATAACACTCCCCTTCAAGTTGGAGCATAGATATATTACATACTCGACTTATTCACATGAATATTACTTGAGTCCAGCAAGGTCTTTGTGAAGATATCACCTAATTGTTCTCCAGTCTTCACATATCCTATAGAAATCAAGCCAAGTTGTATTTTCTCACGAATGAAATGACAATCTATCTCAATATGCTTAGTTCGTTCATGGAACACAATATTAGAAGCAATATGAAGGGCAGCCTGGTTGTCACACCAAAGATTGCTGGGACCGATGTCTCAATACCGACTTCCATCAAGAGTTGATGAAGCCACATGATCTCACACACGGACTATGTCATCGCTCTATATTCAAACTCTACACTAGATCGAGAGACAACACTCTTTTTCTTACTCTTCCATGAGACTAGATTCCCTCCAACAAACACATAATACCCCGAAGTGAACTTCCTGTCCTCCTTAGATCTTGCTCATTCTGCGTCAGAAAAGCACTAAATTCTGTTATGCTCATGATTACTGTATAAAATACCATGTCCCTAGGCTTCTTTCAAATAACATAGAATCTGTTGAACAGCTACCCAATGGTCGACCGTAGGAGCGAACATGTACTAACTTACAACACTAACTAAGTGGGTAATATCAAGACGAGTTATTGAAAGATAATTTAGCTTCCCAAATAGTCTTCTATATCTCTCAGGATCCTCAAATGGTTTTCCTTCTCTAGTAAGGTGTACGCCTAAAGCCATAGGGAAATTGCATGGCTTTACCCCAAACTTTCCAATCTCAGACAATAGATCAAGCACATATTTCCTTTGAGATAAGAAGATTCAATGCTTGCTTCGCATAACTTCAATGCCTAAGAAGTATCTTAGCATCCCTAAGTCCTTTGTATGGAATGGGTCTAAAGAAAGGACTTAAGAGATGAGATGCCTTTAGAGTCATTCCCAGTGATAACAATATCATTCTCATACACTACCAACAGAATGATACCTGAACTGGAGTTCCTGTAGAAGACGAAGAGGTCAAATTTACTCTTTTGCATGCCAAATTCCTCAACGGCTTGGCTAAATTTACCAAACCATGCACGGGGACTCTGTTTCAAACCATACAAAGACTTCCGAAGACGAGAAACTTTCCCTATCTCCCCCTGAGCAACAAACCTTGGAGGTTGCTCCATATACACCTCCTCCTGAAGGTCGCCATGAAGAAAGACATTCTTAATATCAAGTTAGTGGAGATCCCAATTATAAGTAGCAGTAGGGAAATAAAAATCCAAATAGATGTCCTCTTAGCAGGGGAAACATCGAGAATAGTCGACCATAGGTCTAAGAGTACCCCTTAGCCACAAGTCGTGCTTTTAATCAAGAAATTGAACCGCTCCGGGATTAACTTGTACTTCACAAAAAACCTGGCATCTAATGGTTTTCTTCCACATGAGTAACTATACGAGTCCCAAGTACTATTATTATCTAAAGCACGCATTTCCACCACGCACTACGCCCTGACCAGGGTGAGATAAAGCCTCATAGACAGTGTAAGGAAGAGAGATTGAATCAAGAGATGCAATAAAGGAACAAGAGGAAGACGACAAATGGTTATAGGAAACAAATGAAGAGATTGGATGAGCACACTGACACCTTTACGAAGAGCAATCGGAAGATCATCATGCTAGACTAGATCTGATGACGAAGCAGTCGGTGTTAGACTAGAGTCTGAAGGGTTATAGCGCCGAGAATATACCTGAGTGATGGGAGGTTTAGCAGGAATGGGAGCTGGAGTAGGAGCCAGTGAGGCAATAGTGTACACTAATAAATTATCATCCTCCCCCTAACTAGTAACAGGAGAAGAAAGGGAAAACATGGTAGTCTTAAAGAATGTAACATCAGTAGACACAAAGTACTTGTCCGAGAGTGGGAATGATGCCACCTATCACCTCTTTTGAACTCCGAGAGTAACGGAAAGATACACTTCAATGACTTAGGATCGGTTACAGGCAGTTCTTGTGGGATGAACATACCGAACAAAACAAGTACACACCCAAATACCCGAGGCTCAATGGAAACAAAATTTACCAGAGGAAAGAGGATTTGAAATGAAGTGACTCAATTTAAGACAAAGGAAGGCGTCTAATTAATCAAAAAACAAGCTGTGGAAACAACATCGACCCAAAAATGCTTGGGCACGTTCATTTGAAACAATAGAGCTTGAGTGGATTCAAGAAGGTGTCTATTTTTTCTTTCAACAACTCCATTTTGATAAGGAGTATCAACACAAGATGTCTGATGAAGGGTGTCATTCTGAAGCATGAATGACTGAAATTGTTAAGACAGATATTCTTTGGCATTATCACTTCTCAAATTTTGAACAATAACATGAAACTAAGTGTGAATTTCAGCACAGAAGGCATGAAAGTTAGAAAATAACTCCGAACAGTTTTTCATTAAATATAACCAAGTTGTTCGCAAATAATCATTGATAAATGTAACAAATTCTTGAACTCGCTTGGGGACACAAAGTAATCGACATGGACCCACACAACCCGAATGAACGAATCTCAAAAGGAACGAAGATATTTATTGACTCTAGACTCAAATGCACTGAAGTGAAGCTTTAGCATATCGACACACAACTCAAGGCTCAATGAGGATAGGCTAGAAAACGGAGATATAGCTTCTTCAACAAAGGGAGAGAAGGATGACCCAGCGATACGCTAAATGGGAACAACTCTAGAACTAGCAAATGTGACTTTGACACTCCATGTTTCAAGGATGGTGAGACCCTGCATCTGCCCCTTATCAATAATCCACTTCGTTTAAAGATCCTCACTAACAAATGATCAGGAAAGAAATGAGATATTGTAATATAAAATGAGTGAGCTTATCACATAAATTAAATTAAAAGAGAATTGTGGTAACCATGTCGTAGGTCAGTGATTAGAGAGCCTTGATGAATTGTTCCCAACCCATGACACATGTCAATTCATCCAAGGGTAACAAGAGAGGTGGAAGGGTGTGGACTCATTAACAATGAATGACCCATGTAGAGAAGAGGAAATAAAACATGTGTTGATTTTAATTGACTATACAAGTGTAATTAATAGAAGTAGATGACATCAAGTGATTTTGATGATGAACAAGATCAAATCTTCGATTTTTATTATGTAGCTCCTTTACAATTTAGCGCATATGTCCTCCGATTGTGGCAATACGACATTAATAACCTCTCGAGGGTTTCCTGTGTTATTCATAGAAGCATATCTAACTCCGAATGCTCTAAAACTACAAAAATACCAAAACAGGATCTTGCAAAGAAAAGCAGAACCACCTTCCACTAAAACACCGCATCAGAATAAAAATTCGTCCTACAATCCACAAAACACCTCCTCCTCGAACTCAAAGAAATCAAGGAGAAAGGCACAAACTCAGAAAAACAGGGTCACAAAAGTACAAAATGTTTGAAAATCATCACGGTGAGAATAATTTATTGCTGGAGGCAGGCCGAGGAAGACCGCTTCTGCAATTTACGATGGCCGGAGGCGAGGAGTCTCATCACCGTGATGTGGCTCCACGGCCCACATCGTGTAACACCCCCAAATAATCTTAGTCGCTTTTAAAACACACTATGGTATATTATAAGTGCATTTGGAAATTTTTTCGAATTATTATTTTCGTTGGCTGTAGAAAAATTAAACCCGCACTCAGATAAGACAAGGGTAAAAGGAAGTCACAAAACGTGGACATAAAAAGTCAAGTAAAGTAAGAAGTTGAGATGCTATTATAGAAATGGCATAAATTATTTTGGTAAATACTTGAGGAGATGGAGAGGATCAAAGTGTAATAAAGAAAAGTTAAAAATCAAATGGGATAAAGGCATTTAGTCTTCATTTGGGAACAGAACCAAATTTGAGGAGGCTGTGGTCTCATGTGGAAGAAGAGAGGAGAAGAGTAGAAGAAGAAAAGGAAGAGTAAGGTATATGGATTTAGTATGGAAGTATGGGTTTTATGGATTATGGATTTTATGGAAAAAAATCAAACCATATAAACTCATTTTAGTTGAATTTGGTCTAAAAGAATTTTACATGGTATATTGGTTGTGCTTTGGACTTGGGTTGGTTGGATTGTAACCCTAATTGATGAATATTTGTGGCTAAGGAAATATAGCCTTGTGAGATGCCGCCAAATTTTCCAACCGATGGTCATAATTTCTTCTGCTCGACCGCTTTCACACTTTCTGACTTGCAGGAGCCTTGAATATATATAATCCATCCATATAGGTATAGCTTATTGTAACTCATATTAGGTCCAAATCACGAAAAACTATAGGTTAGTGTTCGCGTGAAGCCTCCAACTTCTCGGATGGGTCATAATTTCTTGTCCGAACTCCGTTTTGATGTTCTGAGACTTATGGAAAGCCTTTGAGTATGTAATCCATCCATATATATATATATATATATATATATATATATATATATATATATATATATTGATAATATTGGAATCTATATTAGGTCCGTAAATCAAGGAAAATAGGGCCCCATGGTCTCTTAGTAACTCATGGGAAGCCCAACTTGAATGGTCATAATTTCTTCGTCAACTCGCCTTCGATGTTCTCGACTCTATAGAAATCCCTTGAGCCTAAATCCATAAATATATATAGCTGATGAAATTGAATCATATTAGGTCCGAAGGCATGAAAATAGTAGGCACGACATCGGCTCTGCCCCAGTCACTATTCAGAAGCCTCCAACTCTGGATAGAATCGTTTTCTTCAGGAGTGCCTGACCTCATGGAAACCCTTGAGTTCGTAATCCATCCATATATAGCTTGATGAAATTGAATCATAGTAGAATAGCTCATAAGCATACATGGTAAACTATAGTTATATTCATGCATATAAATGAGAATACGCAAAATGCAAAGATACTAATAAATGATTGTAAATATCGCATACAAATACCTAGATGATAACAATTATTCTGGAATATGAGATATGTACTCAAACATAAAATACATAATGATTTGTTCGCTAGAACCCTGCAGAGGGATACTGGCATGCCGCATAGGAAAAACAAGTCTCATGATGATCAACGCTTGACCTGCTTAATAATATAGCCGCTTCGACTCCATATAGGATGCTTGGTCATTGTCCCATACAATGATAACAGCGCCTTCGGTCCCTTATAGATGGTCAGTTCCATTACTAATGATAATGGGGTCATTTACTGGGCTTTTATAGACCACTGTTTCGTACAGTGAGTACAGAGCCTTCGGGCCCTTATAGTTTCCTTTATCCACTTCTAAGGTTTGATAAGGTGCATGAAACAAAACAAGAATGACTTGAATAATATGATATATGAAATTATATGATAAGATAAAAGAAGTTATAAAAATGCTTATGCTAATATGACAAGTATATTGTGACAAGAACATGAAGCAGTGTGTAAATGATAAGAAATGAAACACAGTTAGATAAATATGAAATATGTATAAGCATGTTTAAAATGATATGATAATGCTAGATGTGTATGTTATATAGAAGTGATAACTCACAGAGGTCATCCTATATGTATTTTAATTCCCGTAGTTATGTTTACACCTGTGTGTCAACCCAGGTAATGAGAAGAATGAGAGAAGTCCGGACACTCCACATCAGCAATCAAGGTCAACACACTAATATAGGGGTGCCTCACCAAAGACCTTTTGGTCCATTTTATATGTTTTGTTTTTGTAAACAATGTAAAGACAGTAAATGTTGTACTCACTAATGAGCCAGATATTTGTAATCCGCTAGTTAATATAATATAAGTTAAATGTTTAACATTAGGTTAAATGAATGCTTTTAAAGGTTATGTTTATAAAATGACACCCTCGCTGACACCGTGCACATTGGGGCGCTACAATTTAGTATCGAGCCAGGTTAGCTTCTCGGAAGAGTCTTAGATTATGATGTAAAATTTACATGGTGTCGTGTCGATTCGATGTGGATGTCCTGTTTTAGATGGATCGTCCCAAAGAAGCTGTTGAGAAAACAACTCAGCAACAAGAAGCAGACATCAGCCTGAGTCTCTGAGTGCAATGAGTTTAATCGCTCCAATACGTGGCTCCTCGTTGAGAACATCGCAGCATCCGGCTCCGGGTTCGATAGGATCGACCCGCCTCATAAAGCCCCACCAGATACGCAAGAAGACATGGAGGCAGAGAGGAATCTCCATGGTCGAGAGCACGGTAGAAGAGCCTAGAAGTCGAATCCAGAAAAGCCAAGGCGGTGCTGGAAGAGGCGATGCCTCTCCCGGATCGTAAAGAACACAGCAATTCCACTATCATAGGAAGAGGCATATGGGATTGGTGGAAATCAAGGTCAAAACCAGTGTGTGATTCCAAATCTTTACATGGAATTTTTGTCCAAGAGTTCAAGGCAGGCATGTATCAGACATGGCTAGGGATCCATGGAACAGCTCCAATATAGCAAAGGAACTTATTTGTGGCCGCACAGAGAAAAGAGTCAAACACTATTACACTGATATGCACTCCAAGGCAAATTCCTCACAGGCATTTCAAGGAGAAAGGGAATTTTAGAATATGGGACTCATACGATTCCTTCCTATGAGGTGATGCTAGCAATCGCATTTCTCTCCAAACATAAATCCTTTATCATAATTGTCCGTCGCAATGGAAAGGAGAGACTAGAAACCCGCAATAAGAAAAGAAAGTTCAAAAGAATGTTCGTACATATCTCTTCAAAGAGAGCCGAGATGTTCAGCCCGCAGGTAAGAGGTGAATGACAGAGTGCAAGTAAACAAATGGATCTTATGCGGCAGAGGTTCTCAGTTAATGGTGAGAAATCACGGCGCACCAACACAGACGACACCCGGGTGTCGCAGCCACAACAGAGATGTTTCCCGCAGCCCGGTTACTGATGAAGACATCTGCAGAGCCCAGTGACACAGGAAGCCGGCGCGAAGGGCGGAGTAAGATTCCATGCAAGGCACCAATTTCACCAAGATCTGTGGTCCTAGCGCGGTCTCATCTCAGAAGATGAGGAGGCACACGCTGGAAGATGCATGGATCCCACGCTGATGTGGTAAAACATCACTACATGGCGATATGAAGATCATGAGACCGCATTTTTCCTGGTGTCAGCCGCATGAGTTTTCTATATGATATTGAGACGCAATGCAATGATCGATCTCGATCTACTTCCACCACATGTGCACGCGGAGTTATCGGACGCGCTATCAGAATATTGAGAAATCAGGTCACACGACACGCAAAGCATCATTCACATAGCGCATCACGCAGCGCAACAGCTATACAAATTATTCAACAGCGGCGGGCGAGAGTTTTCACCCATTGATAAATCTACCATTCTGAGAAATGACTGATTCGGGAACGATCGGTCGATCAAACAACGCGTCATCTTTCGACATCATGACAAAACATGAAGAGCCGAGACGTTCCAACGGCGATGAGGCGACAATTATGAAAGGCCAGATCCACAATGTCAACGCAAAAACATCCCACCTGCAAGGCATGGTGAGATCTCATGCAATGGAAGAGATGGAGGCACTATCTTGATATACTGACCAAGAGAGGTCCAGAATGATCGAATGAGATCTCACAGAAAGTAATTCTGCATGGCCTGAGCTACTGCACTTCCTAAGAGGGAGGTGACTCCTCCAGAGAACAGCGTTTGTCTGCTCTTTGTGCCCAAAGCACCTTACAAGATGGCCCAGCTGAGAGCCACAAAAGGCAAGAGTTGAAAAGTCCACCCATGCTGAGGATTCTTGAATAATAAAGGTGGTTATACCACCTTGCAACGCAATCGGTTTATCAGAAAAAGAAGAGATGGCACGATGATGCATCATCGACGCATTAATATATGAAAGGAAAAACAGTACTCAATAAGGTTATGAATCAAGATCTTACGAAGGAAGAGCGAAAGGCCTTTGAAGATTCACCACGACCGACAATATCACCGAGAAAGTGAAGAAGAGACGCCGCATCGCATTACTTAGAACCAGGCCATTACGAGTTTTCGCAACGCCAATGGGCCGAATTGAACGCAACTGCAAGAAGATTCACGGGATGCTAATTTGAATAGGCGGTTCGTAAACCGGGCACGTGATCCGTTAGCGGTCTTTGATTGACGACACCTAATATAATATACACACGCGAATCACGAACGAACGATTCCGGAAAGATCCAGATGATGCCAAAAAGAAAAACAAAGTTATGTTGGTTCAACAAACGATTCGCGCGAAAGCTTCCTTCAGTCATATCATACTGAGGTGGCTGGGCGAGCTGACCCCACAGATCGCGTCGACAGAATTGAAACCAGACCAAAAACAACCCACGGAGGTAGCCGGGCCCAGCAAAGTCAATAAGGGGAAGATCTGCAGAGGCTCTTTTGCTGCTAGCCTCCCACTCACCGTTATCGGGCGAAAGGAACAAAGTCGAGGACTACACAAACACAAAGCTCAGAACAAGCCTAAACTAATCTGAGGCGATGTCGGCTAGGCAACCCAAGATTGACGCTGAACTACTGGGAAGAGTGGAGATTCTTCTCATCCCAATCCCATTAGGAACCCAACCAATCCCAGATGCCCTGGAATAATAAATAGCAATTCCAACCGCATCTAAAGGTTTGAGTTTTGAGGTGTCGGGAGAGGAGGATGGCGTATATACATATATGCATGGGCGGGCAGAGCAGGAGATGGTATGGATATACATATGCATAATATGGTGTGGTATAATATTACAACCCAACAACTCATTCGATCATTCATTACATCGCCAACGATTTTAACTGAACACATTCACGTGACACAAAAACGATACGCGTTCAAGAGATGGTATTATCGAACATTGGCTATCGACGGCACATCACACACAAAATAAGAAAAATGAGATGATACGGTAATGACCAAAAGGTCTTCTCGGAATACACCAGTAACGGCGGGCTTCTCGACCATCGACACGATTGTCCGTATCCCGGTTTTGTACCACACCATTAAAACGACTACGCGGTTTATTATTATGAGAATTAATGTTATGACAGACTAACTGGGAAACTAATCATCAATTTCAAGGCGTATCAGGTAATATACTCTATAGAAAACGATAACACTACACATATTTACCCACTCTTCATATCTATCTAAACACGTTTCACTCATCATTCTCGTACTTTCATATCATCTTCACTTACTCTTGTACAGAAATGTAGGTAGATTATCACCCATATGTAATGCTACGTTTACATCACATCATATCAAGGGCGCTCATATACTAATCATTTTAGTTTCATATGTCTCCAGGTAAAACTTCTATATAATATTTAATGGCATGGGAATGACCCATGCACCATATCATCAACGTACTTATGATGAAGATCTCATCTGCAGAATCAAACGCAGGCTAAGGAACATCCCGGAACCGATTCATGCCATCAATCAACGAGCCCTATTCCGAACCCAGTATGTCGCGAAGAACGCCTTCATAGTGATTCATCTTATCCCCACAATGTTCTGGGCGCAATAATCCACGTATTTAACCAAGACACATCTCTCATATTCTGTAAACAACAGGTCATCCGAAGACCGATAAGATGGATGTAATAACTGGTATTATTCAATTCAGACACGATTCCATTATGATACGTAATAACGGCGGTTACTAACAAAGACATTTTTACGATTTATGACCCGGTCGCGAGTTCAATGAATAAGCTATGAGGAGATGATTCGATCACCCATCTTCCACGAGAGTCCAAGAACACCAAACCGTCGGATCGGGAAGCCAAGACCTTCCGCCGGAGGTCCTGGCCACGAGTTAATATCCCACCGCCAGCTCATCCGACCTGTCATTGACTCAACTTCGGTTTCCTTTGGTCAGTTCCAGCAAAACGACTTCCACAGAACAAGGTTTTCCAAAACTTTTACCTTAATCGTTTCATGGAAACTAAGAACGATTCCAACCGAGTTCTCGAATTTTCAAGCGAAGTAAGACCAAGCGGAGTATCGCTACGGGTGGAATGAATCCGAATGATTTCATCTCTACCCTGCCTAGCGCCTGACCCATCAGCTCTAGCTGATCCTGACCGTCAAGCGATCCTGACCATCGAGTTGACCGATCGACTGGTTTAGCTGACCCCGACTCGCTCTTACGACCACTCCAGCTGCCTGAGATGACCCGATCTAGTCGCAGCCAATTGGCCTACGAGATCATTCTAGTAAATGGCACTTACACCAGCTATAGAGGGATCTCAATCGAGAAATTGCAAAAAGCCTTAATGATCATTTCATGATGTGGCCGCAACTTCAATACAGACTCAATGTGCCAAATTTCTTTCTTTCTCACCAAAAAATCAGTACAAAGTCCATTAATACATAAAACTGTACTTTTAGCAAAACATCACCACTCACACCTCAAAATGAAAAAGAACTAGTAGAGAAACCCTGTAATAATTGAATGGCTAGGATGAGCGCCTCTGGGAGTCTCAAAAATTGTAAACCTACTAGTCATACAACCCCCAAATTTAACTGTTATAAAAACAATCAAAACACAGAGATAGGAGTTCAGAGCCTTTTCTCAATCACCCAATAAGAAATGAGTCAGAGTTTCAAATCTGACCCATATACACAAAAGAGGTTCCAAATCACGGGACCCATACTACAATAAAGCCATGACAAATTATCACATGTACTCAAAATTCAATATAAAAACACTGCAGACTCATGTATACTTGATTCTCTTTCTCCTTCTCTTTCCCTTATTCTCTCTCTCTTTCTCCTTCTTCTCTCTCTCTCTACTTTTTTTTTTTCGTCTCTCAAAAAATGAGAGATCCCCTGGATCTCATCCCCTTTGACTTTCTTTCTCCCAAGAATCAAATGAAGATGATTTTTAGCTGCCTTTGACTTAATTCCCTCCTTTAGAGCATCACAGTTTTGGCTTCAATCATTTCTGCTTCTTCCCCATTGTACAGGTCCCCCCATTTTTATATTACTTTACTTAACTCATACCAATTCTACTGTGCATGCATGACCATTAATATGATCCTTATCTAAATTTGCAAAATCACTTGGCCAATCTCGTGCTAGACCTGGTCTTGCTGTTATTTTTTTTATCTTTATTTATTCAAAATACATTTTACTTTATTATACCTTAAACATGTTATAAAACTGTTATGGCATAATTTGGGGTGTTAAAGAGCATAATTTTTGTATAGTGATAAGCCTGTGCATTGGTCTGGGAATGAGTGTTAATGTGTGATGGGAACCACAGGCTATGCGGGCCCCTTATTGGCTGGAACATGCAACAAGGAATTATCTCATCATAACTAGAGTTAAGGTCAGCGTGAAGTTTTTTTTTTTGTTTAAAAATATAGCGACACTACTTATATGAGAAAATACAAATTTTTTACTCCATCATAAGAGTTTTAAATATTTGCTAACTCAGAAAGACTTGAACTTGAGGCAACGTCAGTGGTTGGAATTATTTAAAGACTATGATTGCAGAAGGTAATTTTATTACCACCCGTGGAAAAAGCAAAATGTGTAATGGCTGATGCTTGAGTAGGAAACAGATTTCTCTCGCTTTGGCTTTGAAAAAGATTATGACCGGAGAGTTGATTATATGAGCCTGTCTACCACTGAGAGTTATACGTAATTAAAAGCAAATGATTATAGATACCTTAAAAATGGATGAAGAGCTACGTAAAATTCTTATATATGGTTAGAGATATGGTGACAAGACTTTAGCTTATAGTAGTTTCGGAAGTTTGTATTTAACAGATTATGTGTGCTGAAGATAAAGAGTTAAAGAAAAGTTTGCTATTCAGGCCTATAATATGATATTTACTATTCATCCTAGAGGTAATAAGATGTACTGTGGACCAGTTAGTTTTATTGGTGGAAAGAAATGAAAAGAGATGACCGAGTATGTGTCTGTTTGAGACGGGTCGTTAAGTCAAATGTCGAACACCAAGTGCCAATAAGAGTTTGTTAACCCCTTCCAATTCCTCCCCAAATAGTTTTCTATAACATTACCATGATTTTGTGTTAGGCTTCTCACACAATAGAAGCATGATTCTTCTGTCTAGGTAATTGCTGATCACCACAAAAGTAGGCCCATTTGTTCTGGCCATGATGGGACTATTCTATGGATCTAATTAAATAAAGCATATATGTGAAGGAGATCAGATGATTGCATGGTAATTGCTATTCATTGTGTCGATGAGATCCAAGTTTTACATCAAGGTTCTGAAGGAATTGCAAATTTAGCTTTGGGGCACTTATCAAGTTCGAAGATGATTCCATCCTAAGTGTCGATGAATGTAAAGGTTGATTCAAGTACTTGAAGATATGCTTCAAGGTTGTAAGGTCATGGAATTTCGAAGTTGGATATATAGGTATATTCATTGATGGAATTTTCCTATAACAATAGTTTTTAGTCACATTGGTATGGTACCATACGAGGCTTTTGTATGGTCGAAATGTAGAGTTCTTATGCGTTGGACGCTTTAATGAGCATGATTGGTCCACATAGTGAAAGATACGAAAGAGAAAGTGCTATTCGAAAGGTTAAAGGCGCTAGTGATCGACACAAAATCTTGCGCCGATTTAGCACGGAGGAGACATTGGACATGAAGGGACAAGGTCTGAAAGTATCGCTGTGAGGAAAATTTGTGGTCGGTAAAAAGGGAAAATTGGTCCGAGAGGTTCATAAGGGCCATGAGGTTTTGGAAACCACTGGCCCTATATTTATCGTTGGGCACTCTGATGAGCTTAAAAGTCATCTATTTTCCCATTTTTCTCGATTAATTTTTATATAAAAAGACTGATTTATATGCAGTGGACCTAGAATAACAACAAACTTCACACAAAATTTGTGTGCACAGGAATCTCAAAAGAAAGTAAATTACAAGAAAAGAGTGCATCGGTCGAAAGGTGAATCGATATAATGGAATGGGCTGGTGTGGCAGCAAGAACGACGATAAAGATGAGCGACTGATGTAAGCTTCTCAAAGCAATCAAATGCGATTCAGTTAAGATCGTTGAAATCTGTACGCAAATGAAGCTTTAATTGAAAACAAAGTGGAGTTGGGAGGAGCAAACTCAAAGCCAACAACCAGGAATTAAGAAGATCAAGACACAATGTCGCGATATTCGTGCGCCGCTGACATCAACACCGATCGGCGAACGTATCACTTTGTAGGCGGAGAAAGCCATGATAACAATTACGAAGACTGAGGTCGCTGACAACATCAGTTGTCGCGATAACACCAGGCTGAGCCGGTGTCATAAACAGCCGTCGCGACATCACCGCGTAGCGACCGTGAAGGTCGCGACGCCGCGAAGTTGGTCGCGACGTGAGTCCCAGGAGAAGAGGTCGCATTAAGATCAAGATGTCGCCGGTCTGGGCTTTCTTCATTTTGGCATGTCGCGTCCACATGCTGTGAGGTTCTCATGATAAAGGACTCCGCGCGACAAGAACGTGAGGTCGAATGAGGGCTCACATGTTCAGACAAGACGCCTCACTGCGCTAACTAGCAAAAAAAGAAATGCATCGAAATTAGGGCCCAACTTCAGAACCCTATAAATATGCATTTGCAAAAGAATAAACGCAATTTCTGGGGCTTACTTGAAAGAGAGATCCGATGTCAAGGCTCCCTTTATTTTTATTTTTCTTTCTTTTCTTCGCTTTTTTCTTTCCATTTTATTTGGGGATTAGATTAGTTTGTATTTTCTACTTGCACTGATTCAACTAGCCGTAGCGATTTGAATGTAACGCGCATTTACATTTCTTCAAATAATGTCCTGTTTAATTGCATACTCTTGGATTAACACCTGCCTGATTTACGTTGGTTTTCTATTCACAATATCATAGTATAATTCGCACTTAGAAACCCACTTTCCATTGAATTGACGTTATTGTCGAATTATCTTTCTCGGTATTTGGTCCATATACTGGGCCGAACTTCTCGTATATTAAATTGACTTGTTTGGTTTTGTTTGCTTTCTCGGAATTGATCCTAATGTCGCCTCCTGATACCCATAACGAGATTGTTTCTAGCTCTGATTTCCTGTGGAGGCCTCCAGTGACACAGAAGTGCACCTGGGAGTAAGGAACAATTTCTAGCTGCATACATATGAACTCACATTGTTGATCAATACGCTCAGATACTCAACACATCCCTTCTCACTTGTAGCCAGAATAGAGTTGAGTGAGTTACATCAAGTATGCAAGAGAGTCACCTCACTGGACAGTGAATTCGACATCCCGTGTTAGCAAAGGGATCTAATCAAGGAAAGAGTAAAATGCTCTAATTTCGAGGATGAGGGAACCGCATGCTGCAAGCCTCCGCAATGACGTTATATTTCTAAGGAGCTCAGTAAAGCACGAGGAAAGAAAATACCCGTAACAAGGTCGCCAGATTTAAAAGTAGTTATCTAACCCACTGTGTTCGAGAAACAAGTAAGGTGCAGGAGATGATGAACGGTGGGCTTGGAGAGATCCACCACTATCTATCTCCTGACTAGTTTTAAAATCAGAGTCTCGTAAAGCTAAAGTTACGCACAGCCGTGAGGGAATTGATTCTTCATAATAGAATGATTATTCAATGTTTTCTTTAGAGATAACTCGCTCAATCTAAATTTGCTAGTCTTGTAATATTTTCCAATATTCAATTCATTTGTTATTCATTCATTTTTTCGCTTACTTCATTATTTCTTTGCTTTCTAAAGAAAAATCCCAATATCGTGATATCGCTCTAAATAGTATGGAGCTTAAGTAGTTGGGGAAGTTGGATTGAAAAAATTCTCAGACTCACAGGTGGATCAATATCTGACTTAAATCCAATTTACTACTTGTTCTATCCGTGCACTTATGATACCGGATCAAAAACCACAAAGAAATGGTTTACTCTTATAAAGACATCATTTAATCAACACTATAGCCAAAGAAACCCACTCAAGTTTTATGGTTTATTTGTATCGAGGCTACAGATAATAACTTTGGGTAATAAGTCATAATTCTCAATAGGTGTTTTGATCCATATCAATTCATAGAAGTGGTCAGTCAGTTTTACACAATGGGATTAGACAATAGTCCTTTGGTAATTTAAGAACTAGAACAAACTGACCAATAAACAAGTTTATCGATACCATGCTGGGGATTATCAGTGGATAGTCCTTGCGTGATAATGTGGAGTAAATTTGTGTACATCATATGGTCCAAATACAACAAGTTTATGGTGTCGCTGCCAGATCAAAGAATTTAGTAGATCATATTCACACGGAAGAAGGAAATGCTAATTTGGACATTTAAAAGAAAAGAATAAAAATAGTTTTCAAAGTAGTGGTTATTTTTAGCCACCAACTTTAACAAGCCACATTGAAAATATTTGTTGGTCTACTAATCCTATTAATGTGTTGGGTTTTTGATTTGTGAAAACCTTAATTTTAGGTAGAACAGAACATCGATCTCGATTCTGCAAAGTGATATACCGAACTAGAAAGAACACTCGGTGCTCGAGAGAAAGGCGAAAAGGTCAAAACTCAATATGGCGTATGAAAGGCCGCATCAGATCATGACAACGACAGCAGGCCGGCTACCTGCACCATCGAATACAATGGAGACTTTGGACTCCATTATTCAGATGAATACCTCGCGAATCTGTACACCTCATGAGTACTGATGCAAATAATTAACCTAAGCCAAAGATCGATTACAATGGTTCAAGAATACAAATTTTTACCGTCATCCTACTATAACCCAAATGAGTATCCGGGAAGGTTTCTCGTAATGGCAACAAGGTAAAATTGAATAGGGTGATATCTACTATAAAATTGCATTTATTCCCATTTTCTAAGAGATACAAGCAGCCCACATGGTATGAATCTCTACCATATGGTTCTCATTGATACTGGGAGGAGCCTCAGGGAAGCCTACTGTAGATTCTTCATCACTCACCCCAAAGAGAAGGAGGAGATAATGTTCCAAAGCAGGGGGAAGATACGAGAGCCTTTATGGCATGGGAGATTCAAAGGTTGCTGAAAAGATGTCCTCGGGCGGCATGGGAGCTGCATTTGAAGACCCAGACGGACATAGTGTATCATGCCTTGAATGATACATCTAAGGGCATTATTGATGCTTCATGCTGGGATATCTAAACGGAAGAGGCCAAGAGGTAAAAGATCCCATTGATAGATTCAGTTAAATGCAATATGAAAGTCCCATCGTAGTTTTCAAGAGAATTGGCGTAGAAGAGGAGTCATGGAGCTCATAAGATGACAACCATTTGAGCCAGACGCCACTCACAGAATGGACAAGAGAGGAAGATGCACACTGTTCATGAAATAGGAGCAGTTGAGAGGGAACTATTGAGAGGAAGTGCTGAGGTACCCACCGAAGAACCTGCTTTATGATGTCGGTGAGGTTACACTGGGAGAGCCAAGGCTATCACTTCAACCAAATCAATATGCCAAAGACACTATCATCCAACACCGAGGAACCATGAAATTTTCTATATGGTGGAGGATTCTACAAGGCCAAAGGCATGAATGTCAAAGATCCTCAAGAAGGATATCAGCAGCCACCAAGGTCTGGAATAAAGAAGAAGAAGAGGAGAAGTGAAATAAATGATCGTATTCGAGGAGAGCTCCACCATTTGAAGATCAGCGCGTCAGAAGCCTACGGGGAGACAACAAGAAGCTTCAAGAAACCTCCATGAACAAAAGTTTGCACTGAAGCCCAAACGCCAAATCTCAAATTTTTCTTAAGACCACTAATGCTTCTCTCTTCAAGAACTGACACAGATAGAATAAATCGGGCCCTAAACTCCAAAAGAAAAACTGAACATGAAAGATGTCTCTTCCTAAAGGACACAAAGAAGAATCCAAAAGACCCGCATTATGTGTAAATGTATGGAAAAGACTTGGAGAAGAGGAATGTGAAAAAGATGAAGGTAACAAGGCAGATGAGGGCCCGATAGTAAAAAACACCAGAGAGAAAGAAAGAAAGAAGGAACACCGCCCGTAGAAGAAGGCTGAAGTAAGAAGAAAAACACATAAATAATCGCAAATTTCATAAATGTCCCATTTCCATGAGTTTCCAAAAATTCAAAGATAGAGGGAACGCTTGCAAGGTTCTAAAGACCTTTCTTCGGGAGCCGATCAAGATGCCTTCATAAGGGTTATCACAAATTTTTGCAAAATTGGAAAGACATACCGGAGTAAAAAGATAAGATCGGTCAAGAAGGAATTGGTGAATTTGATCGCAACTTGGCAAAGTGCAAGGCCGTGCATCGAGAGGCTTACCAGAAAAGATGAAGGATCCAGGGAGCTTTACCATTCCATGCACCATTGGAGAGTTTGAGTTCCAGAAAGCTCTTTGTGACCAAAGCGCAGATAAATTTAATGCCTTATTCATGCTAAGAAGTTAAGTTCTGGGAGATTACCTGCACTACCGTCACCTCCAAAATGGCAGATAGAACCCCGCAAAACCTCAAGGCACTACAGAAGATGTGCTGGGTAAAGGTGGGGAACTTTATTTTTCTAGTAGATTTCCATCGCATCGATATAAAGAAGATTCACAAGTCCCTCGATCTGGAAGGCCACTTGTGCGCAATCGGTTTAATCGATATGTAGAAGGGAATAAGAGACAAATGACTTCAATTTAATCAAAAGTTTATGGAGTTTAGACACAGAGAAGGAAGATGTAAGGTCGATGAAGATGTATATGTCACCAACTCTACTTCAATATGATTGTAATGCCCACCTAAACAATGAAAAGAGATGAATTCCCAAAAGATTCAAGATTTTGATTCGTATTTGCATACTCACTACATTCTACCGAAAGATGAGTCTTTAGAACAAACTAAGGTGAAAAAGACCAAATTGAAGAAAAGTGAATTTCATCAAGAAACCAAAGAAGAAGGGCTAGTTTTAAAAGAATTAAGCAACATTTAAAGTATGCTTACCCGAGTCAAAGAACAAACCAAGAATAATTTCGGCCGTATCGTGATGCCGAGGAACAAAGTTTATAGAAATTTTATGAAGCATAAAGAGTCTATAGTGCATGGTCTATTAAGATTGGTACTACCCATCAATATGCATGCACAAAATACTCGAAGAGAGTGCAAGACCAACTATTGAACATCAAAGGAGATTGAATCCAACATGAAGGAGGTAGTCGAAGGAGGAAGCTCAAACGTTAAATGCTGGGTTTTATTTATAATTTCAGATAACTTAAGAAGGCCTCACCATGTGGTTCCAAAGAAAGGTGGATTTCATCAGAATCCGCAATGACGTAAATGAATCGATTCCAATGCAACGCGCGATGTGATGGAGAATATGCATTGATTACACAGAAGTTTCGAACACGCTAGAAATCAGAAAGATCATTTTCCCCTTTACCTTCATTGACAAGATGCTATATGTGCCAGCGTGACATCATCATTGTTTTCCTGATGGATATTCAAATAAAACTGCATTGCAATTGCACCGAGGACCAAGAAAAGACTATATACTTTATATGCCCTATGGTACTGGCTTTTAATGACTACCAGGCCATAATGCCTCAAGCATTTAGATAAGATTTCACATAAGTTTCAAACTGGTAGAAGAAGTGGAAATTTTTATGGATGACTTCACAAGAAGGGTCCGCTTGAACAATGTCAACAATCCGGAGACAATGATTTCAAAGATGCAAGGAGCAAACACAAGCACAAATTGGGAAAATGCCATTTCATGGTAATGTATAGAATTGTTCTTGGTCATAAAATTTTACACAGTGGCTAGAAGTGACCAATCCAAGATTTCCATTATCAAACCTTAGCACCTCCCAAGCCAAGAGTGTGGTATGGAGTTTCGGGGACAGCCTGGGATTTTATAGGAGATTCAACAAAGATTTCTCGAAAACAGCCGTATCACTATGACATCGAGAAAGACACAAAATTTAATTGATGATTCCCTCGCAAGGTCGCCTTTGAAGAAATCAAGATCGGGACGTTCAAGCACCTTACTATGGTCGCACTTAATGGGATCAGGATTCAAAGTAATGTGATGCTGATCAGAATGGGGGCTATATTGGCAAAGAAAGGAGAAAATATTCGTAGCCATATATTATGCTAGCGTAATCTTCAGTAATGAAGCACACGGCAAGTATTCCACAACTGAAAAGGAGATGCTAGCCAGCAGTGTTTGCTTGGCGAAATTCAGGCCATACACTCGGGATCCCATGCGTTATAATTCATATCGACCATGCAACAGGTCAACATCTGGCGTCAAAAAAGCGAAGCGCTAAGCCAAGACTGGAGCAAGATGGGTGCTACTACCGCAAGAGTTTGATCCTAGAGCTCAAGGATAAAAAATGGCTGTGAGACAATGTGTGATAACTGATCACTGTCCGTGAGTAGAATCGTAATGAAATGTAAAAAGAGGAGATGTAATTGAGAGAACTCCCAGATCAACCGCTTAAGGTGTCATTCCAAATTCCATGGTATGTCGATATTGTGAATTACCTAGAAGGAGAAGTTCTCGTGAATTCAGCTACCAATTAAAAGAAAGCTCGGGATCGACAACAGATATTACATCCGGATGACCTACTATTGTTTAAGAGGGGTGCCATATGATTATAGAAAGATGTGTGCGAAGGGTGAACAAAGTAGAATCATGAATGAATACCTGCATCACC
This sequence comes from Tetrastigma voinierianum, assembly GCA_016808115.1. Classification (NCBI taxonomy): domain Eukaryota; kingdom Viridiplantae; phylum Streptophyta; class Magnoliopsida; order Vitales; family Vitaceae; genus Tetrastigma; species Tetrastigma voinierianum. The sequence goes on along the minus strand of JAEQBH010004535.1, from coordinate 105,425 downwards.
ATATGGGGCATTTTTGGAGAAAGAGCGACTCATAAGATACTCAATCGAGTTTTATTATTAGTTGTTTTTGAGGGCTGTCTTGAATGGGTCAAATTATGTGATAGATGTAAAGATTGAAATATCGGCGTGAAATGAAATGCCCCTACGAGGCATTTTGGTGGTGCAAATTTTTGATGTATGGGAGGTAGATTTTATGGGACCCTTTCCACAATCATTTGGAAACTGTATATACTGCTAGCAGTGGATTATGTTTCTAAATGGGTGGAAACCATAGCTGCAGAAATGAAGATTTTCACGGGTTGTGAGTTTCACCTTGAAGAACATTTGAAGCGGTTGGAACACTTGGAACTATCATTAGTGATGGGGGAAGCCATTTTTGCAAACAAGAGTATTCTCAAAACTCATGGCGGAGTATGGGATCAAGCATATAAAGAGTCTAGCTTATCATCCCGGACCAATGGGCGGCGAGAGATTTCCAACGAGGGAGTCAGAAAAGTCTTGGAAAAGCGCCAAGTTCGACGGGAAGGATTGGTCTTCCCGAGCTTGTTGAGAGTGCACTTTGGGCTTTCTGAGGCGGATTCAAAACTCCCATTAGGATGTCCCCATATAGATTGGTATTTGGCAAGCCATGTCATCTCCCTTTTGAATTAGAAATCAAGGCTATGTGGGCCATCAAGAAGTATTTGAGGCTCGATTTCAAAATGGCAGGAAAGAGAGATTGCTTCAAGCAGATATGGCTGGAAACTGCGAGAAATGAAGCCTATGATAATGCTAGGATATACAAAGACAAGACAAGAAATGGCATGATCAAGTTATGAGGAAAAGAATTCAGCGAAGGGGATCGAGTTACGCTATTTAACTCAGTTAAGATTGTTCGGGAAAGAGTGAAATCGGGTGGAGTGGACCATATACGAGTGGTGTCAGCACTACTTTTGGAGGCGGTAACACTCAGATTACGATCTTGGGGAAGAATTTAAAGTCAATGGACAAGGCGAGAAGCATTATCAAAGCGAGGGAAGAGCGAAAAGAAGGACTACAGTTGGTTGATAGAGAGAGATAAAGAATCAAAAAGCGACCGAGTCGGCTAAGGACTGGCGAGCGCGGTGATGGGAGGCGCGACCCATAAAGACTTTTAATTTCTGTTTTTAGACTTTGAAATTTTTTTTTTTTTAGAATTCACCTTGATTTTGTTTTCTCTAGTTTTTATAGTGATTAGTTAGTAATATGGAAGTTAATTTTTTTTGTTTAATTAAATCTTTTCTGTAAATGTTGCGAATGGGTGATATTCTTAAAATGCAAGGAAGGAGAGAAGGAGACAATTCCAGGACAACTCCAGCAATTCACAGGAAGGAGCTTTTTGAAAAAGGGGGAGCATTCTTTTCCCTATACAAATTCTGTGAAAAGTGAATGGAATATATGTTTGAATTGCTATGTGGAATTGATTTAGTTGATACTGAGAATTTGAGAATTGATAAAGAAGGAAAAGGTCTCTGTTCATTAAATTTAAGGCAAATGCAGATTATGTCGCGACAAAAACTTCTGTCGCGACAGAAACTGATGTAGCAACAGAAGTTGATGTCGTGACTTAGTCAAAATTGAAGGAAGAAAAATAGGGTTGATTGTCGCGACAAAACACTTATGTCGCGACAAGGGCAATTCCTTGGGTGATGGTCGACATCTTAAATGAAACACCTTAGGTCGCAGCCAGAGGATGACTTGTCCTCCAGCAGGTTACTGCTGTCGCGACAAACAGTAAGTTGTCGCGACAAAAGAGGGAAATTTGCCAGCTAGGCAGTTCTAATTTTGCCCTAAATTTAATGACAGCACACAATTTTCAACTTTACATTGAAGTCGCGACAAGCGAATTTAAGTGAGATAATAAATAGCCTTCAATAATGTTTGAATTGCAATTGTTGAAATATCCTTTCATTATCATCTCCCTCCTGGAAGCGAATACAACTTTTCATCTTCGTATTCTCCCTGATTTTCAAATCTCGAAAATAACTACTAGGCAGGGAACTTCTTCATCTGAAAGCCTCAGATTCTCTAATGGTAGAGCGAGTCGACCCTGCATCCAGGAATCGAGATGAAATCATGGAGGAGCATGCTCAACCAGAGGAGGAGGTTCATCTGGAACCTACGGAAGAGGTTCATCGGGAGCCTACAGAGGAGAACAGGCCTTCGGAACAATCGGAAGTTCGACCGGTTACGAGAGGCCGAGCGAGAAGAGAAAAGAGAAAGGAGGCAACGAAGTCAGGAGAAGAAGAAGATGAGTTCGTTTCAGATGAAGCTTATTTCCATCACGGAAAAGCACTATGCGACGAGGGATTTGTAGGGAAAGGGGATTCGGTCGAGCTCATCTCCCACGTTCAAAAGAACAGTAAACAGCGGGGATGGGGGAGATGCACTTGGAACATTATAAAGCGAGGTATCTGACGATTGTCAAGGAATTCTACTCCGATCTTGTTGGAAGAAAGGATAACTATTTTCGGTCGAGAGGATGCGGGTTCCATATGGAGAGGCGGAACATAAATGCAATACTACATGGCCTTGGAGGGCCCAGCATGGATCAAAGGCTCACAAGGTTGGCGAGAAATACCTAACAGGGAAAAGGAACAGCCGGAGGGCGACGGATGGAAAGGTGAGGAAATGGGGAACGGTCAAGAAAGATTATTACTTGAGAGAATCTGATAGAGGAAGCGAAGGTGTGGTTTTATTTCTTGGCTTCAGTTTTGATTCCCACTAAGCATGTGTGCATAGTGAAGAGAGCAAAGCGAGTTCTCTACATCTTATCTTGAAGGGCTACAGGTAAATCTTTGGGGCTATAATTGAAGGAATTCAATAATGAAACATCATGAAGGAAACGAGAAGAGGCTTGATTCCACACCCGACAACCATCACGGTTATGTTTAAAGTTTGGGTGTGAAAGGAGATAACAGGCGAGAACAAGGAAGAATGCCCCAATGCTTCACCATTGACTCTAACTGGTGTAAGTAAAGGGCGAAACCCTAAAGAAGGGAGTAATGGGTAGAGGCGAAATCCGGGGATGAAGGGAGAATGCGGGCAAGGAAGGAGACGGTGGATGGTTGAAATCCAAGAAGAACAAATCCGAGGAGACACAGCCCGGGAAGATGTACCCCCTAGGTTTCACCGAGAGAAGACATGGAAGCCGAATGTGAGGGGAGTCCCATATGAATTTCACTACACACGGCCGGTTCTCCTGATGAGAGCCTTGAAATTTTAAGAGAACACGGAGAAAGTTCGAGGGGAGCCCAAGAAGCATAATGAGATAATGGAGATGCTAATTTCTATGCGAGAAGAATATGGAAGAAAGAGAGGAGAAATGGAGAATCCGGCGACAATTTAGAGAAGAAAGAGGTGTATGAAGTAGGAATTGAGAAGAAAGAGATCAATAATTAGGAAGAGGAACTCAACAAAAAGAGGAGATGTATGAAGCCAGAGTTGAAAGAAAGAGCGAAGTGGGAAGAGGAATTGAGCGAAGGAGGAGGCGACTTAAAAGATCATGGACATCAGCGAAAATTTCAAAGAGGAGATGGAGGGAAGAGATCGAGGAAACTCTTAGAAAAAGTGAGCTTAGCCATGAATCATTTGCAAATAAATCGGTGCGACGGGCTCGAAACTCCACAGAAACTTATTAAAGAAAGGGATCATAACAAAGAAGCGAAAGGGACGAAAGACATATCGAGGGTTTAAGTTCCTTTATATGTCATTGATAAAGGACTTCGAGAAAGAAGATGATGGATAAGAATAAAGAGTCTTCAGATGACAATGATGCTATGAAGAAAATGAATTTGGAATGCGGACTTGATCAGCAGCAATCTAGCCCAATTTTGGAGTCGTGACCCGATGGAGGAAACGACATGGAGCGAGCTAGAATGAGACGGAATGAGCGAGATGTGAGTGGATCTCAAAATTGAATTGGACACGGAAGAGCGAAAGAAAAGAATGCGAAAGAAGAGAGAGTAAATTTCAGTCGAGCCCGACCTTGCTACCCTTGATCTGGATCCACACCATTCTTTTACCTCTAAACAGAAAAGAAAAAAATAGACCTTTCCATTGTTTTGTAAATCCCTCCCTTATTCCCATCCTTTTGTTCTCAACAGTTGCACATTCTCATGAATAAAACCAGAAATTTGTTTGATGAGTTTGAATTCAAAGCGTATTGTTTACTTTTTCTTGTAATTGAAGAATAACCGGTAGAATTGCTTCCGAAAAGAATAAAAATACTGACATATCATAATATGAGCCAGTTGAGGTGATTGATTAGATGAAAGGATGAAGCAAAAGTACAGTGCATAATAAGAGCCAAATGACAAGCAATTTAATTGAAACATAAATTGCGATTTAGTTTAAATTTTGCTGATAAGTTCAGAATAAGGATGGTTATACAATTGAAGGAACAAAACAAATTTTTTTGAGTTTGTGGTGATGCTTGATGAGTCGGGAACCTGTTGGAAACCAACATTATCCTAAATTCTCATCCCGATATAGGCCAAGAAAATCCTCGGGGTTAGTCAGCAGTTAATCGAGCAAAATTCTAGAACTTGTTAGATTATTGATCAAGGCGAAATCCTAGGTATCTGACCCGACGAGGGAAATGATGAGGCCATCCTTGGAAAGTTTGAGCCATTCTATACCATCCCTAGCATATGCTACAATGCATAAACTTTAGTTCCAGAAATTGAGCCAAAACAAGCCTTATTTTCAAAATAAGCTAATGGAGACACCAACCCATCCTAAGGGAATCAATCCTCAAGAACCTGTGATTACGAAGAACTCAAAGAGAGGAAAGAAATAAAGTTTGGGGAGCATAAATTTTGAGGAACTCGAGAAAATCTGAGAAAAAGGGAAAGAAGAGAAAAAGATCTACATCGAAATACGACGGAAAGAAAGCTCGAGGGAATAGGTTTTTGTCTTGTGGCACGACTCTCTTGAACAATTAAGTTCTTAGCAGGGTGTTTCAACACCTAGTACCCTAATGCCATACGGTATGGGAGTTAACCCAAAGTTAAGCTAAGAGTGTTAAGAAAGCCTAAGAAGATAAAACATTGCACTATTACACGAGATAAGCGATAGGAAAAGAAAAATTCCCACGATTTGAATTATGAATGAGAAATGGGAACATACGGTTCGAGATAGAAGAAAATCAATGTGGTATCCCAGACGGAAGTTTGGGGGGAGTTTATTCAAGAAACTACAAGGAGAAAAAAGAGCGTATGTGAGGTGAAAGAGAGAAAAGGAGTATTGGTAATCTCTTAACCTTAAAATCCCATCCATCCACACCCCTTACCCAAAACTAACATTACAAACCCCAAGACCTTCTTGATCTTGAAGGTTTGTAATAACCTATATTAGTGGAGATCAATATGAACAACAAGCCTATGGAATTTGGAAAATCAGGAAAAGATCAAAACGGTGAACATCCTCTAAGGATTAATTGACTCATTAAGGAAATGAGAAAGGAAACCAACTTACTCTTTAGCAGGATCAATTGACCTTCTTGCATTTATAAAACAAAGTCCCGACAATTTTGTTATGTACACTGATTGAGTAAAGAAACTAATCTTGATACGGACTTGAAGTGAATACATAGAAAAGGAATGCAATTTCTTGTCTTTCAATTAAATTAGTTTACTGTTGCATAACGAACGAGAAAAATGTCCTTTTGTTTGAGGAGACGAACAAATCTTTTCTTTTCCTAACTGCTTGGAGACGAGCAAAATTTTAAGTTTGGGGAGTTTGATGAGCTTAAAATTATCTATTTTCAGTCCATTTTCTTATTAATTTTTATATAAAAGACGATTTATATGCGAGGGGAATCTAGAATAAACTTCACCAAATTTGTGCGGCGGGAATTCAAAGAAGCGAAATTACGGTAAAAGAGTAGAATGTGGTGAGCATAAGCGTATAATGGGATGAAGCGGGTGAGCGAAAAACGGCGTATAAAGATGAAAGGACCCGGATGTCGCGAAGCTTTTGGCGACAATCGAAATGCGTATTCGGGTTACATCGGTGAAATTCGGTGTAGTGGGCCGCAATTGAAAACAAAGTGAAGTGGGAGTGAAAACCAAAGTTAAGCGACCGGGGGAATTGAAGAAGGCGAAGACCTGATGTCGCGACATCTAGATGGGTAGCGACATCAACTAACACATCAAGCGGTCGCGACATCGGTTCTGAGGAGAAGGTTGTCAGCGACGACAATTACGGGCGAGGTTGCGACTGACATCAGGTTGTCGCGACGACAATTGTAATGAATGGAAGTCGCGACAACACCAGGCTGTCGCGACATCATTTACAAGGACCCGGAAGTCGCGGCGTCGGTAAGGCTGTCGACGTGAGGTTCCCAATGAGAAGAGATTAGCGACAAGATGAGATGTCGCGACACCGGCTCACTTAAGACATCATCGCCCAGCCACATAGAGGCTCTATGACAAGGACTCACGACCTGGAAACCGAGGAGTCGCGGCAGGCTCGCGATAATATCGATCTGCTGGGCGATTAACTAAAGTAAAAAAAAGAAATTGCATCAAATTAGGAGCCTGACCGGAACCACCAAAAATATCTGAGTTGCAAAGAAGAAAACCTTGGTTGAGGGCGACTTGAAAGAGATCTAGGTTGGCTGAGGCTCTGTATTTTTATTTTTCTTTTATTTTCTTTTATTTTTCACTAAGATTTTCTTTCCATTTTTATTTTAGATTAGATTAGTTTTTATTTTCGTTCCACAATTTGGATTCGAGCGTTAGGCGTAAGGATTTGGCTGAATGCGGTTACATTTCTTGGTGCATGCGGTTGTTTGAATTCGGAACAAATTTTGGATTTCGAACACCCGGTTCAGATTCACAGGTGGTTTTCTTGATCGATGACCAATGTATGTATAATCGATAATTTAGAAACCCGACTTCCATTGAATTGACGTTATTAGTCGAGGAAATTATCTTTCTGCGGTATTTTATTCATATTGGTGAACCCGGATGTCATCGACTTCTTTGGTTTGCTTGTATTTCTGGAAATGATCCCAATGTCGGTCTCTATACCCCATACTTGGTGTTTCGGCTCGATTTCGGAGGCCCTCGGTGACCTGAGAGAGGCATTCACGAGAGTAAGGAACAATTTCGGGAAGGGTATATGAACCTGATATTGCTGATCTAATGCTCTGTATGCTGAATCAATGCATCCTCTTCTCACTTGTAGCACTAGAGAATGAGTTAGTGAGTTATTAATTTAAGTATGCGAGAGTTCACTATGGTCGAATAGTGAATTCGATCCCGGAGTGTTAACAAGGATCTAATCGAAGAGTATTGTTGTTCTAATTTTGAGGATGAGGAACCGGTACGGTCTGCTGAGCCTCTGCTTGATGACTATATTTAAGAGACCCGGAGAAGTATTGAGAAAGAGAAAATACCCCCGGAACAAGGCTGCCAGATTTAAAGTAGTTACTCCCAACCTTGCTTGTGTTTGAGAGAAAGCAGGTTAGGTAAGATGATGAAGCGGTGGGGTTTGGAGAGATCGGTCACATCCTATCTCCCTCGGACTAGTTTTTAAAATCTATAGTTCGAAAGCAAAGTTCTGATGTTTGTAGGAATTGATTCTTCACAATAGGCGATTATTCGATGTTTTTAACTAGAGATAAGCTGTTGTCCCAAATTTCTTATCTTAATATTTCAATATTCAATTCATTTGTTATTCATTCATTTTTTTTCGTTTACTTCATTATTTTCAGGCTTTCAAAGCAAAATCCCAATATCGTATTATCGTCCAAATAGTATAGAGCTTAAGTAGTTGGGGTAGTTGATTGAAAAATTCTTGAGATCTCTGTGGGATCAATATCTGGACTTAAATCCAATTTATTACTTGTTCGATACATTGCACTTACGATATCTTTGGATCGAAAACCACAAAGAAAATGGTTTACTCTTTATGAAATATCATTTAATCAACACTATAGCTAAAGAAACCCACACTCAAGTTTTATGGTTTATTTACTGAGGGCTAGATAATAATCCTTGGGTAATAAGTCATAATTTTGAATAGGTGTTTTGATCCATATCAATTCATAGAAGTGGTCAACAAGTTTCATGGCACAGTTTTTCCAGGGATTAGATAATAGTCCTTTGGTAATTGTGTTAGGAACTTGTGAACAAACTCTGATCCGGTCAAACAAGTTTATTAGCGCCGTTGCCAGGGATTAGGTGATAGTCCTTTGGTGATAACGTCATAAATTTGTGTACATCATATGGTCCAGTCACGGCACTCCTACAAATTGACGAATTACACAATGTGTTTCATGTGTGAATTATGTCTTTGGAGATACCGCTACGATGGTGCTACCCGGTGCGGGATGCGAGTATAAGAAGATTTGTCATATGATGAAGAGTAGAGAAGCTATTACGGCTCGAGAGGTGAAACGATTCTGCGGGAATAAAAGCAGAGTGCCGTTAGTGAAAGTGTTAAGCAGCTTACCATGACGGGAAGAAGCTAGCGAGGCAGGAGAGCCACTATGAAGCTTGCATAATCATCCGCAGCTCTTCACTATAGGTAAAATTTTGAGGGACCAAGAATTTCTTTAAGTGGGGAGAATTGTAACCACACCCCCAAAATACGCCATCGTTTGTTTAAACATGGTAGGGTATATTATATGAGGTACATTTTGAAATCTTTCGTAATTTATTGTTTTGCTAAGTGGGAAAAATTCAAAACACAGATTTGAACGAATCTGTGAATTAAAGTAAAATTTTGTCGAAATGGGATATAAAAGTCATGAAGTAAGGATTTGAGATGCTATTATAGAAATGACATAAATTGCGATTTGCAAATACTTGAGAGATGGAGGATCAAAGTGTAATAAAAGAAAAGTTAAAAAAATACATGGGATAAAGACCATTTAGTCTCTCATTTGGGGAAATGAAAATCACAAATTTGAGAGTCTTTGGGGGCTCCCTACGTGAAGAAGAGAGGAGGAAAGAAGAAGAAGAGGAAGAAGAAGAAAGAGGAAGAGGAAAGGTATGGATTTTTAGTAGATATGGGTTTTTATGGATTAGTTTTTGGATTTTGTATGTGGCAAAAAGAATCAAACCATAAGAAGCGCCCATTTGTGATTAATTGGGTCTAAAAGAATCTTACTTGATATGGTTTGTGTTTTGGACTTGGGTTGGTTGATTGTAATCCTCAATTGAGGAATATTTGTATTAAGGAAATATTGGGGTTTTAGGGGAGATGCTGTCAAAATTTCTCCAACTTCGGATGGTCATAATTTCTTTGTCCGAACTTCGTTTCGGATGTTCTTGGACTCATCAAATCCGCAGTCTAGCATCCATCATATATGGATTGATAATAGTGGAGCATATTAGGTCAGTATGTATTAGGACCTACTTGATTGCACTTTCCTTGATCCCGCATTCATGTGAAGCCTCCAACTTCTAATGGTCATAATTTCTTCGTCCGAACTCTATTTCGGATGTTCTTGGACTCTATGGAAATACCTTTGAGTCAGAAATCCATCCATATATAGCTTGATAATATTGGAACTCATATTAGGTTCAGAAATCATGGCTTAGTAGGCCTGCGGATTACGCTCATAATGCTTGTTCATGGAAGCCTCCAACTTCGAATGGTCATAATTTCTTTGTCGGAACTCCGTTTCGGATGTTCTTGGACTCTATGGAAAGACCTTTGAATCTAGAATCTATCCATATAGAGCTTGATGAAATTAGAACTAATATTAGGTCCAGAAATCATGAAAAATAGTAGGACCTATTGGTTATGCTCCTAGTCATTGTTCAAAGGAAGCCTTCAACTTGGTTGGTCTATAATTTCTTAGGTAAAACTCGTTCGGATGTTCTTAGACTCATAAGAGCCCCTTTGGGTCACAAGAATCCATCCATATATATCTTGATAAAATTGGAATGATAGTAAATAGCTCATAATCATACACATGGTAACCATAGTTATTCATGCATATAATGAGATATGAAAAATGCAAAGATACGAATAAATGATTGTAAATATCGCATATGATAACCGGATGACAATAATTATTCGGGAATATGAGATATGTACTTAACATAAAATACACATGAATTGTCTGCTTAGAACCTGGTATAGGGATAGATAGGCATGCCTATTAGGGAAAAACAAGTCTGCAGCATACTGATCAATTGATCCGTTTGGAGTCATTCTGACATATACGGCCCTTATAAAGATGGTCATTGTCGTGCAATGATAAGGCGCCCGGGCTGCAGACACTATTTCGTGATTGAGTACAGCGCCTTGAGGGCCCATATAGTTTCCTTTGTCATCTTTTAGGTTTATGCGGGGCATGAAACATAAAACAAATGACTTGAATATGACATATGAAATGATATGATATGATGAGAGAAGCATAGCACGTATGCGATGACAAGTATGTGTGAAGCAAAGAACATGAAGCAAAGTGTAAAATGATAAAGAAATGAAACATGGTATGATAAGTAAATATGAAATATGTATAAGCATGTTTAAATGATATGATACGATGGAGAAATGTGTATGCATGTGTATAAGTAGCGATGACCCTTATTAGAATTAAATCCATATGTAATAATTCCCGGTAGTAAGCTATAAGCTTAGCACGGGTGTTTCATCCGTGTAGGTACAGAAGAAGAAAGCAAAGTGAGACACTCCACATGGCGACCAAGGCCAAAACACACTACTAGTGCCCACTAAAGACATTTTGGTCTATTTTTGTATATGTTTTGTTTTTGCTTAAACAATGTAGTAAATGTTGAACACTTTACATATATGGAGCTGTATATATTTCTTGTAATCCATTTGCTCTGAGGAATATAGTACAAGTTAAATGTTTGCTTTATTATGTGAATGAACAAGCTTAAAGGTTATAAGTTTATAAAAAAAATGACGCTGCCTCGCTTGACTTCCTTGTCTTAGGGTTGGGGGCGTCTGGCACACGCATGTGCCACGCCCTACCTGGCGTCCCACGCTCGGGTCTTGAGTGGGGGGAATAGGAGAGCGAGATCACTTTGTGGTGGCGAGTGTGTGGCTCATGCGAACAACGGCCCACTTGGGACTTGGTGGGGTGCTTGGTGGATCAATGGCCAGACGCACCTCCTATCTGGGTGATATCACCCCACTCTCCCTTGAAGTGTGTGTTTCAAAACACCAACCTCGGCGGCCTGCAATGTTTTCGAGATGTCCTAGAATTTTTTCTTGTTTTGGCTCAAATTTGAACACTATGCTCTGATACCATGTAGAAAGAAAGACAAAAGAATTGGAGGAATGAATTCCTTGTGATTTATTCATTGATCCATTATGAATATATATACAAACGCCAATCTAACCTTCCTAATAGATTACAACTCTATAAGACAAGTTTCCTAATAGGATACAAATATATATGTAAAGTAGATATAATAACAGCTTTATACAATGTTTGGTTCTGAAAGAGCTAGTGTGAAGGAGGTTTAGAGGCCTGTATGAGAGCTAGGGGGAAAGGGATCACCAGTTTGAAAGACTGTTTAATAATTGGGAATTGGAGACAGTGGAAAATCTTTTTAATCTGATCAAGGATAAAAAGATAAACCCCCTTGAAGAGGATAGAAGGGCTTGGAATCTTACAAAAGATGGTTGTTTCTCAATAAAATTAGGCTTCGATTTTTTGGAGGGGGAGAGAGAGACAGGCCTCTCCCCAACAAGGTTATTTTGGAATAAATAAGTTCCTTCCAAAATGGGCTCCTTTACTTAAGAAGCTTGGTGGGAAAGAGTATTAACAATGGATCAACTCAAGAGGAGGGGTTTCTCCCTTGAAAATAGGTGCCCTTTGGGTAGGAAAGATGAAGAAAACATTGAGCATCTATTGTTACATTGCCCCATGGTCTGGGGAATTTGGTCATTTTTGTTGACGTCTGTAGGAGTTTCTTGGGTGCCCCCATGGCTAAGGACTGTTTTTTTGGCTAGAACAATTTCCTTGTCAGAAAAAGTGAAAGAAAGGCTTGGAGGGTTGCTCCGCTTTTTATGCAATTACAGGAGCAATCTAGAGAAGGATGTAAGGCTTCAGGAAAAAAACCTAGAAATTTGAATTTTTTCTAGGAAGGGCAAAATGGTAATTTTTTTGGAATTCTTTCTAGATCTCGAATGATGAAATGGACTTCACCGTTGAAATTGTCTCACAAAATCTAGTCACTAAAGCAAATTTCGTTGAATTCCGAGACAATCGTATTTTCACGAATTTTGAGGCAAAGGGCGTCGAGTTGACCCGAAAACAAGATTTTTAGAAAAATCTTGAAAAATGTCAAATATTTAAAGAATGTCCATTTAAGATAGATGAAACTGAAACCGGGATGAAATAAATTATTTCGGGGCAAAAATGGACCATGGAAGCGTGACACGTGGCACGATGTGAGCCACGTGTCTCATGTATAAATACAAGAAATATCTCACAATTTGGTCTAGGACCGAACGTTAGAGAGAGAGAGAGGAGGAGGGAAAAAAAAAAGCAACCTTTCTCCAGCGATTTCACAGGGTTTTGCCGGTCAGAACTCGACAGGACGAGAGTTAAAGCTGTTCTCCGCGATGAGAGCTACGTGTGGGTACCGGAATCACAAGATTTTGCCAAGGTCCAAGGTTCGGGTTTTCACAGAAACTGAGAAAAGGCGGTGTCCTGGGAAATCACGCTAATTGAGGTAGGGTTTTTATCCTACTCGGTTTAATTTCTATCTAAGGGCATGTGTGTGTGTGTGTGTCAAAGTGGAGGCTATTTGTCCGGAGTTTTCCTCAGAGCCCATGGCGTGGTTTAGTATAACTTGGCCATCCCTCATCCGAATTGAGTGATTCTAATTTTTGGATAAACTAGACTTATAGGAAAACATATCTCCTTGAAATAGGTCTATCCAAATTTCGATCCCTTTGGACTCAGAAATGCATTCAAAGTGGAGCTATGTTCATGCAGTTTTCCTGTTCTATTTTGAGACCCCATGACTGAGTTTTTGCCATAACATGGCCATCACTCTTCTGAATTGAGTAATTCTAATTTAAGGGTAAACTAGACTTATAGGAGAACATATTTCCTTGAAATGGGTCTATCCAAATTCCGACCCCTTTGGATTCAGAAATGCATTCAAATGGGAGCTATGTTCAAACAGTTTCTGGTTATGTTTGAAAACTGAGTAGTCCCGGTTGTTTATGATATATCTTGAGTTTCGGTGATCCGATTTGGGTGATTCCAGTTGGAGAAGAACCCTAAGAACTGTATCTTCAAATGAGTACAAAGAACCAGTGTCAAATTATGGATTAAGACCCCTGAAATCTGGTATCACAAAGTGTAAGCAGAGTAAACTGACCAGTTTTGAATGAAAAAGTCCATAAAGTCTTTGTCCGAACTCCGTTTCGGGTGTTCTTAGACCCTATAGAAAGCTCATTGAGTCAAGAACCTATCCATATTCCTGTGGAGGGAAATTTGTATCCACAACCTTGCTTAAAGTTGGTGTTTGTACCAAGTGTGCAGGTGGGACATAGGGGTCATTTCCTATTTTATTTGCCTCTAACTTTGGACGACCATATCTTTCGTGCCCGAACTCCGTTTGAGGTGTTCGTAGACTCTATTGAAAGGCCATTGAGTCAAGATTCTTTCCATGTGCTTGTGGAAGGAATTGGGTGTCCACAACCTTTATGAAAATCTATGTATTGGTGCAGGTTATTTGGTTATGTCGATGTGAATAGTCGGGTTTTGACATGACCATTCCATGGCATGCTGTAGGTTATTGTATTGGGTATGAATTGCCATGAGTTAGCCTAAGGAAGGCTATATGACATTACTTGTTTAGTCATGTATTGATGAATGTTAATATGCATGATACTACAATATCTATAAAGATTGACATGAAATGTATGGAACTTATTTGCTTGCGATATATGTTGCATGGTACTTGACATGAAGTACGATTGATTAGAATGTTCCATGTCGTGTGCATCATACATGCAACATGAGAATTTGCAGTGACATTAGCATTGCATATGCATAGGGACATCAACATATTGGGTGTGTGTGCATGGATATGGGCATTCATCATCATTGTTAATGAATAGGTAATGAGCTAAAGTACTTTTTGAATGGCGTCAAATAGGTGTCTCACGGTTTAAAACATAAAAATAAATATAAATAATGTGTGTTGGGCGGAGCAAGGAAGGGGGACCATTAGCTCGGTGAAAAGCTTGGAACATGGGTGTCTTTTTTTTTTTTTTTTTTTTTTTTGAGACTCGGCGGTGTGATCCGAAAAGTTTTGTTGCCCAAAGAAGACACATGGTCATGGTTATCACATAGACTTCGAGTTGTGTGATAGGAGTCGGGATTGACTTAGGATTAGTTTCCCATTGGCACTTGCATTGGGTACTAATGAGTCGGTAAGGGCTCGGTATATGTGTGTCATTAGTACCACCAGTGATGGTTGTCACACTTGGCATCGGCATGTGTGAGGGAGTTGGTGGGTGACTCGGGATATGGGCATGAAGACATTCCATGCATGACATACGACATTCATGTAGACATTTTCACTTGGATGTGTATTGGTTGGTTTGATCATTGTATGAGTACTTAGGTGGGGAGTAACCCTTATAGGAGATTATCCTCTTGGGCTTTGCTTACCGTGTGGGACCCCCTTTTTAGTGTAGGTTGGGTGCGGCTGACCGCGCGCATGAGGATGAGAGTCGGATACAACTTTGTTGGAAGTTTTGTTTTTTTGTCTTGTATTATATTCGAGACGGGGGCAAAACATGTATACCTTTGTTGTCTAAATGTTATTGGTTAAATAGTCTATCATATATTTTTGTATATTTGTGAATTAAATATCACGGGAATGAGTCTTAATATATGAGACAAATGAGTGTGATGTTCGGTACCCGATATTTACAGGTTAAGCGAGTTGACGGGTTGTGATAGGACCAGGAATGGGGGTGTGTCACAAAGGAATAGAGTCGTGTTTGAAAATGAAGAGTTCTCCCTCAATAAACTTAGAAGTGTTTTTGTCTATTCTTTTTGTTCTTCGGTAGGGGCGGTTGTAAATTATGATTCTTTTGTAGCTAACCTTATTGCCTTATTGGCTACGGGTTAATCTTGGGGGCTAGGTGGGTCTTTTGTTTTTACTACTTTTTGGGTTTGCCTAGGTGTTGTATACTCCGTTGGGGCTGGGCTTTTTAGCCCCCTTTTAATAGATTTCCTTTTTACTTATCAAAAATAAAAAATAAAATAAAAAATTCTAAATTGGACTTTGATGTGGTTTGAGGCCATGTCGGGATTGAGCATTAATTTGAGCAAGAGGAAATCGTACGATCGTTCATTTGTTAATGAGGAGGAGTTAGCCATTGGTGGGAACGATCCATACACTGCCACTTCATATTTAAGGTCTTCCTCTTGAATTGAAGTGGTAGGGGTATGGGATTCCATTGAAGAAAGATTTCGGAAGAGGCTAGCTTCTTGGAAAAGACGGAACATATCTAAGGGGGGAAAGTTAACGGCTTAATGCTCATTCGCAACACGTAACCTAGTCTTCCCAATTATTTTTTATCCCTTTTCCGTATGCCAAAACTAGTTTATGCTAGACTGGAAAGGATCCAAAGAGAGATTTTGTGGGGAGGGAGCAACCATGAGAAGAAGCTTCATCTTGTTAAATGGTCTACAACGTCTACAGAAAAGAAGAACATCGGCCTTGGGCCAAGAAGTTTCTCTAAGCTGAACAAGGCATTACTTAAAAAGTGGTGTTGGCAATTTTCAAATGAGAGGAATTCCCTCTAGAGAAAGGTAGTCTGTAGTAAGTTTGGCGTGGAGAATGGGGTTGGCACTCTAGTGACATCAGGGGTGGTTTTGGAGTATGCTTATGGAAGGAAATTAGAAAAGAATGGCCTCTCTTCCTTCAACATGTGGCTTTTTCCTTACGGAACGGTAGAAGGGCAAGCTTTTGGAAGGAAGTTTGTTGTGGTGAGGAGGCATTGAGCCTTACTTTCCCTACGCTATTTAATCTAGCGACCCACAAAGATGCCATGGTAGCAGAAGTGTGGGATGACATCAAGGAGGATAGGAGTTGGCTTCCAATTTTTATCAGGCCTCTTAATGATTGAGATATGGAGGAGATGGAAAGGTTTCTTCATGCTCTCCATAGGCAGAAAGTCAGTCCCTTGTTGATAAGCTCCTACTGAAGGGATCCAAGGACGAAGGCTTTTTTGTGAAGCTTATGTATAAGGCTATAGATCAGTCGCCTCATATAGACTTCCCTTTTCGCTCTATTTGGAATCCAGTTGTCGCTCCCAAATTGGGCTTTTTTGCCTAGGAAGCTACTTGGGATAAAGCACTCACTTTATATCAGCTTAAACGTTGGGGGAAGAGTTCTTGCTAACAGATGTTTTCTTTGTGAGGAGGATGAAGAGACAATAGATCATTTGTTAGTTCATTACAAGAAAGCTAGGATGTTTTGTGATCTCTTTTTGACGATTGTTGGGACAATTTGAATTTTTCCTAGTTCGATGCTTCAAACTCTTCTCTCCTAGCAAGGAGTAGCCATGGGGAAAAAAAAAAACTCTGGTTGGCAACCCCCCTTTGCTTGGTTTGGACTTTATGGCTGGAAAGGAATTGCTTTTGAGAATGGTGCCACCTCTGCTCAAAGGACAAAAATGAGCTTCTATGGCAATTTACGGTCTTGGGCTAATTTGTATAGTTTGGATAAAACGAATTCTTTTTTGGATTTTTTTACTTGGTTGGGTTGCAAGTGAGGTTGGGGGTTGTATGTTTGGGCTGGTAGGCTTTTTTTGCCGTTGATTGTTCTATTGTTTTTTGTTTCCCATTTGGTTCCCTCTTGTATACTTTCAATGTAATTCTTGGAACCTCTTGGTTCTTTTTTGTCAATACATTGCTTTTTATTGATCAAAAAAAAATATTTGAAGCCCTCTTTTGTATTTTCTGGCATACATAGAGGTTAAACACTTCTTTTCTCTTCAATTAAAATCTATCTTATGAGAAAGAAATTTGATTCCAGCAAGAACATCAAGAATTATATGGAAAGCAAATGTAGGAAGATGGAAACAAGAATCATGATTGAAGATTCTTATAATCATTTTATGGAATTTAAAAGCACTAGAGTCTTTCTAAATTTTTTCAGGAGATGCTATTTTCTCTATAGCTTGTTGTTAGTCCCAAGGATCAAAATATCGGTACATACAGATATATCGGTACTTAAATTTTACGGAAATATCTAAAATATCAGTAAAATATCAATGGATATTTTGATAAAAATGTCGATAAAACTAAAAATTACTCAAAATTCATAAAAATAGGTGAAATAATTTTAAAAATAATAAAACGAAACACATTAAGTATTACATAAGTGTCAATATTGTTAACATATGGGGTTGTATGAACTCTAGCATGTAGAGTTAGTATAGATTATGGACCTCTATGTTTGTTGGTGTCTTATTCTTCTCTTCTGTTGATCTAACATGTAAGAGTTGTAATAGATTGCAGGAAATATGGGCTATCCTCACCGTATATATACACATGTTAATTCAATGAAAAACACACAGGAATTCTTCCTTAAATTCTCTCTTGGTTGTTTTCTACATGGTATAGAGCTAGGGTTCGAGTTTGAGAGGTATTTTTGGAGAGCTCGGCAATATGGGGAGGCGTCGGGGGGCGACTTTTGAAACACCCACCTGGGGGAGGCGTGGGTCTCCAGCGTGGGCATGGAGGGTTCGCCGGCGCGACGAGAGCTAGAGCCTAAATCCAGTGTTTTGAATTCGGGCGCGTGAAGCTCACAGCGCCGCCATAGGCTCGGATCGAGTTCCGCTGCAGCGCGTGTAGCGGTGTAAAGTCTTGTTCGGGCCTGAGGCACTCACTGCCTCAAAGGGTCGATACAAGTAGCCGACAAGACACGGGTTTAACGATTTTTCAGAGGCGAGAGTTCTGGGAGTGCTCTTTGCTCTTGATCTTCTTCTGTGGTATCTGTGGGTGTTGAGGAGAAAGCCAAAACGCTGGCTTCGAAGTGGTCCGATTATCCAAAAATCATGGAAGACAAATTGGCGGTCTGACTATTATTTGGAATGGAGCAAAACAATTCAAGTATACGCCAGGAGCATACGTATGGGCGATCACCTCACTAAGGATACGTTAGCGTGAGTTAGAAAGGAAATGATGGATGGGCGGGGATGCTGTGATCTATTCATCCCGAAATCTGTAATTCTATTGACCTGACCGGAGTACTTCAGAGTACCAGATTGAATCCCTTTGTGAATTTGTTAAAGAGCTAATGGATTGGCCCCCAGGAGTTTTGTGTTTTTACGGAAAGGGGAATGTTTCATTATATTTGATGTGTGTAAAGCATTCTATGATTAGAGAAACAAAGATCAGTCACTCACGAAATTTTTGTAGCCTCTGAAAGATACATGAAGAGCTTAATATGCTTATTCTCTTTAGTCCAAATGTCAAAGTTCAGCAAAGTCAACGAGAATAGATGGCAGTTATGGGGTTTCTTTCCCAGTATGATTCAGCTAAGACCCAGATTTTGTCCAGCCTTGAGATATCATCTCTCCAGGAGACCTTTAGCAGGATTCTATGCACTGAGGTATCATCATCTTCTTCACCTACCCTTGTATTTGCCCAAACAAGCAGTGCTCTTATTAGATAGACCATTGAGTCAGAGAGGCAGAAATAAGCTTGATGGTCGAGGCGAGAACTACTAGAACTTTGCAGTTACGGAGGTGTTGTTTGTTAATGCGCCATAAGCGCCATGTGATATGCGATTGTAAGCACGAAAAAATCGAAAGCAGAGGGTTTAACCTCACTTGAGCGCATCCAGGCCGATCGGTTCGGTTGTGTGAGATGCTTGGGGGTTCCAATTTGTGGGACTCATTGAGATCTCCATCTACTTAGATTCTTGCTATTGTGAGTCGGGGTAACGAATAAATGCCTTGTATCTTGTAATCTTAGAGATAGGTCATTGACTACGGAGCCACATATCACATGATAGGTGGCTTCCATTAACCTGCTACCTTCCACGGTCACAATCTTAACCTTCCACTTTGTCACTCTAACGGTGGATACATTTGTGTTCTTAGATTCGAGCACAATTATGCCCTCCATCTATTCCTTTGACATCGGTCTTGAAGGTTTACCAAAATTCTCTTTTAATTTGATCTTGTTAGCAAGTTAAACTCAGAGCATAAAGTGTTATATCTCATTCTTTCCTAATTTTTGTGCTCTTTCAAGATCTTACGGCCGAAGCTGATTAACGGTAAAGGCCACCATGAGTGCGGGGGTTTATACATCAGAGTGATCCCCTACTGATCTGACCTATTACTTGTTAAGGTCACTACACCATTTGAGACACATTCTTAGGTTGGGTCATCCTTGACTCCATTATTAAAGAAATTGTGTCCCTTAGTTTTCCAGATTTGCTATCCTTAGATTACATGAGTCGCATCCAATTTACCAAAAACTTTCATCATTGCCTTAGTTATAGTCTTGGAGTCGATAAGCGAAATTAGTGCTCCTTTTACAGTTAAGTCATTCAGATGGTGGGAATTAAGGTGCTCCAAGGCGAATTGGATAGATTTACAGGAATTTGTGCAGTGATTAGGCTCAGGGAGCGCTAGGGAGTTTGGTAGCTACATGCATCTGCTGAGCGGGGAGTGATTTGAGTCCTAGGGGTAGGGCGTAGAGATGGTGTCCATCGGGGCCGAATGCGAGGCAAGAATCTGGTGTGAAGGCTGGACCATCCACCTGAATGGCGATCCCGGTATAAGGGGACTGGTTATGGTCCCCGAGTTGGTGCACCTGCGAGAGGGATTCTCGGGGAGTTGTTATAGTTTTTACATGCATCCAGGTGGCACGAAGATGTACCATGATCTTCGTTGCCAGTATTATTGGAGTGGGATAGTATTAAGGCGTTGAATTTTTGTTCGTCGTTATTACTGTGTCAGCAGATTCATTAACCCCAGCCGCTCGAGAAGCTATTAGGGATACTCCAGCTACTAGAGGTAGCTGAGTGGAAGTGGGAACACGTCACGATGGATTTTATGACCCACTTGCCACGTACACAACGGAGGCATGACACAGTATGGGTGATAGTGGACCGGCTCACTAAGTCGGCACATTTTCTAGTAGTGCAGATGACCTTCACACTGGAGGAATTTTGTCGGTTGTACATTAGAGAGATTGTCCGGTTACATGGAGTGACAGTCTCTATTGTATCGGACAAGGATCCCAAGTTTACGGCACACTTTTGGAAGAGTTTCCAAAAGGCCATGGGGACACAATTGACGATGAGCACTGCGTTTCATCCGTAGATAGATGTGGTCGGTCGAGGAGAGGACCATCTGATTTTTAGAGGGACATCTTTCAGCGAGCATAGATCACTACGGATCTTAAGGAATTAGGCCAGGGACACTTAACCTTAGTATGATCGCATACTAAAAGCACGGAGTTATCGGGTGAGTATCACGGTTGCATGGGGGCCTTCATGGGAGGCCATGTCAATCCCTCGATTTGTTGGACGGAGAGGTGGAGAGAGTTCCATCAGCTGATGCCGGATACGATTAGAGACCTTACCTGCGAGAGAGGTGAATTTGATTCGGAAGCACCTTCTTACTACTCAGAGTAGACAAAAGAGCTACGCCAACAGATGGTGTCGACCTCTAAAGTTCGAGGTGGGTGATCACGTCTTTGCCGGGGAGTGATGCCTAAGAGAGGAGTGGTTAGATTCGACAGCCGAGGAAGCCCAAGCGTAAAGGTATGATGAACCCTTTGAGGTGCTCGAGAGGGGACAGGCACGGAGTTTCATGTCGGTTGGCGCTGCGGGTTTATGTGTATCATGAGGGTGTTCAAGCGTCTCCATGCTCAGGAGTATATTCGGATCCGACTCATGTAGTGGATTGGGGGAGATTATTGTTGATCTTGATGGGACCAACCGACCCGAGGGACCAGTCACGTATCTTGAATGCGCCGGGATCGGGTTTGCAAGCGCAGACCGTGCGGTAAGTAATAGTGTTGTAGCAACACCGAGGAGTGGAGGAGTCAATGTGGGAACACGAGGACACGCGGTGGGCCACCTATTCTTTCCTACTTGAGGACAAAGGTGTGTGGTCTAATATTTGGCATTAGAATATTCTACTTTTTGCATGTCATGTGTTTGTGCGTGCTGTTATATGTGTGAATTTAGGGACGAAATTCTATTAAGAAAAGAAGGAGCTGCATAAAAAACAGAAAAAAATTCATTTTAAAGTAAAGGTATTCGGTTTGAGAAGCGAAATTGCTGAATCTCGAATAATGAGAACAAACTTCAGCTGTTGAATTTGTCTCGCGAGAAATCTAGTTCCCAGGTCGAATTTAAGTCGAGTCCTAGACGGTCAGATTTAACTTTTTTTCGAGGCATTCGGTCGGGTAACATGCATGATCATGTGGATTCACGTGGCACCTTAGGGTAGGAGGACACATGGCATGTATGTAGAGATTGCGCGTGTGAGATGGCTCACATTGAGCCAAGTGTCAAGTGAAGGAATAAAACGAGAAAGTATGAAAAAAAACCAAAAAAACAAAAAGAAATTAAGAAAAAAAAGAAGGGAAAAGGCCATTTTTTGGCACAAAAAAAAGGGCAGTGGTGTGTGTGAAAGAAAGGAGAAAAGTAGAGAGATAAACTTCTCTCTAAGATCTACGAAAATCAGGCCGTGGTTTTTGTTAGAACAAGAGGTAAAGTAGGTCCACGCAACGAGGGCTATGTGTGGGTACCAAAATCTAGGGGTTTCATCAAACTCTAATAGGTAGGGAATTTTCCTACTTTGATTATGTTTTGTAAAACCCGGAAAAATTCAAATTTTCTGAAAAATGGTAAAATGATAATTTCGATCAAAATCCAAAATTTTTCTAGATCTTGGATGACGAAACGGACTTCACCGTTGGAATCGTCTCGCGAAATCCTAGCTACCACGTCGAATTTCATCAAATTCCAGGATACTCGGAATTTCACGTTTTTCGAGCATCTTCACGGTGTCGGAGTGCAGTAAAGCAGGCTAAGTGAAAGACACATGTGATGTGACAAAATTCACTACTTACGTATGCCATATGACACATGTTGCATGATTAATTGAGGTAGTAAATGAATGGTTTAGATTAAGCCATGTGTCAAAAACACAAAACTTAAGGACAAGATGAGAATTATTGAAAAGTTTAAATGAGTATAAGACAAAAATGAATAGTTTTCTTCTCCATTTGAAAAGCAAGAACGTGTAGTAGGGTGAGAAATTAGATTTCTAGAGAGAGAAAGAATGACTTCTCTCTAGATTTCCGACGTTCGGATGGAGTCGGTTAAACCGGGCCAAGAAGTAAGATTCATTCCGGCGAGGGCTACGCTGGACACCAATTTGGTGGAGTTTAGGTAACTCAAGAGGCAAGGGATCTTTTCCCTACTTGGTTTATTCTTTAGGCAGGGCCGTTTATGGATGGGGATCCCAGTGAGGGCACAGAAAGTAGTGTTATCGATCTCAAGCTTTGAGCAGGAAGAAATCCCTAATTGTGTGGTCGTGAACAATGCCAACCCGAGGGTTTCACTGTTCACGTGATTTTTGGCGTAATTTTTGTGTTGTTGAGTGATTAAAAATGAATTGCTTGTATTTGCTAATTAGCCCATGTGAGCTAATTTTGGTGTTATTGATGTGAATTAATTATGTTAATATATACATGTTTTATATATTAGCATGAGTTGTTGGGATTGGCATAATGCATTCCATATGCACTAGGGGCACCCTAGAATATTAGGAGTGAGTGCATGACATGAAAGAAAATAAAAGGAAAATATTGTGAGAGGAATTTCGACGGAAGATTTTTCAGGAGGAATTGTGTTGGGAGGTGTCGACAAATTCAATTCGGAGGGCTTATGTTTTGGGAGGGTTATCCGACATATTCGCCTCGAGAAGGGTTGTCCAATAGATTTTCAGAAACTCGGTAGTAAGTTTTGAGAACAAAAATGTCTTAAGTGTGTTTTTCTTTGTTTGTGACATGAAGTGGTGTGGGGGAGTGGGACGGACCCAGGGCAGGATTAGGGCATGGAGCATTCGAGTGGGATAATGTACTTGGTGTGATTGTTTGCCATGATATTACGCCGGTGGAGAGTAACCCACGTAGAAAGTGCTCCATTGTGGGTTTTTCTTCATGCTGTCGAGGGATCTTGACCCAGGGTACGGGGAGTGTATGGGAGGCGACGCTGTTTAGGGGCCTTGTTTTTGAAGAAAGCCGGATTATGGCTTTGAAATTTTCATTTTGTATAACATGTATTAAAATTTTAAATCTTAATATATGTTTGAATTTAAGAGTGATTTATTAACTCTTTAACCATGTAATATAGTTGGTTGGGATATATTAGTGAGTATTGATGTATGGGCCCACGTGGCCGTTGCCTCATTTAATTGTATATGGACCGGCCATGGTCTTTGTAAAACATTAGGACGGGTGACCATGTGAATTGGGAGACCGGAGTTGTATTTTGGTAGAGCTCCGTACAGGAGACTACGCCGTTTTTCGAGTGGTGTCGGGTTACTCGGCGTCCGCGAGTATTCAGCGAGGTTGGCCGGGTTGTCAGCGGGACCCGGGAATGGGCGAGTCCGCGGCTTAGTATCGGTGTAAGGTAAGCGTACCTTGGGAGCTTCCCGATTGGGTGTGTTTACGCGAAGTATGGTTACGATGCACGGCTTCATAGCGGTATCGGAGTTTAGGTGCTCTGAACTGGAAGCGAGGGACTTGGAGCAGGCCATGTGGTCATTAAGGTATATGAGCATTATAGCTAAATGTTGGATACTAGGGTTATAACTTAGTATTAGTAAGTTAGGTATATGGTTTACGTAGGACTAGGTGGGAACGGGTTAGATCATGCATCTTTTGTGCATTTTGATGAATGAATTGTGATGTGTGATTTGATTTTGTGTTGTGTATGTTGTGTGAATTGTGTGCTTGGTGAATAGCACATAGGAAAAAAAATGATGAGAAGAAAAAATTTTCTAAGGTTTTATAGTGTAAAACTGGAAAAAAAAATAAAAATAAATTTTAATGAATTTATTTGGTTCTCGCGAACATATGAAAAAAAAATTTCTTTTTCGCGGGTCTTGTAGTAATTTGGAACAAAGAAAAAAAAGGGTTGCGATAAACTCGAATGGGCCACTTTGCCCGTTTGGTGATAGTCGTGATACCTTGTTTTATATATCATGAAACGGGCTGGCACAGGCGCGACAGAGAGACCTGACCTAGCCGACGCGTGTAAGGGCGGCGGGTGGGCGCGCCTGGCGGCACAGCCACAAAGGGAGTTGCGATACAAAAATTGTATCATGGGCGAGCGACTTTGGGGTCACGATCACGGCTTGCGGGGATGTGTCACGAGCGTGCGCCGATGTGGGGCTGCGACCGCGACATTTCCTTGTTTCTTGCCTGCTTGATGCTCGGCAGCGGCGAGGGGGGAACTGGGGTCCGCGATACAAATTTTTGTATCGTGACGGGAGCCTGCGACCGCGGTTGTGTCGCGACCGACCAGCTGCGACCTTGCGGCGTGCGAGGCGCGTCGTGCGGCGACACAACCGCGACCGCGGTCGGCGGGCTGCGAGCATGGCGATGCGCTGCGACATGGCCCGCGACACAACGCTGAGTGCTCACGATACGCCGACCCAGTAGCGTAGCGTCACCTTTGTAGCAGGCCATGGGTCAGTCACTATGCACTCGACTCGAGTTTTGACTTAGTGCTTGTTTGAGTCCTTTGTTTTGGGACCTTGTTCACGAAACAGCATTCACGAGGTTTTAAAAAAAATAAATAAATAAAATAAAATAAAATTTTTTAAGATGAAATAAAATAAATTTTTTTTGTTGAATATGATTTAATATATGAAATTATTGTCTTGCATTACCTATGAATGCATGAACATTGTTTATGAAATGTTTTTAGTATGTAAATAGTGTCTCAAGGCTGTGTTTACCTTAGAGGCGCATTGAATCTTAACTTGCCATTTGACATGTGTGAATTGGCTAGTCGAGCGAAAGGGCCGTAGGGGTCGTCCATGGGATCTTAGTCGGGCACCCACCGGTGTTGACGAGGAAGGCCTTTGCTAAAGGGTGCCAGGTGTGAGCTTTATTGCCATTGCACGAGGTTAGTCGCGACGGAGTGGCAGGGAGGTCAGAGTAACCTCGAATTTGGGAGCACATCATCAGACATTCATAGGGAGGAGATCCGATGGTGGCCGGACCGTTGGTTCATGCGGTCGAAAGAAAGGTGTTGGAGGCTATGGAGATTGCCTCGAGCACGACCGGGATCGAGGCCCAGGCTGCGTTCAGGTTAGAGGGTGAGGCCCAGTAGTATGGTGGGCGGGGCGAGACCTCCTAGGGACCTAGAGAGAGCGATGACATGGGCGAGTTCCATGATCTTTTCATGGGCAAGTATTTAGAACAGCGCTCGTCATGCGGAACTCGGGAGGTTCCCAGGGTGAGGCGGGAGCGATGACGGTGATGGGTATGTGAAGCTGGGTTCACGGGTTGCTTGGGTTTGCTGGCGACTACGTGGCGCGGACATGGCCGAGGTCGAGGAAGATTCGAATGGGGCTGGGTTGCATGCATTAGGGTAGGATTGTAGGACTCCTCCTACAGGATATGGACTATATGGTTGGGACTGCCATGACCATAGAGAGAGAGATCGAGGATGCACGAAGCACTCAGGATGTGGGTGTTAGTGGTAAGAGGAAGGAGAGTCAGTCTTCTTCCAGTTCAGGAAAGAAGCAGAGGGATTATAGTTCACGTGGGTTCCCGGAGTCGCGGTATCGTCGGGGACGGATTAGGGTTGCTAGTCGAATTTGGGGGAGATGAGGGTGTGCTATCATTGCCGGCCCAGCTGGATATGAGGATAGGGATGATATGTCGGGTTGCGAGTTAGAGATCTTGAGTTCTACTCCCTGATGGACTGAGGATCATGGACATGTTAGAGTTCGGCGTCATCCTTGGGATGGATTGGGCGATAACTACGGTAAAAATCATCGATTATGAGCGTAGGAGGGTTACCGCCTATACGCAGGACGGTACTCGTGTTGTATTTTAGGGGGATAAGCATGATATTTTGCCTCAGACAGTGTACGAGTCCAGGTGTCATGGACAATTGGCGGGTTGGCTAGCAAGCCTTACCCTGAAGGACGAGGTGAGACTGGACTTAGATCTACCTAGAGTAGTTTGCGAGTATGAGGACGTTTTTTCGGATGAAACTGCAAGGTTACCTCGTAGAGGGTTGTAGACTTTGGTATTGAGGTTACACCACAGTACTTAGCCCGTCTCTATGACTCCACATGGGGATGGCACCGGTTGAAGTTGCGGGGAACTTCGAGTCCGGCCTACGGGGAGCTACTTGACAAGGGGTTCATTTAGGCCCAGAGCACTTCACCATGGGGCGCTACGGTCTGTTTGCGAAGAAGAAGGACAAGACCAGCCGTACGTGATTACAAAGAAGCAATTGAACAGGGTTACGATCAAGAATCGGTACCCATTGCCGAGTATTGATGATTTTTTTGATCAGTTGAGAGGAGCGCGAGTCTACTCCAAGATAGACCTTTGCACTAGTTACCATCAGCTGAGGGTTAGGGAGACAAATATCCCTAAGACAACCTTCAGGACGTGTTATGGGTACTTTTAGTTTACGGTGATGCCCTTTGGATTGATGAATGCGCCCGGTAATCTGTTCATGGACCTCGAGGGCATAGTGTATTCAAACCACATTTGGATCCAGTTTGTCATGTGCTTGTGGATGACATTTTTTGTTCACTCTGGTCGAAATTAGAACATGAGTATCATTGAGGATTATTATTCTGATTCTTTGAGAAGACCATCGGTTATATGCAAGTTGATGAGAGTGAGAGTTTTGGCTTACTGAGGTGAGATTTTTGGGACACATGGTGTCAGCATCAGGTGTGTCAGTAGACCTTGAGAAGGTTGAGGCCGTGATGAGTTGGGAGAGGCCGAAGTCAGTCTTCGAGATACGTAGTTTCTTGGGATTAGATGGGTACTACAGGAGATTCATTGAGGATTTCTCCCGATTGGCAGCACCTATGACGAGATTGACTCGAGGAGGTGAGGGTTTGATTAGGATACCGTCATGCGGAGGCATTCGAGTTGAAGGAGAAGCACTGCTGGCTGCATCTTGATAATCCGGACGGGGGACCAAGTACCTGAGTGTATTGTGATGCCTTGAGTAGGGCCAGGATGTGTTTTTGATGCAATCCAGAGAGGGTAGTAGCTTATGGTTCAGTCGATTGAAGAATCATGAAAGCGGGGAATTACCCCACATGACATGGAGTTGGCGAATCTTCGCCTTGAAGATGCGGCGCCACTATTTATATGACCGAAACGATTCGAGGTGTACTTTCGAGACCGTAAAAGTCGAAGTATATTTTCTGCAGTGGGACCTCGATATGAGACGACGCGAGATGGATAAATTCACAGAAGGGTATGACTTCACTTTTGCATTACCACCTGGTAAGGTAAATGTGGTGGGCGATGCGCTCGGTCGGTCGCGGGGAAGCATTGGCTAGTATGGCTTCCGGGGAGTGGCGGATGCTCGAGGCGTGGGACGGTTGGACTCACGATCACCGCGAGCAATCTCGAGTGCCGTTGGGAGTTTAGTAGTTACCGTCTCACGGTGGCGAGTGGTCAGTCGGGGCGGGATGCGGAGATGTGTCCATCGGGGATCGAGATGCAGTCAGGAGCCGCCGCAGGTGCGGCTGGGCGTGCGCGAATGGTAGTCTTCGGTATAGAGGGCCGGGGTAGTGGTTCCCGATTCTTGGGTTGAGAAGAGGAGATTCTGGGGGTTTTTACGTGCATCCCGGGTGACGAAGATGTATACGGGATCTTCGTCGTTAGTATTGCTTGGACGAGAATGAAGAGACATGTGAGGTGACTTTGTTCGAGTGATGTCTCACTTGTTGCGAGGTTAAAGAATTTGAGCACCCGAAGCCGGCGAGGGCTACTTCGGCCATTGAGGTGGCGAGTTGAAGTGGGAGGGCACGTCACAATGGATTTGTGACCCACTTGCCCGCAGGACAGCCCGAGGACATGATGCGGTATGGGTATTGGTGGGCGCTCATGGAAGTCGACACATTTTTCTAGTCGTGCGGATGACCTTCACATTGGTGAGATTCTGCTTTGGTTGTACATTCGAGGGAATGGTCGGCTACATCAGGTACCCGGTATCCATAGTGTCGGATAGAGACCCGAGGTTCTGACGTACTTTTGGAAGAACTTTCAAAGGCTATGGGCACCGCAGTGACCATGAGTATGGCTTTCCACCCATGGAGCAAATGGTCGGTCGAGAGAGGACCATCGGGTGTTAGAGGACATCTTTGCGAGCATCGCGTCTGAATCATAAGGATAGGCTGGGAAGGCATTTTCCCTTAGTAGAATTAGAAACACAACAACCGGTTATCGGGGCGAGTATACGAGATGGCACCATATGAGGCATTGTATGGGGAGGGCATCACCGAGATCCTGATATGTTGGGCCAGGGTGGGAGAGAGCTCCATCACTGGTCCTGATCTGATTAGAGACACCTCCGAGAAGGTGAGCTTGATACGACAACGTCTTCTCACGGCTTAAAGAAGGCAGAAGAGTTATGCTAATGTACGACGTCGACCCTTAGAGTTCGAGGTTGGAAATCATGTCTTCTTGAAGGTGATGCCTAAGAGAGGAGTGGTCAGGTTCGGCAAGCGAGGGAAGCTATCGCCGAGGTTTATTGGACCCTTCGAGATACTCAAGAGGGTAGGCACTATAGCGTATCGGTTGGTCTTACTGCCCAGCATGTCAGGTGTCCACGAGGTATTTCACGTCTCCATGCTCCGCAGGTACACTCCAAATCCAGCTCATGTAGTAGATTGGGGAGAGATTGAGGTTGACATAGATGGGACCTTCGAGGAGGGACCAGTGTGCATAGATAGTCGGGATCAGGTTTTGCGACGCAAGACCATGAGGCTAGTGAGGGTGCTATGGCAGCACCGTGGAGTGGAGGAGTCAACGTGGAGACACGGGACACGATGCGGGGCCACCCCATCCTTGTTTAGGGATGAGAGGTCGTGGTTTTTAGTCGTTTATTACTTAAATGACTAGTTTACATGCATGGTATAGTGCACGTTGCATGCATGTGAGTTGTTGTGATTGTAAAATTCGGAATGAAATTCAGCACAGGAGGGAGAATGTAAAACCCAGGGAAAATTCAAATTTACTGAAAAATGGTAAAACGGTAATTTCGATTGAAAATCACGAGAATTTTCTAGATCTCCGGTTGTGGCTTGGACTGTCGTTGGGATTGTCTCGTAAAATCTAGCTACCACAGTCAATTTAAAATTCGAATTCTAAAGGCATTCGAATTTCAGATTTTTCAAGACACTTAGAGATTGTCGGGTGTCATAAAACGGCTCGTAAAAGACATGTGATGTGAAAAAAGTCACCTACTACATTTACCCATGTGACACATGTTGCATGATTAGTGAGATGATGGAAATGAATGGCTTAGAGTAAGCCATGTGTCAAAAACCCAAAACTTAAGGACAAAATGGGAATTATTGAAAAGTTTAAATGAGTATAAGACAAAAATGGAGCTTAGTTTTTCTTCTCCATTTGAAAAGAAAGAACGTCTGCAGTAGGGTGGGAAATCAGATTTCTAGAGAGAGAAAGAGTGACTTCTCTCTAGATTTCCCGGCATTCGGACCGTTGGTTCGCTTCGGGCCAAGAAGTAAAGCTGTTCTACACGGCTAGGGCTACGCGTGGACACCAATTTGGTGGAGTTCCGACAACTCCAAGAGGTAGGGATCTTTTACTACTCGGTTTATTCTTTGGATAAGGGCCATTTTATGGATGGGGATTTGTTGAGGCCTAGAAGGCCGTGTTATCGGTCTCAAAAGCTTTGAACCGAGTGAAGAAATCCCTAATTGTGTGGCCGTGAGCAGGTTGCCAGCAGGGGTTTCAGGATTCACGTGATTTTTGATGTGATTTTTGTGTTGTTGAGTAATTTAAAATGAATTACTTGTATTTGCTAATTAGCCCATGTGAGCTAATTTTGGTGTTATTGATGTGAATTAATTATGTTAATATGTACATGTTTTATATATTAGCATGAGTTGTTGGGATTAGCATAATGCATTCCATATGCACTAAGGCACCCTAGAATATTAGGGAGTGAGTGCATGACATGAAAGAAAATAAAAAGGAAAATATTGTGAAAGGAATTTCGACGGAAGATTTTCCGGAGAATGGTGTTGGGAGATTGTCCAACAATTCACGTCGAAGGGGCCCATAAATTGTTTCGGAGGGTTATCCAACATATTCGCGTCGGAAGGTTGTCCAATAAATTTTACCGAAACTCGGTAGTAAGTTTTCGAGAACAAAAAGCTTTTGTTTTGAAAACTGTATTTTTACTCGCATTTGGCTTAGCATGTGTGAGGGAGTTGGTGAGGACTTGAGACATGGGATTAGGCATGTAGACATTCAAGTAGGATCATGTATTTACTTAAGTGTGATTGTTTGCCATGACATGTGCACTTAGGTGGGGAGTAACCCACGTAAGAAATTATTACTACGTGGCACACTCACCTTGTCGGGGATCACTATTTCGGGTATAGGGAGTGTACGGGAGGACCGGCCGGCTCACCCAGAGCCACGTTTAGAAAGAAAGCTGGGATTGTGGCTTTGAAATTTTCATTTTTGTATAACATATATATTAAAATTAGCAAATCTTAATATATGTTTGAATTTAAGAGTGATTTATTAACTCTTGAACCATGTAATATAGTTGGTTGGGATATATTAGTGAGTATTGATGTATGGGCCCACGTGGCCATTTTTACTCATTTTAATTGTATATGGACCCGGTGTGATCTTTGTAAAACATTGGGACAGGTTGTCATGTGATTGGGACATGTTGTATTTTGGAGTAGAATTTCCGTCTATGAGGAAATGCAGATTTTAGAAAGTGGTGTCGGGGTTGCAGAGCATCCATGAGTATTCCAGCCGAGTTGAGGGGTTTATCAGCGGGACCCAGGAATGGGGCATCACATTTTTAGCCTAAAGGTCATTTAATGGCATAGGCATTCTTCGAGGCCAAAACTAGTCGTGTGTTTTAGTCCCAATATTTTTGGGACTGAATATTGGAAATTTTGGGATTTGTTCCGGGCAGTCCCAGACTATGTTGAGATTTGGTTTTGATCCCGAGACCAATGTCTTCGGGTTTTTTTTGAGTTTTTTGGTATCACAGTAATTCGGTGACGAATCTTGAAGGGATTAAGAGGTGCCATTTTTTATATGGGTCCGAGATTTAGGTCATTTTGTGTGTATTGTTGGAAAAATGAATAATATGTTGTTGTATGTAAAAATCATGTTAATATGTGCTTACGTGATGTATTAACATGGAGATTGTGATGAATGGAAATTATATGTAGGAAATATAATTATCCGGAATTTATAAATGTTGCATGTAGCATGACATAGCATGAAATGGCATGATTGCATTTCATATGCACGATCACATTGCATCGAGTCGAGTGTGGGTATATGGTACTGTTATTTACCATTCTTGGTGAATGTGTGGTGAGCTTGGAAATGGGACCACGTCCAAAATCGAGACTCACGGTTGTGTAAAACAATAATAATAATAAATCATGAGTGTTTGGGTGAAGCAACACTACTAAAAATAACCCGGATACAGAGCCAAGGTGCAGGCCTAAAAAATGGTCGGTGAGTGCTAAACCAAATCACGACCATTTAGAGACAGGGGGTTTGGTCGAAGAAAAATTCAGACCAAATTTCCGACCAAAGGCCAGGCCATATTCACCAGGCCAGAATAATTTTGGTCAGAAATTGAGGAATGCAGCGCCAAATTAGGCGGGGTGGGGAGCGAAAAAGTGCCAGACCAATTAATGACCCGAATAAATTACAAAACTGAAAAATGGTCGATAAAAATAAGGCGACCAAAATTTTTAACGAGTAGTACTCCCGACCATTTATCGACCAAAGAAGTTTGAATTACGTAATTACCGGGTTAAAATCACCCTCGATACGATCGAGAAAGCAAATCGCCGTTTACTCATCTTTCTTTCCTTCCTTCTCGAGCTGCGGTCGAGCCCATAACGACGCCAGACGGCGGCTGACACCTCGCTAACCCTCAGCTCGGCCCGCCACGGGTTTTCCGCTTTTTTCTTTTCTATTTTCCTTCACATTTTCTTCTACGAAATTTTTAAATGACCCGGAACACCTCGGCGGCCTGAACCGGCCCGAGCCAATAGGTTTTCTTTTCTTTTTTTTCATTTCGACGAAATTCGGTGATATTGTGAAGAATCATCTCCTTTTTTCATCAGTACACTCGTTCACGAAATTTGTCACATTTTCATAAATTTCTTACCTCGGGAAATATGTCTTGAGATTTGTTTCTTTCCTAACACATTTGCCTCGGAAAACACCTCGGCTACGCTTTTCAGCATGACATGGTTTGAGGCGAGAAGGCTTCTTTATTTGTGACAGGGAGTAGTAGATTAACATAAAGCCCCGGGAGAGACTTATTTTTAAAATTTCGGGGCTGAGCAGTAGACGTCATCCCAGGTGAGTTCCTCTGAATGTACTGGGTTTTGTTTTCATCCTCTGTAATATTAAGTTGTAACATGTCACTCTTGTAAATTAGATTCTAAATGGGAAGTTTGATTCTGTAGATACTTTCTAAGGAATAACTCTGCTTGGTCGAAAAATGAAACGTTAAAGGAAGGAATAGTTAGTCTAACAAATGTAGTTATATATATGTAATATCTGTGTGTGTGTGTGTGGAGATTGCGAATCTAGGAAATGTGGTATAGAAAGAAACATTTACATTCCTAGTTATGTGCTCAAATTTTCACGGGGGGTATAGAAATGTGGTATAGAAAGGATTCACGAGGGGTATCTTTTAGTAATCAAATTAAACTACAAAAAAATGTGAGATGCGATGTATATGAATTTGGAGCACATACCTAGGATGCATGCTAGAAAATTTCCCGCAAAGCATCTTTATTGCTCGATTTTATTTACATTTATGTTCATATTATATTCAACTCAACTTAGCAAAATCTAGGCTACTAGTAATATGAACTGGAAACAAAATATAAAATATTGATAAGCTTGTAAAATTTCAGGTTTGAACAAGTCAGTTGTTACTTGTATGATAACTAAGTGGAGTTCAAAACCAATTGGGAAGTGGAAGTAAAGAAGCGTGAAAGCCTTGAGACAACGATTTGGGAACGGAGTTAGTATTACTTGGTTATTGCTCATAAGAAATTAAAGAGACGAGAAGGCGGATTTAACAACTTGAGAAATATTGAGAAAGTGCCCTCGATGCTCAGGGCTGAGTTCTAGTAAAGAGAATGTTAAGATTATGCGTTCCTCATTATTCAAAAGCTTATAATAATGTATCTTTGGAAAAGGCTTCAAAATGATGAAAGCTATGGTACAGCTGCTGCTAGCGCAAGAAGTTAACTCATTTTTCTTGGGGATTTACTACATTGCATAGCTCCTTCGTTAAGGACTGTTATAGGTGTTCTTAGACTCTATAGAAATCCCACTTTTTGGAGTCTAGAATCCACCCATATATAGCTTGATAAAAATTGAGGGATTCGCATCTGTCAAAATGAAGAAAATCGGTGGCCACTGGCTGGCTGCGATTCTTGCGGTGTGCTGATTTTCTTCATGATTCCCTGGCTATGCATAACTCCTTCATTAGAACTTGGATTTAAGTGTTCTTAGACTCTATGGAAACCTTTGAGTCCACAGAATCCATTTCCCATATCTGTATAGCTTGATAAAAATTGAGGTCATATCTATCCGAAAATGAAAGAAAATCAGTGGCCCTTCTTTGCGTTCTTGCGGTGTGGGCGATTTTCTTCATGATTTTGCTTTATGCATAACTCCTTCATTAGAACTTGGATTTGCGTGTTCTTAGACTCTATGGAAAGACCTTTGAGTCTAGAATCCGCCCATATATATCTTGATCAGATTTGAACTCATATTAGATTAGAAAATGACGAAAAACAATGGTTGCTTCTGCTGCTGCTGCTACTGCTACAAGTTGCTCATTTTCTTCAGGGATTGCAACTTATAACTCCTTTTGTTAAGGACTACATTATAGGTGTTCTTGAACTCTATGGAAAACCCATTGAGTTTAAGAATCTGACCATATGCTATTTAATAGCATTGGGTGCCTATATTTACAAGAAATTTAGATTAAAGAGTACCAAGTGTACTAATCACTTGAATGAAATTTATAGAATATATGAGTTGATTACATGATATAGTATGAATTTTATGAATGATATGTATATAGAACATGTGATAGGATTAAATTGAAGAAATCGTTTAACATATATAAACTAAATTTTTTTTAATTATACGACGAAATCGCTGCATTCTCTTAGCAACGATTTGTGCATCAGCATCGTAGCGATTAAAGTTGTGGGTTTTGATTCATATAATAGTTAAGCTAGTAGAATACATCAGTCAGTGTATTCTAGCGAAGTTTGAATACCTTTGGATTATCCAGTCAGACCCGAGTTTACGATTATGCATTATTATGCATTACGATTAAATAGTAATGCAATTTGCTAAATCAAGCAGATTATGCATTATTATTTATATATCTTATTTAGTGTACTTGGAGAACCACACCGGGAGGCTGCCGAAATGCATACATAATGAACATGCAATCGTGATTTTTTTTTTAATGTAACTTTTGTAAATGGATTAGGACGAGGAACCTATTGAAGAGAAAGAAGCGTTGAATGGTGAGGAATTTGGGGTGGATGTGTAGTAGGAGTTTGCATATCACACCGTAAAAATAACTTTATCGGAACCACGATAAATGGTTAACATAAAAATAATTGAGGACAATCGTGTTTGCTTACTAAATTAGGATTTTTTTTTTTGTGACTAGTTATGGAAGACGATCGTGAATGGATGTACGAGGTCGAGATAGTGAATAGAATGTTCTCCTAATGAATGGGGGATAAAGTTGATGAATTTGTTGAGTTAGCTCTGAGACATCTGAGGTGTGAATGGTGGCATAAGTATAAGGTGTCCCTTGCACTTTAGTTAAATGTCACGAGGAATAAAGTTTTTGAATGTTGAGGCTGTGAAGGTGCATTTGTAAATGGTTTTGTCTTGGGATTACTATGTTTGGATATACCATGGTGAGAAGCAAGTCCACGAGAGGTGTTCAAGTTCAGTACGGGTGTCAGTAAGTGAAACTAATCAGATGGTCTCGGATAATATGAATCATACCATAGAATGGTTTTGATATTCTTGGTCTAATTCAACCGGATGAGGAACCAATCATAGAGGCAAGGAATTTCTATGACATGATTAATTTGGAGACAAACGTATATGAGGGGAAATTCTAAGCATACTCAACTATTTGCAACCGTGAGGATGTTAGAAATGAAAAGTGCGGAGACACGGTGTTATGAGGCATATGGTTTGATGATATGTCCCAATTTCATTCGAAGCTGTACCCGCAGATAATCACGATGCCATTGGATTTCTGACCGCGAAGAAGTTAGTTAGGGTTGGGATTACCGTGAGGTCATTCATTCTTTGTGTGAACAAGCGGCCTTGATATGCGGGAGTGATAGCCCGACCTTAACGAGTTGTAAAAAATGTGAGCTTTGCTAAATTACGAAGCAAAGGTTATGGGTTACGGGAAAATAGATTGTATATCACGAAGTTGAAGGTCTTGGAGTATAAGAAGATGCACTATTTTCGATAACACCTAGGTTGCGGTGTATGCATCAACATAGCGGCTAATGAAATGAGGTGGCATTCGAGCATCATATGGAGGGGCGGTAGATGTTGTCACCCTTCTAATGCCTTACAACTTGGAAACATTTTGATGGGTGTTTCCACGATTTTTTCATCTGAAGTTTGAAATGTTAAATTTGGATTTATTTCTTGATGGTTTCGGTAGTTTGGTGTCCCGGACAACAACTCGAAATGCTGTGGCTGTGGTGTGGTGACGCCGTATAACTTGCCTCGGACTTATGTATGAAGGAGGAATTTATGTTTTTAGTGTGTTAGTAACACGGGACCTCTGAATCAAGGGGAGAGATAGATGTTTTCTTGTAGCCATTGATAGTGGGTTAAGAAAGTACGTATGGGGTGTTGGGGTTGAAACATGATATTTCCAAACGACAAAATTTTCAGATGCGCGCTGCCCTCATGTGGACCATAAATGACTTTCCAGCGTGATACATGGAGTATGCGGGTGAATGCTGGCGGTATGTGTTGTATTCGCATTGTATGGAAAACTCACGATGCTTTTAGATTAATTAGAGCGGGAAAGCTTGAGTCGTGGTTCGACAACCATCAAAGTTTTTGCCCGAATCATCCCAGTATCGGCGGTAACACCAAAGACTTCATTAAGAATAGAAAGGTTCTTATGATTCGAGTTAGATCCCCAGGAGTGAGTGCGGGTTTGAATAGCAGAGGGTTGAGGAAGGTGATAGATGTTGATGCGGGGTTGTGAATGCGAGTTATATCTAAGACTTGTGGGTGGAATAAGAGAAGTATTTTAAAGATTTGCCACTACTTGGCGTGAACACTTGCTCGAGGGCACAATCTTGATGTTATGCATATCGAGAAGAATGTGTTTGACAATATTTTGTCTGATTGTTTAACATTCAGGGAAAACTAAGGACACGTACAAGTCAAGAGATGAGTTGAATAAATATTGTCGTAGATCCTCGATTTGAACAAAATCTTGTCACAATTAAATACTGATGTGCCATTTGTTGAATAAATCCTGAGAGAAGGATGTGTTGGAGTGGGTAAAAAAGCGAGATTTCAGAGATGGTTATGCTTCTAATGCGGGGAGATGTGTGGATGCAAACAAACTTAAGATGTTTAGCATGAAGAGTCATGATTGTCATGTGTATTCATGTAAAGGTTGTTACCAATTGCTCTTGAGAATTCTGCGGAAGGCGTAGAATATGGGGGTAGATGGCGAGATTTCTTTATTCTTGAGAGCAAGCCCGGCTTCTTCTTCTTTGATTGATGAGGAGTTGAGGAATACGGATGAACAAATTCTCTGTTATCTTATGCAATCTTGAGAAGATCTTCCCCCCTCCAAGTTTTGACTCAATGGAACATCTTCGATTTGCGCTGGCTTGAAAGCTAAATTCTTGGTCCGATCCATTATCGTTGGATATCATCGAGAAAGAGTATGTGGATTCACTCGGTAATTCTTTTCCCTATATATATATATATATATATATATATATATATATATATATATATATACTATATATATATACACACATACATGACTTGTAATATTCAATAATCTTCTTGTAGATACTTGAGGAAAGAATAAAGCATAAAATCATGGAATAAGGCTCGGGTAGAGGGTTAATATCAATTGGGTATATTATGGATGAAGTACGCCAAGAGTGCGCATCATTCTATTTCAAGAAGGAGATCAACTCTTCCACTTAAGGAAGCGGAATGAGGTTTATCTTGATGACATTGTGGATATGATGATATGTTTGAAATTTTCAAGCCTCGGAGTAAATGATCGATGTAGAAGGAAATGGTATCTGCTTGAGACAATGAATATCTTGCAGCTAAATCTATATGTCTAATGAATTGTCGGAGGGTTCAACATTCATGGGAATGAAACAGTTGCTAAAGTCGGAAATGAGATCTATTTAGCATGTTAATTTACTATTTCCTCTCAGTAGCATCATTTTCTCCTAATTTCATTTCTATTTTTAGTGTATTCGTTACGAAGCGTAACCGAGTTTCCAAACTTGAATGGCCGAAGCTGTCGATGCGGTGACGAGACTTTCCATCATGGTTTGAAAAATATACGTATGTTCACTAAACATGAAAATCACAAACCAATTTGCCAATGTTCACATTGAGTATGTTATGATCAAGCAATACCGCGATTTCGGGTGACGGGTTCATAATCGTGCAAATAAAATTTCAATCATTATCTTCGAACTATCTTTGAGTCTAAGGGGGTTCCAGACTTTTAAACGATTCTGTGTGAATGGTTTTAAATTTCTGCTTGAATCGTAATAGATTAGAGACAGCAGGACAATCTGGGATGCATTACATTAAGGGATGATGTCTGTGGCCAGAATCGGCTGACTCTGGGACTGGTGAAGTGATGAGTTAGAATTTAGAGAGCCTCAGATTAAAAGACTGTGTTATTCAAATGTGAATGGATTCCGACCCAAACCGCATAGCCGTGTAAGTGCGTTCATCCACCGATACCAACTTGTGCGATGGCGCGATAGCGAATTCAGCAGTAGCTGAACCTTTTTGTGCCCGCGATCTGAGCATCCGCAGTTTATTATTGTGAATATCCGGGTCGGACCAGTTCTAGAAAGGATTGGAAAGG
The DNA here is from genome assembly GCA_016808115.1 of Tetrastigma voinierianum. Taxonomy (NCBI): domain Eukaryota; kingdom Viridiplantae; phylum Streptophyta; class Magnoliopsida; order Vitales; family Vitaceae; genus Tetrastigma; species Tetrastigma voinierianum. The sequence continues at coordinate 66,966 of JAEQBH010004535.1, read as the reverse complement.
CGTGACTGCAAGATCAAGCTAGGGCTTGAGTGACATCCCAGCATCACAATCTTGAAGTAATGGCAGAACCGGCATTTCAAAATGATGACAATGATGTTATAAATGATTTGTGGTGGGGCGAAGGCGATCCTTTGGTGCATCTACGGGGATGGATACTGAGCGGGGATGTGGGTGTTGATGGGATGTTCAGGCCCGATCATGGGGAGCAGAGTGATGAAGAGGAGTTTGAAAATGATGTTTTACATGTCGGCGAAGAAGAAGGCGAACTGATTTAGATGATTCGATGAGAATGAGTAGTTAGTGAGTTTTTAGTTATTTCAATCGTTAATCATGTTTTGTTTATTTTCATAGCCTTATGTATTTTACTTGGTGCACTAATCAATAATGTCTTCATTTTATTATTTTTAACGAGATATGGCACGTGGATGAGGTAGAGGCGAGCCGCGTTTCGGGTTGTACCGGGGTTACGGTAGAGCGGCCGAGGCCTCGGGTATGCCGATCTGGTAGGGTCGAGGGTGGATGAGACCTGTGACGGAGGAGGTTGTGAGATATGCTGCCGACGGCGACATCAACGGGACTAATCCACATCATGGTCCAGAGATTGTGATGAATGATCGTCAAGGAACGTGGGAGGAGAGGAGGGGGAGAGGATGGAATGTTGGAGGAGTCTTCCTGTGAAACACCCTTTGAGTGAGACTCTCCCGCATTGCTCGAGATCAGGCAATTGATAATCAGTAAGATATCCAAACTTAACTAATGATTTATCCATTTCTTAATTTATTTCTTACTTGTTATGAAATTTTGGAGTTCTGAGGACGAAGTTAGAATGAATGCAGTTCCAATTTCTAGAGGGTGCGAGGACAATTTTCGGGAAGTCCTTTAAACCTCATGGACATGAGGTAGGAAGTCAGCCAGAGATAGAGACCGGAGTTGATGATTTGGAGAGAATTTAAGGTATATATTACTACTTAACATTTTTATCTTTTATTCTTTTGTTGCTTGATGAAATATTTTAAATTATAATTCGCAGTTTATAGGTGGACCGATCGAGAGGCGTCGGGTGTTCTACAAACATCTTTGCCGGTCGGTATAAAAAGACAGGTAATGCGGTGAGACAAATGGTGAAGAAAGAGCGAAGATTTGGAGTGTCCCCAGATCATGTTTTTCGAGTGGCGGAGAAGATGGGAGAAGATCGATTATAAGGAAGGGGGTGTGAAACGGAGCGACAATCGTCGGGCGAGGCTGGAGAGGGTAGTGAAAGCGTGTCTACACACTTGTGGATCTCGCTCTATCTTTGTGAGCCATGACGAGCATTAGTATTATTTCTAATTTATACTTCTTATGTTTATTACTTTGTGAATTGTGTTCAATTATTTTTCATTTCTCGGAAGGATTTTTTTTTCAATTGAATTAACGTATGTATTGTTTATGTTAAAGACCGCATGAGGAGGGTAAGAAGCTGATGCTCCTCGCTTATTGGTCTACGCACATGAAGGGTCATGATGATCGGACTTTTGTTGATTGAGATCTCGTCACGACAAATGTAAGTTTCATTAAAAATAAAAATTACTTCTCTTCTTTTTTTTTTTTGAAGATAAATTAAATACTTATTTTACTCATTTTTATCCGTGTATGTGGACTGGTGTGAATTCGATTGGCAGGAAATGTTGAGGACGGTTGCCATGTTATTGGGACATGTTGTATTTTAGTGACTCCCCGTCTGAAAGGAGACTACGATTTTCGTTAAATCCTAGTCTTAGAAGGGAATCAATGAAGTGGTGTGGGTTGCAGGCATCCTGTGAATGTCCTGCTTGATTTACGGGTTGTCGACGGACCCAGGAAGCGAGGTGTCACGAAGCGACCTCTCACCATTGCTAGAAACCTGACCTATATGGAAGTAAGACATAATAGAGGAGGAAAATTACCTAGACCACAAGCACATTATGAAAATAGACCCAGAGCCAAACCAATCATATGACGAATCTATAGATTACAAACCTAAAGGAAGACCTACCCGATAGAAAAACCCTATAAGTTCAAGGTCGAGGCCTTGAGCGAAATACTAAATATAACATCTCACGATCCACAATTATGGAATAGTGCAATAGATGTAAATATCCAATAGTAGTGTATACGTGCAGAAAAAAATACCCGCAGAAAGCAGACCACAGAAACTGCAAAATATTAGAAACCTTTTAGGAGAAAGAAATGCAAAGGGCATTATGGGAATCATACAAAGAAAAACCCATTAAGAAGAGTCGACCTGAATTTTGTAAAATATATTTACACCACAGCATATGGAATTGAGAAGAAAAACAAAAAAAAAAAAAAAGAAATATAAACCATATAAGAAATATAATAAAGATATTTCTTAAAAGATCTACTAGAAGAAAACCTTATTTAGATCCGACGGACATGTAAAAAGAAATATAATCCAAAGATTTGGTTTATAGTTCTCTCTTTATTTTTTTTGAAGATCAATTAAAAATACTTATTTTACATGTTTATTAAGAACAAGATATGAGGAAATGTTAGGCTGGCTGCCGACTCAAGCGTATTCAGTTTGTTTGCATCACGGGTTTAATATATGTTTTGAATTGTGCAGTTTATTAACACTTGAGAACCATGCTTAATATATATATAGTTGATTGGATATATTTTTGTGAGTAGTGATGTATGGAGCCCCAGTGGCCACACTCATTTTTATCGGGTATGTGGACCGGTGTGGACGGTGTGAAATGTTGGAGACCGGGTGCCATGTTATTGGGACATGTTGTATTTTGGTATAGCTCCGTCTGAGAGACTGCTAGATTTTCGTTGAAATCCAGAGTCTTGGGAGAAAGGGTTCCAGTAAAGAGTGGTGTCGGTTGCAGAGCATCCATGAATATTCGGCGAGTTGTGGGTTGTCAACGGACCCCCGGGAAACATGTAAAAAATATAATCCAAAGATTTGGTTTATACTTCTCTCTTTATTTTTTGAAGATAAATTAAAATACTTATTTTACATGTTTATTAGGCGAGATATGAGGAAATGTTAGGCTGTAGCTGCGACTCGTGTTGATCTGCCAGTTCATGTGATGGTGCAACGGTGGTTCTCATTCATCGAGGCTCCACTTGGGTTGATACGAATCGGATTTGGTATGAGGTACATTTGATGGCAAAGGGAGAAGATGCCGTCATGGCGTCGGTTCGTCGACATCATCGCTACTCGCATAGGCGACGGTTATGAGCTCCGTGCGAGGACCATTTCGAATTTGTTCTCGGCGATGGAGGACTTTCGAGGAGCGCGTCACCGAGAAAATGCGTCTGATATCGGTTGGCCCGATCTCGGCGACTATGAGGATGATAGGGATACTGGGTTGCGTCTGGCGTTTTGATCAGCTTACGAAGTGTCGGAAGGTGGGTACGCGCGGTTCCAGCCACTGATGATCTGGGTATTGGCGTAATGCTCCGACTACGACATCTACTCGGCACCTGGCGACCTTTGACTAACCGCATCGAAGGTTAATGCGGCGGGGCTTGACTCGCGTCACCCGAACACGTCTCACCATGCGGACCCAGATACATCTAAACATCTACGGTGATGACATTAGGTTAGATGATTAGTGTATTACCGCTTTTTTTTCATGTCTTATACTTGGGTTGCGGGAATTCATGTTTTTATTTTCTCTTAACTATTTACTATATATATACGTATATACATTAGTTTGTGTTTAAAATGTTTTTACTCTATTTTATATAATATATACCTTATTGTACTTTTCTTTTCATTTGTGTCTTAATATATACCATACTCTCATATATATATCTCTCCTCTCTTTCTTACCTATATATATATATATATATATATATATATATATATATACTATATATACTCTCTATATCTCTATATATATATATATATAATTTAAAATACGAAGATATCAAACTCAAGAATGGAAAAGAAATAATTTAAAATTAATTTATCGAGCCAAATTACGACCCGAACCGGCCAAAATTTTTTAATATCATTAATCGGTAAATGGTCACCAAATGATCGGTAATTAAGATAATTTAAGGAACCATTTACCGACCAATGATAAAAATTTTGAGGTCGGTTTTGTTGCTGTTGGTCGATGATACCGACCATTTGGAAGATTTCATTTACCGATAATGATATTAAAATTTTGAGAATTACGTTTTTGTCGCAATTTGGTGGTAATTGAACCATTTGAAGTTTTCGATATGGGCATCGCTCTTCGGTCGGTAAATGGTCGGAAAAATAGTCCAGAAATAGTTTGTGTCGGTAAATGGTACGTGAGATTATCAGAGCCAATTGATTTTTGTACGTGAAATAATTACCGACCGGGAAAAGTGCGACTAAATAATTTGGTCGTAAACGGTGGTAATGGGTTTGCAGAACAAAAGCATCCTCTTGTTCTTGCCAAAAAATTGGTTGAAATAATTTGGTGATTTTTAGTGAGGTACAAGATGGGGCAGATCACTAAATTGAAAGGAACTAAATTTTATTCTTGTTAAGTTTCCCATATGTATCGATGATGAAAGTTCGCAAAAGTGTGGGAATCTGAAGCCTGCCAGGTGGGGGCTTAGAGTATAACGAATAAACACCGCGGGAATTAATAAAATTCAATTAAATATTGGAGAGTTGTCCAATGGGTTAAGTCATTGGGTGAAACACCAATGACTGGTTTTCACACTTTTCATTGCAGTGTGAGTGAGTCGGTCGGGACTCGGGTTGTGGGCATGAGAAGTCTCATCTCATGCACATGACAACATAATATTAAAGTATAGGATTACGTGTTTATATGGAATGTACAGATTGGACTTATTTAATGTTTTAATTTAAAAATGTTGTTTTAGATTGGGGAAGTAGCCGCGCTTTTAGAAGAATGTTTCTACTAGGCATTGCTCACCTCATTGTGGGACCCTTTGGTACGGGAGGTGTGCAGAGGAAGGCAGCTCAAACGGGCCGTGATTATGAAGAAGCCGATGTGTGGCCTTGATATTACCTTTGAAGTAACATTTTTTGTAAAAAAATATTTTGTATAAAAAGAGTGAAGCTAAATTCTTTTAGGTTGTGCATGTAGTGATATGGTAAGAGAGTCATTGATCGGACTCTTGATTGTATTTAGCGTTTTATTTTTCATATTTTAGATTTAAATGTGAATGAATGGATCCGGTAAAGGGATGTATAGTAAGGGGATATGGACGGATGGACCACAGTGGGGGTGGCATCTGCCACTGCAAAGACACCGGATGGGGTATGATTATCTTTTGACATACAGGTTGTATGTTGGGTAAACTCCCCAAATAAAGGAGACTACTGCCCCGATTTTTGTGGCTAAAATGCGCGGATCGATAAATGGGACCTGTGGTGTGGTATCGGGTCACCCGAAATCCATAGGAATTCTGCGGGTTGACTGGTTGTCAATGGGACCTCCTGATTTGGGGCGTCACACTTTCTTCTCTGATTCTTATCAAACACAAGTACATTTGTCTTGACATAGAAATCTTTGTTGCAACATGTTGGAATCATAGTTCTCCTTCTATTTTTGTCAAGACCTAATTTTATTCCGTCGCGACATAATTCTATAATTCCATAGCTTTTATTGTCGTGATAGAAAATTTCTCTATTGGGGACAGAGATTATGCCTTCAATTCTTTACTATGTTGCAACATGAGTTTCTTTGTCGCCATTCCTTTTGTGTTACTCTTCAACTCCTTGTCGCGACAGAGAATTCACCTCCTTCATGTTATGTTTGTCGCGACAGAAATAATCTTTGTTGCGACATAGATTTTGTTGCTCTTAGTTGTGAATTCTGAATGTTATGTCGCGACATGATTTTCTTTGTTGTGATAGAAATTCCTCCTTGAGCTGGCTTGGTTTTGAAAACTTTGTCGCAACATAAAAACACCTGTCTCAGTTGACTTGTGTTATATTCTTAGCGTTTTTGCATCGTATAGAATTGTCTTTTGTCGCGTGAGAGTTCATCTGTGAATCTTCAACTTTTATGTTGACGAGGAAATATTATCGAGACCACCTGACTCCCTTTGCTCTCACGCTGATCATTGTCGCGATAGAGTTAGGTTGTCTCGGCGGTCTTCTTTTCATTCTTCTTTAGCAATGTCGACATAGAACTGTTGTCGCAACAAAGATTCCTATTTTTACCTGAAGTTTATCACGGACTTTGTTGCGACATATGGCTGCTTTGGCTCGACATAGTTCTTTTAGCTACTTGAAGTGTGTGACATACAAAAGCTATGTCACTGACGAGAGGCTATTAAGTAGTTTCCGTTTTTCGCTTCTTTTCTACTTGTTTTCTCTCCTTTTTCAATTAACACCTGTAAAACACAAAGTTGGTGAATGTTCCATAATTTGGCATACAAATAGAAGTGAGTGTTAAAAGCAGCTGCCAAAGTAAAGTTAAAAATAGATGAGTTTAAGACTCGCCAAATTCCCCCAAACTTAAAGAGTTTTTGCTTGTTTCCCAGAAGCAAATAAAGAAAATTTTGTTTGAATTTATGGAAACAATTTAGCTTTACGAATTTTTTTAAGGACATTTTTTACAGTGTAAAGATTCAGACAGGCGAGAAAACATAAAGTCGGTGTAAAATTACTTTAAAATATTTTTCCAATTATAAAATCAGGAAGATTTTCAATGAAGTTCACTGAACCAACAAATAATTCATATGGTGTAAACAATTTAATCATTAAACCCTGATTTTTGTGTGTGCTAGTCTTTCTTCTTTTTCCTTGGTAGATCAGTTAATCTTATGAGATAATACTCTGTTGGCCTACTCTCTTTCATTTTTAAAGTCTCGTATGCTTGTTGATCATATTACTCTCCACTAATGTAGGCATAATACCACTTTCAGGATCAAATGGGTCTTTTAGGCTTGTAATGTGTGGCTTGGGTAATTTAGTGGGATAATTAAGACACTTTAAAGCTCAATTTTACCAGGACTTCAACGACCTTACACTCTGCCTTCTTGATGCATCATAGTTTCTCTCTTGATTGTAAGTTTCTAACTTCCCATCAAGTTTGTGCATATTTCTGCATATTCTTCATTATGGTATCTTTTTCTCTTTTTCATTGTCCACACACTGAAGATAACTTCTCTCCCTTATTTAAGAAGCTTTTATCTCCTGAAGTTTGATGGAATGAGATTAACGTGTTTTTTGTCTTTTAAGCTTTCTACTTGCCTTAACGAACTTTGGGTCAATAACTCTCATACCGATTGGCATTGGGTGGGTTGTTTGGGCACCCCCAAAAACATAAAATTGTTGGGAAGAGAGGCTGCAGGGACCAGAGAAGAGAGGAAGAAGGAGGAGAGAAAGAAAGGAGGGGGGAAAGAGAGAGAGAAGGAAGGAGAAAGAGGAAGGAAGAAGGAAAGGGGAAGGAAGAAGCTCATTCCTCCTTGATGTTTTTCTTTTCACAACTTCTTTCATAATTCTCTTCATCTTTTCTTATCTCTTTGCATTTTTCTTTCACAACCCTTTTTATCCTTCTCCACAACTTGAAATAATATTCACGCAAACTTGTCATTTTATGTCATTGATGTATTTTGTCTGATAATCTGGGCAAATAAGAGTTCTTTACTGTAGGATTATGTTTAAGGAAGGAATTGGGTTTCTCATTTGCTGGTTGATGATGAGATTGGCTATAGGCTCAAATAGGAAACTAGTGTATATGCTTATGCATATCATAGGGTAGGTTTGAAAGGCTCAAACTTCCAAGGATTGCCTAAATCATTTCCTGTTAGTGGTATTGCCTAGGATTTCGCCTTGAATAATAATCCAACAAGTTCTAGGACATTGGAGAGATTACTGTGAATGATCCCAGAAGATGTTCCTAAACATACCACAATTTGTTTTAGAGTCATTTTTTACCATGTGCAAAGTTTATCAGGATTTTTATAACCAAACTGTTTACACAAACAAAATTAGAGGTCTTATTTGTTTCCGTAATTTATTAAAGTCTTCCATCTTCTTGAAGTTCAACACATTTATTTATAACCTTGCAACCTTCCAATTCCATTTATTTTATCATACCTCAATGCATCTATCAGACTTTTTTTTTTTTTTTTGGTTTTGAGATTTGTTGTTGTGTTGTTTGACAAGTCAAGAGGTTCATTTCAATCATGCATTCAACTCAAAACAATCCAACACAACCACAATTTCATTCTTTAATCAATTCCAATCAACTAAACATGTTGCAACAATTTGACCATTAGATCCAGGTAACTGGTTTCTCATTTGTTCAACTAAGCTATTTACCATAAGTCAAAAATTTATAACTATTAAACATGAAGGAAAGAAAATTTAGACAAAACAAACAAAGAAAAGAAATGCTTTAAAAGATAAAATAAAAGTAGACACCAATCTTGCAAGAATTTTCTATTTTATTCAGTAATGTCGAGGATTTGATATTTGGTACAGAAAGGGAGAAAATATGGAAAGTAAGACAATGTTCACTTTTTACTCCTTGCAACCTTTTCCTTGGCAGCCTCCATTCTTAAGTATTCTTCAACCTCCTCTACTGGGGTTAGTTCTTTTTTTCTTGTTTCACTAGGGGTTTTGTTTTGGGCTGGTGCTTACAAGGTTTAGAAGGTCCTTCTTCATCTGGATTTGGGTTAGAGAATGGTATTGGAGGGTTTGTTACACCTTGAGGATACGTGCAAGACACCTGATCCCCGAAGTCGATTTAGTAGCAATGGCACTTTCTTCTTGTTTGAAATTTGTCTTCACTGTGAGTCTAAAATCTTTGCATTGTTTTCTCTCAGTTCTCGCTGCCTTTTAGTCAATGATTCAAGGAGTGATCTACTGTTGACTTGCTCCTTAGGTCATTAGGGCGAAAGCTACGCTGAAATGTGCGGAACTATTCAACAGGGTTCTGATCCCTTTTTTCCAATTCAGCTCTCCATTCTTCATCTCTTTGTTTAAATGCATCCTCCATCTTCTTATCCCTTTTTCTAAGCTCTGTATCAAAATATTCATCTCTGAGCTGAAGTTGGATTTTCATCTGATCATCCCTTTCTTTCATCTCTTGTTTCATGGATTTCAGCATCTCCATCAATTCAGCATTATTACATTGGTTCCCTAAACCTTTAGCTTATTCCTGATGGGTTTCTCTCAGGTCTGGGGATGCATTCAATTGGAGCTTTGGTTTTCCTGAAATTCTTGTTGTCTTTGGGGTGGACTTTCCCACTATGCTGGCTCATTGCACTTTTCATACCCCCTTTATTCTTCCACCTCTATCTCTTTCCCCTTTCCTCTATTTTTAGGACCTTTAGTCACTCTTGTTAAGATCAAATTGGATGCCCTGGGGTATGTTTCTTCTTTTCCCCATTCTTCTTCAACTCCCTAAGAAGGCAAAGACTGGTTATAGTAGCTGGGTGTGGAATAAATCCCCTGCATTTGCTTCTGGAGTAGTTTAAGATAGATTTTTCAATTATTTTCCCCACATTTATTTTGTACCCTTTCAGCAATGCATGGAGGAGGATTGCTTCGTCCCTTCTCAATGTGTTGAGGTGCTTTGATGGCAAAAGGAGTGAGTTGATGAAATATAACTATACCTTAGCCTCTTCAGTTAAATCGCCTTTGGAAATGGATTTGTAAAGGGTTTTCTTTGTCCCCTTCCATTTTCCTTTTAGAATTTGTAAGTAGGTCTACTATCTTTTGGTACTCTAGCTCCTTTAATAGTTTCTTGAAGTTTGAGCCATCTTTCTGCACCTTCAAATTGAACAAAATATTTATCTTCTCTTTACAAAAGTATATCCATTGTCCTCTAACATATACTTTCTTTCCTTCCTAAATCCCTTTGTGTTCGCAAAAAATCTATCCTGCACTTAACCTGACCAAGTTCCTTATGCTCGCTAGTGATTGCCTCCTCTCTTCTCAGGCATTTCCGACGAAGGAGATTAGCTTTCCTAAATCCTGCGGTAACAGTAGTCCCTCTATCAACAGAGACTTTTCTCCGTTCGGCGGTTGCTTTTACGAGATCAAAGTACTTACTTTTCAACTACTGCCTTGGCCTGCTTGATTCCCCATCTAGTGGCACAAACTCTTCTCTATCTTCAGCTCTTTCATCAGCTTGCATTTCCCCTGATTGAGTTTCTTGAACAATCTCTTCCTCTACTTCTGTGTATGCTTCCACCACCTCGTTCTAGTTTGGCATGAGGTGCGACGGCTCAAACATGAATTGGGGATAAGGTTTTTGGAAATCCCCAGGGTTTTAGAAGCGAGATGAGAGGTGGAGTAAGGAAGTTGAGAGGGTTGATGGTTTATGATAAAGTTGGCCTTCAAGTTTTCAAAAATTTTCTATTTATTAGGCAATTGTTTTGTTTTGCCTTCATTAAATGTCGCGACAACAAATGACCTAGGGTTTGTTCCATTTTTACTACTATGTCGCGACATTCAGAAATAATTGTCGCGACAGAGTTTTGCAATCACTTGTAGACAAGGTCAGTCAAATGTTGCGACAGTGTAAGAAATGTTGCGACATTATTTCTAATGCTCATTTCAATCTATGTCGCGACAATGAAAAATCTATGTCGCAACAGAAAATGTCCTTTTCAATTTGAGTCCAAAATCGATTATGTTGCGACACAGAGAAATTATGTCGCGACATTGAACTTTAATTTCAGAATTGCATCACTCTCAACTTTCAAAACAATGTGTATTCACTCATACCCATCTAAACATACTTGTGAAGACTCCTTTAATCATCAAAGACCCTCAATTTAAGTATGAACAATAACATTTCATTTCTTTATTCAAGAAAATCAGCAAAGATGATGTTTAGAATAACTAAAATAAAATCAAATTCCCCCAAACTTCAAATATGCATTATCATTAAAACAAATTGAGGGAAATATAAGTACTCCCCCTTGTAGCTATTTTTTGCATATTTTAATTTGAGACAGTGTGCTTCATAATAAAATTCATCTTTAATATAGCTTCATAAAAATCAACAACCACTAAAAAATATAAAACTTTTAACATAATTAAAATTGGAAAATCAAACACACAAAATCTAACAACATTAATCTAACAAAAAAATTAAAAATTCCGCTTGGGTTGCCTCCCAAGAAGCTAGTCAGTTTACTGTCATTAGCTTAGACATTTTTGATAAATTCTTCATTTTCAGCATCTCCTTATATGCTCCTCTAGTATGAGCTATTCTTCCTCAATTTCTTTCCAATGTCTGTTTCATCCTACATCTTCTTATTTCCTTGCAATTCATTGTCACCTCTTAATGAAGAAGGTTTGCAATCTTTTGGATTTATCTCTGTACTACTAGGAAATGCATTCCTTGATTGGTTTTGTAAGGAAAGGGCTAGCTGCCCTTCTTGAGTTTCCAAGTTCCTCAATGAAGCATTAGTATTTGTCTGAAACATAGTTGTGTTTGCTTGGAAATTTTCCAATTCAGAAAATCTTTTCTTATGCAAATTCAAAATTCTCTTGTTCTCTAACATGAAATGCAGCATCTGATCTTCAAATGATTGAGTCCTTTTGACTACGATATTCTCCTCTATTGTCCCTCTACTGCTATTGTTTTTGGAACCTGAGCTGAGCATGAGCCTGATGGTAATTCTGTCCGGGTCTGGGGCCCTATTGTGCTCCTCCACCATATGAGAAATTCTCATGGTTCCTGAGTGTTGGTGTGTAATGAGTGGGCAGGTTGGGGTTTGGCTTGAAAGTTTAGCTCATGTTAGCATTCAGGTACTGTGCCTCCTCAACCTAGTAAGAACCCTCATGGTTTGGTTCTTCTTCAACACTCTTTCTTCTTTCTCCTTCATCTACTGCTCCCACTTCATGTGCAGTATGCATTCTTCTCTCATTGCCTTTGATTTGTTTCATCCTGCGTCCGGCTTTGCTTCCTATAAGCGATCATTCGGTTAACTCAGTCAAACCACTTCCCTTGATGCATTTTCTCTAAAGCTTCAAATGGAGCCTTGTAATTGCATTTGGCAAGGTCTTCAATCAACTTGCCTTGCCTCCTCTGCACTTCTTCTCTTAAAATCCCCACAGCAGGATGCATCAATTATACCCTTGGAGGCATAATTCATAGCATGATAGAATATATCCATGCGAAAGTGGTCGAGATACATTCCATGCATAGGGCATCTTTTAACATTGATCTTTTGTATCCCTCCCATGTAGTGGCAGAACTCTCATCTTCCCCACTGCTTAGAAGACATTATTTCTCTCTCTACGAAGTTAGAGTTTGGAGGAAAAAATCTCTTATATAGGCCTCCACTCTTCTTCCATTTCACTTTGATCCAGCACAGCAATGTGACTCAAACCAAGTTATTGCCACATCTCTCAGTGAGAAGGGAAGAGCTACAACTTTATCACTTATGGTCTCACTCTATTGAGTTTGACTGTATTGGCCATCCTCATTAATCTTCTCATATGCTCATTGGGATCTTCAGATGGATGACCAGTAAATTGGTGTTGATGTACCATAGTAATCAATGCTAGCTTCAGCTCAAAATTGTTGGCTTCTATGGCTGTTTTGTCCTCACCGAATTACTCATCTTAGATAACCGTCCTTTAAAGTCCTCCATAGTATTAGGCCTGCGAGGTCTCTGCTTCTTCTAACTGTAGCACAACCAGGCCTTTTAGATCTTTCTCTTAGATTTTCCATACTTCTGGATCCTGCACTTGTGATTTTCCTTAGATTCTTCAGTGTTCTCTCAATTTCAGTGTCTAGAGGCAGCAGATCAGCTTCTAGTTTTCAATTCATTTAAAATCTTCCTGAAATAGAAATACACTAAGATTAAATGAATTCTGTGGGAGACAGTTATCTCTATTTAAGCTCATAGAAAAATTCAGTAGCTTCTTCAGCCACTACCATTAAAACTGTTTTTGTGATTTTCTGAAATTTATAATAACAAAGAAAAATGTCCAAATTAGTAAATCCATTTTTGGTTAGAATATTGATCTTTAAATTCATCATTCAATCCCCAACAATGGCGCCAAAAATTTGTTCAGACCAGATTATATATACATACAAATTAATAACACTATTACCAAAAGACTATTAGCTAATCCCCAACAACGGCGCCAAAAAATTGTTACAGACCAAACTGTATGATGCGATCTGTGTATGCCAAACTTCTGGTACTATCACCCAAGAACTATTTAGTGTCGACAACGGCGCCAAAAACTTGTTCGCTAGATGCTTGTTTAGATGAAAAGATTAATTTGCTCATTTTGTAAAAGTTATTCATTAAAATTTGAGTTAGTCTTGATTACTGCAAGTGCCAGGTCGTATAAGTAATAAAAGTGGATATTTAAAGTCCAGATATCACTCCCACGAGGAATGATGATAAATCAAAAGACTAACTACCCTAACTATTGAAGATCATTACTATTTGAAATCTACTATTATGATAATGAGATGACTAAAAAGAATTTTAGTCCTAGATTCAATTCCTTAATATACATGAAAATAATTTTTAATAAAAACGGGTTTGAGAATTCACTGAGTGAGACAAAACTGGATATAGATCAATGAGTAATAATCAATTTCGGCATTTATCGATTCATAGCTCAGCCATAAATTGGAAAACTGAGTTTGTCAAAGATGCATGGTAGTATAGTTTGGATTTCTCCCTTAACCATACTTTTCACTAATTAAAGGTTCATATTCATTTTTGAGATATGATTCTAATCAGTTACTTGTAATTTGTAACCCTCTTTCTAAGATTTAAATATTTTTCCTTTTCAATATTTCATACCTAGATCTTAGGACTAGAGAATTCTTGCCCTCATAGATAGGATATTGCAAGCCTTCTCCAATTTGATTGACACCTCATCCTTCATTTATGATGAAAATTTTCATCTCCTTGATTAGATTTTTGCTAACACGGGATCATAATCAATTCAGCAGAAAGAGAAGAGACCTCTAAGTGATTAAACTGATATTTCATTCAACTATCATCAAATTACGAGCAAGTTGGTGATCTATTTGAGTAACCCATCAGAGGTCATTAGTTCCTTAGTATTAATCTACCATACCCATAAAGAACCGCTTTATACTCTCAAGATTCTCCATCTCTGTGTCACACAGAGGGCCTCCTGGGAATCAGAGTAAGATACAGGACCTTGCTTGGGTACACGGTACTAGTACTAGGAACAAATAAATTAAAATAATACCAATCAAATAAATTTAAGAATTCTAATTAAGGCGTTTTTCCACCTTGTGCATAAAAATGACTATCATCATTGACCCATTTCCAAAGAGCTCAACTTTTCAAAACTGGTTCACTCATATCAGTGACTAACTGATTAGGAAAATTCATTAAAATCATAAATGAACTTAAATAAATGAACTCCATAAACTTTCCACTTTTCCATTTAAATCAGACAATAATGAGAAATATGATTTTATAAATTAATTCCATTTCCAGTACTTTACGATTCAATACTAGAATCCAATCTAAAGAATACCAACTAAAATCTACATTTGAAACTCTACTAAAACTAACTCTGCTAAAGAAAATAAAAGAAAAATAAAAGAAAACAATAAAATATACAAAAGTCTTGACTACCGAAGCGTCACAGAGTTGTAGGAAGCTACGCCGCGGTCTTACTATCACGTCTATTTATAGACTTCTCAATGTTGGGCTGCACTTCATTAATTGCGTTGTGGATCCCCCAAAATTCTGGCCTAAATTGGTCACTCTGTCACTACATAGAAAGTTCTGTCATGACAGAGTTTTCAGTCTTTGTCACTGGCCTCTGTCGTAGCAAGCAGTCTTCTATCGCGACCTGTTCTTTGAGCCCTTTCTTGGATTCTAACACGAGAGACTTCAATAATGTCGCGACAGAATTTTGGTGTAGTAGTCTTGTTATTAATCGCAATAAAGATGTATTGTGTGACACAAAACACCCTTTCTGACCGACTTCTCATGTCCTTCTACTTCACGGAGTCATCGCAACATAATTTTCCTTGTAGTGACAAACATTTTCCTTTTCAGCTTGTCAAGTCTGCCGCGACAGAGAAAACTCTATTGTGACAGGATTTCTTTGAGTCCTTAGCAATTTATGTCGTGACAGGAAACTCCTTGGTCGCGACAGACTTTCTTCTCTTATTCTTGTCACTTGCTGAGCTGTTTGTTGTGACATAGAAATCTTTGTTGTGACATGCTTGACTTGGCTAATCTTAGTTCTCCTTCTATTTCTGTCGCGACCTAATTTTTTTCTATCGCGACAGAATTCTATCATTCCATAGCTTTTATTGTCGTAATAGAAAATTTCTCTATCGCGATAGAGATTCTACCTTCAATTCTTTACTATGTTGCAACATGAGTTTCTTTGTTGCCATTCTTTTTGTGTTGCTTTTCAACTCCTTATCGCGACAAAGAATTAACCTCCTTCATGTTTTGTTTGTCGCGACAGAAATAATCTTTGTCGTGATAGAGATTTTGTTGCTCTTAGTTGTGAATTCTGAATGTTATGTCGCGACATGATTTTCTTTATTGCAACAGAAATTCTCCTTGAGCTGGCTTGGTTCTGAAAACTTTGTCGCAACATAAAAACACTTGTCTCAGTTGACTTATGTTGTATTCTTAGCATTTTTTGTCACGATAGAATTGTCTTTTGTCGCGACAAAGTTCATATGTTAGTCTTTAGCTTTTTATGTTGAGACAGAGGAAATATTGTCACGACACACCTCCTTTGCTCTCTGCCTTGATCATTGTCGCGACAGAGTTAAGGACTGCCGCAACAGTCTTCTTTTCATTATTCTTTAGCAATGTCGCGACATAGAACTCTGTCATAACAAAGATTCTATTTATGCCTGAAGTTTATCCTGGACTTTGTCGTGACATATAGCTGCTGGCTGCGACCAAGGAACAAAATATTGGTAATTACGAATATATTGGTACTTGGATTTTACGGATATATCGGAAATATCGGAAAATATTGATGGATATTTTGACAAAAATATCGGTAATGCAAAAATTAACAAAAATACTTTGAAATTCATAGAAATACTTTGTTGAACTATAAAAAAGGCATAAATAAACAAATATACACTTGTTGAAGACGATATGCATTATAATTTATCGAGAAATTACATCACAATGATCATTTAAAACCAAAATGAAGACCCGATGTGGCTCCATTACATTATTTGTGAAGGGATCCCATCTTAATGAAGACAATATTCATACCAAGACATGGTGTTCCGATAATATTGATTGTAACTTCGAACATGCCATGCATAAATATGTTGACTCCTACCCACAACCTCTCCATGGATAGGAAATTCGAGGTTCAACCACATGCTCGTTTGAAATCCTTCTTGCATTTGATATGGAATTTGGAATGGAATTTGTGGATTAGGAGGATAGTTAACCATTCCATATTCTTCACCAATAGAACCTGAAGGATGTGAAGAAGGCTGACCATAATTCATATTATAAGGAGGAAATATGTTGCCCTCATTTGATGAATCACTAAATTGAGTTCCAATACTCATGGACTCAAAACTAGCCAAAAACGAATCCTCATTGTATGGTGTCATTCTTTGTCATCTTCCTCTATATGGATTTCAATGAAAACCAATACTTAGGCGGCTCTCAAGACCAGTGGTCTTCATCTTGTGTAGCATGGTAAATCATCTTCAGGTGACATGAGTGAACTACGTCATAACAAGATTCTATTTATGCACAGTTTATCCACGGACTTTGTCGTGACATATAGCTCTTGGCTGCGACCAAAGGAACAAAATATTGGTATTCTGAATATATTGGTACTTGGATTTCTGTCTCTCGGAAATATCGAGAAGAAGCTTCTTGATGGATATTTGACAAAATATCATTAATGCAAAATTAACAAAAATACTTTGAAATTCATAGAAATACTTTGTTGAACTATAAAAAAGGCATAAATAAACAAATATACACTTGTTGAAGACGATATGCATTATAATTTATCGAGAAATTACATCACAATAGTCATTTAAAACCAAAATGAAGACCGATGTGGCTCCATTACATTATTTGACGAAGGGATCCCATCTTAATGAAGACAATATTCATACCAAGACATGGTGTTCCGATAATGATTATAACCGAACATGCCATGCATAAATATGTTGACTCCTACCCACAACCTCTCCATGGATAGGAAATTCGAGGTTCAACCACATGCTCGTTTGAAATCCTTCTTGCATTTGTTATGGAATTTGGAATGGAATTTGTGGATTAGGAGGATAGTTAACCATTCCATATTCTTCACCAATAGAACCTGAAGGATGTGAAGAAGGCTGACCATAATTCATTGTATAAGGAGGAAATATGTTGCCCTCATTTGATGAATCACTAAATTGAGTTCCAATACTCATGGACTCAAAACTAGCCAAAAATGAATCCTCATTGTATGGTGTCATCCTTCGTTGTCTTCCTCTATATGGATTTCCAATGGCTCCAATACTTAGACTGGCTCTCCAAGACCCGTGGTCTTCATCTTGTGTAGCATGAGTGAAATCATCTTCACCGATGAATGGGCTCAATTGATATTGACTTTGTTGTGGATCTGCAATATCCCCACCATCATTTCCAGTATCACTACCATCATTGGTCCCCTCTCCTCTTGAGCCATCATAACCTGTAATAGAAATACCAGCAATACTTGGTCTACTACTATGTTCAACACTTGAATCAAAAGAGGGTTGAGAAGTAACAGCGGGTTGAAATAAGTCCCTTGTTTCTTGACTAAAACTTTCACTATGAACTTCTTCAAATAAAACCCCCTCAACATTAACACCTGCTTCTCGAACATGTGCAACAATTCGTGGATCAAGATTTCCATCTTCATCATCTAAATGGAGAGATCTAACCCATTGAAATAGTTAATTCTCTTCTTCTTCACCAAACTCAGCTGAAATTTCAAATAAATCGAGAATATTATTTCGGCAACTTTATCGGTCTCTGCCTCCATATCACGGATCTTTAGTTTCATGTTGTAATAACAAAAAACCAATTGTTGGAGCTTAGGATAACCAAGTCGATTTCTTTTTTTGGTATGAATTAGAGCAAATGTGCTCCAATTTCTTTCATAAGCTAAAGATGATGCGGTTTGGGAAAGAACCTTTAAGGATAAACTCCTTAATGTTTAGTTTCATGTCAACCGGATACATACACACATCCTTATCACCCTCCTCCTCCTCCTCATCATCATCAAAGAGAGTGTGATGTTTTGTGGTGTCTTTCGTAATTTGGCTGAATTTCTTCCACATAATGCTTCTTTTTCTCTTTTGCTTTACTTTTTTGTTCTAAAAGTTGCTTTATTTCTTTGTTTACTTTCGGCGGCACATTTGGATACTTCTTAGTATTTAAATGGGGATCCGTATGTGATAGATGAAACTTTAAGCAAGTAATTCCACCACTTTTTATGATTAAACTACAATAATTGCAAATTGTTCCATTTTTATGTCCCTCCAAAGGTGTGCAATACCTCCATGCAGGATCTCGGCCTCCACTTCAACTAACCATCCTATAAACACATGTGATTTTATTGAAAATGAAATTTGAATCAATGTCGAATATAATTAATTAACTAAAAATTATATTAGTTAGTAATATTATGAACTAAAATAATATCATTAAGATATCTAAGAAGATCTAAATTTCTAAGAAGATATAAATTTCTAACATTAAATATGTCTAAGATCTAAGTTTCAAACATTATATAACTAAAATTTAATGTGAGTAATATGTTTCAAATTACTAAAATAAGATTATAGTTGTTTAATACTAGGATGTGTAATATCTAAGTTTCAAACATATCTAACTTAATTTATTATTATCAAATTAAACCAAAATAAACTAAGATACATTAAAAATAAAATATGCATGTAAGTAATATGTTTATGAACAAAATAATATTATTAAGATATCTAAGTAAAGATCTAAATTTCTAACATTATAGTATAACTAAGTTTAAAACATTATGTAACTAAAATATAACTAATATAATTAAAAATAACTATTAACTAAATAACTAATGTAATTAATTAACTAAAAATTATATTATCAAATTAAACTATAATGAAACTATAGTATAAAAATATTTATTATAGAAACTAGTTCAACACCAAATAAATTAAGATACATTAAAAATAAAATAATATATTGTAAGTAATATGTTTCAAGAATTTCTAAAATAAGATTATAGTATAAAATGTTTCAAACATTATATAACTAAAATAAGATTATAGTAAATAACTAATATAATTAATTAACTAAAAAATTATATTAGTTAGTAATATAATTAACTAACTAAAAATTATATTAGTTAGTAATATGTTTATGAACTAAAATAATATTATTAAGATATCTAAGTAAAAATATCTAAATTTCTTACATTACATAATTATAATTGTTTAATAGTAGGATGTGTAATGTCTAAGTTTCAAATATTATATCTAACTTAATTTATTATTATCAAATTAAACTAAAATAAAACTATAGTATAAAAATATTTATTATAAACTACTTCAACACCAAAATAAAAGTAAATAAAATGTGCATAAAAACAAAATTAATGAACAAAGAAACATACCTCAATTCACAAAGATCTTCCAAAAAATTAGGATAAAAACAAAGAAAAAATTATTTAAGAGTGAAATGGAGCTTAGATGTGGACGGATGAGTTTGTAATGAAATTGTATGATTTTAGGGATGTTTATAGAATTTTTTGGAGTCAAAAAACCGTTGTGATTTATTTCTAACTGTTGGATTTGATTTGGTTCAAATCTGACCGTTGGATCATCATATATCCGGTAGAAATCATTCTGGACCGTTAGATCAAGCAGTTTAAAATCAAGCTGTTGGATAAATAGCCGTTGGATTCTTTTAAAAAGAGTAGGACAAAATCTGGACGCTAGATCAAAAGGAAACAATCGAGGTCGGGATTGGCGACTTTTTCTAAAATCGCCAAAAAATAACTGATTTATCGGCGATATTTTCAATCTATCGGTGATAAATCGCCGATTTTTTTTTTGGAAAAAACGCGCCTCACCGGCACGTGCTCCACACTTTCGATTTT
This sequence comes from Tetrastigma voinierianum, assembly GCA_016808115.1. Classification (NCBI taxonomy): domain Eukaryota; kingdom Viridiplantae; phylum Streptophyta; class Magnoliopsida; order Vitales; family Vitaceae; genus Tetrastigma; species Tetrastigma voinierianum. The sequence continues at coordinate 46,898 of JAEQBH010004535.1, read as the reverse complement.
TAGGTGGAAAAATCGGTAATTTCCGATTTTTCACCGATTTTTCCTCCAACCAATTATCGGTTGCCAAAATCTTTTCGGTGCCGACCGATAACCAATTTTTTGGCAATATTTAGACTGAAAAATCCGATTTTTTTGTCCATGGCTGCGACATAGTTCTTTTGGCCTGCTTGAAATTGTGTCGCGACATACAAAAACTATGTCGCAATAGAGACTACTGCAGTTTCTATTTTTTCGCTTCTTTTCTACTTGTTTTCTCTCATTTTTCAATTAACACTTGCAAAACACAAAGTTGGTGAATGTTCCATAATTTGGCATACAAATAGAGCTGAAACTGTTAAAAACATGCCGAAAAAATGGATTAAAAATAGATGAGTTTAAGACTCATTAGCGGTTCAGTCCCAAAATTTTGAGACTGGATGTTGGAATGTTTGGGACTATTTTTCGGGCGACCTAGGGTGTGTTTGAAGGTGGTTTGGTCGGGAGCGATGTCTTGGTTTTGTTATGTGTTTTGGTGTTTAGGGCTATTTTTAGCCAAATTCTGGAAGTGGAAAATGGACTGAACCGGGACTGGTTCAGGGGGTATTGATGTTGGATGATGCCTGATTGAATTGAGGTCCTAAATCAAGGATCTTTTGTGTGTTATTGCTTGGTAGTTGAATAACATGTTGTTTGTGTGAAAAAGTTCATGTTAATATTTGTTTATTTGAGGTATTGACATGAGATTCATGATGGATGTGAATTATATGTAGAAAATATAATTATCCATGATTTGGTAATGTTGCATGTAGTTCTCAGTATGCATGTAACATGATATGGCATGAAATGGCATCTCCGCATTTCATATGCACGGGGACACCGCATAGTATTGGGTGTGTGTGCATGGTTGTGGTTATTCACCATTCTTGGTGAATGGGTGGTGAGCTCAGAAATGGGACAACGTCAAAATTGAGACTCACGGTTGCATAACATGAAAAAGGAAAAATACATGTGTTGGGTGAAGCAGGTTGGAGTAAATACCCTCCCTAGGGTGAAAGACCCAATTCATTTGCGGTTAGACATGATCACCGGCGATGAAAAACAGTAAAAATGTTTCAAAAGGCGCGCGGCGTCCTGCGGTGTAAACCTGGAAATTCGTGCCCCAAAAATGCATAAACACACGGGATTTGATTAAATCAAATAAACATTGGAGTTTTGTCCAATGGGTTATGAGTTTTAAAAACAAAAAACTTTTGTTTTGGAAAAAAAAAATCATTGGGTGAAACACCAATGACAGGTTTTCACACTTGGCATTTGCATGTGTAAAGGAGTCGATGAGGACTTGGGACATGGGATAGGGTGAGTCACATTCTCATCCATGGCATGTAGACATTCGAGTAGGAATGTGCATATTTTTACTTGAATGTGTGTGTGTTTGCTATTGTATGTGCACTTAGGTGGGGAGTAACCCTTATAAAAGAATTCCTTTATTGGGCATTGCTAACCTCGTTAGGAAAATATTTTCAGGTGCTAGAGGTACACCAGGAAATGGAACTTAGCTAAGATCTCAGTGGTGAAGAATGCCAGATTTGGCTTTGTTGTGTATTTTGTAAAATTCTGGGCAGAAAACTCAGTTTCTGTCCATATAGGAGAAAGGAGTTGTAATCAAACTCATTTTGTATGATTAATATTGCTATGCAAGGTTTTCCTAGGTTTCATGTTGCCTTTGTAATAAAAAGGTTATCGTATATCGAATATAGTGTGTTTAGAAAGAAAAAAAAAGGGTTGGAGATGCAGGAAAGGCCTAAAAAGAGGCTATTGCATGTTTGGGTCGCGACAGGAAATTCCTGGTCGTGACAGAGTGCAGGAAATGCCAAGACAAGCTATTGCTGGTTTTGGGTGGTGACAGGGGATTCCTAGTCACGATAGAGTTCTTTTTTGTTCTATGTCGCGATAGGATTTCTATGTCGCGACGTGGTTCTCAGATTTTAAGCCATAAAAACGGTCGCAACATGGTTTTCTTTGTTGCAACAGGGGTTCTAGTTCTCCATCGCGACTGAGACGGACAAGGCAAGAGGTTAGGTGTCGCGACAGGGCTTAGCTTTGGGCAAGGAATTTCATGTCGCGACAGAGTATTTATGTCGCGATTGAGCTTGGTCAAGACCAAGGGGTTCTCTTGTCAAGACAGGGTACCCACGCGTAGATTCCATGAAATTCCATGTTTTCGATACCCACGTGTAGCCCTCGTCGAGTAGATGAACTTTCGTTCTTGACCCGACGAATTCCGACCGACAGAACTCCATAGATCGAAGAGAGAAGTTTGGATTTTCTTTTTTTATTTCTCTCCCTCTCTCTCTCATGACCAGAAAGCAGAAATCCCATCTTTTTGCCCCAAAAATGTGTTTTAACCCTTCTTCCAAATTTTAAACACTTGGCTCATATTCCTTGCAGTGTTCTCGGCTAGTTCGAGATTCAGTTTAACCCCAAAACAATTTATTTCGTCCTGGTTTAAGTTCATATTATTTTAAAATGAACTTTACTTAATTTATTTTCCACTTTTGAGATTTTTCTCAAAAATCTCATTTTTAGAGTCCACTAGATGCCTGTTGCCCCAAAAATCTTGAAAAATTCGAATATCTCGGAATTCAACAACCTGTACCAATTTACCGGTTTGCCATTTTTTGGAAAAATTCAAATTTACCCGGTTTTTACACATCTCTACACACCCCGTATAGCCTTTACAAGCCCATCCCTCTCTCATAACTTTTTCCCCTCATGACCTAGAATATTTATAGTGATATTCCTAATTACTTTCCTTATTTTACAAGGAAACATAATATCACAATAATATAACAACCTAAGAACTATCTTACACAAAGTTGCAAGAGGTTTTAACGTGGTTCAGCCAAACATGTCTACATTTACGGATGAGAGAGAATCTTTCTACTATACGAAATAAAAATATTACAGAGATAGAACAACATACAATTGGGTTCCCGAAACATCCCATGTTAATTTCCCCATTCCTTGACCCCAGGTCTGAACGCACAGGTCAAAGGAATAGAAAGCGTGGGATGTTTCGAGCTTAATTATGTATTCTATCTGTAATATTTTCTATAAATATAGTGGAAAGATTATCTCTCATAACTTCCCCTCATGACCTAGACTATTTATAGTGATATTCCTAATTACTTTCCTTATTTTACAAGGAAACCTAATATTACAATAATATAACAACCTAAGAATTATCTTATAAAATATTCTTTACAAATAGGAATTAATACTATTTAAGAATTTAAAACATATTCCAACATGGGCTTGTAAAGGCTATATAGGGTGTGTAAATATATGAGGAAGAACAGGGATACCCGGTTGAATGAGGGATTTTGCAGTTCAGGGTATGCATACAAGGAATGGGGAAACATGGGATGTTTTGGGAAATCAATTGTATGTTGTTCTACTTCTATAATATTTTCTATTGTATAGTGGAAAGATTCTCTCTCATCCGTGGATGTAGGCATGTTTGGTTAAACCACGTTAAACCTTGTGCATTTTGCAAGTTAGTTGGTTTTGATTTATTATCATCTACATCAAAAATTCCGTTGCCACAACAATTGGTATCGAGCCAAAGTTCCACACTTGGTCGTTGTCAGAAATCCTTGGATGTTAAACATAGGTGGTGAGCCCTAATTAGTTTAAAGACATATCCACATATGCTCTATCCAGAAGTGTGCTCTAGATCTTCATGTACTTAAGGTTACTCCACGATGAAGAGGAGTTGTTCCGTAGATAAGAGCAAGCTCCTCAAGGCACGTGGTGCTTCCATGTAAGGCGGATAATGCAATGTGGCCAAGAAAACTCAAAAGTAGGAGTGAATGGATGGATGATCATTTTAGACAAGGTTCAGTTGTACTTGTTTGAGGGGAGGTTTGTTAGAGCTTCAAATTGATGATCTCTAGAAGAACAAATATTTCAAAGCATACAAGATGAAGACAAAAAGGGAATTTCGTTCAGGTGGAGTCAATGATGGAATTTGATCCAAGGTGAGATTATTGAATATGCTTCAAATTTAATTAGTACTAATTCTATTTGTAAAGAATATTTTATAAGATACCCTTAGGGTTGTTAATATTGTAATATTAGGTTTCCTTGTAAAATAAGGAAAGTAATTAGGAATATCTCTATAAATATTCTGGGTCATGAGGAGGAAAAGTTATGAGAGAGAGATGGGCTTATAAAGGCTATACGAGGTGTGTAAAGATGTGAGGAAGAACGGGGATACCCGATGGAGGGAGGAATTTCGAGGTTCAGGGTATGGATACAAGGAATGAGGAAACATGGGATGTTTCAGAACCCACCAGTGTTGTTCTACTTCATAATATTTTTCCATCGAATAGTGGAAAGATTATCTCTCATCCTGGTAGACGTAGCATGTTTCACCCCAACCACGTTAAAACCTCAGGCATCTGTGCTAGTTCTGATTTGTCATCTACATCAAAGCCATGCTATCAAAAATTTCTATGGAAGGCAAATATTCCTTAATGGTGAATATGGAAGGAAATCAGTTGGCTTGATTGATGGGCTATCTATGGAAGGCATATATTCAACTAGCTTGATTGAGCCAAAATAGGAAACATGTGATTCATAATGTCATGGTTTGATTTCCTCAGAGGATGATAAAGAGGGGACACTTTTTGATGTAAATACACCACAAAAATGTATAAGCACGAGCAAAGAAGGTGGTTGTGGGGGTTGAATGCCTATTGTAGGTATTGCCCAATTTCTCTCATTGTTGGGAGGTTTTTATACATCATGTTAAAGGATATTGTTTAGGCTTGTGAGAGTCTAGATGGTGTTTAGGGAATAGGGGGATCTCATTCTATGTTTCATTATGGGAGAATTAGGTGAAGACGACGTTAGAGAAAAGGGGAGCCTTGTCTCATATAAGACCAACTGTAACCTAATTGATATATAGTGAAACTTTTCCTCGATTGGTCAGCGATCAAGGAAGATGTGCTAGTCTAGAACTGTGTAACCAATCTCTTGTGTCCCTACATTTATGTTGATTTATTTTCGTACCTTTTTATTTATGTCAGAATTTAATTGTTCTACAAGGATTCATAAATTTAATGCACCAATCGGTACGCCTTAACGGAATCCTTCCATAACAAGCGCATCTTTACCTTCAATTGGTATAAGAGCAAGTCACCTAAGATAATGAAAGGATATCTATGGGATCCTTATCTCGCTTGTTTCGTAGCAAGATATGTTGGTCAAAGGAAGAAAATCAACATGAGATTTACGCCAGGCTCGCGGGGAGCCATGCCGTCAACACACAGAAGAAAATCCTTAAAAACACCTTTGGTGATATTCGTGGGGAGGCCGTATCAAGCAATGACTTCAACAATTATGACGGTGGGTCCATCAATGCTCCAACATATGTCCTGATTTCCTTTATTTTTTACCAAAGAAATGCCAAAGGGGAGATTATTGGAGATATTTATTGTCATAATCTTAGGCAAAATTGTGCCGCATGTTTCAGTCATCTGATTGAGGCTATAAGGGGGTGTAACATAAGTTGTCTCAAGGTTGGTGCACATGTTAGTATACCAAGCTGGATTGCAAGATTTACCATATTCAGAAAAATCTGATTTTGGAGAAGATTTTCTGAAGATCAAAGCCTGATATGATGTTGGATGGATAAGGCAGGACAAAAGTTAACATTAGGCATACCAAATTTGGAAGATTGGATCATATTTGATGATTTTCTATGAAAGGCAAATATTTCTTAATGGTGAATAAGGAAATAAATCAATTAGTTTGATCGATAAGCCTCATGGAAGATATATTTAGTTGGCCTGTTGAGCCAAAATAGGGAAACATGTGATCCATAATGTTTGGTTTGATTTCGAGGATGATAATAGGGAAATTACGTTTTTGATGCAAATACACCACAAAAATGTAGAAGCATATGCAAAGAAAGTGGTTGTGGGGCTGTCAGAATAATGCATCAGGTATTACCCAATTTCTCTTATTGTTGGAAGATTTTTATATCTCTTTGTTAAAGGATGTCGCTTGGGCTCTGATGGAGTCTAGATTGGTGGTTTGAGGAATGAGGATCCCATTATATGTCATTATAGAAAGATTAGGGTGAAGGCGCTGCTAGAGAAAGGGAGAGCCTTGTCTCATATGTACAGATCCAACTCAACCGAATTGAGCAGGTAGAGTAAAATCCTCATCATGCACTCGTGTACCCCAGATAATATAGGCTGAACCACATAACCATTCTCTCAGATCCCTATATTTATGTCGCTTATTTTCTGTGGCTCTTTTATTTCTCATTGTCAATTTAATTATTCTACAATGGTTACACCAATTAAAAGTTCCTCTTCCATAACAAGCGTATTTTTCCTTTCAATGGCCTTCATACTTATTATTCTCAGACCTTCTTGAGTTCGTAAATTTAGGAAAATAAAGAGGCTTCATCGAGATTAACTTATCACACATACGGGCAAAAAGGCCCTGAGACACTAGTACTCTATAGGAGATTGCATGGGATTCTAACCCAAACGAGACTTGAGTGTTATCTAGCAAAGACGAAATTAGGGTTTCAATAACGAATGGCAAGGTAGTGATAAAAATGAGCCAAGGACCACCGTATTTTGTATAACATAATCGTCCACCACAAAGCAACTACACTAGAAATAACCCATTATTCATAGCCACCAAATCTATCGCCGCTTTCAATTTCCACATAGCAGTTATCTTCTGGATAAGAGTTTTGTAACCAATATCCTATTAAGCAGTTTTATAATAAGGGTTTGTCGCCAAGGGCTACGGATACGAATCTTTTCTTCCCTGGTAAGTCGCAGTTTAGGATAGCAAGGGTCCTCCTCTTCCTCAAGGACTTCGTCTTCCTCCTCCGAAAACCAATCCTTTGTTTCCTGGTCACCAGCCAAAGGCTGAACACCAAGTAATTCTATCTTGAACGGTAAGGGCAGTTCCTTCCGTCATCTCGCCGTCTGACAATGAGTTTTCAACATATACTGCAGTGAGATCGAACGTGTTTAGTGCTTCTGTACGCCGGTCAGTTTCCTCCCCTACTGAGTTTGCATGAGGCTATCGTGGCTCAACCTCCATGTCCGTCCCATCGATCTCCGGGGTGGAGTTTATATTTTTAATTTTTCCCTGGTTAGATGCTGGGCCAATATAAAATAGTATTAAGTGTTAAAGTTTTACCGATTTAAAATATTAAGTCTTTTATTTTTTAGTATTTGATTTCTATTAAGTATTAAATTATTATTTTTTTATAAACTAAAAATCAACATCTTAATATATTAAGTATTACGGTCTAAGAAGAATTTGCACTTCACTTTTATGTTGTTATGTCTTTCATTTTAAACCGGCGATTAAATTTCTTTTTATTTTACATGATGGAATAAATATTTGGAAAAGTCATACAATGTGGGGGCGGAGGGTTAGGAAGGACTTTTTCAATGGTTAGACTAGGTTTTTAACTTTTAGAAAAAAAAAACAAATTGTTAAATTAGGTCTACAATTCCAACAGGTTGGGTTGAGAGTCAACCCTCATCCAAACCCGAACATGAAATATATGAATCCAATTATAACACAAATTGACTTCCAACCCGAATTGAAATTATAATTGGAAGCTGATTTGTATATTGGCTTTATGTGCCATAGGTTAGGTAAGTTTGAATCGAGTTGAGTTAAAATTTATTGAGTTACAAAATTATTTTGGACACTTATATATGAATTACAACATGATTAATTTAATGAAATACAAAAAGACAAAAGCTTAATAATAGGATTTCCAAATTTATAAAGCATTCAAAGTGAAAAAATTAAAAGAAAATAACTTTCATCTTTGTCAACATTTCAAAGAAAAGAAAGCTCCAAATCAACAAAGCTACAATCAAGCTTGTAGACCCTTAATTTTGTCCCTCAATACTTACATTTATCCTATGGGTGTCATACTCACCCATTTGCTCTCATATAGTTATCCATTGGGGCTCGTTAGGCTTGTTTGTCTCACTCCTTAGGTAGGCTTGTATGTGGTCTATTGAGTGTGTATGTAGTTCACTTCGGAGTGTCATCGTGGCTCTTTTTTTTTTTTAGTTATTGGTATCGTGCCATAGGAAGCAAGTGGGACGCCCCGAGGTTTTAACTCAATTGGAGTTTATTGGAGTATGTCGAATTCGGAGCACTTGAGCTTGTTTTGATCATATCTCTCTCATCCGAACTCGAAATCATGCACCGTTTCTTTTGTTGGATTCCCTACTCATTGAAGAATTCTCTAACAAAAATTGAGAATTTTTATCAACCGGATTGACCGGTTTGGAACTCACTAACCTATTCAATGTGATTTCAATAGTTCATATTATTCGAGCAGTTCAAATTCGCAGCACCCGAGTCATTTGGTCATATCTCCCTTATCCGGGACTCTAAATCATGCACCATTTCTTTGTTGGATTTGTTACTTCAAGGAACATTTTTTTCACCAAATTTTTCTCAGCTGGCTCAACTCCGCTGAATCAGGTTTAGTCGAATCATTGTGCCAACTATGGAGCACTGATTTTGGTGATTATGGAGCCCAAATCCTACTTAGTTCAGCCCATAAGATCCAGATCAGTCCTAGGCATGGTTTGGGCTCAGTTGTGGGCAATTTTGTGGGTTGCTTGCAACCCACCTTGAGTCCATTTGGATTCTTGGTGGTTAAGCAAAGGGATAAATGTGGCCAGCTTTAGACCTCGTGAATATAAGAGTGTTTATGGAGCTAGGAAGTCCTCGAGACTCAATGGGGAGTTCCCGGGACCCTAAAGGCTGCAAATGGAGTAAGCTCAGATGTTTATGAAAAAAAAAAAAGAAGCAAAAAAACGTGAAAAATGAAGGGGATAGAGGAGAGGAAAAGGAGAAGAAAAAAAAAAGAAAATGAGGAGAAAAGAAAATGAGGAGGGATTCTCCAGATCCGGGTGGGAGTGCTCTCTCTCATTTTGAAGGGGGATTTCCTAAAGTTTTGAGGGAGTGGATACCAGGTTTTGGAGGCATAAAAGAAGGAAGACAAAGGGGGAGTAGCCGTGAATCCCACATGTATGAACGTTGTGTGCTTCTCCCGTTTCTTTTGCGCTTGTCTTTGCCTTTTATGCTTGCAGCCTAGTTTTAGGGCACTAGGCATTGCTCGGGCTTCGGTTTCTCACTCATTCGAGTCTGAATTGTACTCCGCTTATTTTGTTGGACTTCTTTACTCTATAAGGAATGCCCTGATAAATTTTGAGAACTGTTCTCAAACTTGGCTCAATGTTAGGAACCGGATCACCAGCCGGTTCATTAGGGTTATGTTTTTAGGAAACATCACTAGGCACTTTGGCCTTATTCGTGATCTGCTCTCACTCATCCTAGTCGGTAAACTATACACCGTTTCTTTTTTTTTTTGGGTTCCTTACTTTGTGAGAAATGTTCTAAAAAAAATTGAGATTTTTTCTCAACCGGCTCAACCGGTTAGGGAACTAGATCAGCCAGTTCATTAGGTTTTTTCCAGGGATAGCAATTAAGGCATCTTGGCTTGTTTCACCGGTTCCTACCATCCGAGCTCAGAATCATGCATTGTTTATTTTGTTAGATTCTTATCTACTAAAGAATAGCCATGGAATTTGAGAATTTGTCTCAATTCTAAGAATTCCGCTGAGAACCTGCCTCAATTGGTTGTGCATGACACCATACAGCCTCCCTATTTTAACACTTCTTCAAGCCCGATCCCGAGGCCTGGGTCTGCTTTACCAATGTGTGTTTGTGGCCATATTTGGGTCCAAAGCTAGCCTACTGAATTAGAGGGGACCTCGTCTCGAGTTAGGACAATTTTAAGTTAGTGAGAGTTTGATTGTGAATTGGTGATCGTGGTTAGTGAATCACATTGGGGAGCGTGGAAAGAAACAAACATCTCAATTCCTCATTTTCTATTCACTTCCATTTTGAACACGAACTTGTTACTTACCTCATGAGCGCATGCCGTGGTGTTTGTGTTTATTAACTAACCATATCTCGTAGCGCATGGTTGTGGGACCATGTGTACGTGCTTGGGTTTTGGTATTTGCATTTATTTGTGTACATGGTGTTTGGACTTTGATATTTGTGGTGCATTTGAGCTTGTTGACTGACCTCTTATGCAGCGCTTGGCTAGGGACCGCAGGTATGCACCCATTATCTGGTTTGGTCAAGTGTTTATGCATGGTAGATACTGAGTAAGTCAGGTATCCTGAATACGCCCATTTGGCCCGGCAATCGATCGATCGTTGACCCATATGCTCCCATGTGTCCAATCTATTCATTTGTAGACCGAAGTTCCGAGCCTGTAGGGTGCTACCGCATGAGTGTACCTCCTGCAATAGGTAACCCGATCCTCAACCTATAAATCTAGTTTTGTGGACCGCTTTTCCATTGTAGTCAATGAGTGGTTTTGTTCTTACTTGATTTTCTCCATAACAAATAAAATAAAAAGTAAGCCGCGACTCCAAACAAAAACCGTCTCATTAGTCTAATTTTCAAAGTTTCAAAATCAACTCACTTTTTTTTCTATTAATAGCGAAGTCATACGCCCATAATCTTAGGGTCCACAAAGTTATATTGATTTAAAAATATATATATAATTCAAAACATCATTTTTTTCCCTCATTTTTCTCACCATTCAAACATTTGACTTTATCATAGAAATCAATTATTGATAAAGAAAAAGAGATTGGGTAACCTTAGGTTTTAACTTGGAGATTGATGAAAGTATACGATTAGGGGAAATAATGGTTGACTAGACCATAAACTTCAATAAAAGAAATCAAAAATGGCTTATGAAGAACGATGATGATAGCACAATGGAGATGGCAACAATCGAACGCTTGTAAAAATAGGAGCATTCAAATGATGATTTATAAAGTAGGAAATGTCAAAATGGTAAAAATGAGTTTTTTTAGGGCTACGATAATAAGATATATATATAAACCATTAATCCAAGCCCAACTAAATTTATATCAAGTCGATAAACCTAACCTAATCCTTAATCCAAATTACAAAAAGTAGTGTCTTAAGCCCGGTCCAAACATCTAGCTGAGCTCAAGTTAGGTTGAGTTAACCCGCCCAAGTTGCAGCCAGCCCTAGTTAAATATCATGGATTCACAAGTTTAAAAAGTTTATTTTCGAATTGTATTGTACTTGACTTCAATATTTTTTATTTGTCTTGAATCATCCAAATTTATTTAATTTAATATTTATCTTTTAAATGATCAACTCTCTAAACTAAAACTTATTGCATTTAGGTACTGGAAACATATGAAGACTTCATACCTGTAAGAGAAGAATCTTTTAAATAATGGGCACCACCACCGATTCTGTTAATAAGTATATATATATATATATATATATATATATATATATATATATATATATAAAAACAAGAATGATTTTTGGGATGAGAGGAATTTTTATAGGAATTTTTGCTAGTAATTCCAAGTTGAAATTGGTGATGGGTGGGTTACCAGCTTCCCATTAAATTTAAACAAAAACAGAAAAAAAAAGACAGACACTCAAGTTGACTTTAGTGGAATGGCACCGCCTGGAAATTCATTGATTCTCTCCATCGACTGGTGTTTCTTCCTTTCTACCATGAAATTGCCTAAGATAGAATAATGGCACCACTCACCGACTTCTGCCAATAAGATAGTAGTATATATATATATATATATATAATATATATATATATATATATACGACGGTTGTGGATTTGGAGAAAATTGTAAACAAGAATGAGATTTTGGGATGAGTGGAATTTTTATAGGAATTTTTTTGCTAGTACTCAAGTTGAATCGGTGATGGTGGGTTACTAACTTCCCATTAAATCTTCAAAAGAAAAGGAAAAAAAGACAGACACTAAGTTGACTTTGTGGAATGGTACCTGCCTGGACATTCATTGATCTTCTTCCATCTAATGGTGTTTTCTTTCCTTTCTACCAAGAAATTGCCTAAGTTCAGCTGACCCCTGATAGTAAGACACAACCTGTCAATGGCTTCTCATGCAATTCTTCCAAGAAGGTCTTCTTCTTCATCATCTTTTCTACCCAATTCGTCCATGGGATTACGAAGTTTCTTGAGCTTCAGGGGTGAAGACACCTGCACAAATTTTACATCTCATCTCTATGCGGCTTTGATTCGAAAAGGGATTCGACCTTATAGACGATGGGACTCTCAAGGGCAGAAGACATTGCATCTGATCTTTAAAGCTATTGAGAAGTCAAGTGCGCTCTCGTGATTTTGTCTCAAATTATGCTGATTCCAAATGGTGTTTGGAGAACTGGCCAGATCATGGAGTGCATAGAAATGGGATTGATTGTTTTCCCAGTTTTCTATCATGTGGGATCCCTACGATGTGCGAAAGCAGAGGTGCAGTTGGGGGAGGTACTAGCGAACCATGAACAAAATGGGTTTGGCCAATTAGACACTGAGTTGGAGGAAGGCTTTGACGGTGGGGAATCTCATGGCATGTAGATCGTGGCAAACATAGTTTGTTCCATATAATCGCCGCAGACTTGTATGTTATGTCCAAAACACATAACATCATTTTGATGTTCTCTTAAAACTGTTCTTGTCATATATATTTAGAGTTTTTTATGTTTTTTGTGTTTTTACAAATAAAAATTACAAACCGGTAATCAAACGTTCCTCGTTCGCTTGCTCGCTCATTTTTTGGAGAATAGAAAAGAGTTTTCAAAAAATAGAAACCAAAACATTTGATGTTATCAAAACTGGGTTCTTGTATATTTCTTTGTTTAAGGGAGTACACAAATACCCCCCTCAACGCTTGGTCGTGAGTGTCCATTACGACCCTTAACAGTTTTTTTCGTCCAATCATGCTCCTAACCTTCTATCGTGATGCACTCCAATGTCCCAAATTATTAACAACTTAATGATAGGACAAACTGGGAGTTAACATTGCTTACGTGGCACCCCTCACATGTATTTTTAGCTTACATGGATGCTTACGTGATTCATTGAACCCAAAATATTACAATGACAAAATTACCCTCATTATGATGAATTGCAGTTGAACGACGTCAACGATATAGAAGACGATGACAAGCTTTGAGTAGTTTTCAACATACCTATTCATCTTCTTCTCGATTTTGTTCATCCCGAACCCGCACAACCTCATCTCGTTCAAATGCGACATCAACTGGTGGTGGTGGAGATCGTCATCTTCTTTCTCGAACCTTGATATTTCGAATATGAACATGAGCACTACGTGTCCCTCCATTACATCGTCGAACAACCAGTTGTAAACGTCCCAACAGACTTGTATCATCATAACCCCACTAACTTCGGCCTTCTCGCTTCTCTAAATGAATGATGCTATATCTGTAGTAAATCTTTCCGTTTGCCACAAAAGTCGCCAATCATTTCTTCCCCAAAGTAGCGCTTCATCAATTTTTGTGTTCTAAGTATTGCTTCACCCACGCACGTTCATAATAATTGATTTGCTACATAACATTGTTTTGATACTGATAAATAATGAGAAAATGGAATTGAGTTTTGGTTTGTTATTATGAAATCTCTGACAAAATGAGAGCTTTACCCAAATCGAGGTGGGGGTCTATATCGAGGTTATGGATAAGAGCAATTCTTGTTAAAATAATTTGGTTCAATAAATCATGTGCACTTCACACATTAACTAAAACTACACATGAAGCGTTGCCACATAAGCAATGTTAACGCTCGCTATATCTTTCATTTAATCATAATGGATAGGCATACGCAGTCACGATATAAATGCTATACGGTTAGACCTAAAAAACTTTAAGAGCCAAATTGACATACAACCAAACGCCAGGGGTATTATAGTACCTTTTCCGTGCCTCTGTGGTTTTATTAAAACAAATAGCTTGTTTGGTTATAGTTTTTGAAAACTGTTTTTTATTCTCAAAAACAAGGAGAACAAAGAAAACAGGAAACACTTGTTTGTTTCCCAGTTTTTTTTTTTTTTGTTCTAAAATAACTCATTTGGTTCCCATTTTGGTGTTCTTAGTGTTTTCAAAAAATGTTTTCTGGGCTAGCATTTTCCAAAACATGAACCAAATGTAACTTTTGAAACTGTAAAATGTGTTCTCATGGCTCTCTTGTTCTCTCGTTTTGATAATAGTTTTTCAAATACACTAAACCAAAACATTTCGTGTCTATTTGGTTCCTTTTGAAAACTTTTCTTTTAAAATAGTTTTAGAAAACACAGAAAATTAGACTGTATTTTCTTGATGCCTTAAACTTATCATTGTTCTTTTTGAATTAGTGTTTTATGTGTTTTGAGAATAGTACAAACTTTTAATCAAACATGCTTTCAAGTTGATGGGTCCCAACTAAAGCTCAAATAGAATTTTGTTCTCTTTAGGGAAAAGAACAAAACCAGAAACTCCCAAGCTTGATGCAAAAATTTCCCTTCTTTTCATTACTTGCACACGCTTTAAATAAACAAAATAATAAGTCCCAAAGTAACACACTTATTAACAAACATGACCCCACTACTAACAAATCTTGATCCTTACTAACACTAATTCCTATTTCCTAGGACCCCTCATTCCATATGCACTTCTCATATGAAGAATGTTTTATTGACTTCTTCAATTAACAACTAACTTATAAAACAAACTCCCTCCGCTTCAAGAGAAACCTTGTCCCAAGTGGTTTAGGGTTGCTAAATATGTTATAACTCCCCAAGACCTGATCAATTTCTCCTTGATCCTCTTGCGCACCATCCAACACTAATAGTTGTGGACCTTTGCATTTATGTCCCGAAGTGAATTTCTCATCGCAACTGAAGCACAAGCCTTGAGTTCATAGTTTCTGTATCTCTTCCCAACTGAGTCCCTTCATGGTCGGAGACGACTTTATGATGCTTGAAGTGGTGCTAGACATGAGGGACCTTCTTGTCGATCCCCAAATGATCATTCTTCATCCAGTCAAACTCAACGTACTCCTCAACAGCTGGGTAATAAACATCCGAATCTTCAAAATCTCCAAGCTCCACCCCATAAATGTACCTGCCAGCAGCTTCGGGGTCCACCAATCTGCTGCCTGAACCTCAAACACTTTTGATAATCTCAGAGAGAGCCTTTGCCTAATTTTGATAATGCTTCATCAAAGTCATCACAATCAGTGATCAAAATGAGATTCATAATTCTCGACAAAATAAGCCCCGCTGACAACCTTCCTTCTCATGATATGCCCGATTTTAACCATTGCCACTATTACTACACCTTCCAAATGAAAGGGGATGCCAAAGATACTTTATGTGTTTTTGAAGTGGTTTGGGGTATTCAAAACTGACCTACCTATACAACCACTAGTAAGGGAACAAATGTATACCTCGTGAACTCAAGCTTTGCCAATTTAGAAGTGAACATCGGTCTCCTTCCCCTCAAGTTGATCCCGCCCATCCGACTTACTGTGTGGCTTGATCGTTAGCCACTCCATGAAGTCTCATATGCCTCATAATCAGATGTCAATATCTCAGAATTAATAGCAAACTTCAATTTGTCTGAGTTTATTACCTAATTTCTACTCCATTCTGATCAATTTGGTTTGAGGTTCCAAGCTAGCCTCCGTGATTCGATTCTTTCCTTGTTGGTGGACATATGCCGAGCCTAATACCAATGATAGAACCTACTAAAGCTCTCAAATAGAATTTGTTCTCTTTAGGAAAAGAACAAAAACCGTAAACTTGCTTGTCGCAAAAATCTCTCCTTTTCATTACTTGTAAATACCTTAAATAAACAAAATAAGGCTCCAAGCAAACATGACTCTCTACTAACAAACATGAGCCTTACCAATAACAAACATGATCCCCTACTAACACTAATTCCCTATTTCCTAGGACCCTCCAGCTCCCATATGGTGATGTCCTTAAGTGATCAATGTTTTATCGACTTCTTTAATTAACAACTAACTCATAAAACAAACTCTATCAGTTTCCTCATTATTTTTGCAGAAAATAAAGTTTTCAAAAGAAACCAAATCGGTCCAAACTTAAATATTGCTATAAAAATTGTGAACCAAACTTGTTCCTATTTTCTTTCCTTGTTCTTATGTAAGCAGTGTAAAAAAAAAAAAACTGTTCCCATGCGTAAGGGTGCGGTGTTATGTGTGTGGGTAATATAAAAAAACCACACAGTTCTTCTTATGGTGTGTTTCAGGCTTTCTTCAGAACAAAAAATATAGGGAACGAAAGCGCGTGTTCTCCATAATATTCCTTGTAAAACAGTTTTAAATAATCCTGTTTGTGGGTTTGTACTTTGTTGTCCTCAATCTATATAGGGTGTCTGTTACCGACAGGACTCAGATGTGGTGATGTATTAAGGAAATCGCTCTTAGTATTTCCAGAAATTGCATCAGAAACACTTATATGTTGACAAAAACCTCAATGGGATGGATGATCTCTTCAGTAAGCATGCGTTTGAACAGAAGCGTCCCAAGAAAGATTATGAAAAACTTTCAGACTCTCTGGTGCGTTATGTTACAGGTCGTCCTAAGTCGTCTTCTTCTTCATCTTCTTCTACTCCTGACCGACCTTGGGATTACGAAGTTTTATTGAGTTTCAAGGGTGAAGATACCCGCAGAAATATTACAGATCATCTCTATACACGTTTGGTTGAGAGAGGGATTCGTACCTTTATAGACGATGAGGTAGTTGAGAAGGGAGAAGACATTGCATATCCATTAAAAGCTATTGAGAAGTCAAGGTGCGCCTCGTGACTTTCCAAAACTATGCCAGTTCCAGGATGGTGTTTGAGGAACTGACCAAGATCATGGAGTACAGGGCAGAAACAGAATTGATAGTTTGTCCATCATCATGTGAATCCTTCCCATGTGAGAAAACAGGGCATATGGTGATGCCTTAGAATATCAAGTGAAAGAAGTAGTTTTGAAGGCGTGACACAGAGGTGGAGGCAGCTTGGCTGAAAGTGGGAAATCTCTGATGGCATCTTACATGATCAGTAAATATACCTCTTCCATCTCTTGCAATTATTCTTCATCTATTGTACAAAGATTCATTCTGGAATTTGAAAAGACCACCCAGATTCAGGGGCATATTCAGTTTTAAAATCTGGTTTTTGTTCTTTTTCCCCTCTTTTTTTTTCCTCTCAAAACTAGGTGTTATTTTTTCCACAGTGGGGAAAATGCTCCCATATTTAATTGTATTCATCAATTGTTTTAAATAATATATCAAGTGTTGAAACCTGAAATGGTAAGTGATCCCACTTCTGATCAGAACATTTCCATCAATTAAATAAAAAATTTCATAGGATCTTCTAGATCATTTCTCCAAATTGGTTCTCCTGAAAATAGATGTCGAGGCATGTGACTATTTGAAATATATGGGTTAACTTGAGTTTTCCTCTTCGTGTGACATAGCATCTGTCCTTCAAAAATATAAGTTTCTTATAAATGTTTCTTGTGGGGTTTGTACTCTGTTGGCTCACCCATATATTTGGCTTACTGGTGGCAGGCCTGAAGCTGAAGTTGTTGAGGAAATTGTCGACGCCATTTTCATAATACTTAGACAGAAACTCTTACATGTTGACAAAATCCTAGGGATGTAAGGATCGCTTGAAGAAATTATTCCAGAAATGACACACCCATTATCAAATGGATGTTCGCATGGTTGGGATCTATGGATTTGAGTAGTTAGGGAAAACAACCATTGCCAAAGTTACATATAATAGCCCGTTCTCGTCATGATTTCTACCTTATTGCTAATGTTAGGAGGATCTAAAAGTCGGGTCTACTTCATTTACAAAAGCAACTGCTTCATGAGATCTTTCCAAGAAAGAATAACTTATAACCACGTTGATGAAGGGATCCGTATGATACAAGAAAGACTCTGCTTTAAAAAGGTTCTAATCTCGATGATGTTGACACCTGGGACCAACTAGAAGCCTTGGCAGATCGTAATTGGCTCTTGGACCTTGAAAGTAGAATCATAGTCACAAACTAGAGATAAGTATCTCTTGAGGTGCATAGAATGGATGCATTATATGCGCTAAGAAATTAGATCACAAGGAAGCTGTCGAGCTCTTCTAGTGGCATGCCTTGAACAGAAGCATCCCAAAGAAGATTATAAAACACTCTTAAACCCTATGGTGCATTATGTTGATGGTCTTCCGTTGGGTCTTAAAGTTCTTGGTCGCTTCTCATTTGGCAAGACACATGTCAATGGCAAAGTGAATTGCAAAACTAGAGCGAGAGCCTAACCAAGAAATTCAAGGGTTCTCAAGAGTAGTTATGATGAATTAGGATCCCACACAAAAGGAGATATTCCTAGATGTTGCTTGCTTCTTCAATAGAGAGGATAAAGATCGTGTTATGAGAATCCTAGATGGTTGCAACTTCTATGCAGAGAGTGGAATGAAAGTCCTCAGTGATAAATGCCTAATAACTATTTTTGACAACACAATATCCATGCACGATTTGTTAAAACAGATGGGATTATAGACATAGTTAGGCATGAAATGTCCAAAAGACCCTTGAAAAATGGTGTGATTGTGCTATCCTGAGGCTGTAAATCGAGTATTGACCAGGAAATTGTAAGTGCAAAGTGCTGCATTAAATTTAGTTTCATTTTTTTTTGGAAGCTTATTTTTGAATGCAAGCTTAATAATATCATGTTTTTTTTTAAACAACTTATATACTTTCAATATAATTTTTCTTCAATTAGCTTCACTTTAGGTTTGTCAAATCCGGGAGGCAATTGGAAGGCATACTATTTGACGCGGTCCATACCAAAGCGGATACATATTACTACTAAGTCCTTTGAGATGCTGAAGAAACTTAGTTGCTCAAAAAAACTATTGGACCTATGAACTGCTTCATGGGGAGGAAAATAAAGTAAAGTTGTCCAGAGACCTTTAAATTCCCCTTCCTATGAGCTGAGATATCTCCACTGGCATGGATATCCTTGGACTCTTTGCCTTCGAGTTTTGATGCTGAGGACCCTGCTGAACCCTCGACATGTGTTACAGCAGCTTAAAACAACTATGGGAAAGCGAACTGGTATGATGATTGATTATTTATTCATTTTTCTTTCTTTTAGATAAATTTCGAAGTTCATGAAAGCTTATGCATTGAAGTACACTTTTCCTCTCTGTTACAGCTTCTTGAAAAGTTAAATACTGTCAGAGTTAGTTTCCCTCAACACCTCATAGAACTTCCAGACTTCTTCGCAGTTAGTGCTCCAAACCTGAAAAATCCTACCCTGATGGTTGTTCAAGTTTGCTTCTTAAGGTTCACCCATCCATTGGAAGCTGGCCAAGCTTATTTTGTTGAGCTCTTGAAAAACTGCAAAATCTTAGCAGCTTCTCCAAGCATCATTGGCATGGAAGCACTTGAAATTCTTAATTTCTCTAAGGTCTAGAGCTCAAGAAGTTTCCAGATATTCAAGGTAACATGGAACATTTGTTAGAGCTTTATTTGGCTTCAACTGCTATCGAGGAACTGCCCTCCTCAATTGGGCATCTCACTGGACTTGTTTTATTGGATCT
The DNA here is from genome assembly GCA_016808115.1 of Tetrastigma voinierianum. Taxonomy (NCBI): domain Eukaryota; kingdom Viridiplantae; phylum Streptophyta; class Magnoliopsida; order Vitales; family Vitaceae; genus Tetrastigma; species Tetrastigma voinierianum. The sequence goes on along the minus strand of JAEQBH010004535.1, from coordinate 27,339 downwards.
GAAAAGGTGCAAAAATCTTAAGAGTCTTCCTGCAGGTATTTGTAAGTTGGAATCCCTTGAATATCTCTTTCTCTCTGGCTGCTCAAAACTAGAGAGTTTTCCTGAAATGATGGAAGATATGGAAATTTTGAAAGAGCTTCTGTTAGATGGAACATCAATAGAAGGGCTACCCACAATTGGACCGTCTAAAAGGCCTTGTTTTATTGAATTCGAGAAATTGCAAAACTCCAGAATCTTCCGAAAGGCATGTAAATTGGACATCTCTTGAAACGCTCATCCTCTGGTTGTTCACAGTTAAAAAATCTGCCAAGGAACCTTTGGGAGTCAACGTCTAGTACAGCTCCACGCAGATGGAACTGCTATAACACAACCTCCTGAGTCAATTGTTCTTTTGAGAAACCTCCAAGTATTGATGTATCCTGGATGTAAAATATTATCACCTACCTCATTGGGATCACTCTTTTCATTCTGGTTATTGCCTAGAAACAGTTTAAATGGTATTGGTTTGCGCTTGCCTTCTGGTTTTTCTAGTTTCAGGTACTGCTCAAATGTAAACCTAAGTGATTGCAAACTAATAGAAGGAGCAATCCCCAGTGGTATTTGGGTTCCTTAATCTCATTGAAGAAAATAGATCTAAACAAAAGCAATTTCCTTAGCACACCTTCTGGCACTATGAATTTTTACAAACCTAAAAGACCTTCTGTTGGGGCAGCGCGACAGTGTCACAGAAATTCCAGAGCTTCCACCAAGTGTCCAAGACACAGATGCACACAATTGTGCAACTTTTTTACCAGTCTCATCAAGTGTAAGCAGCATTACTGTAAGGCTACAGTTCTATTCGATGATTGCTCCAAACCAGTTGAGGACAACTAGTGATGATAGTGAGGAATGCATTACACATTGTAATGCATCTTCCTTCTGTTTACCATTTCACCTGTTGTGATGCAAGAAATTACTTGAAAATATTGCATTTGGTATTGTTTTTCCTGGAACTGGGATTCCTGGAGTGGATCTGGGTATCAGAATGAGGGATCTTCTGTAAGAATAGAGCTGCCTACAGATTGGTACAACAGACTTCTTTGGGATTTGCTGTCTGCTCTGTTGTTGACCATCTTCCTGAGAGAATTATATGCCATTTTAGTTCTGATGTTTTTGACTATGGAGAATTGAAAGAATTCAGTCTTGATTTCCAATGGACAGGTAACAATGTCACTGTTTGTTCAGAACATGTTTGGCTGGGTTATCAACCATGCTCCCAGTTGAGGTTGTTTCAATTCAATGACCCCAATAACTGGAATCATATTGAGATATCCTTTGAAGCAATCAACAGGTTCAAATCAAGTGCCTCCAATGCGGTGAAGAAGTGTGGGGTATCTCTTATTTATGCAGAAGATCTTGAGGGAATATGTCCACAAAATATAAAACTGCTTAAGAGTAGGGAATGTAATGGAGTCAAGAGAAGCAATGATAGAGCAGGGGATTAATTGAAGTGGAATTGCCCTAGTGGCAGCAGTGACGGACCCGCCATCCCACACTCAAGCTCAAGCGCAAACGTCTCAAGAATGACTACTATGATTTAGGCTCTCTTTTCAATAAAGTTCTCTTTCTGAGAATTTGGTCAAGTTAATTTCAAAATCAGATGATATACTTTTCGTTAGTGATTCTTGGCGAACTCCTCTAATCATGTCCATATATTATGCCTCTGTCTCACTCTTTGGTAAAGGCTTCATCTTTTCTCTTATTGAGTTATACTGATTGAAGCAACTGAAATTCTTTAAGAAGTCGTTCTTTCTTGTTGTCCTTGATATTTTAGGCAGACAATTTTGTTTGAATCTGCTGACTTTTTAATTCCGCTGAAATTCTCTAATTAAGACTCCATGATTAGTTGCTGACTTGTCTGATGTTCTCGCTCTCGTCTACAATAAGGCGTTTGGTAGAATATGGGAAGCTTGATTAAGTAAATCAAGCAAAGTACTGAGCATTGGTTATGCAATTTGCCTGATGAAATAATCTAAACATAAAGTTCTTTCAAGTATTAATGATTCTATCCATTATAACCTTCAACTTTTGATGCAATAGTTAATTTTTATGTTGAATAGGAGAGATTAATATTAAATTTCAAAGTTAAGTCCCCACGCTACTTTATTTGTATGGATTTAGTGTTATGGAGAATTTGCCTTCTGTTTTTGGTTTCAATGAATTTGATGATCTTTTGGCTGTGTTACGAGTATTGGAAATTTATGATGTCGTGTACTCGGATAAAACTGTAGTAACTTTTGCTAACATTTATCAGTCGCAATATATTAAATTTTGTTTAACAATCATTGCAAACTGTAACTTTCGAAACTTCATTTGGATGGAAATGATAAGAATCTTTTTAAAAAGACTTACCCTACGTAATAAGCTGTTATCTCTGTTGCAGAGGCCAGAATAATAACTTCCATAAAGCAATATAATTTTATAAAACTAAATTTTCATGATATTAAAAAATTTTGAGAATGAGAGTCTCCTATTTCTATCTATCATATTACTTCTCATATGGGGGATGCCTTTATTAAGCTTGTTTACTACTGATTTAATTTGACGTGTTGATTAATTTGAGCTTAGGAGAGAGAAGGAATTCTAATATTTTGACACTCAAAGACTACATATTAACATATAAGAGTATTAGTAAATCTAATATGAAAGAATACAAAGTTGATGTTTGAGCACAGATGTTGGATCATGCTCAACTTGTAAATATATGTAAATAGATAGAGTTAGAAACTAGTTAGGAAACTTCATATTCTTGTAATCTTGTGATCAATAAAATATTAAATTACTTCTCTCTAAATGGTATTAAAGCCTAGTTTGACGGGAGGTCATGGGTTAGAGTCAGGTAATTTGAATATTTGTTCTTCCTTTATGTGTTTGAAAGTTCATACAAGGACTTGTTTGGATTTGGTTAGTTTGTCTTTCCACGTGCAAGCATGAGGCTACTCGTGAGGGAGAGTGTTAAGAAACATAATATTCATATTAAACCTAAATTCTATAAGCTTGAGCTTTTAAAAAAATTGGTAGTTTAATTGGCGGCTTTATTAGTCAGAAAGCAATTACTTTACTGTTAAATGATTTCAAGAGATATGGATTTATTCCTTTTCTTTTCTTTATCATTGTTGGTTGTTTCAAAATCTAAATGCTACATAAGAATTCCATTCTTCAAGTTTGTTTGCTTCATGGGCTCAATCACTTCAAAAGGTGTTTCAAATTTCTAGTCATTGTTGTTTCCTTGATTGTCTGGCCTCCGGGGCATCAGCGATGCAATATAAACCTGCAAAAAGGGCGATCTAGCAACGGTGGACCAGCCGCCTCCAACGATTAAACAAGAAAATATGGAGGGAAAAAGAAGAAAGATGCGCAATTGGAATTGTTCCGATTTATAAAAAGTGGTTCACATATTCCCTTATTTTAGAAAGAAATATCTTTAATCTTTGACGAAATCTCCTTTTCCATATCCAGATTAAATTTTTCCTTCAAGGATTACTGAAATAATGATTTTGACACCGGAAAACTGGTCGACAAATATCCTTTGTGTATCTTCCATCTTCGTATCCTTTTCCATAACGAACTTCCCATACGTGGAAGGACGACCGATTAGGGGACTTAAAACTCTAGACGGGTTGCCCTGAAGTTGGCCTCTAGGAAGATTCCCTAGCTCTCTCATATGGGCTTTCTAATTCTCCTGTCTAGGTAGTATCCTCCGATTTTAATATGGTAGGTGGGTTTGAGTCGCTTCACATCGTGGGTCGGATGGGCCTTGGGCCAAACGGGCCTTAGGCCCATTGAGTAGTGGGTCTAAAGACCATGATACTCATAATGCCCCCCTTTTCCCTGGTTGGAACTTTGTGCTTTTTCAGTTGGGGAAAATACTGTGTTTTAAATCTTGAGTGTGGAAGACTAAAAGGACTGGAAAATTTATGCGTACCTCAAACGCTGGGCCGGAAGGTGGAACGGTTAGTCACAAAGCGTGTGGGTAGTGCATTATCTCCCAATATGTATGTGGCGTGATGATGATATGACAAAGACATTTAATGCATTCAGCATTATTTTACCCTATATATAGGTTAGTTACTTAATGCTACTTCTTTCACCATTTCACAAAGGCTTTCACCTGTTGCAATTTCTTTTCTCCTGTGCTTCTGCGAATTGTTGCTTCAAAGCCATTATCGGAGCCTCCTCGACATCTTTCAATTTTTCGGTGAGTTTTTACAAACTTCGTTTACATTGCCTCTCGAAGTATGGGAAAGGCCCACCATTCATCAAGGGGACTTCGTGATGAAGCTATAAAGCAAGCTGTGGATATTCTAGCTCGGGGTCATCCAATTAAGCTCGCTATTAGGAGTGTTGTCAAACCTCCAAATTCCTTTTATCTTCCCTGTAGTTTTGACGCCTTTCACTCCTTTTAAGGTCCTCAAGATGATCCTTTTCTTCCTTTTTTTTTTTTTTGTTTGCCTCAGAGTATGGCGAGAGGCTCTAAGAGACTTCACCGCCTGACGAGCCGCAGAGAGGAGCCCCCAAGGAATTGCCCACTACAAGTAACCTTGTTGCTGCTATGTCTGTGGAGGAGTTGAGATCCTTTTGCCAAGTCCCAACAGACATTAGTTTAGAGTTGTTAGACTAAGCTGCAATAATACAATCGTAGGATGGACATAGCGATAGCCTACTTCACCCGAGAGCAATTTTCTACGGGACTTCGCTTTCCCATCTCAAGTGTTGGTGAACAGCTTCATGACTTTACCCGAAAGTACCCTGAGCTCATCCATACATATTTCATTCTTTATGAGTTGCAAGAAGCGTTAAAACTTCACTCTTCCTTTGGCGATGCGTCCTCAAGAGGCTTCAGACATCGCTGGTGGATGGGGTCCCAACTGAGGGGCCTCCAGATGCTGATGGAGTTGTGGGGGAGGCTTCGTAAGAGATAACCGATGTGTCGTTGTTCTCGGCTAGGCTTGCAAATTCCGATCCTCGCAGGCCAAGGATGACGAACCGGCTGGTGCTAGGCTTGTATGTTCTGTCGTAGGAGTGGGACCGACCTTTAACCAACACGGCGGCTCCTGGCCTAGAGGCTGCTCCGTCCCCATCCTTGGATATTTGGATTAGGAAATCCTTCCTGTGCGTGGCCAAAGACGAGATGTTCATCCGCAACCACGACTTTAACTAGTTGGTTGAGCTAGTATGTTTCGACTTTTAATACATGACCATGAGTTTTGTGTTATGGTTTCCTTCTAATGTCTCCTCTTTATAGGCTATCACAAACTATTCTAAGACATGGCTCGCTAGGCATAAGGAATTCCATGGATGGTTGATCGCTACGAAGCCGCGAGGCTTTACACCTCAAATAGAGCCAAGCACCAGGCCTTGGATGCCTCCCTGGCCAAGGCCAAATCTATGTCTAAGCATTGGGAGCGGGAGGCTAAGGCTGGTGTAGAGAAGATTGCCAAGGAGAGAAACGAGTGACGAGGCAAAGAGGAGGCCTAACTAGCTCCCACGGTCGCCATTGTCGAGGAGATGCTAAGGTAAGAAGAAGGATGACCTCGGCTGTGGTCCAAGAAGCTCTAGCGGCCATAAAGAGGCCAGCGTATGTGAGGCTAAGGCTTCCCGTCTGAGGTTTGAAAGGTAAGTCACTACAGCTTCGGGGGCTGGGCTAAGGGACGTGTGTCCTCCTCCATTCTTATGGGACATGATAAGGAGGCCATGTAGAAGACTACTGTAAGGCCATGGAGCTTATTTTTCCATGGCTGCTGGTAAGCTGTGTGTTCAAACACAACATTTATGGAGACCAACCAGAGGTTTCGGATGGTACGCCCCGACTCCTCCGACCGTCGCTTTTAAATTTTTTTTTGCGAACCCTAAGTGTCCCTCGCAGCCTATTGCTGTCATGATAAAGAAGGTTGAGCATAATGGCGACAAAGGAGCCTGAGAAGAGTGCTTCGGCTGGGGACTAGAGCTGATTTTTTCCTTTCTTTTTCCTCTCTCCCTCTTTTTGTAATTGGCCCATTTAGCCACCATAATATTTATGTAACTATTAACGCTACTGGTGTATTTATGAAATACAATTTTATTTTACTTAATTGATTCCCTTATTTCACAATCCTCAAATCCTAGCTAGATAGTTAAGCTAGGGATGTCAATGTTAAACCTTTAGGAGCCAGAGGCCTAGAGGATCGTGACGTGGGTCAACAACATGCAAGTCTCTATTCTGTGGTGTCGACTCTGCACATATGGTCTTTTGAAAGTGCCGTTGAACTAAGCGCCATGAGTCTAGCCTTTGCAAGTGCCATGATTGTGAGCCACAAAGTCTAGTCTTCCAAAGTAGCCGCTGGCTTAGAGCTACAAGTTTGGTCTTTGAGAGTGCCAGAAGTTAAGAGTCACAAGTCCGTCTTTTGAAGTTCCAATGTGCTGTGAAATACAGTCCTGGGTCTTTTGAAAGTGTCAGCAGGCTTAGAGCCACAAGTCTGGTCTTTGATGCGAGGACTATATAAAAAAATATATTTTAAAAGAAATTTAATTGATAACCCCTTTAAAGGAAATTTTATTGACAATATTTCAAAAATTGAAAAAAAAAACACTCTAAAGGAAACTTTATTGATAATACCCTTAAAGGAAAATAATTTTTATTGGTAGTACCTCTTAAGATGCGTAGCATTCCACATACTGGGCACAAGCATCCCATCCAGTTTATCCAATGCGTCTGATCCGACTGGCCCCACTTTAACTATCGCAGTACGGCCTTTTCCCAATTGGCCGAACTTACCTAAGCATTGAAGTTCACCGTAGCCAAAGATCCGTCTATAAGACTAGTCCCCGACTTGGTATGCACGCTGTCTTTCCCGCTTGTTGTATAAGTTTGCTGGATCTTTGCGGTATGATGCCATACACACAACTAATGCCTACTTGAGCTCGTTTCAATATGTCTAGGTTCCTAACAAAGGTCAGATAGCTTATTCAGAGATTTCCATTCGAGTGTGCGCCCAATTTCGAGGATTATAGCTTCCATCCCATAGGTGAGGGTGAATGGTGATACTCCAGTTGGCTTCCAGTTGGTTGTTCTATAGGCCCAAAGAACTCCGAGTAGCTCTTTGACCCACTTTCCTTAGTCGAATGTGTGCTTTTTCAAAGCTGCTAAGAGAGTTTTGTTAGATGCTTTCGCTTGGCTTATTGCTTTAGGGGGTATCACAACAGTTTCAGTACAGCTTATGATTTTGGAAAGTGGGTCATTAACTCCAAGTAGTTCTATAGGCCATTGTTTTGTGGGTATCACAATGGCAGAAATTTCTGTATACTTTGCTATCAAACTGTGTCCCATTGTTAGCTACAACGAGAACGAGATCCCAACTGCCAGACAATATTCTTCCATAGAAATTGGGCGATCAAGCCCTTGTCTTTGATGGGTTGGCCCTCAAATTCCTCTATCCATTTGCTAAAGTAGTCGGCAACCACTAACAATAGCTTTTTCTCGAAATGCGTAGGGCAATGGTCCAACTATATCATTTCCCCACAAAGGAAAGGGTCAGGGGCTCATGATGGCAGTTAGATTTTAAGCCGGCACCATTGAGATGGGGGCTTGTCTTGGCAGTGGTCGCACTTTCTAACTTAGGTGGTCGACTGCTCTCATGGTTGGCCAATAATAACCTTGTGTATGGGCCCTATGAGCTAAAGTTCTACCACTTTGATGGTTTCCAATATTATCCCTCGCCGAGTTCGCATCACATATTGTACCTAATTTATAAAAGACATTTAAGATACGGGTCGTCTAGAGAACGTTTATACAATTGCCTGTTCACAAGGGAAAATCGAGTCGCCTAGACCAATCTCAGGGCTTTACTCCCATCGCTTAAGGCTTCTCCGAGCCGAGGATAACGATTCTGAAGGGCTAGCCAAGAAGATGATTCTTCGTCTATCTAACTCACTTGGTCGGTCGTAATGGATGACGTAGGCTGGTAGTAGACAGGAAGGAACATTATTTCTCTTATCGGGATGGATGTGGCCACTGATGCCAAAGCATCCGCCTTTTCATTTGATTCCCTCGGGATATGCTCGAGCTTCCACGCAGTGAAACTTCCTAGCTGTAGCTTAACCAGATTTGTGTACCTGATCATGCACTGGTTTCATGTTTCATATTCCCCGTTCACTTGTCCTACTACGAGTAAAGAGTCATTACGTATGATGAGTTTTTATGAGGACACAAACTTTGTGAGGTCGAACCCAGCCAGGATCGCTTCATATTCTGTTACATTATTAGACGCAAGGAAGACCAACCTCCAGATGGCTCGTTCATCCTTTCCCGCCGGGATTTAAGTCAGAAGTTGATTCCAGCCCCATTTACGAAACGCTGGCCCACGCAAGGATCCACTGTACCAATATTATATGGATTCATATCCTGCCAGTAGTTCTTACTAGGAAAATATGCCGCATCTACCCCTTAAATGTCAAGCGAGGTTTATACTGAACACCGAATTCACTTAACTCAATTTCCCATCGAGCAATCCTTCCCACACAAATGCTTGTGTATAGTGCTTTGTGGGAGATCGTCACACGACAACAAAGGTGTGCCTCGGAAGCAAGGGCAAAGCTTCACGCCACACCTGACAATAATGTTGACTACTCAAGATGTAGCTGCCACACAGAGGGCTAGTGCTACCTGCTCGAGATAGGTATATCTTGTTTTTGCTTCAGATAGAGATTTGCTCACAAAGAATATCGGTCTCTACTTTCGGTTTTTGTCTTCTTTGAACAAAGTCAGACTTAATGGAGGCCCCTTACAGCCACCGTGTAAAGGTAGAGGTATCGCCGCTCTGGGCCAGCTGCACTAGAGGTTAGATAAGATAGTATTTAACGCCTTGAAGGCTCGGGTCGCATTGCTCATTCCATCTCACCCTGCTCCCTAGGTAAATCTAAAAAATGGTTTTGAATCCATTCTATGAAATGTGATATGAATCGCTTCAAGAGCCACTTACCACTAATTGTTGTACTTTTCCCGGGATACAGGAGCTTCGAGAGTCCATTATTACTTTTGAATTGATCGATTGGCTTCTATCCCTTCAATACCATAAAGCCTAAAATTTGGCCAAACTGATCTAATGCACATTTCAAAGGGTTGAGTTTCATGTCATACCTTTGCAACAACTCGAAGGCCTCAGTAAGATGTTTAGTGTGGTTGAAGTGTTCTTCGGACTTTACGAGAATGTCGTCAATGTAGGCCTCCATTGTGTTACCCAACAGTGGTCGGAATATCTTAGTCACCAACCTTAGATAAGTTGCCTTAGCATTCTTCAAGCCAAAGCGGCATCACATCATGTGCAGCACATAACCTATGAGGCATAATGAAGGCTGTTTTCCTGTCGTGGGTGCATGGGAATTTGATGATACCTACGTAAAGCGCTCCAAGAATGAAAATATTCTGCGTTTCACATGGAATCAACAATTTGTCTATTCAGGGCAAGGAAGCTATCCTTTCGGGCATGCTTCATTGAGGTCATGTAATCCACGCATACCCACTTAATTCCCTTTCTTTTGGAACCACCACCAGATTGGCTAGCCACGGGTACTTCACTCTCCTTATAAAACCTAATTCTTTAGCAAGTTGTGTACTCCGCTTGAATGATCTCGATGGTACCATGGAATTACTCAATTCTCATTTTACTGTCTAGCCGCATGGATAATATTTAGCTTGTGAGCTGCCACCATCGCAAGTTAATCCCAATCATATTTGAGTGGCTCTAGGCGAATACATCTATATTATTCAACAACATAAGTCTTAACCGCTCCCTTTCTTCATTAAACAAGAGATAGTTGGATGTAAGTGAACTTTTGGCCCGTCTAACGCTACTTTGTCCAAGGATCCATAGCTAGTGAATCCTTCCTCGCCCGATCTAGGTGGCGAATCGTGATTGCTACGCTGGGCTTGATCTTGAGGGAGGATTTTCGTTGTTCTTCTCCCTCTGCCCTCGCATAGATACCTCGATGCATTGCTACGCGGCTAGCTGACTTCTTAAAAGGTCAACCTGTCCAACGTTAGTCATATAGCTGACTGCTTGTTGTATAATTTGTTGTTCTTTGTTGGTATGATGCCATATGCATAGCTGCTGCTTCACGGAGCTCGTTGGTCATGTCTGTGGTCTTCGCCAAGGGCTTCGATAAATTTTCTTCGTAGATTGCCGGTGTGGGGCGCCCAATTTCGAGGGATTATGGCCTTATCCCATGGAGTGAAAGGTGATACCCATTGGTTTCCCACTGGAGTTGTTCTATAGGCCCAAAGAACTCCTAGTAGCTCTTCGACCCACTTTCCCTTAGCCAAATGTAGGCGCTTTTTCAAATCCGTTAAGAGAGTTTTCTTAGATGCTTCCGCTTGGCCATTTCTTTATGGGTATCGCGATGTCGAGTACAAGTTTATGATTTTCAACCCTTGGAACAATTTTTGTATACTTTTCTATCAAAACCGTTGCCATCATCGCCATAAATCGATCGAGGTATTTTCAAACCGTACAATATTCTTCCATGGGAATTGCTTACGCCCTTCGTTCTCATTGAGGGTCATGCCCCACTTTCTATCCATTTGCGAAAGTAGTCTCCTGCGGGCAACCAATGCAGCTTTTTTTGAGTTGGGGCAGTAGGTAGTGGTCCAACTATATCACTCCCCATCGAGCAAAGGGCCAAGGGCCTCGGATGGTGGTGCCAGATTCGAGCCAACACCTCTCGAGATGGGGCTTGGTCGCTGGCGCTTAGCACCAAGCAGGTGGCATCCGTCTCATGGTCACACAATAACCTTATGTATGGCCCCGCGGAGCTAGAGTCTACCAACTAGATGGCTCGCATATCCCTCGCTAGAGTTCAACCAATACAGGTTGTCCCCGCGGAGTGGTGTAAGACATTTTAAGTGATATGGATCAGCCCGTAGATCGCTTATACAATTGCCCGTTCACAAGGGAAAACCTAATCGCCTGAACCTGAATCTTGTGGGCTTCACTCCTATCGTCCGGAAGCTCTCCCAAGTGTAGATAACGCATTCTAAGGGTTAGCCAAGAAGAGGATTCTTTGTCTATCTAACTCACCTAGTCGGTCGTAATTGACGACGCATACTGGTAGTAGATAAGAAGGAACACTGTTTCTCTTATCGGGATGGATGTGACCACTGATGCCAAAGCGTCCGCCTTTTCATTTGAGTCCCTCAAGATATGCTTGAGCTTCCACATCGTGAAACTTCCTAGCTATTGCTTAACCAAATTTACGATCGATCATGCATTGGTCTCGTGTTTCATATTCCCATTCACTTATCCCACTACCAGTCGAGTTGTTGAGTATGATGAGTCGGTGACACGCCCATGAGGCTCCACCCGGCCGGATCGCTTCATATTTAGTTTCATTATTGGACACGGGGAAGCCCAGCCATATGGCCTATTCAACCTTTCCCGTCCAAGCTTTGTTGCAAGTCGATCTACTTCTCCCAAAGCTTACGAAGCGCTTCCACATTAAGGATCCAATTTCGTACCAAAGATTATCCGTATCCATATTCAATAGTAGTTCTACTATAAAATCTTCCTGTACCTGCCCCTTCAATGACAAGCGAGGTTTATATTGAATACCAAGTTCACTTAGCTCAATTGTCCACCGGGCCATCCTTCCCGATAAGTCAAGCTTATGTATGGTGTTTCATAGGGGGAGATTAGTCAACACAATGATAGGGTGTGCCTTGAAGTAAGGGTGAAGCTTCTTAGCTGCCAGCCACGCATTGCCAGAGCCGGCCGTCAAGACGGGGTTACATCTTGCTTTGCTTCGATAGCTGCCACACCTGATGGCTAGCTAGTGCTACTTGCTCTAGACAAGTATATCGTGTTGGCTTCGATATAGAGATTTTCTCATGAAGAATGTTGGCCCTTTTTTCTTTCTGCTATTCTCTTGAACAAAGCTACACTTACTGAGGCCTTTGACACCGCTAAGTAAAGGTAGAGTGTATCGCCTACCCAAGGGCTGGCCAGAATTATTGGTTCGGTAAGATATTGTTTAATCGTGACAGTGCTTGGTCACATTGTCTGTCCCACCGGGCCTCCGTTCCTTTGAAGACGAAAATGGTTTTAATCGGTCTATGAAACAGGATATGAACCGCCCGAGAGCCTCCAGCCGGCCATTTAATTGTTGTACTCCTTTCTTAGAGGTAGGAGCTTGAGAGTCCATTATAGATTTGAATTGAATGGGATTGGCCTCTATCCCCCTCTAGGTCACCATAAAGCCTAAAAACTGCTAAAGGTCAACTGATTTCATGTCGCACATTTCGTGAGGGTTGAAGTTTAGTTGGTACCTTCGCAACAACTGGCGCCCCTTAGATGCTGCGTGGTCAAAGCATTCTTTGGACTTTACGAGAATGTCATCAATGTATGCCTCCATTGTGTTACCCAACAGCGGTCGGAATATCTTAGTCACAAACCTTAGATAAGTTTCCCCAGCATTCTTCAAGCCAAAAGGCATCACATCATAGCAGTATAACTCGTGAGGCGAATGAAGGCCAGCAGGTTTTCTCCGAAGGCCGCTTCTGGGTGCATGGAATGTGATGATACCCAAAGAAAAGGCCCAAGAATGAATATTCCGTCTCTACCGGCATCAACAATTTGATCTATTCGTGGCAAGGGGAAGCTATCCTTTGGGCATGCTTCATTGAGGTTAGTGTAATCCATGCATACTCGCCACTTACCCGCTTTCTTTGGAACCACCACCACGTTGGCTAGCAATTCGGGGTACTTCACTTCCCTGATAAAACTTGCCCTTAGCAAGTTGTCTACTTCGTTTGAATGATCTGATGGCGATCTGGGTGGAATCGCCTCACTTTCTATCTTACTGGTATGGCACGGGGATAATATTTAGCTTGTGAGCAGCCACCGTCGAGTTAATATCAATCATATTTGAGTGGCTCTAGGCGAATACATCTATATTATACAACAACATAAGTCGTAACCGCTCCCTTTCTTCATTGGACAGGAGAGAGCTAATGTAAGTGAACTTTTTTGGCCTGTTTAACATTACTTTTGTTCAAGGGATCCATAGCCAGCGGATCCTTCCCTTCCGCCCTGATCTAAGCGGCGAATTGTGATTGCTATAGTGGGGTTTGATCTTCGAGGGGAGGATTTTCAGCATTCTTCTCCCTTCTCTGTTCCTGCATAGATGCCCGATAACATTAACGTAGGGCTGTTGTTGTAAAAGTCAACTGTCAACGTTAGTCAAATACTGAATGCTTGTTGTATAAGTTTGTTTCTTTCTTGGTATGATGGCATACCGTATTGCTGCTTCACGGAGCTCGTTCTCATGTCTAGGTCTCTGCAAAGTCTTAGAGTATTAGCTTCTTCGAAGTTTTCGTTTAGAGTGTGGTAGTCAATTCTAAGGATTATGGCTTCCATCCAATAGGTGAGGGTGGCGGTGACACTCCAGGTTGGCTTTCGGATGGTTGTTCTATAGGCTTAAAGAACTCAGTAGATCTTAAACCCACTTTCCTTAGTCGAATGCTTAGGCTTTTCGTCAGATTAAGAGAGTTTGTTGAAGCTTCCACTAGCCATTGATTTATGGGTATCGTGATGTCGAGTACAAGTTTATGATTTTCAACCCATGGTAGAAATTTCTATATACTTTGCTATCAAATTGTGGCCCATTGTCGATTCTGATCAAGCGGGAGGTATTCGACAAACGGGCAAATATTCTTCCGCCAAGGTGGGCGGCGTTCTTGTCTTTGATAGGCAAGATTATAGCTCTATCCATTTGCTAAAGTAGTCGGTGGCAACTAACAGTGGCTTTTTCTGAGCTGGGGCGATAGGTAGTGGTCCAACTATATCAATTCCCCATTGAACAAAGGGCTAGGGGCTCGTGATGGTGGTTAGATCTTGAGTCGGTACCCTTAAGATGGGGGCCTATCGTTGCCAGCGGTGGCACTTTCTAGCGTAGTTGGCTGCATATGTTCTCATGGATGGTTTCCGCATATCCGCTCATGGAGTTTAGCCACACATATTTTATTAGTACCCAAAAAGTGCTATTTTGAACCCTATTTAAGATAGGTTTTAAGTGCTTTTTGTGTACTAATCATATTAGTTAAGCCGATTGACACGTGTAGGTCCCTTTGGTACTAAAGATTGTATTTCGAGGTTGTTTGTGGTAGTTTTTGCAGGTTTCAGAGACCTATCCTACCATATCAAGCTAAGCATATCGAAGTTGAGCTGATTTACACCGAGTTCGTATGATTTATCTTCGATTGCATCAAGCTAGGAACGAAGAAATTGAAGCTGAAACAAGCTGGATGCAGGCTGGAATATACAGGATGCAAGTAGGAGCAAACAGGGGAAATTTCGCTAGAATAGCGAAATTTTGCAATATGTATTTAAACTAGAATATTCCTTGCTTTCTGGTTTATAACTCTGAGGCGGTTTTTACATCCCAGTGGTTCTTGAGTTTATCACCTTATGACATCCGGGAGTGTCCGGTCAGTGCGGCCGAGTTCGAGCCATAGATGGCCATCTTGGGGTACTACGAGCTTCAGATATCACCGCTACTTTAGGCTGCCCGTTAGTTCACGGCTAATTTGCGGATTATCGCGGTGGCCTCACCCTCGCCTAGAGATGGTTCGCTCTCTCTCTCGTCTGACAATGGATCTATCTAGACGATATGGGATCGTAGACCGCCGATTAGGGGGACATTCGGGGAAAGAGTGATAAGACTCATACCGGATATCTGAGTTCTAGTTCAATCAGCGAAGTGGAAGGGGAAGGGCGTTGAAAGATATATCAGAAGCGCTGATTTGAACTTCCAACTCTGTGTTATGAGATGAAATCGTTATGTAAGGCCACTATTCCTCGGCTTGAACCTATCTGCCACTCTCCTTTCTTTTACACCCAGCGAGGAAGAGATGTAATGAATGATGTGATAGACATTAAGTGAGACCTGATAGGACGGATGGAGTGAGACGTGGACGGATCATCCAGTCAGTTTCCTCCATTGCTGACTCTCTGGGCTATTGATTCAATCTTATGTTGGCGTTGTAGAGCACATCCCTGTCACTTTTAGGGATTTATTGGCTGTTATGGATGTCGTCCATGCTTTGACTGCCACTTCTGCATCTTTAGCGGCTTCTTAGACAGCATTGGCCGAGAGGATGGCCCGTGTCGAGGTCACTCTTGGACATAATCAGGCTATTCTTCTTCAGATACAGAGCCACCTCGGTCTCCCCACCGATTCTTAGTGATAGAACTTCTCCCATTTTCTCATGATGGTCATTGTTTGACCGACCTCTTTGGATGTGCTCAGCGCCCCTGATATCGATCCGACACGCACCATGAGCACGGTGGGTGGTCATACTTCCTTCTCTAACTTCCAGATCCTACCCGGTGAGGACACGGTCATACTTCGGTTGGGGAGTGTGCGTCGAATTAGCATTTATAGCACTTATGTTTGTTTTGTTTATACTTGTGTTGTTTAGTTTTATCAATGCTACTTGTCTTATATGGAATTATTTTATTTGTATGTATCGATAGTGGAGTGGATTTATTTTCTTAGCTATGTATAGTGTTCAACTATTATAAGCTTGTATTAGCCTTTTTGATTATATTAAAATCTTTATAAGCGGTATTTGCATTTTCTATTTTGCACCACATTTTTATTTTTTAATTAACTTTTGTAAATGCATAATGTCTAGCCTTGCAATGTGTTGAACTTAAGCCTTTCCTAATGGTGTCGCCGTTAGAAGGGTCCTATGCCGAGTTGAGTGGATGACTAGTCAACTTCTTGTTGTATTTAACCTGTCTCTTCCACCTTTAGCTAACCACACACCGAGCACGTTAGGTCTGATGATAGAAATTCAGGAAACGGCTACAAAACCCCATTTCGATCTGGCCCTTACCTTGTGTCGTTTACTCATGAATAGGTTATGGACCCCATTTGCATAGAAGGCCAATGTGTCTTCCAAAATAAAGAAAGAAAGAAAAGCAAAAGAAAAGAAAAGAATAGAATCCCTTTGCTTTACCTTGAAACTCGAGCACGGTCCGAGGGGTATATGGCGAAAGCCTTTAAAGCCCGGTGCCCTAAACCTTCACTGGTTGGGAGTCGCCGACTTAGTGTTCGCTACACAGGTGGATGGGTGGAGTTTGCTTGAGTTGTAGATCTTTGGGGCTCGAAATCGTCGGTCAGGAGTGAAACCTATAGAGTTTGTGGTGAAAGATCCTCATGGCTTGATGCCACTAAGCCTTCCTTTGGTTAGAGTCGTCAGTTAATCCAGATTACACGGACTTTGGTGAAGTCGAACCCTCGGCTGTTGCACCACAGCGCAAAAGAATTGTGTAATAAGGGGTAGGTCTTGATCACATTTAGGTTGTTGCATCTGAGGTTTATGGCATTAGCTCGGTTGGGGGGGGGGGGGGGTGGAGAGCGTACAGTTTCGTAGTTTATGATTGAGACCTGATCAAATGAACAAACCCGTAGCTTTTTGTAGAAGAGCCTGGTTCATGCCTTGAGGAGGGAGCTTGTTGGTCAGTCAGGGCGGTATAGTTTTCATTCTTTCGAGATGGTTATTAGCTTAGGTTTTTGTGATTCTCATTGCAGGCTATGCATTACTTGTACAAACCTTTTTGTCCTCTCATGTTTTTGTTCTCTACTTGTTAATTACTTCTGGCATTGCTACGGGACTAGCAATGTGTCGGTTGGGGGGTGTGATTAGTACCCAAAAAGTGCTATTTTGAACCCTATTTAAGTTAGGTTATAAGTGCTTTTTGTGTACTAATCATAATAATGGAATTGACACGTGTAGATCCCTTTGGTACTAATGATTGTATTTCGAGGTTGTTTGTGGTAGTTTTTACGGGTTTGAAACCTATCCTACCATATCAAGCTAAGCATATCGAAGTTGGTGATTTACACCGAGTTCGTATAAGTTATCTTGATTGCATCAAGCCGGAGCAGAAGAAGTGGAAGAGTGAAACAAGTTAGGATGCGGGTTGGAATATGCGGGATGCAAGCGAGGAACAAAGCGGAAATTTCGCTAGAATAAGCGAATTTTAAGCTATATTAACAATTTAAGCTACATGGCGAATTTTCGCTATGCCGACTAAATTTCTCTACATAGCTGATTTTAAGCTATGTTAGCGAAATTTAAGCTACATGTGAGGAAATTTTCACTGTGCAAAATCTCTGTTCCCCTGTTTTGTGTACAAACGACCTCGTTTTTGGTTTTTTCCATCTCTACCCTCACTGTAATTATACTATTTAGGATAGATTGGTATTTTCACCTTTTTGTAAGGCTATATAAGCCATTTTATGAACAATTTGTAACCTAACTTTTGATAAAAGGAATTTCCATTACGAGACCCACATTTTACGCCCTCGACTTGCTCTCCTCTTTCTCTCGCTCACAAGCGACCAAACACACCCTTTGGGGATAGTGACTGAGGATGTTTGGCTAAAGCCTCTAAACCTTGAAGAGGAAGGTTGCTAGGGAGGTTGATATGGTTTGTAGGTGTTCCTTTGTTTTTCATGAAGCAGGTACTACGTATTTATGTTTCAAACTTTCAAAACTAGGTTTAAAAGCTATTTGATGTACTTTTATTGGTCAATACTTGGCAAGCTTTTAGGGTTCAGTGTATTCTTAATGTTAGATACACTGACATCCATTAGTTGTCATTTATGAGCCATCGGGTAGGTTAAATGCTAGATTTCAACTTCAGGAATAGTTAATGTTCAGTAAATGCTATGTTTCAAAGGAAAGGTACTAAGGGTTGATCATTTTAAGAGTTAAACAAGATCAGGTTTGGGAAATGACTATAGGTCATTTACCTTTAATCTTGACTCTTTCGGGACACTTTGCAACCATATCCTTACCAAACTAGTGGCCCGGGGAAACTTCAAAGGACTTCTTTTTATATTTTATTTGAATTACCTTTAGTTAGCATAAGTGATAACAACCATTGTTTTGTAAATCAAAATCGAACAAAGCCTCACCATTTTGACTGATTAAAAAATCATTTGTAAGACGAAAACCCATCCCAGTGTTCGATCCTAAAGCCGTTATACTGCAGCGGTCATGCTACAGCAGTAGGAGTAGTTTAGGTATAAATTTTGTTGATTCATAACGCCTACTTAGCATGCGAATCAATATTGTCCCTACTTAGTAGTAAGACATTTAAGATATGGCTCGTCCAGAGATTGCTTATACAATTGCCCGTTCACAAGGGAAAACCTTGCCGCCTGGACCTCAATCTTGTGGGTTTCACTCCTATCGTCCGAAAGCTCTCCCAAGCGTACATAACGCATTCTAGGGGTTAGCCAAGAAGAGGATTCTTCGTCTATCTAACTCACATTCGGTTTAATGGGCGACACTTAATTTGGTAGTAGACGAAGGAACATTGTTTCTCTTGCTCCGGGATGGATCGTACCCGATGCCAAGTGTCCAGCGTTTTCATTGATTCCTTAGGACATGCGAGCTTCCATGCCACAAAACTTTCTAGTTGTTGGTTGACTTGATTTACGTACCTGATCATATGCTGGTCTCGTGTTCCATATTCCCCATTCACTTATCCCATTACTAGTTGAGAGTCGCTGCATATGATGCGTTTTTTTGAGGACATAGACTTTGTGAGGTCAACCCCGACCAGGATCGCTTTATAGTCAGTTTCATTATTGGACGTGGGGAAGCCAAACTGTATGGCCTGTTCGATCCTTTGTAACACCCCGAAATATACCCTAGTCGATTTCGACATGTTTAGGGTATTTTGTAAGCATAATTTAAATGTTTCGTGAGTTAAATGCAAAATACAGAAACGAGAGACCCGGAAATTTACAAGACTTAAGGATAAATTTGTAATTTGTCCAAAAAGGGGCTTAAAAGTCATAGTTGATAAGAATAGAGGCCAAAACAACATATTAGAGTGAAAGCCAAATAGTCAAGAGTTGGAGGACTATAAGGCAATTAATGAAAACTTTAAGTATAAATAGAGGTGGAGACAAAAAATAACCCATTTTTTTGGTCTCCAAATAAGAGGATCAAACGGGAAGAAGAGGAAGAGGAAGGAGAAAAAGAGGAGGAAGGAGAAACCAAGCCAAGGTATGGATTCTCTGACTTTTGTATGGAAACTAACCTTGACTATGGAATTGTATGGATTCTTGTATACATGACTTGGGTATGATTGTTAGGGTTTGCCTTGAAGAGTAAATTGGTTCGCACTACAGGGTTTTGTTGGAACCCATCCTGGCACTCTAAATTAAAGAAGTTTGGTTGAAAATCCCAATTGATCATAAATTAAATATGGAATCCCTCACAATTCAAAGTTTTGGTATAATTCAAATCTTTGGATTCTTGTCTAATTAAAGTATTGGGGAGTTGTTTAGAGGATTCCATGTTAGTTTTTGATGAAGGATGTAATGGAGTGATCTATGGAAGAAAGTGCATGAAAAATGGGAGAAAATACACATTATAGGCAATTTTAGGGTGACATGTACGGTACACCCTGAACTTGTACCAGTACGAGTTCCCAGGATTACAGTCGTTTTTGGCGGTATGTGGTCTGGGTCGGACTTGTACCGGTACACCCTGCTCTATTTTGACTAGTGTTCGTATGTTAGCCATAACTTGCTCATTTCTTATCCGATTTGAGTGATTCAAGTGGCTAATTAAACTAGACTTCAAGGAAAACCATACATCCAGAAATAGATCTCGTCCCATTCTAACTCTAAGTGGCCCAAAAATTCACTCAAAGTGGGGCCATATTCCATCCAAATTTCTGCTTCAATTTTGATCATAGAGTGGTCCGGATTGTTTCGGACGTATCTTGAGTTTCGGTGCTCCGATTTGGGTGATTCCAGTTGGAGGAGAACCCTTAGCACCTTAAATTTAAAGGAGTACAAAGAACCAGTGTCAAATATGGAGTCAAGGCACTGGAAAATGAGTATTTCAAATGTCCCTCGGGTAAAATCGGTAAATTGACTAGTTTGGCATGAAAATGCCATAACTTAAGTTCAGATGATCCAATTGGAATGATTCCAATTTCTAAGTAAAATAGATTCATAAAGGGACAAGAATACATGAATGAGGTGTGAACACTTAGGTGTCATACCGTATAAGTATATGAAATGCCATATCTGTGAGGAAAAGTGAGTAAGAAAGAAAAATATAGAATCTGATATGAATAGATGTGTTCATGAAACATAAATATGATATGAAATATGAAAATGAACTGAAACGTGACCATGAACATGAAATACAATATGTCCTTAGACACAAAAATGTAATAGAATGCCCTATTATAAGATAGTAAGTTCTGGGAACTCATATAATTATAAGCGCCTAAAATGGAGTTATTAAATGACACGGCCTCGTACGATTAGTGCTCCGGCCTCTGATTAGTGCTCCATCACTCACGATTAGTACTTGGTATCCCTCTAATTAGTTCTCCGGCCTCTGATTTAGTATACGTACTCCCGATTAGTGCTCCGGCACTCTTTAGAATGTCTGATTAGTGCTCAGGCCTCCTGAGTGGTACCGGTACTCTGTTAGGGTGCTACGGCCTCTTGTCTGATGAGTGCTCACGACAATCCTGTCTGTTAGGGTGCTTTCGGCACTCTGTCTGTTAAGTGCTACGACACTCACATCTGGTAAGTGCTCACGGCACTCTTGTCTGTTAAGTGCTACGGCACTCTGTCTGATGAAAGTGCTACGGCCTCTATCTGATAAGTGCTACGCTACTCACAATCTGATAAGTCTACGGCCTCCTGTCTGATTAGTGCTCGGCACTCTGATTGATACTCTGGCAATCCTGCTTTGTGCTACGGCACTTCAGTATTGTATAGTATCTTCGGATACTTGTTGTGTTATGTCTACTCAATCTGTATCCTTTGATACAGGAATCAGCTTGATTATATGATAAGACTCTGAATAAAGAATAAGAGTAAAGATCTGAATGTACCTCTGTATCTGTTCTGTAGTACCTACGGGTACTCCTGTATCTGATTAAGTTCTGAAGTACCTACGGGTACTCCTGAATCTGATTAAGTTCTGTAGTACCCACGGGTACTCTCGTATTGGTAAAATAAGTATAAGTTCTGTAGTACCCACGGGTTCTCTCGTATCTGTAATATAAGTATAAGTCCAGTGGTACCTACGGGTACCTCCGAACCACTGTAACTCTGAATATGACTCTGAAATAAACCTATAAATCCATTTGTTTTTGGATATGTTCTGAATCTGTATGAATCCGGTATATGTACCTGTTGTGATCTGTACACACTTTATGGACTAATGCCAGTATATGATATGTATCAACATAAGTCTAATACATTTCCGACTTATCGTACCCTCACGAATCTTACATACATGAATAAGATCACGAAATATAAGTCAGTTTTTATAACACCGATATAAGATAGTAAATAGTATATGCTTTGTAAGACATGTATAAGATCACGAAATACATGTATAAGTTACGTATTACCACATAAGATCATGAACAAGGATATGCTCTGTAGTACCAAAGTCACAAAGATACAAAGTATCTCTTGTATCACATATATTACGGAAGTACCTCGTGTACTCCTGTATTCGGGTACTCTTTTTGTGTCCCGATTAATCTCTGTGGAGTACCTCTACGGGTATCTCCCGAATAAGCTCGGGATAAGGATAAACTCGGTAGTAACTACGAGTACTCAGTGTAATTATAAGATAAGTTTGATATAAGCACGGGTGTGTCGCGTCTCTTAGGTTTCATTTGAACAAGTAGTACTAAACGGTACTTCCGTATAAAGAATAAGTTTGTAATGCAGGTATACGTCCGTAATATCTCTGTAGTACCTACGAGTACCTCCCAGACAATGTATGGCTAAAGTAGTATAAGTATAAGTTCTGAATAAGGATAAGTTACGTAACTCTGAAGTCGAATAAACATAAGTCTGGTTAGGATAAGTTACGTAACTCCTACGAAGTCCCGAATAAACATAGAATGCATTATAAGTATAAGTTCTGAATAAGGATAAGTTACGCCAACTCCTAAAGTCCCAGAATAAACATAAATTACATTTATAAGTATAAGTTCTTAATAGGATAAGTTACATGCTCCCGGGAGTCTGAATAAACATAAAGTGCAATTATAAGTATAAGTTCTGAATAAGGATAAGATCTGTAGCTCCTACGGGAGTCCCGAATAAACATAAGTTTGTTATAAGCATAAGTTACGCAGAATAAATACGTAACTCCCTACGGGAGATCAGAATAAGCGTAAGCTGTTATGAAAAGTGCTCGTATAAGTTTCATAATATAATGCATGAAATTTATATTGCTCATTGTGTTTTTATCGTTAAATGTGTATATGCATAAGACATGTTTCCCACTAAGCGTAAAGCAGCACGGGTTTAATCGTGTAGGTACGGAAGACATCTGAAGACTTTGGCATGCTGGCTGGGCGGCTGCTTAGTAGGGGTTCACTACATGCTTAGGTTTCACGCTACGATTTGTAAATGAGTCTGGAGTTTGTATTTGTAAATGGGACTCGGTAATTGTGTATAGATTTTGATGACACCACTCCAGGTGGTAGCTAACATTATGTGATCTTTGCAATTCTGTTATAGATGTGGGCCATACCCACGGTACAAGTTCGTTTAAAGAAAAGTCGGTATATGTTCTCACACCCGAAATCGGTTCGGATCCGCGTCGGGTCGGATCGGTCGGGCGTGACATCCTTTGACGGACCTTTAGGGTTGCGGCCGACTCGGCTCCGTTTAGTGAAAGCGTCGTCCAGACAGGATCCACCGGCCAGTATTATCTAGATCCATATCCGGTTAGGGTAGTTCTACTAGAAATCTACCGGTGCCCGCTTCATTTCAATGAGGTTTGTATTGAATCTAGAATTCCTTGCTCAATTGCCTATCGAATTGCATCCTTCTCGATAGGTAAGGCTTGTGTATGGTGCCTCGTAGGAGGAGATTGGTCGACAACGATAGGGTGTACTTTGCAGAAGTAGGGCGAAGCATCTAAGTTACCACACATGGCTAGTGTTGCACCTTTCCAGAGCGGGTATATCATGTTTTTGCTTCAGATAGAGATTTGCTCACGAAGAATATTGGTCACTGCTTTAAGGTTTTCGTCTTCTTTGAACAAAGATGCTTGCGAGCCTCCTAACCTTTGCCAAGTAAGGTAGAGTGTATCCTTGCCCAGGGGCTAACCGTAGTGGCGGTTCGATAAGTTATTTAATCGACTTGAAGGCAGTGCGCATTGCTCATTCCAACCAGTCCTTTTGGCTCCCCCTTAGGGTGACAAAAATGGTTCTTGGTATGAAGCAGAGATATGAACCGCCCAGGCCGCTGCCCGACTAGTTAATTGTTGTACTCCTTTCCTGGAGGTAGGAGCATGAGTGTCCATTATAGCTTTGAATTGAATGGGATTAGTTTCTATCCCCCTTTAGGTCACCATAAGCCTAAAAATTTCCCTTGGCCCGACTCCAGCACATTTGGAGGTTGAGTTTCATGCCAGCACGCCTTATGACTCAGGCCTCTTTTAGATGCTTGGTGTGGTCGAACCTTTCTGTGGACTTTACAAGCATGTCCTCAATGTAGGTCTCCATTGTATTACCCAACAGCGGTCGGAATATCTTAGTCACCAACCTTAGATAAGTTGCCCTAGCATTCTTCAAGCTGAAAGGCATCACATCATAGTAGTATAACCCGTGCGGTGTAATGAAGGCTGTTTTCTTTGCACCAGGAGAGTGCATGGGAATTTGATGATACCTAAAGAAAGCGTCCAAGAACGAAAAAATTCTGTGCCTGGTTGCGGTATCAACAATTTGGTCTATTCCTAGCCAAGGGAAGCTATCCTTTAGGCATGCTTTGTTGAGGTCAGTGTAATCCATACATACTCGCCACTTACCCCCTTTCTTTGGAACCACCACCACATTAGCTAGCCATTCGGGGTGTTTCACTTCCCTAATAAAACTTACCCTTAGCAAGTTGTGTACTTCCATCTGAATGATTTGATGGCGATCTAGGTGGAATCGCCTCACTTTCTATCTTACTGGTCTGGCAACGAGGATAATATTTAGCTTGTGAACGGCCACCGTCGTGCTAATCCCAATCATATCTTAGTGGCTCTAGGCGAATACATCTACATTAGTCAACAACATAAGTCATAACCGCTCCTTTTCTTCATTGGACAGGAGAGAGCTGATGTCAGTGAACTTTTCTAGCCCGTCTAACGTTACTTTCTCCAAGGGATCCATAGCCAGTGAGAACCTTCCTTACCTTACTGATATGGTGGCGGCTTGTGTTGCTACGTGAGATTTGATATTTGAGGGGGAGGGGGAGGGGGTGATTTTCAGCGTTTTTCTCTCCTCTATGTTCGTACATAGATAGTTGCTAACATTATCGTGCGGCTAGCTGACTGCTTAAAAGGTCAACCTATCGAACGTTAGTCAAGTAGTTGATCGCTTAGTGGTAGGTTCAGGGGACAACTTTCATTAAGTGGAGCCAGACATGCCCCATTATGGCGTTGTATGGCCCCAATTCTTCAACAATTGAGAATAGAACCTGCTAACTTACTGGCCTGGATTTTACAGGGAATGCCACATCTCTTAAAGTTACAGTAGTTGCACCATTAAGGCCGAGAGGGATTCACTGGCTAAGTTCACCACCTTGAGAGCTTCATGCAGCCGAAGGTGGGTGGTTATAACACAAAGTACGCGCCTTTACTGGGATCTATCAATGCCACTGTGGACATCAAAGCCCAGATTAATATAGAGGGTAGTACTAGTGCATCATAGTGGGGATACAATAACCTGTTTGGATTGTGAGGAGAAGGAAGGATATAGGGTTGTCTATTGACTTAGTTTCTTCATGTATACACCTTAGCGTGGATTGCATTTATCGGGCCTTAACGGTTCACGGCTCTCGGGAGCTTCTTTATTAGTGCTTCGGTGATAATGGTGGATTAGGCAGTGCCTTGATGTATTGTTGTTAATGCTTGAAGTACGGATTTTGGCGGGGCTACCGCGGCAGCTATAGCTCTATCCGTAACCTCCCCTAATTTCACCCCGTGGTCAATTTCTCTGATATACCTCCTGAGGTGTCCAACTTTAATTAGCTTTTCCATCATAAACTTCAGGCTTCGGCACCTGTCGGTCTCATGTCCATGATCTCTATGGTAATTGCACCGCAAGCATTTGTTTCTTTGTGAGGGATCCATCTAGATCGGTGTTGGCCACTTAACTCTAGCATATCACAAATGATGAGCAACAACCTTTCATAAGGAGGCCGTTCGAGGAGTGAATTGCGGGAGTTCTTCTTCTACAACTAATCATGAGGTCTTTCAATTTCTGCTCGACCCGTCTTTGGATTTGAATTTGCTTTTCCCTGCCAGCTTATTTCCTTTGGCCGGTTGGTTTGTAATCATGACATTCTAGGTTCCTAAACGGATATTGTCCTCCAACATTGAGTATCGATCAACCCACTTGTATAATTCCTCCATTGTTATTAGCGGGTTTAAAGATAGTGATTGGAATAAATGAGTAGATGGCCCGAAGCTTCTCCTAAAGTTTTGGAGGATTGCACCCATGCTATACGACTCTATCTGTTGGACGGCTTGTTCGTACCTCATTGTGAAGTCTCTAATAGATTCTTCTTCCTGCTTGAGAATTGTTTGTAAGGAGCTAATGTTCCTTTTTGTCTTATGGAGTAAAGATTCGGTGACACGAACGCTTCCCATAGTTCATTGAACGATTTATTAAGTTACGCAGGAGCTTGTGGAACCAGGCTAGCATAAGCCCCTTTAAGCTAGCTGGGAACACTTTACACAACAAGCGGTCATTACCGGTGATAGGCTGAAAGCATGATGTGTAAAATGTGTACGCCTATGTGCGCAAGTGCACGCATCATATCAAGTAATATAGTGTACCTAGGTACGAATATCGATCCAAGGGGAGAAGTGCGTTGATTACTGAAATTAGCCTTATAATATTATTTGGACTTAAACTCTGAATGGCTATCTAACTAATATATGGGATTAAAACTAAAACTAAATTACTTGTGAAATTACTCTGCTGTGGATACTAGGGATTTGTCTCCCCCTACCACTTTTGATGGATTATTGCCTCGGTACTACTCGATCATCGTGACTTCTCGATTACGGGGGTGATCATGCCTAAGAGATACCCTCTCTTGAGGTGTATCCGCCTATCTCACCAGTAGGGTTGGGTGCATCTCTGCCCCGACCTAATACTCTGAAACGCCTAAATTCTCGAACCCTAATCTCCACACTCGGAATCAGGATATCTCTATTTACAAATTAATCGAGGGTCACTCTATTCAGATCCTTGGGAGTCCTCATCTCTCAATCTCGGATACCCAACAAGATGATAAAATGTTGGCCAAACATTACCATGTATATAAACCACAGATATATAGCATATCGATGCAAATCATAAATAAACTGAATAATATAAATTTAAACCTTAATCCATTCAATTGTGACAGGGTTCATTCAATTGGTATGGCGGGTTCATCTGCGGTCTCTTTCTTTACTTTATTGTCATTTACTGCTCTCGTCTCTCGGGGCCGCTCCCCTTACATCTGATCTTTTGGGCGGACCTGATCTTGTTCTTTAACTTCTGCTTCTCTTACTTCTAGTTATTGTCTCGGTATTTCCAACTCTCTCCCACTCCTTAGAGTGATAGCCTTGCAGTACTCTTTCCCCTCTCCTCTTGGGTCTACCTCTAAATTGCTTGGTAGACCCTTGTTGTCTTTAAGTCAAGGCGGCCATTTATTGTTGCACCTCTAAGTTTCTTAGTTCTGTGTGCTGATTGTTAGGTTAGTGGCCCGATCTTTGCATATTGCCTTTGTCTCATTCATGAAGGAGGTATGAGAGGTAAGCATTTGAGCTAGGGCTTGTTCCAAGTCCACTTTTTTTCTCTGAGGGTGGTTCGCTCACTCGGGGTGGTGGCATGTTGTTCTAATTATTTCTCCATCCATAACTCTGATAGCTCTGATTATTCGATTATTCGCACCCGCCGGCCTTGATTAAGTTCGATGGTTGTTGCTCCATCACGACTCTGCTATTGTGACTGATTAAAACTTAACACATACTGGGCATGCTCTACTGTTTGCTGTCCCAACTGACATTTGCACTCATTGCTGTCCTCCTGGTCGCATAACTCCGGTAAATTTGATCTGAGAAGGAATTCACGATACTTTCTTGTCTACCAAGAGTACATTTAGTAAGGATTGCGCCAACATGAGATGCTTGATTCTTTGAGAACCTCGTTATCTATGTCGCCCACAGCTTTCACTGGTGTGATCCTATCCCTAGGCCAC